>CM029357.1:13353244-13450491 GCA_017140985.1 Hormaphis cornu
GTGTACGACGGAAACAATATTTAGGTTTTCATTTTTTTTGAAAGAGAAAAAAATAATTTTTCGACAGTTTGTTCCGAATGTATGCAGAATATCATACGTCATAATACGTCTTGTAGACACTATTAAGATCACTGCATAATATAGTGGTGCGGGTGTTGAAGGAGGTAAGGAGGAGATCGTGCTAGTACTATATACATTTCTGTTTGCACCCAAAAGTTTGGCGAAAACCGAAAATTCAGCAATGGACTTTTTTTTTTTATGTTATAATAAGACAACGTATATTGAAATGTAACACACGTAAACCACGGAGACCGGACAAGTCAACATCCTTTTTTTATAGCTCGTTGAATTAAGTTAATTGAAAAAACAAAAAGTTAAGTTAAGTTACAAGTTAATTTTACGAAATTATCTAAATTTATTAAAGTCAAGTTACAAAAAATAAAAATAAATAAATGATAAGTCGAATCGAAATAACGATAATATTTCATATTTTTAATCGACATGGTTTCGTACTGATTAGAATGAAATTTCTAAAATTTGTACATTCTTTTGAAATTTTCTTCTTAATAGTACGTATATTTTTTTTTTTAAAGTGTTTCAAAACACATGTTTTATTGTTACAGATTAACTTAAACGAACACGTTAAATTTACGAATTAAGAAAAAAAACTAACGAAAAAATAAATTAACTGAATTAAAACTGACTTTAACATTTTAATTATTAATGAGGTAATGCCCAGCCTTTGGGACCGTTTTGTTCCTAGTGTATTTCAAATCGAATTAGTTTTTTCAATAGTAGAAGTTTATCTGTTGCGTATAGCGTTCTTAATTTTTTTGACAAATGATCGATTTTTATAATAATCAGTTTAAAATTTTATGAATAAGAAATCATTGAAATTTTGAAACACATTTATTATATACAGTGACAGTATAAAAACGCTATACATATCAGATAGAGTGCATATCGCTATCTAAATATTAAAAAAAAAAAATTTCATTCTATTATGATTGCTGACAATACAATTCGGTCTCACCTATTTTTTAGTACACTGAAAAAATATGATTCACGCAATCATGAGAAAAGCGATTTTATCATCAAAACAATTTTAAATCACTTGAAACGCATGAGCCCAAGGAAGTATTGAATGTTGAAAATCAGTAAGTTCGCCGAATTCCTTATGGGATGTTTATAGTTTTACGTTTTATGTATTGAATGTTGTATGCAACGAAAATTACGATTCTGCAGGGCGAGCTCAGTGAGTCGAATAAACGACGAGCCGTAAACTTAAAAGTTTTACATTTACGCGTTCGTGTAAATCGGCAGAAACTTTTCGAAACTTTATTATGATATGTCGTTTTGAACTTAATCAATTTTCTGTTAATTTGAAATACTCCTTGGAATAGTTATCGCCAACATAGGACGCAATGATAACGATGCGCATGAATATAGCGGACAAATAAAATTGGTCAAATTGTTTTAATTTTATAGAGAAAAAAAAAAATATGTTTTAAAGCGTGGGTAAATAGCCTCTGTCACTACACGTGGGTCAAAGAAACATATAATATAAACTCGTGCACGTTTATAAAATTAAAATAGTAATTTTCGAATTTTCTTTAGCTCATACCGTTTTAAACGTGAAAACTACGCGTAAAAAACCGGAAAACGGATTTGTGAAGATTGTAGAAAAACACCACATTATGTAACTGTTCAGTTTGCCTCGAGGTCGCGTTAAACTGAAAGTTTCGTTTCATGAAATTGACGATTGTCAGGTTAGGTTTAACAAAACGCTGCAACTAAACCGGTCCGTTAAAGTCAGTACAGTTTCCGAGGTTTGAGTTTCAAAGTTTGATTTCAATTAAGAGATATGCATGGAATAACTGCATGATTTCAGACAAGTGTACCCAGTTGGTTCATTTTACCGTCATAATAGTGTGTAAAAATCGTCAATCTCGGCACATTAGTACACAACTCGGAACACAATCATCAAAAAACGCTTCAGAAAAAATACAATTTAAAGTCGAAATCCCAACTTTTATACGCGGTATTCAACGCAACGAGCTCTCCTTCTATCCGAAAACGTCATTAAAAACCTGAAAATTTTTGCCGTAAAATTCTCGATACTTTTTTTTGGTTTTCATAGGGGTAAAACTCAAAAAGTAAGCGAAATTTTTGAAAAAAAACCAACTTTCAACCAAAGTACCACCGGAGTCCATCCGGAACCTTTTGTGAACGTTGACGAAAATCTGAGCGTTCCTTCTGTACGAAAAGTTGTTGACAGAAAAAACAAACATCACCGTAAAAACAATACGCATTCCTACAAAACGAGTTTCTCCGCGGGTACAACACACGAACAAGTATCGCTCTGCACACTTCCAATATTGTGTTTTATCATGTTACGGAACAAACGGTGTATTATTATTGTAACAAAACCGCCATCGCCCCTTGTATAATATAATATATTGAATAATAATGGCTAGACACGATAATATTGCAGGTCTGAGACGCCCACGAGAACCTTATTATATTATACGATGGCTAGTTTTATCTTTAAACGTCGTTATTATTATGTTTACCGGAGCTGGGTGAGGTAGGTACAAACGGTCTCTGGACGGCGACGATTGTCGTCGCGATCGGAAACAAATGATAATATATTACAATTATATTTACACAGGTATGTTGGCGAACCTACAAGAAAACTTATACATTCGTTTTTTATTGTGGGGAAAAAAAACGAATTTTGCACCCTTGTTCACAATAAACTCACGAACGGGCGTTCTCCCTTTTTTCCCGATTCTGAGCGCAGTGAAGAACGTATTGTTTTTGCACTGATGTTTTTTTTCTTTCCCGTCAACAACTCTAAAGGGTATGAGAAATGCTCCGACTTTTAATGTCAGTACCTCTAATGGGTCTATGAACTCTGACGGTACTTTAAGCGGTGTGTTTGGTTTGAGAGTTCGAAATTGCAAAAAGTCATAATAAAACAAATAAACTATAAATTAGTCACGGCAAACGTGGAGTTATCGACGTATCTGTTTAGTTTTTTGAGTTTAGTTCAAGATAATGATCGTAGTGTCCCGCGTTTTACGATAAATTGTCGAGAGATTTCTTACGGTTCCGGCTATTTAATAAGGCGCTAATTTAGGCAAAATACACTTTGAAATCAAAACGCTAAAAACGATATCAATAACTGCGTGTAATCGTATCTGCTGCAGTTATTTACTTTTTCGCTTGGAGAACACCGTAATTTCACGACGTAATTCGACGGAGTGTTTTTTCGGTATAGTACGAATCGCGTTTATCTGCGACCCCCCGGCTCGTTGAAAATGTTTTTTTAATACCTGTATATCACGAGCTTTCGAGTACTGTACTCGTATTTCACGTACAAAATATCACGCGACGTTTATCAATCTCAACAAAACATCTATAATACGCGTGTAAATTCCGCACGAGTAACATTCATCTACGGACTGGACACCGGGAAATTATTAATCTAGATTACTGGCCGTTTCGATGTCGTAACCGCGTTAAAAGCGCGCTGTTGTGAAAAGTCCGAACCGATTTCAAAAAAATTTTAAACGATTCGCAGAGCATTTAATCGCGCGTATGTTTCGTAGTTTTTCGTATACGGATATAGTTGTTATTTCACAAAACCTACAGCGTGCGCGGTTTAGAGTCTTAAAAAACTTTTTAAATTTTTACGCAAGCATCGACTATTCGAATATGGGCAAACCGAATACGAACGTTGTTTGTGTAACTCATGTTTTAATATCGTCGGGTTCTGACTTTACACAGACATAGAAATACTACTATAATCATCGTTTATACGACTTTGCACGGTATGTATGAATCGTACAATACTCCAACCGCAGTAAACAATACAATTCCCCGTCGTTATGGAGTTTATCGCGCGATAATAACAACACGGAAAGTTCAGTTTTAACCGTCGTTTTTTTAATATCACCCGCGGTAACCGAAGAAATCAATGGACACGAGCAGGTGCCTCGACGCGATAACGGACTCGTTGGACACGATCGGCGACCCGGCGCGCCTGTCCAGCGTGCACGATTGGGTGGTGAAGCTCACGTCCGGAGAGCCGAGCGCCGTCAAAACGGACTATCTGCGGCTGCTGGAGTACGCGCTCAAGAGCGGCGGGGGCGTCCGAGAGCCGTTCTCCCGGCCGCCGCCCGACGGCCCGCTGATGGCCGGTCTCGGTCGGCCGCGAGCGCGCACGGACGGTGTCCGCGGGACGTGCGCGCTCGCGGCCGGCGGCGGCGGGATCTGCTGCTCGGACGACGACGAAGACGACGACGGCGACGACGACGACGACGGCCAGGACCGCACCACGTTGCAGGAGTTCGTGGCGGACGCGCGGCGGTACACGCGCGACGGCGGCCGGCTGATGGCGCGCGCGGCCGACGAGACGCTGCGCGACTTCCGGCGCACGACGGCCGCGGCGTTCCGCGACCGGACGCTGAAGCTGGGCGACGCGCTGGCCAAGGAACAGGCGGGCCTGCTGCTGCGGTACCGCGCGGCCGGACAGCGCGCGTTCAGCCGCGCGCAGATACTGCTGGACCACGTGCGCGAGCTGATGCCCACGTTCCAGTACGACCGGTACGCGGCCGCGCCGGACGAGCACGTGGCCGCGGCCATCGGACAGCGAGCCGAGTTCGCGCCGCCTACGCGCTGCGACGCCGTACGCGGCGACAACGACGCGGCGGCGGCGGACGACAAAGACGACGACGACGACGACGAAGACGGCGGCGGCGGCGGCGGAGCGCAGCGGAAGAAGATGATGTGCGCGCTGAACTGGCTGCGCTCCGAGGTCGACCGGGCGGACTGCGAGAACGCGACGCTCGGCCAACGGTAACCCCATCTCGGTGGCGACAGAGTGTTTTTCAAAAAAAAAAAAAAAAAAGAGTAGGCGGTAAATATCGCGGAGACCTTCAGTTATTATATAATTGTATAGATTTTCACCCTAGGATTTCCGAGTGTTCCCGCTTCGTTTCTTATTTTTTTTTTTTTTTCGTATAACGCGATTTCTATAGTGCATTCTCATCGCGCTTAAATACATCAGGTACGCCGCGGTGGTGGCGGCCATCGGCGAAGCGTGCAAGCGGAAGCTCGCGGAAGAGTGCCGGGCCGAGGAGCTGAAACGGGACGCGAGAACCGAGCTGGACGAGCTCCGAAAACGGTCCGCGAAACAGGTGGCGCTGATCGACTGTTACGTGGAAAGGATCGGCTCCTGCAGGAAACAGCGGGCGGGTTCCGACGGCGGGCCGACCGCGTGCCAGTAGCGAAATTGCGAGATGACGAAAAAATAAAAATCGAAATAAATTTACACGTTTTTACCATCTGTCTGTTAGTTACTGTGTGTGTTGCACGTTACTTTTGGGGCGATTTTCGGATATATGACGTACAATAGCTGAGAAATCGCGCGTTTCGAGCGCTGGAGGAGAAACGTGCAAAAATTGATAAATCAACGTTTGAACAAAGTATTATACGCGACGATGTTAGGTTTTTATAATTTGACGTAACAGATTAGATTGATTATAACGCTATCGAGTTTTCATAATATCGGACGACGTATCAATTTGTTTTTATAACTAAAAAAAAGCCGGGATCACTCTAGTTAGTGTGGGTAGGTTTGACGGAGTAGCTTTGAGTGGGTTTAGTAATCGTGGTTTAAACGCATCGTTTCAAAGCAACGACGACGAATCATTGCCTCCGATAATACCGTTCTGAGCGAGCTCAGTCGTCCAGTATACGTCGGGGTAAAAACGAATTCAACGTGAAAAACTTTTATCAGATCTATTTTAATAAATTTAAAAAAACTTGTAAAAGTTTCAGCTTGGTCCGATCTGTGTTTTGGATGTTATGATCAAATAGTCTAAACCGATTCGTGAAAACACGTTCCCCGTAATTATTTGTCATCCTCATGAAAAAAATACACGGCTGTCCGAAATGACAAAAATTTCAAAGTTCCACATCTCCCCTAAAAATGATCGAAATTTGTTGACATTTCAGCAGTTAGCTCATTACGCCCTTTTTAATGACATAGTATATAAATTTCGAATAGAGCAATTTCAAAAATGTTGACGTTTTTGTTTTTTGCTTCAAAAAATCTTTTGAGGTGTCATACGTTAAAATCGGAGCGTTTTTTCTACTAGAAAAAGTGATCACAGAAAAAAAAATAACATCATCTTAAAAACCATACACTTAATTGCTGACGCTCGGAATCTAAAACCAGATGGCAAAACACGATATGTCTTAAAAACTTTTTGTAAACCAATTCATCTATTATGACATAATAATCATAATATCTTAAAGCGTACAAAGACATCGATTATGGTCCTAATAGAATAAACGCATTTCTTCGAAAATTGTATTTTTTATTCCGTTCTAAACTTTAAGACTAAAAGTTTAAAAAATGTACGTATCAACTTCTGCGATAATACCACAAAACTGTATAACATATTAGTATACTGTACGCAGCTGGGGGGAAATGGAACACATTTTTAGTTCTTCGTTTGGCTAATAGTTTAAAATAAATAAAAACTGATATAACCGCGTTTTCCATAGTTAAACCCGCGTAGGGGTTCAAAAGGGGTAAAAACGGGGTACGGGATAAAAATATTTGGTCGGATTTTTCGTAAAATTTCGAAAAAAGACATTAGATGACGACGCATCTTCTCGCGGTCTGTGACGTTGACGCGACGTTAAACGCAAAATATCTGCGTGAAGTTTTATCGTCGACCGTGAATTATAATTTAAACTGTTTGCCGATAATTATTCGTAGTAGAACGACGTTATAATTGAATTCGCGGGCTGGCTTTGGGCTCGGAGAGAACGTTTGTTTTAAATGCCAAATAAAGCGGTAGTAGAGGGACGTAACGTGATTACGCCGGTGTAGTAGACAAACGCCGAATTAAAGGAAATTTATGCTGAGAAATAATATAATAAGCAGTAATCGCTTCGCAAAACAGAATCGAATACACTTAATTACTATAATATACGGGTTAGACACACCGAAGTCCTCTTGTTTCGGTGATTATATTGTACGAGTAACGAGTCTCGTTCGTCGAACTATATTAATTTTAGTCCGGTGGTCGGATTGAGCGGAGGTTCCTTCAACCTTCATTTTCACAAAATATTTTACCGGACTCTTTGAATATCGTTTTTCCTCCTCGTGATCTGTTAGTAGGTAATCGGAACGTTAGTAACTGTGTTATATTTTGTTTAACAACTTCCGTTATTTTTTTAAATAACCGACTTTTGAGCACCCGGTTTATACTGAAAATACGCATTTAATCGTTGAAACTTCCCGTTTGCACGATATTTCCGTACATTGTCTAAACGGTATTCTGCTATACTATACGATGACTTATCATGTTCGATTAAAGGCACCTGTGTTTTCCCGTGAAAAAACGCGCACTTTACTTCAGGAAAACCGTCGCGCCCCGTAAAAAGATTCGATCGTTTTTTTAATTTCACGTATAAAATGGACCACACGGGCACGTTGGAATTTTCAAATTAAAATTATTTTGTTTTTGAACTCTAATAACAGTTTGAATATTTTTATAAGTTTTCAACTGATTCCTCGGGGTAGTTCTTGTGGCGATAAAATCCTATACGAAATTCATTTCTGTAAAAAAAAAAAAAACATTGTTCAATTACGTCGATTCTATAAGAGACTGCAGTGGAAAACACCAGATAATAAAGTTGTTATCCGCCTGAGCGTAGGAGGGAATCGCAGTTCCTTCACAAATAAAATTAACCGATTTTGGTTTTGAAAACTTATTACGATACGTAACACCTGTATACTGTCATTGAGTGTTTTTTTTTTGATTATTATTATAAAAAATAATCGTGAAATTCAATTTTCAACAACGCCGTCAGTTTTTAACCCCAACGACTTTAGAAAAAATCAATTTTGAAAAATTGGTCAACGACAACTGTATCAAGACGGATTTTACGTTTAAAGTTACAGACTTCTGACTACAAAACTCAAACTACCTCGTGGAAAAGAACTTGAAATGCAGTTTTCTACTTTTAAACTGACCAGAAGTAAACGAAAATTTTTTCAAATATCATTTGGGTTCGTCGTAAGCCTAGTTTTCTATCGAGCGAACCGCGAAAAAAATATCGGATATTCCCCTTTGTGAACGCCTTCGGCTAGTTTCTGCCCGTTAAATACTGGGGCCTGCAAGAGTACTTAAATCGAAACGTGTGTTTTTTGTATTTTTCCCGAAGTTTTGTTCGGATTGTTTTGACGACCGTGTATCGTTTTGAGCAGAACGTAAACGTTATGTTCGTTTACCGCGGTGCGTGATTTTGATCCGCACGACGAAGAGAAGGGCCCGCGGACGAGAACGCGTTTTCTTTCGTATACGAAATTTACACAACGTTATATGATATTACCGTTTCGTTTGTCGGTCTGTGCGTATAGGCGCGATTCAAAAGCCCCGGCAACAATGAATGGTCTGTCTGTATGGTTTTGTAAAATTCTCAACGTTTTTTTCTTCTTTTTTTTTATATAGTTCCGCTTAATTCTACAATTAATTAGCTACGTAATACATCGCCTTATCAAAATCGCGTTTTGTAAATACGATACATCGTTGCTTTCGCATTGCGGTGTTAAAAATCTCTTGCGTTCCAAAAACATTGTATATACTGCGTTCACAATAACATATTATTACGCGTAGTGAGTTACTAAACTTACCGTGTTATTATTATTATTATTCCCGGTACGTTATACGCCGCAGAAGTAAACTATTGTTGTTGTTGTATCCATTTGCTGCCGACTTCGAGGTTAAAAAACGAATATTCCATATCCCTACTTTCAAAACCGAAGCTAAAATAATAATAACGATGACGATAATAATTGACGAACGACGGAATCGCGTAGTATAATTTATTTTATTTTTTTATTTTGTGATTTATTAACGCGGTCCGTCAAAGCGATAATTGCAGACTACCGGTCCGAGCCGAATCCCACTTGTAAATATTATTACATTTTCCAACTCGTTTACCGCGCGTGTAATATTTGTAATAAATTGGTGGTACGCCTACCGCGAGTGTGAACAAAATCGTAGGTATATCATCTCGTCCGTGACGTCTGATCGATCGATACATTTTAATAGCGAATTATACTTATAAATCGTATAGTAACACACACACAGAGAGTGAGATGAAAACGTGTTTATCTGTAGAGATATCCGTATAAACGGAGATTTTTTAAACGTTTTTTGGGTGTCGGCGATCATTTTTCACGATATTAGTCTAAATAGGGATTTTTTTTTTTTAAAACGCGTACGAAAAAATACCAAAACGCGAACACAATTTTCAAAGTAGGTATGTAACGGGTGAATTTTTAAGAGTAAAACTTCTTCTGGGGCGCTCGTTTTCCCGATTTTTTATCGAACTAAAAATATAAAAATCGCGATATTTTCCGATAAAGCTGTACGGCGTGCCAGGACGTGATTTAAAAATTTGGAAAAATGAGCGCCCTTTAGGACATTTTTATCCGTACAACAAAAACACTCGAATACGTTGAGTGTGGGTTGTTAACTCGGAAAACGAGTACCGTTTTATCGGCGGTTATGACGTGGTTGTACACCGCTGGACCGCTTTGACCCGAAAATAAAATCAATTTCTTTTCCATGTCCAAAACCCCTAAAGTTGACGCGACTGTACGATGAAAATTTTTCCAAAAACTGTATTTTAGAAAAAAAATCAGATCGACAGCAGCGCCCGTATCCATCAGCGTGCTCGTATCAACACGAAACCGCCGAGCGTGTAAATTGCAAACTTTGCCTTTTAATAGCTGCGTCCTGTTGGGTTCTAAATTTCCCCGCATGATGATCATCCATTGTGGACGAAAGATAATTTACGAAAATCGTCTGTAGATTCGGATGAAAACGACTATGTGTTAATATTATTGTATTTGGTCTCAATTGTGAAATTTGATTTCAGCAGGATTTTTATCCGAGCATAATACTAGTATAAAACGCCTATAATATTCAAAAGGTGTACACTATTATTATACTGTATAATATATAAGTAGCGTTGTAACTTTAAATAAAATTAAGCACAGCAAATCGCTGTGGGGGGAATATACATAATTTACTAGGTGTAATGAAAAAAAAAAAAATTTATAATCTTGGAATTGAAAAAAACCTAATAAATTCTGCCGACGTTTGGCTCTGTGCAGAGCAATGTCAAGCTATTTAACGACGTGACACTCGTATTGACAGTTTTTTATTTTTTTCTTTACATAATGATGGTAACTAATTTGGCGTTTTGCAATGCCCGATCGTAAAACACCACTTGAGTTTTTATATTAACGTTTAGGAGGACTTTCAAGGATTTATAAGACGGATTTTGTTCTAGCCGGTTTGAGTTAGGATCTAATTGATGTTAATAACATTTGATAAAAACGTTTGGTTTCGTTAATTTATAGCGATGCAAACAGTGCCATTTGTTAGTTTTCTATAAAATATGTTTTGAACACACTGGTAATGTTCATCTTTAAAAAATGAAAACTGGAAATTGTCTAAAAAAAAAAGTATTAAAAGTATTTAATACTAATATATTGTATGTAAACGTATTAAATAGACTAATTGTATTTTAAGTTTTACGTTATCGAAAACAATCCTAAATGTATTGTTACTATTCATTAAATACGAATATTTTATACTTAAACCAGATCATTTTTATGATGTATAAAATATAGGTTTCTCTCTTTTGACTGTTCAATGTTATTATAATTTAATATGTTTTTCATATTTGATAAATAACTCTAAAAGTCGTCATACATTACACTAGAATTACATTAAATCACTTCTACATAATATCGTATGAATTGTGATAGCCAGTAATATAAAAACTTAATAACTATAATACAATATAATAACTTAATATTAATCTAGAAAGAAATTCTTATCACCTATAGTATAAAGAATTACAATTATTATTACTGTATCAATATACCGTTTAATGTACAATTTTCTAAACAGGGATCCATATGAGTAACGAACTCTATTTTAATTTTCATTAATCATCCTAACAGTTAGTCTTGACTAATAGACAGAAAACAATGATTTATGAAAAATGAGAGACATCATAAATAGTAACAAAACTTTTTAACAACTCGTTATTGGCCAAAAGCCGTGGCCCAGTTTTGGGCAACTATTGCCGTAGTAATTTACAGGGACGTTTCTCGGCGTCCCATTGACCGAGTCCGACCCTGGGCAATGCGATTGTAGGAGGGTAATATAATCCACATTTTTCAAAAAGTATATCTATTTTATAACGTAAAACGTATCGAATTCGATTTTTTTTCTCTTTTAATTACATTTTATACATGGACACTTTGACCAGACGGTTCGTTGAAGAAAGGACTGGTAAATATCTCACTCCTCCCAATCCTGGGCCAAACTCGTGTCATCCTTGAAATACCCTTAAATCTAATTTATAACCCTTACTTTTTATAGTGTTAACAACCCTTAAAATATGGTCTCGGTTTGCGACTCGTCGATTGCTGCTTTTATAGTATGTGTACACAGGTTCAAAAGCGTTCTCGCTTATTCGGAGAACGCTAATATGTGTATTATGCTTAGTTTGCTTTATTTTGTTTTTTTTTCTCTAGATAGGAAGATATTGTACCTTAAAAATAAAGCCTGACGTCCGGTGCACTGCGTGTAACGAATAGCCAATTAACACACGTTATTGTTTGTATTTTGTGTCGGCACAGGTTTAAATTTGTCCGTGGCAATTAGCTTAAACGTCACTTTTAAAAGTAAACAAATTCTGTTGTTTATGAAACCGTAAAAAGTGTAGAGCGATCATAAACAGAGTAACTAAATTTTTTTATGCTAAACCTACGCTGCTTTTTACTGCTGCTCTATCTCCACTATAAAATATCAAATAGTTCAAGCCGTGGTACGCATATTGTGTATTTTGTGTTTTTTCAATTCGCCTGCGCCCTGCGTGTGTTTATACAGTATGACTTATTTCGCAATTTTCGTACAGCTGCTATGGCAATAAAACGTACTCCTACGTAGATGGATATAACATTACAAAGGTGTGTACAAAAGCTAGTATAAAAATAAAACAGTTTTAAATATAGCCTGCAGTCTCGTGTTTTTTTTTTTATTTCATTATTATGTTTGATTTTTAATGCAAATTTGCATAGATTTATTTTGGTTCTAAAAACAATCGCATTACAGGCGGCCATTCTTATATTTACACGATTGACATATAAAAATCATGATTTCAATATTCTATATGAAAGATGTCGATTTTGGTCTAGTGATTTTCATTAATTTTTTTAGATTCTTTTCAGGTTAGGTTATCCAGGTAACGATCTCAACGTTAAATCATTTCAAATTGAAATTGAACGGATTTTTCAAACTTTTTCTTTTCTCTAATGTATAGTAATAGATCCAAAATAACGACACTTTCAAAAGTGATTTTAATAACATGAAATTTTTGCGAATCGTGTTTAGTGAAGTAAAATTAATTTGTTTAAAAAATTTTTGTGATTTCATTTTTGGACCATTTAAACGAATAGAACTTTGAAATTTTAGAATCTGTGAATTTTTAAACATTTTTGTTCGATAAAACTTTTGATTTTCAGTCAAACCACTCAAAATTCTCAGACAAGTTTAACTATGTATTTTCACATCCGCCGTTAAAACATTTTGAAAATACAATCACACATTTTTGATCTCTGTTTGTTCGTTACTTCCATTTCATTCTTGAACGTTCTTTTCAAACTCCTTCGAAAATCGTATTAATTTGAAAATGAAAATGGCACACACTGTATTCATATTAATTGAAAAAATAAAACCGATAAAAGGATTTTAAACGATTTTGATCATTTTTTTTTTTAGCTAATCATACGTGTAATTTTAAAACTAATTGTTTTGAGTATTTGACTCACTGATCTCGGTGGCGCTTATTCAAACTTTTTTTTTTTGTAGGCAATGTTTAATTGCTGTTTTTAAATTTATAGAACGTAAACACTACTGCACTTTTCAAAACGATGACCCACCCAAAACAGTGCGGTGCGCAGAGCGACCTATTTCCTGTGTTTTTCATTTTAGTTGAGAGGGTGAAACATTTACCAACTTCAATTCGTATTTTACAACAAACTTGGCTTTTTACCAATAGGCACATGTTTTACTTTTATTTAAATACTATACAAATTTTCCGGTAAAATTTTCATTTGTACGTCACGTTTCCAATTTCCTACTCAATACTCCAGCACCCTGTGGTATTTTATGTTATTTGTGTGAGGAGATGGAATTAATAATACCAACAACACGTATTGTGCACTACAAGAAAAAATTAAACACGCGGCTGATTTTATTAAAAAAAAATATGTTTTTCAATCAACGAATAGAGACGTATTGCGTAGTATAAATGAATTTATGTAGCTGTAGACAGCCAAGGTACATAAAAAAGCTGGGTATTATTCAATTAAAAGTTCATTACAGTTTACTTTATTTTTTTAATTAAAGCGACGCTGGGAGAGATTAATATATATATGTATAATATGAAAGAATACCGTTCGAGTCACTAATAATAATAGTTTAAATGGATAACTTTTTTTTTTTTCCGAAAGCGATAAGGTTTTTTTTTATTCAGGCTGCGTTCTTTTAAGTTTTACTTACCTTTTAATTTGTGTCATTTTGAATTATTCCGATTTACTAGAAAGTTATTTTTTTGTGAACAGGTTTGCTGTTTTTTTCTCTTTTTGCAGTCTATTTGATTTAAATTTTGTTTGAGCTCAGAAATTATTTTCTTTTATCGAATCGCACAAACACATAATAATTATTTGTACTAGTGTAATTTTTAAAACCGCAATTCGAACGTTTTATTAACTTTCTGCTTATATGTCACTGACGCGTACATTGTTTTGAAACTTCAAAAATTTACCATCGTTTCACGATAAATATAAGCGATGCTATTTCTTCGTGTAGGTTTAATTACTAAAGTGAATAGTTCTCCTATGAGTTATAAGAGAGTTACGAATATAAGTGAGTTTTCGTCGTTTGTTTTACGTTTTCATTTATTTATTCTCAATAAACATCGTAACTCGACGAGCAACCATGCGACCGTTCGCACGAGTATAGGAAAAGACTAATCTTGACCGTCAGCGCAACTTCGACGACGTTTACTGCAAACGGCCGGTCTGGTATTTCATTGATTTTTGACATTGTGCCCGAAAGGTGACTGTATAATACAGGGTGAGTCAAAAAGAATACCAAAAAAAAATTGGAAATTTCATATCGCAATAGCCAAACACCGTATAACGGTCATTGTGTGTATAATATGTTATTTAGTTTTGGAAAGTTATTTTGTTCAGTTGCCAAAATATGTCGATAAAGACCACCGGTTGATAGAGTTTTTGGTCCTTTTCTTTTTAAGAGGCCGTCCAGTCGATCTACAGGAAAATCTTATCGGGAAATGTAATCGAGGGATTGGTTATTTCCTCGACTAGTTGGATTTCAACTTTTTATAATATATTCTAACTACGTATCCCTCAAAGTTTCAATCGTCAATAAATAAAAGCGTTCAAAGTATTATGTCTTCCTTTTTGACTCGCCCTGTACACATATCTAACGTATAAGCGGTGTTTGAGAAGCGGTCGCTCATAAAATTTATGTGACCGATAAAAAGAAGATTATTTTTAGGTGCTAAATCTTTTCGGTCGGTCGCATAATATAATATACGTCGGATATATTAGACCGTAAGATATATCTTTTCACCGCGTACAAACGACCCGAGTTTTTAATATCGTTTCGATTTATTGGCTCGTAAAAAGAAAATTTTCAAAAAAAAAAAAATTCACCCGCGAACGGCGTTATCGAAGAAGCGTTTACAAAACGGTATTAACTGTAAAATAATACATCGGATTTTTTAAGGCTTCTTTATTGAGTTTCCGAATTTCTACACTCGGTAGTTTCGTGTTACTTTTTCAAAAGTAAAAAAAAATTTTCACGATACGATCGACGTTTTTGATGGTGTCGGAGAAAAAATCAATTTTGATTTCGTGTCGATGGAATTTAGTAGAATTTATTCACCGCGCTGAACGTATTTGTGTATTTTTTCGTTTTCATTTTTTGTTCGTCTTGAAGCGCGCTCGTTTTGCCGATTTTTAATTCACGTCCTGGCGTACATAACTATATATCGGATGTAATTTTTTATAACTTTTACAATTTAGAACAATCGTAAACTTCTCGCGACAAAGTCCCGGATTCGCTCGGGAAAACGATCGCTCTAGAAGTGGTTTGAAAAGCGTGTTCGCCTTTCTGTATTTTCGCATACGAATTTCAACCGCACCCTTGAAAATATTGGTACTGTAATATATTATTTTATGTATAATTTATGATCCGCGACGGCGTGCGTACAGAGGATTCCTCTGTAGGTACACTTTATTTATTGATCGGCGGCTCTTTACACACACACAGCGTGACGACAAACGTGTGCAGTGATTGATTTCACAAACACCCGACTTGATGATCCGGAAGCGTGGTATATTTCTCCTCGAATTTGAATATGTTTATAATATTTCGCCGGTACGAAACACAATATAATAATATTATTATTGTGATTCAGCGACGTCGATTTATTCTCCTCCGGTCGACGCGTATACCACGACGTACAAAAACGAATCGTCGTCGCGTGTTTTTTTTATTAATGGGCGATGATGATTTTCCTCGGTTATCGTTTTCGTCCGTTGAAAAATACGTTACTTTTTTCTTCGGTGGAGAACCGTTTTGTAATTACGAAACGAAGAAATACATCGTGAAACGGTTGGTCCGATGAGGTAGGCGTTTCTTATGTTATGTTTGGTCAAGTAAAAAGATCTAAGAAAACGTTTCGAGAAACGTAATAAGAGAAAATCCGTCTCTAAGCCGCGGTCGTTACTTTTTTTACGAGCTATATAGTACACTACACATGGCCTAAAGTGTGCAGTACATCCGCGAGTCGGAAAAACCTATCAAATTACTACATGTCATTTATTCGCGTTCGTGAATTTTCAAACGATTGAAATTCAGAACTTGACCGAAGTATGCGTAAAAATGCAAAACTCTGAAAACGTTTTTCTGGATTGGAAAAAAAAAAAAACCGTTATTCGTATTTTAGCCGTTTTTATTGATTTTACATTGTTATAGTTGATACGTGGATACATGTTTTAGCGAAAACAATGGTCGTTGTTTCGCCCAAACGTTAATTGGATGCGGCGAGTTAGCATGATTGCGGGTGCGCCCGGTAATAGATGTCGAGTTCGATTTCATTAAATTAAAATGTATAAATGTTGTGTATTTGTAAGAAACACCGCATAATTAAACTCGATACTTCATTTTTTTTATTATTAAATTATTCGTGTTTATTTTTACGAATTTGTGGACACAGAATATTTTAACTTTTTTTTTTACTACGTACGCGTTTTTTTAGCATAGATTCTTGGTTTTAATTTTTTGTACATTGCAACATTAGGTCGAATTGATATGTGTGTGTGCTTTTCATAATGCCCCGTAAAAATGAATTATTTTAGCAATTCGGGTAATTCGGCGAGGCGTGTGGCTTGTTAAACACCACGCTTATAACCTGTTTTGTTGTTCAGTGCGCATCTATGTGAAATAATTGAATTTTTTTAAACACAAATACGGCGCGTTTAATTTTTTTATTAAAAATGTTAACGTTTCGATAGTTTTGAGAGCGAGGATTGTTTACTTTTCTAAAAATATTGTAATAGAGCCGTTTTAGTCGTACGTAAAGACGAGTACGTACGAAACATGATAATTTCGTACGATAACGCGCGCACTATTGAATGTGCGTAGAATTTTAGTCAACGGAATGGCGTATTTGGATTGAAAAAACAATTGTTTTACTGTCGCGTCGGAAGTTATCGTTAATAAAGTTCTGACGCGTACAAAAATCAAAAGTATCGTACAAAACAAGTCTAATAATAATAACAACGTTCCTAAATCGCAAATGTTGTTGTCGCGCTATAAAAAAAGCGAGGGAAAATTAAAAACGGTCGAATTGTTTCTTTCTTTTATGGATTTTTTCGCGGTACTAACGCTATAATAGGACGTATATAATACAGGTATAAAAGATAAACATTCTTTCGCGGTGTCTCTACCCCGTTTTTACCCGCCACGGCACACGTTTCGCGATAATTATAATCACAGGGTAGCTCGAGTAATAAAACAGACTACAATATTGTTGTCGTTGTTGTTGTATTTTTTTTATTTTTATCACATTTGACGTTTGCGACGGACACCCCGCGGCGACGGGAAGCCGATGAGAGTCGTCTCCCCTATACTGGAAGAACAGTTATTGTTATTATTTTCCGGCGGCCGAGAGACCGTCGAGGCGAAAAAAGCCAGCGCGTAAAATATTTTTCTGAAACCCGGGACGTTTCTTTTTTTCAAACCATAACCGAATTCGACGATCGCAAATTTTTTCCCCGCAGCAGCAGCATTGCGTAAACGGTTTTAATATTGTATTGCGACGATAGAATTATATATCTCCGTTTTTTCCGATTTTTAATATGTCAGCCACGAGAACTCCCGCGAAAGGGACCAAGAACTTTTCATCGTTTTCGGCGTTGCTCGACACGTTAAACGACGTTAATCGTCGCTCGTTTGTCAGTACTTTTACGGACGGACGGAACGTTGTGAACGCGACGAAAAATAACGTTTATAAAATAAAGCACACTACCGCGAAAACGATCGAATATTTTGTTTTCTCCTAACATCGGTATTTTATCACGTAATATTTGCACCATTTTTTTTGTTGACGTGTGAGCGATAGGCATTGGTATTGAAAAAATATAAATAAGCACTAAAAAAGACGAAAAGAAGAACGTGGTGTTTTCCGTATTATATTTTGCCCGTGTTGCGGTGATGAATG
The DNA here is from genome assembly GCA_017140985.1 of Hormaphis cornu. Lineage (NCBI taxonomy): Eukaryota > Metazoa > Arthropoda > Insecta > Hemiptera > Hormaphididae > Hormaphis > Hormaphis cornu. The sequence goes on from CM029357.1 coordinate 13,371,176, forward strand.
CCGCGAATCGTCGATGATTGTCACTGACCAAATAAAATTTTAGAAAAAGTATGAAAAAATATTATTTTCAAATAAGATTTTCAACATTTTCGGTGTAGACTCGTGTCGGTTTCAAATTTCGAAACACCGCAAAAATCTAAAAATAGCGATAGTTACGCTAAAGTCATATGAAATCTTTGAGGAAATCGTTTTGAAGTTGTGTGCGTTATGCACGATCGTCTAAAACTCCTCGATGATTGTTATCGAAATGACGGAGAAACAATTACACGACGTCGTACCCGTTCGTAGCGGCTTTTCGCAATCGTTTTTCGGTGTTTTTTTTTTTTTGAAAACGGAAAGAGTACCGGCGTCTAAAAAAAAAGAAAATGGCACCGTGTGTAGAGATCGGTGCACTGTCTCGCCGGTGAAAAATGTTGACGTAAGAAAGAAACGTCTTTGTAAAACCGCTCGCGGCCCGACGACGCTCGGAAACGTAAAATCGCAATTCGCGGGAGTCTAGCGTGGCCAGGTTCGAGGATTTTTTCCCGACCCGGAGATTCTCGGAGAGGCCGGAAAAGTGATTTCAAAAATTTTCCAGGATCGCGGAAAACCGGACGGTTGAGGACCGATGAGGACGTCCATTTTCGGTAAAAATCCTCGATACGAGGAGACGTGTGGGGTGGAGACGTAAATCGAAACTTTTTTGTGAGTTCAGATCGAAATTTTTTCCCCAAGTCCGGCAACAACGTCCCTTAAACGCGCCGCGCCGTACAAAACAGTGTCGTACACACCGACCGCGGTGTTGTTATTTACTGTAACGATACGAACTGCCATCGCGCGCGTCTCTCCCACTCCACCACTCCCTTCCCGCTGGAAAGTGCCGTGCCGCGTGACGAGCAGGACCTGCTGCTGGGCCCTCGGCGAGAACAGTTGACTGACAGACAGTGCGAACACGTTGTTCGGCGCGAACGGACGCGTTACGGTCCGTCACCGTCTTTTTTTTTATTAGAGGAATTTAGCGAATCGTAAAAATTAAATCCGTCGTTGGAACGCGGTTGTTTCGTTTAAATAAATAAAAAAAATCTATATTTTTCTTCTCGTGGTGTTCGACAAAAACAATCGCGATACTCTCGGCGCCGTGATTCAAGCGATAGAATTGTTGTGCGCCTCCAGCCGCGCACGTCGGCCCGATGAAGTTTTCGGCGGGCGGCCGCAGGCACTCGTATTCCCTGGACAGACGCAGGTTGGTAACGTTTTGAGCGTTTTTCTCGTTCGAATGAATAAATTGATAAAAACAATAGTTTTTTTTTCATCGTCTTCAAAATCGTTTTCCGTAGCGTTTCACGTGAACAGTAGTAGTAGTATGGTTTTTCGGATGTCAACGCGGGACGTAACGAAATTATGGCGTTCTTTCCTCTTCCCTAATACGCTGTTGTTGTGGTAGAACCGCTGGGGGTAGTGCCGCCTGCAGCAAGTGTAATTAAACGGCACTACTCTTTTTAAAACGTACTACCATTTTGACCGGGATCGAACTGTTTATTTTGGCAATCCTTTATCCAAGCGCCGCATTCCGTCTGCGATTTTACCGAAAAAAAACATAATCCGAGAACGACGGGATGAAACCGCAAACGTATTTTTACAAATCTGTTATCGCAGTACACGAACAAGTATTTTCGACGACATCGATGTAAATTATTCGAAAGTAAATTCGGACAGTAAAATAAACCGATTAAAAGAGAAGCGTTGGACGGGTGTATAAATAACTAAAATTAGGTGTTACCTATAGGTCTAAACGTTGTATAGTTTTTAAAACAATTGTAAAAAATTTTTCACATTAAACGACACGCGTGTAAGTTTGGATACACGCGCAATACATTTTTTCGTCTAAACGCTTTTAAATAATTAGGCGATCTTATACTCTTGTTTGAATCTAGTTTCGTGTTCGTGATTAAATGATATTGATTATCATACCTGTATAAACGTATATCACGGTTGTTTTGTTTAACCGATCACACTGCGCGTAAAACAAGACGCGCTGTTTAATAATAAAATGTTTGTATCCGTTTTTTCCAAACAACTATCGGAGCGTATTATACGTAGTACACGTATTTTCACGGGGAAATCGGCTTATAGTTAAGAGTTTTTCTCGTTCGGAAGAAATTGACCTTAGTTCTGTTGCACGGTCAATTGTTTATTTGTTTATTCGCGCAGTGTACAACTGCTGCCTGACTATAGTTTTTGTAAATTACAGTAGGTATCATAATTTTGATTGATCCCTACGTATGAACTCGCCGTAAATTACAGAAAGTTCTGAGCAGTGCGAGTCACTGGTTTGGAAATTGTGGATGAAACGTGTATTGATTTAATATCAGAAAGCAATGATAAATCATCGCGTTCGAAAAAAACGATTCTCAGTTATCTAGTATACGCGTCCTGGTGAAAATATCAGTTTTTTTAAACTACCTATATATACTATCTGAGATAGGTACGATATTTTAATCGCTACGCCACACAACTCTCCACCGACATCAAATTTATTCTCTTTCTTTCCAATATTAGGTATTTTTCAAATGACATTTTTCTATTCGACGCACTTTCTGGCTCTCAAAGTGTTTACAGAAAAAAAAAAAAATATCAAAAAACCGATGAATAATGTATAATTTAAAGCCGAAACTTTTTTTTGTTGTGTTTGAACAACGTAAACACCGGAGCACTCCTATTGCACGAACGCGTGTCTACACGTCAACACGTTAAATTAAAAAAAAATTAACGAAAACGTTAAGCTAACGAGTTAATTAACTTAATCAAAATTAATATAAATTTTTTACTTAATTTTAACTTTTAACGACTTAATAGCCTTGGCTATGGGCTATAAAAATATACACAAATCGAATATCAATAAAATATATTTTGTTCGTTTGACCATGTAAGTGAATTTCACCGTTTTATCATTATGATAAGAAATACTTAGTACCTAGTTTATGCGTAAAAACGTTTTTTTTTTAAATAAGAATAATTTTACAAAACGATTTTCTATTAGTGTTATTGGAGGCCGTATATATATATATAATATTACAAATATATATAACATATTTTATTTTGTAACTTGTAACTTTTTAATCACATGCTGCAGCATCGAGTTCATATAATATTTTGGAAAGTATTGTTTTCCATTGATAGAGAGTTGCTTTCGTTTCCATTCCCTAGGGCCTAGGACAATTTTATGTTGATCGTATATGGTAAAAATCAAACCTAATGTGTTTTATTAGTATTTTAACTATAACGAGTGCTGTATAACTAAACAACGTTTTACCGTAATTTATATTAATTGTAAATATAAATATGAATTAACATTTTTTTTTGTTTACTATATCATCCTTGATATCACCTATAGTTTTAAAATGTTTTGTTTTCATACTGTCTACTTAGTTAATCGTACTATACTTAACGTTTTGACGTGGAATTCAATTTTTAAATTATTTACGTTTTGAGTGTAACGAAGAATTTGTTGACTATACATTGTTACAATTTTTTTTGAAAATTTTTTTTTAATCAGTCGAATTCTTTATCTTCTATATTCATTTATCATTCAATGTGTTAGGTATTATTATTGTTTTTTTTTTTGGCAATAACTTTTCCAAAACTGTTTCAAAGTAGTTTTAGATAATCGAAATGTTAATAATATAATGAAATCGTTGAAGTTCAAACGTGGTAAAAATTGTAAACGATTTCGTGACAATTTTCGACCCAGGTATAAAACTTGCATTTTGTCATTTACTCTTAACTTTTTGAGATCGCTCAGAATTTTCGTAATAAACAGTTTCTAGGAAATTTAATACAACTAACAACGTAAAACCGCAACATATTCTAACCCAACTAAAACAGCGATCATCCACCAAAAGTTTTGACCTAGTCCAAGTGATGCACCTTTAATTTAATTTTTATGCTGCCAATCGACAAACATTTTCATTTTCTATTTATTATTGACGTTTTGTACGGCATCGAACGGACCAAAATTTGTGTCTGCAACAAAAAAAACTTATGAAACTGTATAATATTAACGCGTACGTATATAAACGTAAATTAATGTTTTGATAAACTTTGTTTTGACTGTTTTGAATTATTTTTCCAACAATTTCATTATGAAATGGCCGCATCAGTAGAACTGCAGGTGGGAAAGGTACACGGATAAGCTATTTAATAAAAAAGCTAACCGCCCACCGAACCTTACGTGTAAAGTCATAAAAAAAAGAAAACAAAACGCGTTCAAATTGTTTACATATAAATTCGCACTGTTCGTTAGTTTACGTTTATCTCTTTTTTTCTTTCGTTGTTATAGTTAGAATAATGTTTTATTATAAAATGTAATATAAAAAAAGATACAACATAAATATTAAATAACCTATAGTATAAATTATATAGGTGTAATAAAATATATTATATTAGCGTGACGAACCTAGGTGAAGAAGGAGATTATAGTGTTTAGCAGTGGTGGCAATATTTCGTTTAAATTTTATTTTTCTACACGTGTTTACGCATAAATACATCGTAGGTAATAATGTACTGCATTATCGCATTATTACTACGAACAGGATGAACGCGACTAGATTAAAAAAATAAAAATCCAAGTTTTTACGGTTTGAGCGTCGTTTACATTATAGTCCGTGATACGTGCGAAAAAAATTTAAAATTCAAAAAACCAACACATTTTTTAAAAACCGAGCAAAACGATTCCGAAATGAAATGCGTGTACAACTCTATTGACCGACTTGGCGGTGCAATGTCGTCTTGTTTGTTGACCAGAGTTCTGTTTACGATGTTGAGCCGAAAGGATCGGTGGCGGCTATCAAAAAATATCGGGGTCGGAGCTGTAATTAATCGCTTAACTAATAATGTAGGAAAACCTGTTTCATTGGCGTGTCAAGTACGCGTTTTCAAAAAGTCAAAAAAACATTTCACAATTCGAGCGTCCTTTTTTTTGTTTGGCGTTTTCAAACGACCGTCCCGTCGCGGAATTTAATTCTTCGGGGCGCAGGAAACGAAAGTGATATCTCTGTGGTGTGATGGCAGAAGTTAATACGTCTCTCGTGTACATAATGTCATTTATGTGCAAGGACTAAAACTGATAAGTCATTTCTTTCAATAACATAATGTACGTGATGGCGAAACTCGATATGTCGTTATTGGGTTCTTATAATTAATATTATTTATAAATTGACTATAGATTAAATTGGCGGATAAAAATTTTATCAAGTTTTTATAATTTATCGAACAGAATATCAACGTTAATTTATATCTATGTTGTTGATATGTTTATAATGAAAAGAAATACACGATGGCGAAACATGGTATGACGTCTTTATTTGTCACTTGAAAACCAATCTATTCTAAATCATACGTCATTGATTATAACCCTAAAAGAATGAACGCGTTCCTTTGAAAATTATATTTTTTATATCATTAAAACGTGATTTTCCGTTAGTTTAAAAAATGCACGTATCAACTTCGGCCATAATACCACAGATCTAAAACTCACAGCTGCAAATTGAGAATAAAAAATAATCGCAAAATTTAAAAGGGTGAAAATTTCTTTTTCTTTTACCCGTATTTCTTCTCTATAACTGCATAACGCTATTGGCCGACAGAGAAAATTCAACCAATTCTATTGTGGTCGTCGACGTTAACCAAAAAAAAAACGAAAAAATTAGGCGGTCAACCATGCCTCGAGGAGACCAAACTTTTTTTTACCAATTTTTTTCAAAATTTAGAAGACGCTTGCGAGCACAACAGTGGGATAGCCGTCCACTGGAAAAAAAAAACAAAAACAATCCGTCTGGAACGGACTAGATTTCTTATGTTTCGTGTATATATATAGTGCCCCAGCCGTTTTGTAATTTATATTTGTGTTGACGATCTGCATTTCTTCCCGAAAAACAAACGATAGTAGCGGCGTGGCTGGGGTTGAATCTTTCGCGTATTATTACCGTTTTTGTTTATTTTCTGTTGCTGCTCGTCGCGTCAGCTGCAAGGGGGTGTACGCCGCTCGGGATGCGAAATTTGTTGTTTTTACGGACGGCCGGTACATTTATTTTTATCGTAAAAAGACCGTAGCGAAGGCCTTTCGATTGTCTTTGGCTTTTCGTCTTGTATATTTATGCACGACGTACATGTTATTGCTTGTTTGTCTGTGAGTACAGTGCCTATACGTATAAAACCGTTTAATATAAAAAATGCAAAAATATGCGTCTCTGAGCTATATGCGCTTCGATTTTTTATAATACAGCAGCCTAAAATTACCGTGAAGACACACCGCACCCTCGACACCTCTTAACCGCAGCGGCTACATTTTTCAGCTAAATTTTTTTTTTTTATATATACAGACCACAATACTGTATAAGAACCGGTGAATATCACTGTTTAGGGAGGCTTGAGATGTTAAAATCATAAAAAATGTGAAAAAGTCAGTATAAAGTAGTTGAATATTCCGTAAAAGCAATTTTCATCATTTGTTTTATCTGCATATAAACTAAAATGACAAATACATTGTTATTTTTTTTTTTGCTGCAATTATTTTGGTTTTTTGAGACCAAATATTTTCGACCCTTGATTCCAAACAAGTTACCAATAATAATAGGCAACTATGATACAGTATAATACAATTAGGTCGATCTATTTATGTAAATAACGGGCAATGTACCTATACAGTTGAGTTAATATAGTATCTATTCGTTTCAAACAGTATTTAATTACCAAAATTTTAAAATGATTTCCGAAAACGTCCTTAATGCTTAATCGTTTAGATAAAAAAATCAATGATTTTAAAAAGTTAATTTTTCAACACACGTAACAGCAATACTCGTTTCGAGGCCGGATCTCGTTGTATGTTGATCAAGTGTGCCATCTCTATAACCGAAAAAACCTCGAACAGTTATTAAGTATGTGTACAGTTGAATGAATAAATTAGATGAAAATATGTAATCTAAAAGGAATCGTCTTGGACAAAAAAAAAAAAAAAATCGTAGTAAAATGCATAAAGACTTTTATGACTTATATTGTAATCGAAGTATATTTTTTCCGGCGTTCTTTAGAATTTGGCGCTCCAGGCCAAATTAGATTGCCTATAGACTATTTAGTCCGTCTATATACAGACTCGACGTTTATCGTACAAATATCTCCCTGGGTATAACAAACTGCACTGTTCAAGCAGACTGTTTAGAGGATGGCCGTGTACGAATCTCGTTGAAATTTAGTAGAAAACGTTTGTACTTCGAACGAATTCTGGTCGAAAGGAAGAAAGTGTGGTTTCGCTCGAGATGTATTTTTGAAATCGCCTTTTTTTAACTTTGTAATACATTGAAATAACTCGTCTGTTTTTCGGTAAAATATAATGACTCAAACAACAATCGAATGCGTATCTTTTGAAACGGATATTCAATTTGTATTTTGCATGAACGGTTGCAGATATTATTTATAACACGAAAACGTCACTAACAAAGTGTATTTTATTAGTGTTTGACCGTTTTACGTAATGCACCTGATAGCCGTTTGTTTTATCGTTTGTTATTTATCGCGTGCACCCACCTCGAATTTTAAAATTCGTATCGCTTATTTGTTTTTGTAAAAATATGTTTTTCTACGGTATAAATTCAGGTACTGTATGCAACCGTGTGCAGTCATCTCGTTTTGTCGTCGCCAGCTTTTTTCTCGACCGTTGCGATTTCCTTCAATCCCTCGTCGTCACCCAACGGTTTTCTTTAAATCGCCGCCGTATGCACGTATATATTTTTACTCGTTTGTTTGTTTGTTTCGTGTTGAACTGTTGCGGTTTGTCGCACACGGCGTTCTTTTAAACTCGTTTTCGGTTTTCGTAGGTTCTCGGTCGCAGCTAAAAAGATTCGAGCCGGAAATCCTGAACGCTTTGCAAAAGTATAAGCTTTTTCGCACGCTTTGTCGATTTTATCCCTTACTCGACGACGTTGGCAGTTGGCGTACATCTCATTTCGATGAATTGTGGCGAAACAAAGTCCGTATACCGTAACGATGTACGATATATGGTAACATCGTTACTAAACACAATAGTTAAACGCCGGTTTTTCTATTTTGAACCAGGGTGAAAAAAAAAAAACTGATGAAACATTTGTTTATAACAATATGATCGTAACATAACGTGTGTCCGGGCGAAACCCACGTTAATTTCACCGCGTAAACCCGTTTATAATAATAATTTATAACACGCTATAAACGTGCTATCTAGTTCCGAAATCTTCGACGTGGTAAGCTCCGACCTCAAGCATCAAACGATTTAATATGATAACCGTTCGGCGTGTATCTGATTCATTTGTACACAAAATCTGCACGTTTGATAACGTCAGTCGTTTTTTTTCGCCGACTAATCCTTCCATGTATTATGCCAACAACGACGTACCTATATATATATACATAGAAGGACGGGGGATAATCGCTTTTTCTACCCTTATTCGCTCGTGCATATTTACGTATATATATTATACCTACAAAACTCCGCGTACGCGATCAAACAGGTGTTTACTCTCGCCGCTTTCACGGTGCGTAACCAATGTGCGCGGGGTGTCTCACCGTGTGCGCGTCCCATGGAATAACTACTATTCTTGAAATATGTTTTTGAAAAGTTATCACTACAATAATGGTAAACGAGTCGTGTCGATTTTTCGGGGTTTTCAGCGAGATTATTGTAAATTCAAAATCTTCCTAAAAATTTTTATACCCAAAACTTTGTGCGCGCATATTATTACGATCGAACGGAGTTATTTATTTTCAACAGTTTGGCGAAATCCCTGTTTAAAATGTATCAGATGTGTACAATTTTGTCGCGGGACTATGTTAAGTCTAACCGGCAAGAAACTTATTAACCACGGTTATTTTGCAAACGCGGTGGTGATTCGTATAACTGTACAAAATAACAGAAATATTAGTAACTATTGCTGTAATCGTTCCGGTATACTGAGGGTATAATACTGTACCCCTAGCTGCTATCATCCACCGTTTCATTTAAAGCGAAAATTTTATACGATTTTCGTTATGCTGTAACGTTGTACACAATCGACTAATGTTTTTTTACGTTCAAAATATTCAGAAACGGGCTTGCGTATTGGCAATGCTGGATTACAGCACGAAAACATAAGAAAATTGTTTATTTTTTTTTTAATTAAAAAAAGTTTATACGCTCGCATTTGATAAAAACGATTTGCAAAAATCGTAATAAAAAAAAAAACGGAAAAACGGTTGTCCTCGGGGACACACACGGCGAGACACCCTGTTGGTATATATGTTAAACAACCAGCTGTGTGTCTGTCGCGTACGCGTGATGTTATCATATAATCGTTGGTGCGGCTTAAGTCAATGGTTGCCAAAGTAAAAAATGGATTTTAAAATTTAAATATTTTCGAAGAATTAAAATTTACATAACTGTATATAAATTTGGCCGATTTTCGACTCGTCCGATCCAAGTATGTATATAAGAACCGTGGCAATAAATCTTTTTGTTCGTCTCTGCGTCTGCACTCGTATATATCGTTTATTTATTATACCTCGTCACTTTATTGTCGACAATATGAGTTCGTTGCAACGTGTTATGCCTTTTGCGGTCACCCTTTACACTGGGGGCACCGCAGTCTGCAAGAAAATCTAGTTTGTTTGAACACCAAAAACTGTGCTTGGTAAAACGGTCGCAGAGAAATGTTTCGACCGAAAGGTAACGAAAAATGCGCGTAGAACGACGAAATAATAATAGTTGAAAACAATAATTCGTAACGTCTACACATCATTTGTACAATGATAAAGTCGAAAAAACGGTAAGATTTAAACGACCGTAGTGGAATCGCAGCAAAAACGTTCTAACGAACTTTTTACGAAACTTCTCCGCCATCTTTATTTTGAAACTCACTTCAATACTGAGAAAGGTGTTATGTTATTATAATCGTCGTCGGGGTTATTTTTTTGAAAATCGCCAAATCGATCTCGCGTTTAACTGCAGCGGGACAATTCGGAACGCATTTTTCAGTTGTACAAACGCGCCAAAATCTGTATAATATAGTGTGTGTGTGTATCGATGATAATCGTTTTGTTTAAAAACAAAAATTAATTCTCTTCGTGACCACCGCGACACGTAATAAATAACGACTATCGAACTATGGTTATATTATTATTATGTTTAATGAGGTCGGCGCGCCACCGTGCAGCAAACCAAACATCGTATATTCAATGCCGATCGGTTATTATTGTTCACAAAATCGATACTTTCTGGTAAGTTTAGCGAACTATAGAAAGAAAGTAAACGGTATTTAATTCGACGCTAATGAATAATTCGCGCTATTCGTTCGTCTGCATAACATATACCTGTGTATATTGCGCGTGTTTCGAAATTTAACCGCCGGTTTCCGTCAGCCTTCGTCGTTTCCTGTGACGTCGTCGGCAGCTACAACAGTGCACAACGACCAATCGTTATTATCTCCCCTGTTCTTCTCGGCGGCTACATCCTTTCATTGTTTATTCTGACCGTAGCTGTACTGTTTTTACATGGACGTTTTTCTTGTTTTTTTTTCCGCGGCAAACACTTTTTAGAGTAATGCTCCGATTTTTAAAGTCTTTTCCGAAAAACTGAGGCATGTTTGAGAAATCGCAAAAGTCACATTAAAAAAAGTAAGCGATAATTACGTTAAAAATTACGGCTAACGGGGGGGATTTTTTTTTTGACGTAATCGTAAATTAGGCTTTTTGGTCATAACTTGACCGGAAGAAGCTTTTGACACAATTTTGAAATTGATAAAACACAGGTTCGGTCCGAGTTTTAAACGATTTTGAAAATCTCTGAGCCAAGTATATGGAGCATTTCCATTTTCTTTGTTGTTTTCATATCGATAAACACATTTGAATTTCCCGCAAAAAGTTTCGAAATTTTAATACAATGCTTCTTAAAAAAGTTCGAATAGTCGTTTCAAGTTGAGAAACTGTCAAAAACCGCGGTCATACCTTGGACTTATTTCTAGAAAAAAAAATTCGTGACTCGCACAAACTTGTTATTTTAAATCTGATTACGGTCGTGTAATTTGCCATCTGATAAACACAATGTCAAAAAAAAACCCCCCGTCCAGCTGACGAAATCGTACAAAATAAAAAACGTTGAAAAACGGTTATAACAATATGAAATTACGCGCGATCGATAATCGGTAAAATGACACCTGAAATAAAATGGTTTGACATGTTGTTCGAATTGATATTTTTTTGGATTTTCGGACCATTTCGATCGTTGCGGTCTTTTACTATAGGACGCGTTTACTCCTCGACACAACTGAGCTGGTTCGTTTTTTGATTTATATCGCTTTTAGATACTACGTTCGAACCACATCGACCGGTGTGTTCGTACATAGTGTTATAACAACAATAATATTACCCCGTACACACTCGCTCGCACGTTCCGGATATATCAATTTCCCTTGGCGACTGTAATTAATATTCCGTTATCCGTCGTCCCCACGCTGTGCACCCTGCCTTTTTTTTAATCTTTTTACACATCCTATTTTATATACCGACACTCCCCCGCTGACGAAAATAAAACCGTGAGAAACGGTCGAGTACTGCACGCATTGTCTGCGCATCCCCTATTCCGCCACCCCGTTGTACGTGTCGTTTCGCGTATTGTTGTTACGTTGAGACGATGTCGATCGCGTTTCATATTTTCGTGATCCATCGATCGCGTTCATTTCGCCCCCGTAGACCTGTTATATCGCCGCGTATCATTCTGAGATCGTAAAGTACCCTTAAGTCTTGTGCGCGTACGAAAAACTGTTTTTGTAAACACTAATTAATCCAAACGCGCGCACTTAATAGAAACACGGTCGCAATACCGAGTATTTTCGTAACTAGCTGACGGACGTAAAACACGGTTATTTTAAATAATTTTCCAAGCACGTTTTTAGTTGAATACGGTTTTCAACTGGACCGTACGCTGTACGACCGAGCTCGCTCACAATCGTTTTTTCGAATGGCTTTCATTAAACGACACGTTCGAACACCGCGACTTCAAAACCCGCCGGCCGAAGCGTGGTGATCACCGTCAAACTGTCCGCACCTGCGGTCGTCCCGATTTTAGATTCTGAGCGTCAGCGAGGAAGCTCGTAGTCGTACAAAGATATTTGTTATTTTTTTATACTCTCAACAAAATTTCTAAAGATTTCCACATACTCTTCTTCTTTTCAGTCAGTCGGATCAGGATATGGTACTTTAGAGAAGTCGTTTTTCGATGTTCTAAATAGTTTTTCAACGCGACGGAAGAAACCGCCGCGAAAAATTGCGCTAAAAACGGCATTTTGTTAATAACGCGCGTACGGTTATTTCTCCACGAAAATAATCATCGAGGAGTATTGAAATTTTATGCAATAACGTGTCTTTGTGCTGTACGATTTCAAAAAATTTCATCAAAATTTTAGCCTATTTATTTTAGCCACTTTTCGGGGTTTTCCGTTCACAAATTTTCGGTTTTTCGACTCGAATAATTTGAACATCAGTCCTACGTCGCTCTAAATATATTGTACTGAACATTTTGGAAACCGCGCGATTTTTCGGTCCATCGGTGTCGGTTTTTAACAAAAACGTTACCGCGGGACTACGAAGAAAATTTAAAAAAAAGTTTCAATCAACTTTTATCGTTTGGGGGTTTCACCATGGCGTTTACGTGATAACTGAGCTCGCTCCGAATCGTTTTTTCGAATGATCTTTCTAAATAATACGTTCGAACCACAACTTCTTCCAAAACCCGCCTGTACGCCTGCCTATAAGGTTATCCCGATTTTTTTCCATTCGCTTCTTCCCGAAAAACGTCTCTGGATACATCCGTTCTCCCCCGAGCTATACGGACTCCTCCGGATGTTACCGTTATATTCTATATATACGTTTATCATCGCAGTGCTCGCCGGTGCGTGTGACGACGGTTTTTCGTGTGTTATATATAAAAAAAAAAAAACGACTCGCGTCTTAAAACAATAAAAAATCTTTTTACGGTTTTCGTATACACTCACGTGTACGGCACAACAACACGCGTTCATATTACCTCGCGCGTGTTATTATGTTATTTTTATTATGGTGCGCATACGGCAGTAAAAATTATTTTTCAACTCTACGGCCGAATCAGTTTAGAACCCGCACGTAAACGCCGGTTGTAAAATATCAGAAAAAAAATATATAATAATAATTATTATGGTTTGAAACGAGCGGCAAAATGAATGGCGCGCGCGTGCCGTCTGCCGACGTTTCCCGTTCAGGGTGAACAAAACGAAAAAAAAAACCCTGAACAAATTGATTGATTGAGTATTTAACGACGGATATTATTACTAAAAATTCGACATTTTTGTGTTGTAGTAACATGTTATGTTATATCGGTCTCATACGCTAAATGTCATTTTTCCGTACACGTCGTTTGACTGCGTTTGGGTGATTTTTTTTACAGACGTTTTTACCGCACAACCGAACAATAACATTAGCGGGGTTTATACCTGTTTTCGTGTTATCCGCGACCACGCACGACCGTTTCCAGCGGTAAAAACGATCTTGAAAAAAATTGACCCGAACACTGTCAAATAACGAAATGAGGTAACTTTAATCGCGCTAATAAATGGCGTTTTCGCGGGTAAATACGAGAAAATCGATGCGATGTAACTAGCTATAGGTATTCTCGATATTCTTATTTTTCGTTACGGGTTCTTTACGGTTTAATCTTCGCGCATTACATTTTGCAGTGCCGAAAAACTTTTACAGGACCTAACCACGATGTTATTATTATTATCTCGTTACAATTTGTTTTAGGCGTTAATTTACATTATAAACGCAGTCGTCGTCGTGACGCGTCCAGCGACGGTGTCTGCAGGTCTTTTCTTCTTACTCGTAATATGGGTTCTCTAACCGTTTGTACGTTTATTTTTTATATTTCGGGTGGTGTGCGTACAACTATGAGTCGTTTCTTTTCTTTTTCTAATATAAACTCGTTCAAAACGATTTTTGTTTTACACCGTGGGCGCGCAACGGTTTACGTGTTTATTGTACGGACGCGCTGTCGATTTGCGGGAAACCGTACGATTAGATCGCGGCCGACGTTTCGGGCGATCCGCGACGTTGTTCAGAGTGTGCGCAGATTTTCCCTCCTCGGAACCGTTTTCCGTCGCAGGTTTCGAGGAACATCCCGTAAGACGAGGGTGCACCCGTACGTAGAAGAAACGAACTAAGTTTTTTTTTTTATTTATAACCAGCCGTACGTAGTGGTTACTGTTTCCTCCCGTTAAACATGCTCCAATCAAAAGAATTGAAATAAATAAAACGTGTGTAACGTCTATAATTCGAACACTCGCTTGACAGTTTTTTTTCGTACGAAAGAACGACGAAAACTTCCATGTTTATGTTCCGGACCGTATACGAAATGTTCCGTTTCGCCCCCTGCTGCGTTCTTGATGTGCCTCGAACGCGCGTCCCCGATGGCGCGCAGAAAGTCGAGCGAAAAACGAAAAATTGTACGACGAGAAGCAATTTTCACGCTGGAAATTCTGGAGCTTGCGGTTTCTTGTAACTTCCGAGCGCTGTTGTTGTTGTTATACGCGTCACCCCGGGTACGGCGAGTTATTTTTTATAAAATACTACTCAGTTTGCAAATTTCTGAATTACGTCGCGTTCCCTCGAAACCTCCGAGGCAGCGTTATTCCGAAGCCGACAGATAGACGCGCCAGCAACGTTATGCCTATAGATCCGCGTTTGCCGAGTGTGAAATTCTTCCGAATCGATATACGATTTCCGCGGCAATAGTATATATAATAAGTACCGGGTAACGCGATTCTGCGCAGAGTGCGTCGAACCCGCGGGAACAATGGGAGCGGTACCGAGTACAGCGCAGCGGCAGACCGTATTTTTTTTAATCTTTATTTTCTGCCAGCATTGTGTGTCTCGAGTGTGTAATTACACATACGTAACTTGTACGTGAATTTACACACACGCACACAAAACGGTAATTTCTATACACGTGGCGGTGTAACGTATAACATAATACGGTAGTTTTTAATTAATCAATCCCCGACGATAGTAATATAAAATTTGCCTCGGGGCCGATGACACTTTCCGCCAGCACGAGAGAACTGCGATAGTAGGGGTCTAGACGCGGTGCAGAGACGATATATACTAATCTGTGGGTGCGATACGCGCGCGGCGTTAGTTGTGCGTAAAGGGTGTTCAGAGTTATGGATGTCACAGCGAACAAATCTCGAACAGTAGGTGTTGAAAATAGAAAAAGAGTTCTTTTATTTTACGTGGTCTACGATATGGTTACAGTTTCTAATCGGTTTTATGTTCATAATTTTATAGTGTGTTTACTTTTGTGTGTACGCATAATTTCATTTATGGTGGTCAAAAAAAAAAAAAACAATTTTCCGTATAAAACTCTACGAGTTGGAAGTCTCCAACAAGTATGCACTTCAACACGTAGTAGCGGTCGTTCTTAACGTGCATTAATTAGCGTGTAATCGCCAAGAGGTGGGTCAGAAGTGTGAAAAAGTGAAGACAATCAAATGGTAGAGAAGAGTACCGTGTAAAAAAAAAAAAATCGTTATGTTTGTAACATTCGTTTTCTATCAATTTTCCATCATTTGATTTGCTCGTATCAATCGCGTGTACAAAAATTTGACGGTATTTACATTTTGACGCAACGTACACCGATTTTCTATCTTTGTGTCTTATACTAGGAAACACACGAAAGAGCCCCCTGTGTGTGTTCTTTTTCTACGGTATAATTACCTAGCGATTGCGCGTTGACATGATTATTTGCAAATAACCATATATAGTACGTAAAACAAATTTAGATTCGTAATTATATTTGTGGACCACAAAAAACAGTTTTCATACATTTTTTTTTTCTATTTTCAACACTAGATAGTTGCCGTAACATCTAACTCGGAACACCCCCTGTATACATACATAGGTATATTCGTATACGGTTTCTCGACAAACGATAATCGTATACAACAAACTAATAATGTGTCGTATAACAACTGTACAAAAACATAAAATATTTGAGAAGAGGAAAAAACAGGTAGGTAAGGTAGATAGGTCTCGCGGTTCGCGACGACCTCACGTGCCAAAAGGGTCAAATCTGCAACATCAGTACTTGTATAACGATATAATGTATTTACGATATTGCTTTAGATATAATACCATCTCCTCATAAACTAATCAACAGTAATTATTTTTTCGTTACTGTAACTATTATAATTGCAGCGTGCTATAATAATATGGCAACTAAAAAAACGTTGTTAACTCGAACCCCGCAACAGTGCTGTTGTGCAGTGTAGTCCGTAATATGTACAGCTTTCTCAATTTTGACATTACAACACAACTGTTATACAATACGTTATCGATTGTGTGATGATCTGCTCAATAATAAATCCTTACGTGGTACTTACTGCAAACGCCGAAAGAATATGGTTGTACGGTTGAAATATGGTCTTTGTCGCACTGGATTAACGTAAATTAATAGGATTATACTCTTACTTGTTCAATTTCGTTCTGAACTCGTTATAATGTCTCCTATGTTTTTATACGTTATTTTCGTTGAAAATACTTATTTAAAAAAAAATTATAAAAACAAAATTTGAAATATTAAAATTACGACGATATATTTTGATCAATTTTTAACGACCGTAATACTATCAAAACTTATTAATTTGCAAAATCATCTTGTAAAAAACAGTGTACTCGTCTTTAATTCAACTTATCAGTGTTGGCTCTACCGAAAAAATTCACAATCATAAAAGTACAACGGTGTTTTAGATTCTGAGCGATAGAGAGGATGGAATTTTCAAATTATAAATAGTTTATGTCACTCAGGAATAATGTAGCTTTCTATTGGTGAAAGAATTTTCATAATCGGTTGGATCGCTTATCCTGAGGGTATTCGATTACTTAACTGGCTCAGAATCTCGTTTTTTCAAAGGCAATGATTTATCATTGCTTTTAGATATTTAATAACACGTTAAAACCTCAGAGCTTACGAAACAGTAACCAGCCCAAACCGTAGTCGCTACTCCGTCTGTCTATCCACACGAATTTAACTGATTCCGGCTTTTTAAAAATGAGATGTATCGGCACGACTAAAAATCCAAATTGAATAAAAATATAAAAATATTTTATACTATTGAAACAATAATCAAATGCTTCCGAATGTCTAACATACGTGACGTTTCTTGCTATAATCGCGAGCTCAGAACCATTTTGAGAACAAAAATTGGAAAATTACAAACTTAGATAAATCCGTGATCGACAAAGCACAATAAAATATAGTCACGACTCGTTCAGTGTTTGACGTAAAATGCGGTCCCTAACAGTTATTTTTATGGTGTGAAAAGAAGAAATAGCTTCATCTACATACAATTTAAGACATTATACAATAATAGTATATACTATTATTATGTTGTATTGTATTATTGTATTTTTTGTCAAACCACATAATACAACATTTTATAATTTACGATTTGTAGTCCGGGGGTCGTTGAACACGAAAATGAATATTAAATAATTTTAATAACTGGTGCGACTGAGAACTTTAAAAAAAAACCGTCCGTTGTTAATAATTGTTTGCCATTTGATTACAGTTGCGGTGTACTATGACGTGTTGGCAAAACAAAGTCATTTTTCAGTAAAAAAACTTTGAATAAATAAATCTTATATTTTGTGTAAACAGAAATAACTTTTCAACACAAGTTTCTACATTTTGAAAAGCACACAAATAATAATGAGAAATAGTATGTATTATACGCTGAAGCTGCAGGGTTTACCGCGAGTTGGAGGCATTTTGTATAAATGCAATAAAACGAACGTAAAATAAAACAATAATTTCACAATTCTCTATTCACTTAACTGATCACTTTGTAAAGAACACCAAATTTTTGTATTTTTGTATTTTTTCTAAAATTTCTACGGAATCTGGTCGTATTTTGAAGGAAACTTTTGTTTTTAATTTTTTTTTTCTTTTTGAGTTTTACTCTAAAAACCATTAAAAAAAAAATCAAGAATTTTTCGGCAAAAATTTTCAGGTATGTAATGACATTTTTGGGTAAAAGGAGTGCTCCAATCGTTACGTTGAATACCACATAGAAAATGAGATTTTGGCTTTTAATTTGATTTCATATTTAGTGTTTTTTTTGAAATTTTGATTATTTTCCGAGTTATTCGCCGAAAACAACAAAAATAGGGAAAATGTCCATTTTTTTTGTGGTTTTTGTTTCAATGAAAAGTTTAATTTTCTAGTAAAAGCTTTAAAATTTTAATACAAAGTCGGATATACGTATTTGAATACGTGATATTATAATGTTATATATTTGATCTGTATATGAAATTATTATCAGAATAACATTGTTAGTCTATCACACGCTGAGTAAGTATATATTTTATTACTACTGCATGTAGGTATGATTGAAATTCATCCAATAATATTCGGTCAGTCGTACATTAGTAACGTTTGTAGGTACTTAAATTAAACCGCTGTTTAATTTACCGCGCGGTTGTGATTAATATTAAATAGTGAAACGCGACGATTGATTTATGTTTTTTTCATTTCGACTCAGTGATTTACGTTGAGAACGAAAAAACTGAATTAAATAAATAAATAATACGAATAGGATCACGCACACACCCTCTATTATATTATGTTCAAGGAGATTTAGTATCTTGTGTGGAGTATCCCATGGTTTGAGTAGGCGTCACGTTCTTGCATACAATTAAAATAAAACTGCAGCAGATTTTAATTTGGCCCGGTTATGGCGTGCAGGTATATTATATTCGAGAAAATAATCATCGTTATTTAGTTTAAACATTGTTGAATGTTTTCGATATAAAATAATGTAATAAATAACTGCAACACGCGCACAGTCGGATAATTTTCCGACAACTATCGATAGACTATTTAGAAGCCGTTTCAGTGGCCGAATACAAGTGTGCTCAAAGTTTTAAATATGTCTAGATTACCGGACCGAAGATTTTCATTTTTAATAATTTCTACGCATCTATCGCAATCTATACATTTTGTTCATAATTTAAAAAAAGATTCTTAAAAGTAATGATATCCATACAAATTAAACTCAATATTACATCTATTTACCCACAGCCATAAAACTAAAATGACTATACATTTTTATAAAATCAATATTTATAGAAATAAATTGTTTTTTTTTTGAAAATCTCGACTGTTACTCATTACGCGTGCTTACGCTGAGTGTAAACTCTTTCGTTTTTAAACGAAATTTTAAATCATTTTCGTAAAATTCGTCACAGTACAAATAAATCGGCGGCGCCCGACAATATTCAAGTTTTCGAAACGTCTCGACAGTTACGCGAGCGTTATTCGTAAAAAAAGAAAAAAGGTTTCGCCGATAAGCCATCTGTAAATAAAGGTGCTAGCTGTCTCGCTTCAAGATGAAAAACAAACCGTCGATAACAGTATCGCGTAAATCGTAATAATTAGCTGAAATCGTTCCTGTATAAAACTCACTCGATCGTATACTTTCGCCCTCGTTTTACCGAGATTCGCCGAAAACATCGCCGTGAATCGATTACTTTATGTTTTGAAAATGCTCTTCGGGGTGGTGTACCGTTCGTAAATTACAGGTCCACACACGGTACGAGTCGTGTAATTCAGTTTCAAAATTTCACGATTTTCGTCAGTTCGAAACCGTACGGGTTGAATTCGTGAACTATTACGATTTCTCTCCACCTCAAACTGCAACGCATTGCATGGATGGACGACCGCTGGGGGTCTTTAAACTATTCCAGTGCCTTTGCTAGTGGAGAAGGTGGGTTTTCTGATGGAGTTCTGTTTCGAAGTTAAGTTTGGGTTTAGGAGATTATAGAGGGGACGAGGCTCATTCTATTGGACGAGTTTTTGGATTTGCCACTATGGGTGGGTAAATAGGGGATCGGAGACCAAGGTTCTGGATGTGAGAGAAGTGTGAGTTCCTGTAGAATAGTGCGGAGGACTGTTTGTGGATGGTTTTCTTTACACTCCGGCGGATGAAACGGTAATCTCGTTCCTGACGTAAGTTGGAAGACCAAGGATGGTGCCTATGGTTTGAACGGCCTCGATTCTTTCCCATTGGGATTTCGTGGCGAGGTCCTGCATATGTCAGAATTGGAATTACGTACATTTTCAGGAGGTTGATTCTGGTTCTTGAGGGTACTTTTCCGATTGAGTATTGGGTAACTGCAACGAGAATCGTGTCGAAATCCAATTATGCTTTACACCTATACCTACTATACGTTCGGCGCGTTTTGACGTTTTATCGTGCCTATATATATGTACGACTGCATATTGTTATTATTATTAGTATACCTATACTCTTGAACGTATTTAACGGGTTTGTTTAAACGAGATGAGATGAAAAAAACGCTTTTTAGTAGTATTGCGCGTATATAGTCGGCGGGTCATTCAAAGACCGTCGGTTCGGTAACAATATAATTGGGGTTTTTATTATTATGTCATCGCGCGCTCGAGAGACCCGCGGCTTCTTCCACGTTCCGAGTAAGTCCGTTTTTACGTCCGCTGTCGGGGCCGCCAGTCAACCGCTCGAACTTAAGATAAACATGATAAAAAAAATAGAAACAATTACAATGCGTGCAATTGGCGTCAACACGCATTGTCGTCGTGTATTACGTACAGCAATATACGAGTGTGAAGCCGGGAAAAGCGATATGGATTGTTTTTTAACGATGTAAAATCGACCGTGACCGTAATAATAACGCGTGTGCGCGACGACGTCTACTGTATAGTACGAGCTGGCGGCGGAGGACTATGCCGAAGGTTAGGTGAAAAGTGGATTATTCGACAGAAAAAATGCATAGAACTAGGAGTTGATGATTATGTGGAAAAATAGTGTATGAAACAACGATTCCAACGATGTATAGAAATAAACATTGTTTTGAATATAATATGGGAACCTTACTTTCCGAATAATACTGCACGTTACGCGTCGTCGTCGTCGTTGGTGAGAGTAAGAAACCCGCAGCAGCAAAATTTAAGATCGTGAACTCGTGTGTTTGCGGTCAACATCTGGTTCGGGATTTCGTAGCGTTCTCTTGTGAAGTACTTAAAAAGTGGCAGAATACACACGGATCGCATTTTTCTTTTTTGAATTTTACTCGGCGTGTTTTGTGGTGATTTTTTTTTAACGCTTTTTCTCTTACCGGCGGTCATTGTTTTTCATTCGAACCTATGTATACATTTTTTTTTTTTTATATATAATTTATCGTTGTCGGCTCGTAAAACGGAACGTACACGTGTTTTTCGTTCGAATTAATTCGAAATATCGTACGTAACAACGCCGCCGGTGGGCGTAAACGCGACGATTATTGTTTATTACGTTATATTTTGTTAAGTGGTTTATTTTTGAGTTATTGCACAATATTTTATTATACGTTCACATTTTGGCGCGCGCGCACCTTGCTGACACTCGGCGATCGACTCGGATCGCAGTTTGTTGTTTCTTGTTGTTTCGGAGTTGCAAAATGGCGTTGTACAGTTATATCTTTCGGTCAAACGTTTACCGTGCAGTAAAAAACAAAAGTCTCGGAAAGTCCGCTTGAAAAAGGAATAATTACAGTTCGTCTTGTTAAAAAATAACCGATTCCAGGCTCGGTCCGACCTTTGTAAACGGATCCTAACGTTTTACGTTTCTCAGTAGACAAAAAAAAATGTGTACATCGTTTTGTGCGGTAAGTAATTGTTCTAGACTAACATACGTAATAAACGTGCGTGCCCTGAATGATGCTCCAAACGTAACATAATGATGTTAGGGGACTGTCTCGACAGGGGACAGACTTATTAAGAAAAACAAATTTTTGAAAAATATTTACCCGATATACGTGTCCCTGTTTCACTGATATGCCTACACTCAATACAATATGTTGAAAATAAAAGTATGCATAGAAAAAAAATATTAAACTACTGTGATAAATTAAAAGGATTTATTATTTTCTTATTTACAATCAGTTAGGTACAATTCGGTGTACTCGAGCAATTTCGTTTTTGAATCCGTGCCACTGTCCCCGCGACCGATATAACAGACGACGATCAAATACGGTTGGAAATTTCGAAACGTACGAACGACTAAAAATATTGTTTACTTTTTTAAACAAGCGAACATAAAAAAAAGGAACAAAAAAAAATTGTACGTGCCTTTAGATATGATGTACGTTTTTGGTCCGAAAAGCGTACGAACACGTTCCTTCAAACCCGTTCCTTCCTTGGAACTGTACTCGTTCAATAAAAGTTTAAACTCGATTCACATCAAACGAAACACTTGTACGTCGTGCTATACACACAATGAAATATTCTTGCATACCGGTCGATAAATTAACGTATACATCGTTCGAGTGTTTCGTTGTAAAAAAAAATTCATTTAAACTAATTAAAAAAACGTACAAGTTTACAGGTCGGTTCGTTTTGTATAATCAGTGTAAATATACTCGGCGCAAACTATTTCGTAAAGTTTGCGACACACCGAAAATGTCGACGGGGAATCTTCGCAAAGGTGCAGGTAACTGCGCCTTTTGTCAGTAATATATTTTATTCAACGTAATAATAATAATAGTATAATATACGTAGGTCTTTGGATCACGCGAAACTTTTTGTCAGAGCTTTGCTTTTGTACAACACAGCTTGTCGAAAGAGAATTTCAGAGATGATTACGTTGTAGCTTTAAAAAGGTCATTTTATCCGGATAAAAAAAATCCATTTTATATCACCTTCAATCCGTTTCTCTCGTACAGTGTGTTAAATATATTTTATTTTCAAAGACCGAAAAATACTGTAACGGGCATATAATATATAATATACTGAGGGCTGCGTCCAAAAATTATTTTCCGTTCCTGTCGGGAATTTGTTTCTTTTTATTTTCCGTCAACGATAATTTCTGGAAAATTATCTCCCATATTACATATTCTGAGGTGGTTTTACAAAGACAATTAATTTTTTTTTACACTGTTAACAAAATTTCAACCAGATAGAGCGCACCGATTTCTACATAGGTACAGCACTTTTTCTTTTAGAAAATTGGATCAAGATGGTACCTTCGGAGAGGTCATTTTTCGATCATCTCAATATGTTTATAACATTATTTTATATCGAAAAATTGCGCTAAAAACGGCATTATTTTTTCAATAACGCGTTATTTCTCCATTTTTTTCGTAAACAATCATCCAGGAGTCTTAAACGATAATGTATTTTTTTACTACACAGCTCGAAAACAATTTTTGAAAAAGTTTCATTTAATTTTTAGGTTTGAGGTTTTCATTCGTAAACGGGTTAATTTTGGATTTTTACACTTGAAATTGAAACACGTCAACATTCACGTCACAGTCTTCTTCTGATGTACCAATATTAGTTTTAAAACTTTTAACGACTAATGCTCGTATGAGATTTCATCCAAGTCGCGTATAGTTTTATTTCACCGTAATCTCGAAAACAATCATTCCGTTGTTTTGAAATTTCTACCGAAAATGTATCTTTGTACGGTAGTAGAAAGAAACATTTTTTCAAAAAGTTTCGTTAGATTTTTATTTTTAAATTTTCGTTTCACCAGGACACGTTTGCCCGATAACCGAGCTCGTTCAGCATCGTTTTTTCGACGGCAATAACCATATCGTTGCTTTTTCAGACATCAAAAACAATACGTTCGAACCACAACTACCCCAAAACAGTGACCCACCACAAAGCGTAGTCGCACTACTCCATCAAACTACAGTGATCCCGGCCATTTTTTTCTTCCGTTTATAACTGTGAGTGTTTTCTGGACTTCTTCTGTCGTTCCGCAAAAAGTTTATTTCCTGGGGAGATCTCGGTTCGCTCGCCGTCCGACACCGCGCAGACGTTTCGTCGTACAAATTTCGTGAAAATCGAGACGTGAGACGCGTAAAAAAAAACCTTTTACGGTATAGCTGATGTGTGTTTGTACATAGTAAAACGCGTCGAACAATATGCCGGTCAGTGGCGAATCGATTGAACACACACGCGAGAATCTCCCACGAAAAAAAAAAGAAAAATACGTATAAATTCGTTTAGAGAAGAAAACCGTGTTTCGAGTGTGTAACACGTGTTCTATTGTGTATACATTATCCGGTAACGCCGCGCGTTTTGGTAAATCGTAATCAATTTATCGTGCACACAAACACTGACTTTGTGCATAACATTATTGTTATTAGGTACGAAGACGCGTCGTGAGAAAATATTTTGATCTCTTTCTTCCTCTTTTTTTTAAGATTAAAAAAAAAATACGTGTTTGTTTAGTGTTATTTTTCTCTGCTCTTCACGCGCGTAAGACGTACCGATATTGTTCTATATCCATATACGTATGACGTCTTACGCGTAACAAGTACAAAATATTCTATTTGTTTACGCTACGAAACAATAAAATACGATATGGTAGAAAAATCGTTTTTGTACAGTTTGCGTACCGGCGGCGGCTACAACGGTAGTGTGTAGATTCTGAACGTAGCGAAGAGATTGCGACGATTTCACGACGTTTCGTAATTTTTTTCGTTATCTATCTGACTACCCGTGGTAGTAGAATTTTATGACTCCATACACCGTCGTATTATGATTTCTTCTAAACGTCGATGTGGTCGGACGGACATATAACATGTTTATACGGACATATAATATGTTTGCCTGCATTTATTGTGATATTTTTCTTAAATTTTTCGAGCAATTGTGTGTCCCGAAATCGAATGTATAGCTGTTTCGAGGATAACCGTTTGGGCCGTGTCTCGAGTTTATGCGTCGTCTTATACATCTCGCTTCCCGAAATTGTTCATTATTATTCATAAATTGTCTTGTCTCGCAATAAAAGAATACGGGTTTAACGTACAAACAATACGTATTCAAACGTTTCAAACTAAATATTGAATAGTTTTGTTTTCAAAATTAAATCGTCAAGTCTCATTAAACGACCGTTCCTTTTTTTCGTACTGTAAAATATACGTATTTTTTTTTTTTCATGGAGACTTGCTCTGCAAAATAGATTTGCGGATAAAAGTTCACGGCTCGTGTACACAAGACTAATAAATAATACCTCGTGGTTGCCGCACATACCAAATTCGGAGAGCCGCCGATATATTGTGAAATTTTTGTCTCACCGCGAAATAATATTTATATGTATGTATCTGAGAAAACTTTTTGTACGGCAATAAATTATAACAAAACATGCAGCGTTCTCGGATTTCACTAATCGTGTGGTTTTTGTTTTGTTTTTGTTCTCTGATATAAAATACGACCCGGGAATTAAATGCGTTGTTGAACGTTTGTGGATATTCTCTTTTTTTTTTCTTTGATGTTACTCGAAAACACTTTTTTCTTTGTACCCACGATACGCCGAATTACGGTAACAGCTATTGTACTGTTACGGCTGTCGAATTTTGAGAAAAATCTCACCGAACATTCAAACGGGATGAAAAAAATAGTTTTTTCACGTCGTATGCAAGACAAACACACTTTGATTGAGTCGTCTTGAGTCACTTCCTCGTTCAACTGGTGATACGTGTTTATTTAACAGATTTATATCATAACAATCGAAGTACGTTCATTAGTCATACTGTACGAGATGATGCTCGTTAGTGTACTATTTCATGCCCTTT
Source organism: Hormaphis cornu (assembly GCA_017140985.1). NCBI lineage: Eukaryota > Metazoa > Arthropoda > Insecta > Hemiptera > Hormaphididae > Hormaphis > Hormaphis cornu. Next base: position 13,396,841 of record CM029357.1, read on the forward strand.
TTAAAAAAAAAAAAAACGTTGAAAAAACTCCCAGAGAACTGAAACAATTATATAGCGTGGTAAAAATCATTACACATTTAGTCGTGAGAAAGTAATTTTTTTTTTTTTAATTGAATTTCGAAATAGAATTTCGATACCCATATTAAGTCGTATATCATTGTGTATTTTTGTTTGGCATAATAGTAACATTTGATTTATTTGTTTTACAGGCGACAGCAGTCCGATGGACAACTATATTGTCAACACGTCAGAACTTGCGCAACCACTGGACATCATAAAACCAAGGTGATTCACTTTTACTCAAACTGCATTATATCTCATTACATTTTTAAAATTTATTATTTAGAAGAAAAATAGTAGTGGGTATATATGGCTGTATTATACTTTAGGGTATTAGTCGCACTGCATTTTACCCATATACGGTCTCAGCGGTTCTATAAATTAATAGGGTTATCCGATTTTTATCCGGAAAAAAGTTCTGAACTCGTTACAATGCATACTAAGTTTTTACAAGACAATTTTTGAAAACATTTATCTTTAAAGAAACAAATAACGCTGAAAATATTGATACTATTTGATCAACTTTAAACGGCGATAAAATTATGAAAACTTATTTATTTGCAAAATAGTCTTGTAAAAACAGTGTTTAGGTTCTTTGCTTTAATTCAACTTATAAGTGTTGGCTATCGAAAAAATCACGGAAATACGAAATGATCTTTTCACAAATAAAAAGTGTTGGCATGTCCGAAAATTCGTAAACGTCAAAGATCCTTAATATTTACGCATTGAGTGATTGAGTTTAGTTCCATCTATGTACCGAGATTCAATATTTTGATCTCGTCGGTAATATTTTTGTTCAAAAATAAAAATTTAGCATTTATACGGATATCTATACAACACCCGTGAGTTGTTCGTTATTTAATCATTATTATTATTCGCGAGTACTCTTAGTAACTTCGTTATGTTAAAACTATAAAAACGTGTTTGCATACAAAGAGTTTTGTTTTTCAACGCACACTCAGCACACAAATGTATACAACTACTTTGTAACAGAATTAAGTGTTGGTTCATTTCATTGTTTGTTTGATTTTTAGACAACGGTTAGAGGGTTGGTTTTTATATTAATATTAAAACGTTTATTTTGTTTGACTTGTTCTACACATAAATTATTTTAAATAAATATAAATATATTAAATACTAAACTGTAACAACGCAATTATGATCGTCTCATAATGACTCATGAGGGTGGTGATCGCAGACATCTAATCTCGATAATTTGTTGGAATTTTTGAAAATTCAACCAAAAACTAGTGTCTATATTTGTTTGAGTAAACTGAGTACTGATAATTTATTATAATTTTACCCGTTTTTCAAAAGCACCAATATAATACGCACGCAGCAAGCAATTAATAACGGTGTGATAAATAGTCATTTGATTTGAATCGCGTTGGTGATTCGACTGATACGTGCGATACATAAATCAAATTATATATCAGGTTAGGTACCTATAAACAGATTTAAATTTAAAATCTTTAATCAGGTACATTAGGTAATCAATACTCAATGAAGACAAAATATGTGAAAAAAAAAAAAAGAAATCAATTTTAAAGTTGTATGACGGTAAACATTTAAGTGCAAAAAAGCCGAACTCAAATGTGTTATAAAATTTTTTTTTTTCACGCTTAAATGATCTTCAAAGATTTCGAGTTGATACGCAATTCAGTGGAGAGTTCTCAAATTAAATTTTTTTTTCACGCGTGAATGATCGTCAAAGATTTCGAGTTGGTACGCGATTCGGTGGAGAGTTCTAAAAAATATGGGTTTCTCAACGATTTACAGTACGCGACATGTAGGATTTTGTAAGCGTAGACAAGACTTCGGTCGTATAAAACTCGAGTTTGACGTGATAGTTTTGAGACTTTCCGATAGTTGCTAACTTTTTTCGTGAAACATATCATAAAGAAGTATATCCATTTTGAATCTTATTGCGACGGTAGTTGGGCGTAATTTGAACGTTTTTAGCCGAGTGTCGATGATTCTAGTTCGCCTCTGGGCTTCGGCATGAATGTATCGAACACATATATATTTGAACACAAAGTGTGGACTCTCACTTTTCCAGTTCGCCGTAAACGTAAGCCGACGAAATGCCGCGTGTCCCCCCGGATTCTGATCTGAGTGTAGATACGGTTGTCGGCAAAATCTTTTGGTTTTTTCGCCCGCGGGCACTCTAAACGTGGGCGTCTTCCGTCCGGGTGCGTACGAGACGAATACGTGTGCTAGAAATTCGTACGAAAGCGGTATGGAAATCGTTGTTGTTTTTGTAATACATATATATATCTTCTTTAAAGATTCCTACATGTCTAGATTTCCTTCATCTTCTGCAATTCGAATGTACGAATTTTGAGATTGAACGCGAACGATTAATTATACAATAATTGATTGATTGATTATACTGATTATATTGATTACACTCCGATGATTAATTATACAATAAATATACCCGCGTGTATCGATTCTGACCGCACCGTCTAGAACCGATTTGTGTTACAGTTTTATTCTCATATTAATACGTCTCATATTGTAGTCATATTATAGCAGTAGCTGTTGGTATGAAAACCGATGTGAAATTATTTCCGACTAAAAATAAAAACTTGAGAGAAAGTGCATGTATATCCACTATAATAATATGTTATACTACATATGACGATGATAACGTGATTTCAAATAAAACGAAAATAACGCTTAAAGGGCCTGCACCTTAAGCCTCGTATTAAACGGTTCAGTGATTGTTTTTTTTTTTTTTTTGAAAACATAAAGGCCATGTGGGCACATGATTGCAGGACATGGGATCTTTCAAATTTTTGTAGAATTATAATAATAGTTTCAATTATTATGAGTTATTCAATAATTAAAGTTTTTTTTTGTAGTGGCTTCTTAGCGATAAGATAAAAAATGATGAAAATCTATTGCGCTCTGTATAGGAAGTTTTCTTATTTTTTTTGATTTTACGAGACGCAAAAACTTCTCCTTTAGAATCAATTTTGTCCATTCAATCGCATTTAAAATGTTAGAAATCGCCCACATTTAGCCCCGTTAAAACGGGCAGGCCCCTTAATGCGTCTCAACTATTATTGACATTGAACATTCTTTCTCCAAGTTTAATGTGTGTAGACAGACACTAGTTTAATGTTCAGGACGTGCACTTGGGAGCGTTAAAGATGGAAATATGTGATTGCTTTGCAGTGATCAATTGGTATAATAGAAACGGCTTAACGATTCTACATTAAATTCATGGATGAGAGAGACGTTTTGGGTTTGATTCAGTTATGTGCCCTTTTATCCCATTAAATTATAATATAAATGCATAATCAGAGGCACGGTCAATTTGTACCTTTCACCTAAAACAACTTTGACCGTTATTTGTATGCGCGTTGATTTTTTGTTTGATTGAACTATTCGTTTTTTTTTTTTACAAGCAAAAAACAGAAATCGTAGCAAACAAACGAAACACTATGGTTTTTAGACTTGGAGCGCAGCGAATATTGTTTTTATTAATCTTTTTTTCTCAACAACTTATCGTATATAGAAAGAATGCTCCGACTTTCAAACTCAGTAGACCTCTAATGAAAGGTCTATGAAATACGGTGGTACGGTTTTGTTGAAGCTTTGCTCGAAATTCTCCTTGCTTTTTAATACTTTTTTGAGTTTAACCACAAAAACCAAATAAAAATCGAGAATTTCGCGGCAAAGACTTTTCCGGTTTGTAATGACGTTTTCAGATAGAAGGAGTGCTTCATTCGTTACGTTGCACATAAAAATTTGGGATTTTGGCGTTGAATTTTATTTTATTTGAAACGTTTTTTAGACATTTTCATCGTTGTCCCGAGTTATGTGCCGAGAACGACGAAATGGCCCGGTACCGGCGATCATATCGATTTAGTTTCGTCGAAAGTAACGATCGGAACGAAACTTTTTCATAACGATCAAATCGGTAAAGCACGGGTTGTTTCAAGTGATTTTTCGAGCTGAATGTATGTAAAACGTTGAAATTCTCAACAAATAGACTAACCACAACTTCGAAACCACCCAAAGAGTATTGGCTACTCCGTCAGACTACCCATCCGACCTTTTCTCTGATCTCCGGCTTTTTCTATAATCGACTTCTATTCGACCGCGATTCCCGAAAATTCGCCGCTCTCGAAACCGCCCGCCCCCGCGTGTTAGAAACGTGCGACCTGTAATTAAAACATTTTCCGTAATAAATTGACTCCGGAATCTCGGCAAACGTCGTACCCTGCTAATTACCGGGGTGTACCGGACCATTGTTCGTCGATACGAAAACAATGTGCGTATACTGCTGCACGTAATGTGAATGCTGCAGTGCCGCTAGTTGTTCGAACTCGGTCTAATATTTTTTTGACGTTTAATTCGGGAAAAAAAAAACCGAATCGCACACTCCGTATAATAAACCATTGGCTTTTTTTTATATAGGACCTTTTTTGGCTCGTTCGCATCGTCGGTAATACGAGTAGTTGAATTGAGTAAACATCAACATATTTTCTTATAGGTAAAACAGAAATCGTCGGTACATTCTTTTTTTTTCCCCTGGAAAGAAAAAGTATCATTCGTATTCCCGTTCTTACAACCGCCGCCTCGTCCGATTTTTAGGTTAAACAACACGACCAATTTTTCGCGGTGATTTATTTTTTCACTTATTCGATTGTTAACTTGGACCAAAAGTCCCGTTTCCACGAAAAGCGACACTCCATTTATCCGGTGAACTCTCATCAACAGTTATTTACAGCACCCCGGGTTTTGCGTGCTTCGCTCGACTTTTATAAAGTCGGCGTCAAGTCACCTAATCATTTACAGTGCACTCAGACTCTTGATGACTATTTCGGTCCGTTAAACCTGATTCCGGATAGTTCGAGCAAATCGTGATGCCTACAGTTTTTTTTTTTAATATACAATAACGTGATTTCGTTAAACTCGATTCAGTAAAATACAAAAAAAAAAAAATAGTAGTTGATTCAATAATTATTGTTCACGTGTACAAACTCGTCTAATTTTCGCATTAGTTAAAATAATAGTCGCGACAAAAATAAGTCCTTAACTTTACCGATGTTCAATCGGGGAGTTGGTTTACAGTGTGCAATAGAGCTGAAGAATTCCCCGTGGTTCGCGAGTGAATTTCTGTAAACTCCCCCTCGCTGTCGACCAGAATAATTACCGTACACGTTTAAACGCTAAAAACCGGAATAAAAAAAAAAGACGTCGATTCTATCTATAGAGGCGGTATTTCTACGGGATGGCCACGTTAATAAAACGTGTCGGCGGAAACGATACCCGTCGAGTCGTCTCGGAAATTTCCCCGCACAGTATCGAAGATTTCGACGTTTCCGATCTTCCCGGGACGTGTATCACGGCTGTCGTTTGATACGCACGGTTCTCGAACGGTTTTTGTGAATTTCTCGTCCCATCTGGATCCGATGTGCTCCGGACGACGATAGAGCCGCGGCGTCCCTTTCGCAGAAACATCGCGTACGTTGCAGTCGCGACGATCGCGTAACAACAGTTTACGAAACGCTGTCGGAGGAGAGCACCGAGAAGAAGTGTGATTGTCGTTACTCCCAAACGTCCTCCCCGAGCGTGGCAGCGACCTATAAAACAACACTGATCGCGGCCATCGTCCGCCGTTAAGGAGAGGCGAAAAAAAAACACGGGATCACTCTAGGTCGCGCGTGTAGGTAGTTTGACGGAGTAGAGCGCGACCGCGCTTCGGGCGGGTCGCTGCTTTGGAAGTTGTCGTTCAAACGTGTGAAGAAAGCAACGACCGTTGTCGAAGTAACGAGTTCGGTCGTCGAGCGAACGTGTCCCCTGGTGCGAAAGCCCAGTTTAACGATACAATCGATCGAATAAAACTTTTTGGAAAAAATTTTGTTTTTCGTTCTACAGCTTCTATCGTTTTTTTTTTTTTTTACTCGTCGCCAGTCGTATTATTTTTCTACCACTCAAACGACACGTGTATACGTTTGCGCAGAGAAGAACGCGCAATTGTAGTGACGCGATCGGATAACAAAAACGAACGCGAAAAAAGAGCGTGAAAAATCCAAAAAAAATCGACGTACAAACGCCCTGCAGTAATAACGACGATAATATGTGTGTGTTAGGCGGTGCAGGTGTAACGCGCAAAGGATTCGAAGGGAGCAGGAGGAGCAGGAGGAGACGCACGTTGCGCACAATACAACAGTCGCGAGAACATGACGGTGCACTTAAGAATTTCAAGATGATTATGAAAATACTCCTTTTCTGCGACGTATCATATACGTATAGGTGTACGGATTGTACGATCGTAAATTATCTCTCCGAGTCGCACGTACAGCGATGTTGAAGAATCGCATTATTGCGTAATTCAATGATCACCGCACTCGTACCTGTTTAAAACACGCGCTCGATGCCGATCGGATGGAGATAAATTCGCACGTTTCGTATACAATTAATCGTGTTTGTACGATTGATCCGTCGATTATAGTTTTGTTTTACATATCATATTATAGGTAGTATACCTACCTACCCCCGAGTGCTACCTCGAAACGTCTAAAAATTGCGATCAGTTATTGTGTAAAAAGGAGTGCGCGCACGGAACGTTTCGCGCGCGTATGATACGTCGTGTTGTGATCGGAAATAAAACGATTAGACGCGGAGTAATAATGATATTTCAATAGGACCCAACGCTAACATACAAAAAATTATATCATTTTTAAAAAAAATAGAAATGTACAATCTAATTTAAGATACATTTAGTTATTAATATTTTTCTCTCCTTTCTCCTTAAAAACCATTGTAAAAACCCCTTATGTACATAACTATATAATCCAATAACATTTAATTTGTAAGCTAATAACCTTGTTGTTGATGCTGTACCAATTTAAAAAAAAAAATTTAAATAAAAATAAATAATGATATTTATTTGTAGCGAAAATCAAACAACTCATTGTACACAGTATATAACTGTCGATAGTGTTGATAGGAAGTGTGATGTAGTAGTATATATCACATGAATAATATACAATTAAGAGAAAAAAACTTTTTTTTTTTTCATCTATAGTGTTCACCACGTTTATGCCACGAAAGTATAAAGGCAGAAAACTGCTAAAATATTTTTACGCTACATTACTAAATCGGTAAACATCTATTTACATAAAATTAATTTCAGAAAAATCGATATCATAATTCTTACTACAAAATACTTAATAACACGTAAATTATAAGTATATTCACGTTAGTTGCCTACGTATTTGGGTGGCTGTCGATAAAAATCTAATCTAATAACCGAGCTGTTTTTTTTTTTTTGTAAACTATGTTTTGTTTGTAACGAGTGCAACGGGTAATGGTTTACCCCAGTCGTGTTTGAGAATTTGGTAAAAACTCATTAAACTACTTGTATACAGTATAATTCACAAACGTAACGGTGAATAATCAAAAATGAAATCACTGTCGGTATTCCTGTTTCCAAATTCGTCGCGTTACAAAGGTACGTGACGACGGTATTTTGTGGCGACAGTTCCGTTGAAAAGGTCCGTTTTTACACGTCGTCGGATCGGAAATGTCGTAGTTGTATAAGCCGGTTCCAATCGACATTATGGAGTGAAATTTCAAAACTCGTATCCTTTACTTACCTACTAATCGCGTGTTCGTATAAAAAACAACAATTAATATTCCATCGTCTAGTTGAAATATTTCAACAAACGTTATCTACGATGCATGTAAACACCTACGTAGTAAAATGTTTATAGTATAACTCGTACAATAAATTATTTTGTCCACACATAAAGACTAAACCTAACAAGTTACAAAACGTATTTTAAAATGTTAATATAACGTTATAAAGTCGTTTAAAATTTTTAACATATTATTAACTTTATCACCTACGCATTCCTGTATAAGAATCGTTATGAACCCAATGCTGTTATTTCGATAATATTTTGAGTTGTTATACAATGTCACGCGTGTCATGCACCGGTTAAGATATCATTATCTCGATTAAAGGTAAAATCACCTCGATGAGGCGTGAAAATTTCCTAACTTTGCGATTTATTAGCTTATTCGCGCCCGACCCATCCGTTCGGTATCCACGAGCGACCGTTAAAAAAACCAGTTCCGCGCGGTAAAGTCGAAAGACCTCCGAATCAAGTTGTGCAATGCGCAGCCATATCGTTCGCAGAATACCAAATTCGTACATGAGATTGACGTAATGTTTTCATTTTATACGTACGCGCATCATCTGCCGAACGTAAAAGTTGTTCGTCTAAAAAACAATACATCCCTTTCCCGAAAATCAAAATTATCCGTACGACACTTAACATACTGATTACGTGTGTACAATACGATATCGTTGTAGTGGAGAGGATTTTTGAAGATTGTGAAATATTCACACGAACTATAAGCGTATCTATTTGAGCGTGAAATGTTTGAAACGCTCGGCAATCTCATCGTGCTTAGTTTTTCCTGTGTGTGTGTCTTTTCGTACTCTCAGTTCCATCAGTATTGGTAGCCCGGACCAAAATAGTTTTTATATTCAGACCACTAGTTTGTATCAACAACGGGGTTAGGTTTTTAAATTTACATTTTTTTCGATTGTGGTGTCGTATTTGAAGAAAAAAAAAACTATACGATTGTATGTTTTCGATACATTTCGTTTTTGAAAATGTAACGAAGACCTCGCGCGTTTACAATATTATTATCGTTTTTCGGTTCACGCGATCGGTCGTACACAGACGGAAAAGTAATTAAAAACACGAACAAATGATGTTCAAAACGAGAGTTTCATCGTGTTTGTAACGTATTCGACAAGCATGAGCAAGCTCATAACAAGCTGCTAAAGTCGTTAATCGCGATATTTTATAATATTATTGTACAATATATACGTATAACAGTCACGACGAATGCTAGCAACCCCGAGATCGCGTTTGACGAAACATAAAATATCATCATGTGTTCTCAGTTACAAAATGTTTTCGACGTTGGTGGAAAATTCAAGACTTTGTCGTCCCCAGATATAAAAGATTACGAACTGGAGAACCGCGCGCACCCTCGAGTCCGTCCCTGTTGGTGACACCTCGTGTCTATCCAAAAAGGGGATCTTCTACCGGATGTGATTCGTAAAAAAAATAATAAAAACACGGGAGAAAAAAAAGAAATCGCCGTTTCGAGGTATCGTGTGTACCATTTATTGCGAGAAAACGCATTCGCCCCGTTTGAATTGATTTTATCTGTCGAAACACTCACGCAGAATGCGTATTGTTATTACGGCACTCGCACTATAGAGTTGTGCACGGTAATATTTCGTTATCTCGTCATCGGTGTGTGTGTGAAACGGAAATGGCTCGAGCACACGCTTTTTATAACGGCCGCAGTTTTTAAAATTTTCTAACCGATTTTTAGCGAGTTTTCATTTTTAAGGGTACTTCGAGTGGCTTACGTGTATATAGTAATTAGGAGGTATTCAGGTATTCACAATCGCATGATGGTGACGGTATAATATACCGACGCGTGCCGCAAGAGTGACAACGAACGAACCGAGTTATAAATACGTTTCCTGCCACTCTAATTAGTATACTTGAACGTCTCGCGTGGAAATTAATTTTGGCATTTCAACGTAGGTACTTATATACTAAAATTATGCTTTTGTGGAACTAAAATGAATCACCGAATCCCCGTCGTTTTGTCGGTCACTTTTTACCGTGAACCGTTGCCGCGCAGACACCGTACGCACTACACCTTGTGATCGTCGTGTTGTGTTCAGTGTGGTTAACGATTCTGCCCTCGGGGTTTCACTCGGAATAAACGACGCGAGTTTCGTGAAAACAACGCAGTTAAAATATGCCGACTGTGTTTAACCGTAATAAACACTTGTTACTAAGACTATATTTTACCGATAAAAAAAAACGATTAATCCCTTCTGAAAAAATACGACAGTAGAAGAATATGTTAAAACGGTACGAGTATGTTTTAAAAAAAAATGAAAGACTTAAACAAATTGTTCGGGGCCAATACTTATAATGGGGAGGCGGTTTCATCGAATAGTGTTGATACGCCACGACGTGAGTGGTATAAATTATAAAAACCTTGAGCGAAAAAAAATCTAATTTTCAAAAATGTTTAATAATTTCCAATCGGATGTATTGTTATAGGTGTTGAATAATTTTTACGAGCACTCTGTATTCGGCTACTAAAGGGTGAAATGAAATGTTTTTCGTCCTGCACACCGATCGTAACAATATAAACACATAAATCGAGTGAGAACGGATTTTTTTCGTTTGTATCTTTACATTGGTGGGATTCTCAATTTATAAACAGCGGACTTGTAATTTATGTATGATTTTTTGCATTTTTTTTTTTGTTAACGACAACGTAATTAAAACCTTAGGCGACCTTCGTAATAGTACTATATCAATTAACGTACAATGCAAACAAAAACCCACTCGTAGTAGCCATCGTTATCCAAAATACGCTGAAACAGTGTGAAACCGATGGCGCGTTATTCAAAATTAAATCGTGATATTTGTTATAATTATAACGAAATATGCGTGTGTATGCTGCTGCAGTTCGTTTGATTTCCACGTGAAACGCCGAATGCGTTAACTTTTAGTCTTTTCGTACGACACCTCCCTAAAAAGATAGGTAAATAATCGTAAATTGTACGAGCATTTTTTGAAATAACGATTATTTGCCAAAAACAAAATTGCTCTGTTTGACTTGAAATTTTTATACGTCGTTTGGAAATATTCAATAAATTTACTGCCGAAATTTCAATCGATTTTGATCGTTTTTAAGGGAGTTAGAGAGGGAGTTTAAAATGTTCGGATTAGTTATTGTACGCAGTTTTTGATACCTTTAGTTTTTCGTTCGAGTCTCGAAACTTACAATACGATCTAAACGAGAAAGTTATACACATGTAGTTAAACGATTTAGAGAATTGGTTCGCACGATTTTGGTCTTTAGACGATTCCACTAAAGTGAAATCTATGTTGTTAAATTTGGTTTTACCATTACGTATACTGGACAACTGAGCGCAACAGAATCGTATTTTCAATGGCGATGATTTATCGTCGCTTTCAGGTATTTAATAATGCGTTCAAACCACATCTTCCAAACTAGTGACCCACCCAAAGCGTGGTCGTTATTACGTCAAACGCGACCTAGAGTGATCCCTGCTTTTTTTTTTTATTAATTTTTCAAAAAACACGCGATCGATGCGAACACTACTGCTAATATTTATTTTGTTCGCGAAAAGATTCAGGAAAAAATAATAAGCCTAAACACTTTGTGTACACTTTTCATGAGTCATTTGTTTACAAGAGATACGTAGAATCTATAAATAAATACCTATAACCTGTACAACAATATTATTTTGAAGTATACGTATTCTTTATTTGAACACAAGGAAAAAATTGGACAATGTTGTTTCACACATTCGCGCGTACCCGCCGATATCGCTCTTTATTTTTTGCAAACAACTCGTAGTGTTTTTTTATACTCACATTTATACGTTTTGCCTACGTTCGTGTGTTCGAATGTTCATGTTTGTTCAGTTTTGTTTTCATTCGTATATTATGCGTGTGGAGCACAAAGGATTATATTATTGGGTCAAGCCCGTTTTTGCGTTTTCAGGTGTGTTCTCGACACTTTTTACTCCGACAGTACGGTCTTCTGTCTTTCCGTGGTATTTTGTATGCGACAAAAACGTGCTCTCTGAAATTTATCAACGTATATTTTATTTTATTCAGAACGGCTATGGCGTGTATCATTCTAAATCTGTTGTCCTTTTGCGTTGTGTACACGTCGGTATCTACTAGAAATTTACCCTCTCGTCATTCTGCATATTTTGTAATATCACAATCATCGAATTTCCGTATTAAAAATCGACTATTATCGTATTGTTTGTTTGATTTTGAGTCTTCCGAATCAGTAACGTGTGATTCTCCCCGCGGTAAAATCGTTTTAAACAATTTAACAGGGACTTTTACAGTAATCCTACGTAATAAGTTAATAACACTAATCCACAAACATCTTTGAAGAGACAGATTTTTTTTTTTTGCTAAAATCCAAAATAATAATTTTTACGCGGTCGAAACGCGTTTTTTTTTTTTACCTCATTCCGAACACAGCGAAGAACGATTTTATTTTCTATTGTGATCGACCGGAAAAAACTCAAATTACAAAGATCATCAAATATTAGGAAATTTTGAATCGATTTCCTTTATACGTTCATCTAATTTTGAGTTACGATCAAAAACTATAATGTGATTGCCGGGTCAGCGTTTGGTGTATCGGAGCAGTCGGTCAAATCGAAATTCATCACAACTACATATTTTATCGAACGACCGTACGAATTTCACGAATGCGATTTTTTTAAAAGGAATACAAACGCGAATACGAGTGCAGATTGCAAAATTTAACTGGAAGACACAAATTTTCATAAAAATTAATAATAAACGGCTTTTCGATGCGGGAATAACAACCGATAGGTGTAAAGCCTCCGAAACCGCGGTGGCCCTCAAAAAGTTCGTGACATCCAACAAGTCTAAAATACAGTCTTTCATCATAAAATAAAATTTGCTTTCGCTCCGAACTCTTGACTGCGCTTAAATTTTTCGTTATCCGTGTCTGTTTGAATTCGTGCGAATGATTCTCTCGTAATAACCGGTCAATTATTGCGATTGATAAATGGCCATAAAACGATGACACGTACATTTATCACATTTATACTTTGTTTTTTTTTATGCGCTCGACTCTCGCGTGGCGCACGTCATAGGAAAACGTCTGTTCGAGAAAGAGTCGACAGTATAATAATTTAATAACAACGTTTTCGATCAAATAAAAATTACAGAACCGGACAGCAGCAAATATATATCGTATAATATATATAGTAGGTAGGTAATAAACGTTAAGAATCACGATGGGTCCGTCCGTGTTCAATCATGCGTCGTGAGTAACGTCCGTGAAATAGGATATTTTATCGGTTTGTTTTTAGGTACCCGCCAGAACACACTATAAAATCTTATATTATGCACACACACGCGCGCGACATCGACGTCATTTATTAAAATATTATAGAGTTTATCGCTATAATATAATTTTTCATAAAAAACAAAAATTAGTAACACCGCCGTTTTGGTGTTTTTTTTATTCTCGCGGCGCCGAGATTTCGATTGTGTGCCGACGACATCCGGCCGCGTACAGCTGTAATCGACGGTGATCTGACCAACCGACATATTTTGTGTTCAAACGCAAAAGCGGACAAACAGTCGGCACGCCATGAATTTTTACTAAAAAGGCGGTAAATTTAATAATTTTTTTTCTACCACGTTTTATGCATGTACCTGTAAAACGTCATCGAACCCTTTTATGTGGTAAAATTCCGGCGATAATCTATTAAATCGCTTCCGCCGTGACGAATCTCGGCCTTTCAGCGATTAAAGTTTTATACGTCAACAAATCGATAAGATATCTCGGTGGCTCGTTTCTCGATACACCGACAAATGTGGTGGACACGTCTTTACGGCGGGAAAACGCGAGCCAGGAATCTCACTCGACGATTAATTAGTTTTTTTTATTTTTGATATTCTCGCTGTGCGGACTGCAGCAGAGTATCGCAATTATCATTTTTCGAGCGAATCGTGTGTGATTACGCTGCAAATAGATGTATACGAGATAAATTTAAACGCGTTCGTGTGAGAGCTGGTAAACGAAAATGTTCCGCCGCGAGTCTGCGTACAAAAAAACGTCACGAGCCAACATTATCGCAATATTATGGTTATTAAACGCCGTTTGATTTGCATCATCTCGGTCGTTTTTGAATACGTATTTATAATTTGAATACGCTTCGGACGGATAATATCGGTTGAAAAAACGAGAAATAGATGAATATTTTTATTCCGCGCGGTTTTATAATTTTTCCATACCTTTGTGCGCCCATAAAATAATACAAAAAAAATGTTAGAAAAAACAACACAGACATTAATTTATTTATTTTGATTGTTATTTCAGTGTGCCACTCAAGATCTGTTCGAGTTACTCGAAAGGGTTCAGAGCAATCGGTTGGACGACCAAAGATGCGTTCTGCCACCGTATTTCGCTCAAGTAAGTCGACGGGATATCGTTGGTTATATTAATTATACACTTGTTCTAGTAGCCTAGTATATTACTTGAGTATTTGAAGGGCATTGTAGATTTACGTGAATTCAACGTAAAAACTGTTGTATGTGTATCGTCAGAGGGTATATATCGTTTGAAATACGATTTGAGACTGTCGCGTGGACAATTCGTTTGTTATTATTTTCGCGTACAATTCGATTTAGTGTCCGTTATTCGCGCGGAAAGAACGATTTGTAGATTAATAAAAACCACCATTTTGCTCGGATTACGCGATCTGTACGGTATTATCGTACAGTCTTAACGCTTAGCTCGCAGAAAATGAAACAACGTATGTATATAGGATTTTAAGTTGCACTCGCGTAGCATATATACGTATCTTTTTAAATCGTGCCGATCCAATTAATTCCACTTGTTTTTCTTTTCTGTCGTACACTCGGAAAGTTACACGTGATAGTGACTTGGCTCGGTAGTTTCAAACATCAACACGATATACCGTTGAAAAGTTTCGACGAAAACTGAAAAAGACCGAGGTTGACGACGCGCGCCGGCCGAGTGAAGTATGACACATTATGCGAGGGTTTCGAGCAATATATACACGTTGTATATATATAATTTAATACAACTGTACGATGTTTGTACCGAAAAATGAATAACGGTAGACAGATTGATGACGTTACTGGTTGAGACGAATTCTGTGCGATGCAGCACAAAATGTTTGATATTACGTCGTCCAATTTATTATAACACTTCATCGCCATACCGTTCGGTATCGGCACGTTCAGTAATGCTATTATAAAAAATTTCGGGTCGTACGCAGAGAGAGTGAGAGATTATTGTCTTTTTTTATCGCCGGGCTTTTTTCGGGACGGAGTTTTAGTTTGCTGTACGATTGAAATATAAATCGTACAATATCAACAATATCCTCGAAGGGTAGAATCGACAGAAGCTCTTCCTTCAGATCCTCTACACAGAAACTCGATAAGCAACAACGCATACGTAGCTGGCGTTCTGTAATTATTTTCGAAGGCTTCTATTAATATTATATCCGTTTATGCGAATTATTATGCAAACGTTTGAGGCGAAATGTGCATAAACAATTATTAATATGCATAAATAAATACATATATATATACGTATTATCGTGCAAAGTATGATGTGGCTTACGAAATTATTTTAGTGCGTAAAATCACTGCATGCGACCGAATTATGCATATTTTATACAAAGTAGGTAATAGTAGTTCTACAACCTATAAACGTTATACGATTTTATAAACGTAGGTTTACTACAAGGCGCGGCAGAACACTCTCCGGTACGTCCGAATCGTCCGAATCTCAACACAATTTCATTTATATTACGCGAGGAATTTTACGGTCGCAAAAATATTTTTATACGTCATGCTTTACAAACAAGGACTTTTTTTTAGTACAGACCATAAAGAGTGGTTTCATTATTATATTTCGTCGAAAAATAAGAACCCCGCGAGTTTCATTTTTATTTAACCTGCTTTGTCGTCTGTCTGCGTGGAATCTTACACAAATCAGTTTTCAACTGGTTTCCGATTTGGTAGATGCTCGAGACTTTGAATACATCTCGGAAGCGGATAACAGTACGATATTTTGAGTAAAAATTCGTATTAAAATTTATTGATATCTGATGTGTATTACCTTACAATATTTGGCGAGACGAAGTAGGAGGCGGTAAATACCGTAAATGTCAATTTAACATTAAAATTCTTCAAATTCGTTTATTTGACATTTCATTAATAAAACAAAAAGTTTAATTAAATAAATTTTTGAACTGTCATTCGCGTGCGTTTTTAACCACATTCGTTTCACCGACGTTATCTAATACATATGTTTAAAAAATGTTGATTACGCCAAGTACAAGATGATGACGAAAAAGATGAAAATAATATTGTATAAAAAAAGCTTTTATTTAAAAAAAATAAAAATGTACTAAAAAGGAAAAAATAATTTACGGCTAGAATTAGCTTTGGGAGTGAGCATATAAACACTGTTGCGTGTTAATTTGGCTCAATTGATCACTCCCAAAGTGTGGCAAACTATTTTTTTTCCTCTTTAGCACATTTTTTTCTTTTTTAAATATACATACATATATATATGTATTAAATAAAAGCTCTTTTTAAAAAACATTTTTTTTTTTTTGTATAACACTTTAATATAAACTTGCGCTCATTGTACATTTTTGGCGAAAAGTTATAATGAGCGTTTCAACCCGAACGTATAAAACTATATTGTAACGGAGAAAAACTATAGACTTTTTTTTAAACAACAAGTGCATGGTTTAGTGGACATTGCAAGCGCATACGATATAATACAGAAGAATCACGGTTTAACGTAGACAGTCTAAGTGCTAACCCATTATGAGAACAATGCTTATTATTTTTCTTCTACAGTTTGTTTTGTAAAAATCTCCTGCTAAAAACAACAATTTACCGTGATAAAGGCGAAAGTTTTTTGTTTTTTTGTGTGTGTGGGGAGAAGAGCCAAGTGGATTTTATTTACGCCGTGGATGTACGTTTTTGAGTTTTATTCGGAAACGTGCGGTATATAAATATTCCGTTTAAAGCAATTTCTCTGATTTCGAAACAATTATAAATTTCAAACGTCCTCGTTGTTTTGCATAATATCTGCTGTGGATACAGACATTGTATAGACAACGTTAAAACTCTAAAGGTCCAGCGGTGGATCCGTTCTGTAAACGTGGGGGTGAAATTCAGTTTTGAGATGTTTAGGATTTTATTTTTTCGTTTTCGATAACTTATGATTGATGCGCGAGATCCATTAACAAAACGATTTTTATATTAACTTTAAACGAGTAAAAATAATGAATGACCGGTGTAGGCAGAGGCATAAGAAGGTTTAATAGAATTTAAAACAATAATCTTCCCGGTTTATAATAACTGTTAAGAGTTTATTGATTGTATCAAAATTGTTTTGTTTTTTTTTTATTTTCCAACTAAACCATTCTCCGTTGTTCTATCGAGCTGAGATTTGGTACGTATATCTATGTTTAGGAAGAAAATATAATCTAGCAAAGTCGAAATTAAAATCAGAGGTGCCCTAAGGGACTAACATCCCTTATTCAAATAGCCCGCTTCCCGTTGTCTTATTGAGCTGATGTATCTATCGCTCAGAATTGTTTTTTCGATGGCAATTATCAACTATTATCACTGCTTTGAGACGTTAAATAATACGTTTAAACCACAATTTCCAAATCAATGACGACCCACCCAAAGCCTAGTCGTTACTCCGTCAAACTATACCCACGTTACCTATGTAGAGTGATTCCGGCTTTTTTTAAATAAACATTTTTGTTATTATTATGTCGTTCGGTTAAAAGAGGTTCATACGAATTATAAACTAAATAATAATAAATATTAAATTGTGAATTTTTCCAATTTTATATTTACATATTTCGTTTTGTTCCTGTGGTGTAAATAGTACCTACTACGTTTGTTTTTTGAATATTATGTTTCAAATCAATATAATTTCGTTAGGCTTAACGTATACCACTACACACGATTTACGAGGATAACTATCCTATTCCGTTTAGGTCTTGTCGCAAAATTAAACTATACATTTTAAGTAAGTGCCTTCTAATATTGAAATTATCGTCAAACTGATTTACGATTGAAAATAATGTTGTAACGAAAGTAGAAAATTTAACATTTTATGGCGTCGTCTTGTTTTTTAGGATCGATTTGTTGCCGAAAACAACTATTAATATTTATTAATACGTTCTACCTACGCGTTTCAGGAGATAAAATACGAAACTGTAATCACAGAGGAAGTAACTGCTGGCAAAGTCGGAACGATCAAAACCTTAAATTTGGTCGTATTAGACTTTATTTTTATTATTATAATGTTAATTTTTTTTAACCAAGGGTTAAAGAGATAAGCCGAATATTTTCTATCGGATTTTTTAAATTTCGAGTACGTCATTTATAATACGATTTAGACCAAGCAGATTTCACGTTTTTCCGAAGACTGAAAGTGCGAACTATATCCCCCCTAGACATATCTCTGGAACCACAAGATTTACCAACCTACACAACCTTTTAAATAGAAAAAATAAGTACAAAATGTATTTGTCTAAATCTATTATGTTTGAGTATTCAATTTTAAATTTCTAACTCACGGCGATGATGTTTATAATGTAAATAAAACGTGGAGAATTAAAAAAAAATTTTAATTGTGATGCAATTTTAGTGATTCAACTTTTTTATCTTTATGTTGATCAGTTGTCGTTTTGCCAAACAAGTTTATGAAAAACACCGATTTAGGAAAAAATAAATTCTTGGTCGTGGCAAATGTGCCTCTCAAATACGCCACTGAAGGAACGTACACCCGATTGATTAGGAGGAACGTGAGAGAATGATTTATCTAGCCGCTAGGAAATCATAAAAAAATGATCCGTCTTAAATGTCTCGCGACAGCCGTCAGTTATGCGCCCATCTGATAAATTACGTTTTTACACAACCTACGATGATGTTCGTCTAGACAGAACTTTCAACGTATTTTTTTTTATTTTAACATTCCATGACACGTGCTCAATATTGTGTGTGAATTCCAGAGTTATTTTTCGACACTACTCTATTATGATTGTTATTTTTCGAAATATAACGCAGATTATCGAACATGAAGTATGTCGACCGCCGTCTGTTTGACGACGGCTAAACAAATTAAGCAATTGTAAACAATAAAATCGGTCGCATTAAAAAATACCGTTTTCAGTGGTGTGTTCTGCAATGTCGTGTTCTGTCCCGGACAACGTCTTCTTCATCGAAATACAACAAAAATGCATTATCGTAATATTTATTTTTTTTAAAGTTTTGTTTCGCGAACCGGTTTTCGCACGCGAACAATTGCGCACTAATAAATTGTAGCGATAACACGGTACAAATTAGAAGTGTATAAAACCCGTTGAAAGTATTCAAATACGTACTTGAAATTCCTCAATAACGGTACGTCCCTTTAAAAATATTTGCTCGTTAACTTTACCGCGATTAAATGATATTGTAATTATAATGATGACGGCCAAAACGAAGTAATTTTTTTTTAACGATTTTAACCCGAAGTTCATTAAAAGTAATAATTTATTCCGGCAGTTTAGTAGTAGTATAGGTAGACGGGAAAAGAAGACGTTACGTTTCACGACAAAACACTCGATTGTACATTAAAAATACATTAAATTAAAAGGCCTTATTGGGTTTGATAAAAAGTAAATTAGAAATTTAATTAAGAGAGTTTTCGCAGCATAGATTGTAAACGTGGAAGAAACGGGGATGCCGACCAGGATTAAAAACCCAAAAAGAATATTATTGTTTAAAGATTTTTTTCACATTATGAATGTTCTATAGTATTTTTGGAAAAAACAGTAAAAGTAAGGTAATTTTGAAAAAAACGTAGGTATCTGCCACATATTTTTCTCTGACTATTTAAATTTGATAAATTGTTCCCTCTCTCTCTCTCTTTATTTTTAGTATATTTGACACTCGTAGTTTTTTTCACGGAATTTCGAGGAAACAAATTAAACTTTTTTCTACGTTATTTTCTAATTGGCATCATTGAATTTTTAATAATTTTTTTTTTTTGTGAATTGTGCAGCGCATGTTTCATCGTGGTATCGCATACAGTTGTTTGTTCGTGGACGCCAGCTGGTTACCATAGATAAAAAAGAGTTAAATACAAACACTCTCTGGTTTTCAAACTTTCAAGTTTCATCGATATCAAATCTCATATACGTAGATTCCGTGTGTACCTTTATTTTATACTTTGTGAGTTAACAAAAAAAATTATACAAAGACGATAGAGATTTACTGCGGCGTATATAGACCCTGTAATTGGACATTTTAGATGAATAATCTATAGTAGTGTTTCGAATTACGGGACCTATTTTTTAATGGGCGAAAACTGATCAATTTTTATTGCTTCGATGCGTTTATTTATATATGGACGAAATCGTATTTGCGAGAAAAGTTTTCCTTTCTCGTGGAATCAACGTAATTGAACAGTTTTGTTTTTTTTTTACAGAAAAGAATAAACTCGCTACAGGGCGAATTGGATTTTGATTGATATTAATGCTGAGTCTCTCCGAAAATAGTTAAAAACGTATAAAAAATAGGCCCAACTCAAACTTTTATTAACCATAATAAAAAACTGAAATATGGAAAATCATTGTCCTATGAGATGTCTTGATGTTTCCAAGATTAAAAGAAAAAGCAACAAAAACAGGTTTAAAATCGCATACAACATTATTATAATCAATCTGGAGAAAGCTAACAGCTAGCTCTATCTAGCGGTTTTTCGTCCACGCTACTAGCGCGTTCTTTAGCCACAGAATCATAACTACTGTTTCTCGCCCGGCTTACGAGAGTGCGTTCAACAGTACGTTACCGAATATTGTTTCAAATTAAATTTGTGTCCTATTTACGCGAAGATACTTAAAAATATGAAAATTCTTTGGCGATCCGGAGCTAAATCCACAGTGATCGTGATGCTTAAATTTTCAAATTAAATTTTGACTGTACTATTCATCAAAAAAAAAAAAAAAAAATAATGGTTATTTACTCGAATAATAATATTATGATATTATAAAAAATACACAATTTTAAATTATGTATGTTCTGTACTAAACGACTGTTGACGACGAGACAACAGTTTTACGGCCGAAAACGGTCAGCTGTGTTTTGAATCTCACCAACGTAAAACCTAAGTTAATCTGTAATAAATAAAAAGTTTTTTTAAGTACCTACAAGTTAGAAGAGAATTTCAATAGAAAATCGGAAAATAAATTTTGAATCGGAGGAAATGTCATACTAGTTAGCTGTGTGAATAAAAAATATAAACTTCATTAGGTATCTGTACTTTCATTTTTTTTTTTTGTGATAGTTTACATTTAATGTATTACACATTTGAATATGAAATCAATAAGCTTTTAATTTAACTTTATGTTTTTTTCAATTAACGAAAGTTGTTAACAAGCCCAGTCTTGTGATACGAATCGGACGCAACCATATTATAGTCGTACCATATTATTTATTTATTAAGAAGAATGTTTTGTTTCCGTATGAATTCGAAAACATTACTATAAGATACGTTGTTTGTTTTATAACTGTCGTCCCGCATCCGATACTGTACCGGTATAGTATTTGTTTTGTGCGCTTTCGATCATAGCGGTCATTAAAAATTGATTTCTTACGAATCGAAACCATAGTCAACAGATTATTTATGTAATAACAAGCGCGGTTCCTTGACGACTTAACAAGTTTTTATACCAAAATATTCGTTTTACTACGTCTGAACCTCGCTCGATTTTCAACGCCCATTCCGTTTTTACCCTCGATACGGAGAAAACGTTATTTTTATACGTGAAATCAGCAAAATATATTATACAGTACGGGCTATAAAGCGAGAAACGTCAGTCGTGGGATGTTTTCAGAACACCTATGGGTAGGCGAACTGAACTGTCTGTTCGCGTTTAATGGTGACTTTAAAATATAAAACATCGCGTCAGGTAGGTATTTTACAATAAAAATTCTCCGTTCCAGTTATGCGTCAACACGTTCAGAGACTTTACATAATTTATACGTCGAATATGCACTCGTTTACCGGATAAAATCGCTAAACATTTATTCCGCGTTTTACTCGCGTTCGATCGATTTTTGGTAAAGAAAACGGTTTAAGTCAGTTCTACGTACGCCGAGGAAAAAATTTTTTTTCAAAACACTTTTTCACAGTTGTTGTGTATATTCAGCTGCAACAGAGTCGAGAAACGTCTCCGTACGGTACTACGTGTTTACGTATTATATGCCGAGTAAAAAAATAAAACAAAGTGTTTAAGCACGGTTCTTACGCCGTTTCGTGTAAAACAAATTTTTCTCGTATTACGTTTTTATACGATGTATTTTTTATTACTTATAAATTAATACAATAACGGTTGTTGTTTGCGGTACAATACTGCACAATAATACGCGCAATTATAAAAAGCTTAAACAATAATAATAATGATTGTCGTTATAGTTTTGTAGAAATAATCGCGCGAAATAAGAAGTGTGTAGGTTTCCACGAACGTTCAAATGCTCGTATTTTTATGTTTGTTCCGTTTTTTTATTTTTTTTTACTGTAAAACGCTCTTGTTTTCGTCGTTCGTTTTGTTTTTATAGATATGCCTATTATATGATACATAGTTAACCACCTGTACCACGGCATACACATTTCACGTCAGGACCGATCCTGAGAAAACGCCCAACTTTTGTGATTCGTTTGTTGGCAAAATCATATCTATTTTTAACCATTCAATAATTAGTCGAATGTGTGTCTACCAAGTAAAAAAACAAAATAATTTAATTTTGTTGTTTATGTGAGATGTGAGACATTGAATTGCACGCATTGTTCAAATAATTGCCTACACTTTTTACTTTAAAGCTTTAGCTGGCACTGATACCCTTAAGTAAGGTAAATCATTGAGTAAAGAGAGTTCATTTTAAATTTATAAGATGAGCGACAGCAAATATTTCTAAAAATATATATACTCCACCCCAAGCCTAACTAACCCGTTCCGTGGATTTCTCGGGGGAGTTGGCGACCGTTTCCCGCAAAGTCGACGTTGTTTATCGACTGTATCCTATAAATCGCCTGAATGTTTCTCCTTTATAGAAAGCGCCCTTAAACATAGCGATTGAAATTGACACTGTTCATAAACATATTTCGTAAAACCTCTTCCCGTGGGTACCGATGTTAAAATTAACAACTTTAAATTTTCCTGAAATTTCAAACGGAGCCAGTGCTCCAGACTCGACTACACAGTACTCGAGGCATAGGATACTGTTGATCGGAAACAAAAATCATCAATAATCCCCCGATTAATCCCCCTCAAAAAAACAGTCGATGAACACCCATCGGTCGTCTTATAAATAAATATTGTACACGATTTTTATGACACGCGCCTAATTTCACTGCCTGTTGTAGTCTGACAGTTGATGAATGGTTATTTTCAGTCGCTGCCGCTCGTACGTAAAAAACGTGCGCAGTATCGCGAAAATGGATTCGAGCTTTCTGTTAGTTGTTCAAACGCATGTAAAATTTTCAAAATCGCGTAGATTTTTTTCAAAAATCCATCGATTACCATGAAAGCGCGAGACGCACGCACAATCTGTTTTCTGCAGCTATTGATTTCGGTCCCGTCCTAAGCACTTATTATGGAACGTTATCGTAGGGATTTTCAGTGCGTACGAACAACTGAACAATTTCTGTGCTCGTCGACCGAGCGGTAGTACGTGCAGCAGGTGCGCGGCACCGTTTGCACAGTTGGCCCGAGCCGAGGAGAACGGTCGCGAATCGTTAGCGCACCGTACAGGGTGTTCACGAACGAATGCTTTGGGTTTTTGAAAATTCGACGGCGATTTTTCGGGTTGCCTCTGCACCGAGTGGGTCGGTATAACGGACGGTGTGTGTAAATTGTGGGAGCAATCGTTGTCTGTTAAAAAACCGATTCTAAAACGTATCGAAAAAAAACTGTCCCGTAAGTCGGTCACCCGACGACCCGTGAAAACAGTTTGCGTTTTAAACCTGATGCGAGTCGCGCGGCGTGTGTAAATATATCCGCAATACGTTTTGCGACGAAATTCCGCACATTGTTTATTTTTCGTTTACACTGTTCGCAATAAGCGTACGAAACAGTTTTGTTTTCGCAGCGAACACCACCCTGTACGTAATAAACGCGGCGTATCGAAGCGAAAAATCGTCGGCGGCGGGGAACCGTCGAAGAAACCGAGTTTCTCGGTGGTTTTTTTATGTTTTTTTATACGTTGGCGCCGCATCGATACCGAACGACGCGTTCCCGTATTCGGCGCGCCGGGTAGTGTACCAGCAATTTTAGCGGTAAATTTTTGGTAAATAAGTCGCTTTTTTTCGTTCGTTCGTTTTTCTCTTCCCGACCGAAACACGACGGTCGTATGTGGTGCAGGACTGCGATTTTCACGCGCACGTCGCGGTCCTGACGATGTTCACCAAAGCGCGGAAGCCGCACGCGGGCTCGCACAACAGGAACAAGCATGCGTGCGGCAAACGCGATCCGCTGGTCGAGGAGGACGCGGTCGATGAGGAGCAGGAGCAAGGACCGGAGGTGAGTGGTGACGGGGTCCCGCGAGAACGGGGAGGCTCTCTCCATCCAAGGGTGTGAATCCGGGGGAGCTGGCTTAGTTAGGGGCCGAGAAGTCCCCCTGGGCTCCTCGAAAATGTGCTTCCCGTCGCTTCGTCGTTTAAACAACAAAAAAATAGTCCCCGATAGTCCTACCGAAAAACGGCGTCTCGTCGACATCGGCAGTCTGCAAACGGCCAGTATCAGTATTTTTTTTTTTTTTTCAAACTATTCTGAAACGTTTTATCCGTTTAACGCTAAACGTCGAATCGACTTTGAAACTGTGCGAAATGATTAAATGTATTTATTGTGGATCGCCCGAAAGCACGAACGGCAGAGGCAAACAATCCGTGGGACGAGTCCGCGACGAAAAAAATAATTCGCGTTCATCCACATTCCCGCGTACGGTGGTCTGATTCGAGTATGGCTCGCCCATTAGTTCAGCGACGTGTGAATTTTTCAGCTACGCGAAGAATTACGGTGGAAAAACGGTGTGCTATTACACGATTTGCTACTGAAAAGACAATTTTATACATCAATAAACTTCACTTTGGTGTACTATGTTGTATAGTTTTGTCCATTCGATACTTTTTGCGTCGATCAGTGCGTATTCAAGAAAACATTTTTCCGATATTTTCTTCCCACAGTAAGTAACAGATGTACAATATTGTTCTGGGCGAAATGGGACGGGGGGAAGTGTATTATATTGCTTTTGATTTGGTTTTTTATGTATGATTTCAATAATCAATTACGGTCCAACTAACGAACAATAAGTAATTGACTACTTTATTTATAAGTATTGAGTATACTATAAAAAAAATTTGATTACATTGCATTTTTAAACTTTCTGCACTATTCATTGTAAAACAGTGCGGAAATATTATTTCTTCGATAATAATTGATATTAGACGTGTGAACACACTTTGACGAACACATTTTCGTCGTTTTTAACTTTTACGAATCGCTAATTAACATTAGCTTTAACGAATTCCCTCGTAGGTATTTTTATCGATATATATTTTTCGGCACACAAATTATATGGACGTGTTACTTGACGACCACTTTAATAGGTACACTAAGTTTTAAAGCACCTTAATCTTGAAAACAGCTCTCTGGGTACTTTTTTCTGCGCTGTTCCGCTTTTAACGTCCTAGAAAACTGCAAATTTTTGTTTTTACTGAACACAGTGTTTTCGGCTGTGATATAAAAAAAAAAATATTGTTTTTCTCTTGTGACTGAATTTTAAATAGGACGCGGTCAATCCGATGTTTGTATAATATTCAAACGTCTGACGTCCGGCTTCTTCTACGACTTCACCGAATGATTTTCCGTCGCGAAGACTGTTTTCCATTTTTGATTAGTACCTTATATATATATGTATATCATATTGTTTTCGCGCGACCATTAATATCGAGAAAAAAGTTCCCATGGGCATACCCGTCTTGGCGGCAATCATTAATTTCGCGTCTGACAGTTTCTCCGCTGGCCCGGAAAATTAGCAGCGTAAGTGCAGCGTTCCTCGGATTTTTTTTTGTATTTATATGTATACAACGCGAAATTTCATCAAGAAGACGATTCGTTTAATTAAAAATAAAAACTGTTGTTTCGTTTTGATTTATTTTTCCTGGTTTTTTTCTATTGTGCTCCAGGAAAACGCGTTACTAAAACGGTATAAAAATATCCCGACTGTCGATCGAATATTATTTTCGTCTTACTTTGTACAATCCAATTACCCGTTAATTTATACGCGATACTATCGTCACCTTTCAAAACGATTCCAGTGTCGTGTTAAAATTTTACGCTGTGTGTGTATTTTTTATAAGCAAGTATAACGCGATTGTTTGTCGTTTTTAATTTTTAGTGGGTTATTCGCGTGAGTAAATAAAACACGTGTTTTTTTCGAGTTTCGCAAATTATTTCGAACGATTAATGTTTGTCTCGCAAAGTGTATTATAATAATTGTGTATCGGTTTTTCATAGACGTGTATAACGAACCCTCCAGGGACTGCGCAAATCTCACTTTTGCCACGCATGCTCGTCACAAATATAACGTTATGTATACGTTTTTTCTTTCTTTTTTTCCACGAAAAATATAGATTTTATCGAAACTTATCGTCGCGTAATTTTCTCAGAAAGATTAAAATTGTAGAAATCGTTCGGTCATCACTGCGCGTTCGTCGTTATTATCGTGAACGACGTTCCAAAATTTGTTTTCGTAGTACTATTAACGAAATTGTACGGTTTGTTGTATGTAATTCTATCGTTTATCGGCGAATTGTCTCCATTTAGTTGGGTATCGTTTTAAAATAAAAATAAAAATCGTACGAATTTGCACTTGCTATGGCGAAGAAACACTGAAGCGCCGACACTTATACTCTTTTTTTTTTTTTCTGATCGTTAATGACGAACATCCATAGACCAAATTATCCAAAGGCGATCGCCTTTTTTTTTAACAGTACCAATATATAATGTATAGTTGGCCACTGTCTCCGAGGGTTTCTGGCTTTGCATTTTACACTTGTCGGGTTGCTCGACGTATATCATCTCGTGCTGCCGGTCGAGGAGCCCTTATCAAAGACGACCGCCGGGGAACGCTCGAATAACCGACCCGGATTCACGCTCGATCGACCGCACGACAACGCGAACTATGACGTCTCGATTTTTACGCATTTTTGAGCCGCGATCGTCATGGTAGACCACCTAAAAAAGGCGTTTGTCCACGATCCGCAGCACGTTTTCGTTCACTTTGTTCGGTTTTCTTGTTCAAGATATTCTTTGTTTTTTTACCGACGGTAAAATATATTTTCGTTCGTTTGTTTCGGCGTTTGAAAAAATTGGAGGTTTTTTACGCACAGGCTGTTGTTGATACCGCCGTTGTGGATAAAGTATTCCTTTTAGTTTCTGTGCGCAAGAGTGATTTTTTGATGACGACGAAAACTTATTTTACGGTTCTGTTTTTAACAAGTCGTGTGATTTCTCCGTTTGAGACTTTAAAAATTATTTTAAATCGTACTTTTCGGTATCGCCGTTCAAAAATGTTGACTATCCGTTTTTTCTTATTTTTTTTTTTTCCGTCGCGTTATCGTTTCATTCGTTTCGTTCTTTTTCTCGGCAATAATATTCCTACAAACGTTTTTAAAACTACTTAAAAAACTAGTCGCACATTATCGGAATGGATATTAATGTTAAATCTTCATAGGCGTTTTAAAAACGAATCTGATCCAAGTATGATGAAACGTTTAAATCTATAATATTGGTCGAGTTTTTAATACTCTCTGAATTTACTAGAAAACGTAATTTCCGTGAGCGATCCGTTGCTTACAAACTCATTTTATAAACACCAATCAACGCGACTTCCAAAACTATTGATCCACTCAAAGCTGTGTCCTGCTGCAAAGAGAATTACTTTCTTTTGTTTGACTTCCATACGTGTAATTGAACCTGCAATTACTAGTATAAATCCTTTGTCGGCACTATAAGAGAAGCCGATAAATACTTTATATTCTTAAAAGTATTGACGAGAATTTAAAACTAACGACCGGACGATTGTTTAATGTGTTTTAAATGTCTTGAGCGCGAACAGTTTTGTATTATTTATGCGAGTCTAATTTCAAAGACACCGTAAAACAAACATTGATATAGTTTCAACTGTCCGCGGTGATATGTATTCGATTTCTAAGTAGAGTTACCTCGACGTTTAGACGAGAGGATATTTTTGAATCAATAAAGTATATTTACGTGAATTGACGGACTCGTGTGTATTTATAATTCGAGATTTCGCGATTAAACTGTTAATCTAATTCATCTTTTTATTCAGAGCCGCTTAAAACCTAAATCGGCGAAAAAAAAAACCAGTAAACGTTATTTTAAATTATATTCTGTAATAACGGTTATCGTTGTGATTGTCCGTATGCAAAAAAAAAAAACACACACGAATTCGACAATGTTCGCCACGTGGCTGATCAACATTTTTTTGGATTTACCCGAAGTGACGAATAGTTTTCTCAACAAAAAGTTAATACGCGGGCGCGTCAGAGTTTCTCGAAACGTTCCTTTTTCTATAGTATTTTTAAAAAGAACACAAGTTGACTTTCACGGAAAGTAGACACGACGGCGGCAAATAAACGATAAATATACTTAAAAAACGGTATATCTCAGCGTCGTTATTCGAACACAGCACGGTTCTGACACCGGACGATTATCCGGTCGAACGGATCGAGTCGGTCGTTAGTGTGATGTACAGTTACAGCCGCGACGAATAAAAACGACTGTGTGAGGACGTCGTCATACGATTCGGATGCATATCATCTCGTTCGCCGGTGAATTTTTCCGGAGCTGTATAACTGCCGAGTAGAAACTCTTGAGCCGTCGGAAAATCGTTTCGAGAGCACTTGCGATCGTATATTTTTAACAGCTCGACCGCATCTACATATCTACACAGCCACGCGAATAAATTCCGTTTTTTGAACATTTTCTACTTCCACGACTCCTCTGCGGGTGTCAAGCCGACGCTGACGCGTTGAACACCCGGACGCGCGCAGTTTTCGCAATTTTCAAAATGAAAAGAATTCCCACGATCCTCGCGATTTCCGCATTTCGATGAATATTTTAGAAATAAACATTTTCCCGCGACAGAATAAAAGTGTCATCGTCACGAGTTCGGGACCGCTCTCGGGACGCGACCCTAGCGATTTGTGGAACTGCCGAAAGCGCTCGAGACCGTGTACGGCACCAATGACCCTTATGACAACCGAAACTCTTTAAATACCGTACACGACCACCGAACCTACCCTAAACATCTGACTATAAAACTACTACACTCGTAATAAAAAACCATCTTCGTGCCGTACGCTGATGATACGTGTTTGTAGATACGATCGAGTACGTGTTTCGTATAATTGGCGTCCCAAACGAGAAACCGGCGCACTTTTGACGTCTCGCACAACATCTGCATTTTGGTCACGTGCCACGAGCGAATTATATGATAATCTTGGACGAGTGTAACTATGTTTCGGTACACCGGTTGTACATAGTATGACGGTACTTTTATTTTTTTATGTACATGGATAAAGAAATAACGCGTACTAGTTGCTGCCCCAGAATCTCGTCACGGGACGAAAACGTAACTGTTCAAAATCCGTTCGATCGTAAACAACCGAAATGCTCGTACTGCACTCATGAAGTTTTGTAATTTTAATTGAACGATAGACGAATGAACGTGTGTGGTAAGCTGCAGACCGGCAGAAGTAGTAATTAAACGACTAAAATTGTAATAAAACATTTTGTTTGGATGTAAATTACATCACCGATTCGACTAACTGAACAAAAAATGAATCGAGTTTTCAGTCCAATATTATTGATAAATAAATGTTGAATTTTTACATTTTCGTTAGTAAAACGAAAATTTCAACTTCTAAACTACGTACTTCTGCTAGCCTATAGCTTAGGTACCACCACCTCTCTCTCTCTTTCCTTGGTTTCGGCCTTTAAGACCACACCGCTAAACATAAATCTTGCCATCTGTCCCTATCCTCTGCAGCTTCTCTCCATTTGATTCCTGGATCTATCATTTTTAAGTCCTTTTTAACACAGTCTTTTTCCCACCTCAGTCTGGGTCTTCCCAGAGGTCTTTTTCCTATTGGTTCATTCTCTATTACCTGTCTAACTAGGGATCCTTGTTTACGCCAGACATGGCCCCCCCAACTGAGTCTTCTTTTTGCGATCTCCTTAACTATGTCAGGTCTCTGAAACTGTCTTTTGAGTTCATCATTATGCAACTTTCTCCATTCATTTGTTTCACTAATAAAATAGGTACCGCCACCACACGTTCGTCTTTCGTTATAGAACGTTTTTAATCGTTCGATTAAAACGGGGTTGTGTAAAAATTGGGTGCTCGCTTGTTCGTATTATTTCCGTGCACTTCCCTTCTACACACGACGACAAAATCGCTCGCTCTTTGTAGCTAGTAATATTCTTATTACGTTTTTAAATAATATATAATAATGATTGTTCTCTTTCCCACGGCCGTCTATGCGTTTTACAACAGTTATTGTATTATTATCCACCCGTACTTACGTGCTCACTCGACTGCGCGCGCGTAACCGCCAATCGCGCGCGCGTGTGCCGTTGCAGCGCGCTAGAAGGGTGTCCCTTAAACGTGGCGCGAATGAGTACCAAACGTACTAACGTTTTGTCGTTTCTAAAAAAATAAAAAATAAATCTTCTCATTGCTGCTAGACCTACCGTATTATGCGCGTTGTGTTCCTGCAGGATCTTCATAACGAGTTTTGAGAAGACGAGCAGTGAAAAATGTGTACAATGATATAAATTTTTAAAAGGGTCTTATCGTCGTCAATGCGGATTTTCCGATACGACCGAGTTCGTACGTAGTTTTCCGATTTTCGTTCGGAAAACGGTTCTCAACTCGTGATTATCCCGAAAAAGCGTCGCGCATAATTGAAAGCGCTTGTTTGTAAACGGTACAAATGTATTTTGAGTCACATTTTATTTTGAAAAAAACGTCATTTTCCATATATATTTTTCGATGTAGGGGTTTAGTGTCGACGCTGATAAGTCGAATGAAAGAAAACACACTGTTCTTACAAGACGGTATTGCGAGTAAAGAAGTTTTCATACGACCGTTTAAACATGATAAAATATCGTCGTGTTTTCAATTGTTTCTCTTTTAAAATGAATATTTTTTTCGAAAATCATCTCGTAAAAACGTATGATAGACGTTATAACGAGTTCGGAACCTTTAAGCGAAAAACATTATACCCAAACCGGTTGGACTGTCATTGTTTTCTATAATTTTTACGAAAATTTAATTTTAAAATTCAATATAATGTGAAAAAAGCGTTCTAACATTTAAAAACTACAATAATTAACTATATAAATATAATTAATTTTCGTAACATTGAGAATTTTGTGTATTAGGTAACAAACAAAATATGTAACTTTTATTAATTCGTGTAATTATATTATAAATTTTTAAGTGTTAAAGCTGGTTATGATTGCAAGAGACTTTTTTTATTTCAACTGAACCAGTTTCATAAAACTTGCCGTGTATAGACCAATTAACTAATTGCGTCTATACCTACTACGACTGTCATTAGCATGAATTATACACAACCGTCTATAAATCAACTGAATTAACAATATCAAACTTGAATCTAATTTTTTTTCATTAAAAATAATACGTACATACATTATACTTATTATTCCATTTTGGCTATTAATTTTAGAACATAAAATGTACGGCCGAAGACCGCAATATTTATTTATTACACATTATGAAACATTATAAAATATCAATTAAAATCATAATTATATTAATGATCGTATTTTTTAAGTTGAATTTGGAAATAAGCACTGCAAGTATTACGGTTCACATGATTTGACTTTCAATTATTGTAACCAATGACCAGAAATAAAAACGAACAACTGAATATTCCCACTTGCGAATTCGCAACCGTTCTTCTCATCTGTTCTTTACTCTTTGTACTTTAAATTTTAGAATTTTTGCGGAAAATTAAACATAACTGCACTTACAAACGACATATTATGTATAAAGAATCAAAATTTGTTTTATGTCATTCAAATACAGAACAAAACATAGGTACGTAGTTTAACGAAGATAAATGTACGTATATTAAAAATACTTTGCGCCGACACTCAAAATATATTATTTTTTTTTTAGAAACTCAAAATAGTAAAAGAATTAAAAGACATTATACGTTTCATAAAATTAAAAACCGTGAATTTTTTCAATTGCAGGACAACAGTAATTTTTAATAGTTTTTTTTTTTATTAATAATGAACTGCCCGATTCACAAAATACTACACTTTTTTAATTGCGTATTGCGTCGTAGATTCGCTCTAAAAATGACAACTTGGTTGTCGAAAGAAATACGTATACGCAATTAAAAAAGTTTATTGTTTTGTGATTCGCGTAGTTTGTTTTTAATATAAATAGTAACAAGTGCTCAAGTATAATTCAGTAGTTTTTTTTTTTACTTTATTATTAATTTCCTCACGATTCGATATTGTTTTATATTTCGATTGTAAAAACTGCATTAACGATGTAAAATATTCGGAAACCAATGTATACGATGTGTCATAAAACCGATCTATCAAAAATCGTATTCCGCGGATTAAAAAAAATTTCAGAAAGAAAATGGTTGATGAGCTTAACCGCGTCTGTCTACAGCTGCAAGAGTTATTCGAATCCAGACCGTTTAAAGTGCATGTCAAATTTTCGGCTGCTTTTCATAAGTCTCTAAATCACAATAGGTACTAGGGTTAAGTTAAAAAAAAAAAATTATTTTTTTACTTTACCAGTTAATTATTTTTGTTTTTTACTTCTTTACTTGTTCAGTTAAAAATGTCAATGCATTAACTCAACTTTGTGTAGTTAATAATTATCACTATGGCAATGTTAAGTTTTTTTCACGGTAGGAGTGGGCAATCGAAGTTTGAGGTATTTTCATATTTTTCATGTGAACATTATTATTATATTTTTTTTTTCATTACTTAAAACTTGCAATTGAAGACCATCGAATCAACTTGTTTTGTCGCAATTGATGTCTTCATTGACCTGCCCGACATTGTAAATAACAAAACAAGGCATTCTCGTCCAACAACACTAATTATTATAATATCGTAATCAATAAATAAAAAATAATTGAAATTTTTGTCGTCACCTTAACATTTCTCTCGGTATATCTACTATACTGGTTAACATTTCGGGCTGATTGCGTTCGTGCTAAGATTTACCAAATTTTTTTTTTCGTAAAACCGAAAAATGAATTCGGGTGTTTACTATTTTTTTGTATTAAAAAAAAAAAAATTGATTTCGTGTACCTACTATAAGTGGAAAGTAAAGGCGAAACTTTTTCGCATCGCGGTGGTTTTTATTATGGCTTTTATATTTCGACTTTTACGACGGTCGCGCTCGAGTTCGTCGTCGAACTTTTTCCTTTCAACCGCGTCGTCGTCGTCGCCGCCCCTTTGAGTGGCCTTTTGTAAAACGTGCTCCTTTCTCGCTGCGAGTCGAAATAACACACATTTTTCATTATCTTTTTTGTAAACGGAAAAACTGTTTTTATTATTTTTCGTTTGATAAAATCACTTCGATTTCTTTGCGCGACGAACCCATATACTGTGTATTATTGTACCTATTACGACTGAATCGTGAAACTGTCGAACGCCACTGATGATAATTAACGCGTGGTAAACCAGAAAAATTATAGAAAAAAACAACCGGAATCAGTAAGGGTCGCGTGAATAGTTGGACGGAGTAGCGACTACGCTGGGCCACTGATTTGGAAGTTGTGGTTCAAAAGCATTATTTAATATCTGAAAGCAATGATACATTTTTGATTATGAGTGAGCTCAGTTGTGTGCGTTGTCTTAGTTGTATAGGCCCTGGTAAATTTTTAGAAAACTTCAAAGTTCTATTATACTCGGCTCAAAATTTTACGAAATTGCATGAAACTTTTATCATTATGTACCTGTAACTATTTTAATGGTATGTAAAAATTTCAGCTTTTTCCGATCGTTGTTTTGGATGGCCAAAAAAACTAAATCGATGTGTCAAAAACACGTTTGCCGTAATTAATGTTTCTTCTTAGTTTCCTGATCTATTCAATTTTGAGACCCCCAAAAGTACCTGCTCGCGATTCAAACGCTTTCTAACTATATCGAATTGTTTTGATACAAATTTTTTCCCAAAATAAAGTCAGTTACGACCGATATTTTCCGATTTTCCAATTTTAAACGAATGAAAAAAAATGTTCCGTATTTTAATTTTTGAAGTTTTTTTCGTCAAATATGATATGTCGGTCACTTTGTACAAGAAATTCAAAGCTTTTAGTTAAAAATTTAACCATTTATTGAACAAAAACCGTAAAAAAAAAAAAATTTTTGAAAATTTCAAAAGTCAATATTTAGCTGAAAAATTATTAAAATATTTTAAAATTGATACCAAAACTGTATTTTATATATATGTATATAAATAATGTGTAAAAGTCTTAGAAATCGTTACTACAGAAGTTAATACCAAATAGCTAAATCGATTTTGTCAAATTTTTTTCGAGGTTTTTTGGGTATGACTTTTTGGGAATTGAAAATTTTGATAAAACGTCACAAAGAATATAATTGGTTGGGCTTTTAGAAAATGTATTGACTGTTTAGATGGGAGCAATACTCTAGACGATATGCGTGTCACAGGCACAAAAAAAAGAAACACACATCTTTGTAAAATCAATAGTTTCCTCCTCGCTAACGCTCAGAATCGAATGCCTTGTCCCAAAGAGGCGTGGGTAAACTCCGTTCAAACTGCCGTCTTGGCGTTCTGTAGAAACAAGTGTTGGCTGTACAAATATAAGCCGTGTACGTCGTCACAGCCCGACGACACGCAGTCTGCACGCTTAGACTTAATAACCGTTTTCAATTTTTACTTAAAAAAAATCCGATAAACAAAATAAAGATAAAAAAGTCGACGATGGAAATTTTCAAGTCGTTAAAACTACTAAACTATTATTATTATTATTTCTGTACATACCGTTGTTTGAGAAGAAGAAAATAATGTTATGTTTCGTAACGAGTTTTGTTTTTATCGGACAATATTATTGCACTTTATTTCGTTATTACGTACTACTCATATACGTTTTTTGTGCGTATTTTGAAGTTTAATAATTTCACCCGAAATTTTTGTTTTAGAAGAATATCTCTTTTAAAATGTAAAACAATGAGAACCGACATTTTTTTTTTTTTAGTCAACACGAAATGAATTATTTTGTGACGCTTTCATACACTCGCTTTACATAATAAGTGATAAATCAACGGTAATAAATAATAATAATAGGTGTCTGCGCATATATACTAGTATATTCTGTCACTGTTTATAATGTCATGTTCGTACGGAACAACGAACGTTTTTAACCTTTAAGTTTTAATGTTATATAAATGCGTTCGGTTTACGAATAAAAACAAAAAAAACAGGATTTAAAAAAGCGCTTGATTGGTATTTATTAAAAAAAAACCCGTAGTTTTATCATTGTTTTCTACTATAAATTACAGTAGAATATTAATTTTCGTTTCGTCATGACATACTCAGTCAGTCAATGCTGAGCTTGTTACACTGCTAAGGAGCAACTATAATAAAATTACAATATTCACATGGGTATATTTCATACACTGTAATATCATAGTTATAGGTAGGTACCTAATTATAAAGCTAATGTAATATATATTTATAAGAAACGATCACAATTGTTGATTTTTAAATTTCGTCATCGTCGGTCATTCTTTGAAAACGTCTATAGTGAATAATACAGAGTTATTTGAATTTTGAACGACATATTTTTAATTTGTTTGATTACCACCGAAATCGTGTTTTTCAGTATGATAATAAGCGATACCCAAATGGGTATTTAATGCCAGTTATACCGGATTACGTAGTTTCACCTTTTTTAAAAATCGATTTCAAGTATTGTCGGTATGTACACTCTGTGTATGATAATAGGTTAGAAGTCGAGATGAAAAAACTAGCGGTACGTCGGGTATGTTACGATCAATTTTTGCTTTGATGTAAGTCTAGTTTTATTCTATTTACAATGTAATTAATAATTATTACGCGAATTCAAACTCAAATTTCAACTATTTTTTTTCTAGTCTGTAAACAATAACCAGTACGATTTAGTATATAGGTGTAGTAAGTGCTACCGATGGTCGTATTTTTGGGGGCTTCGAAATTTCAGGAAAATTAAATACTTCCAATCGACACTGCCGCAGTAAATTGGGTAATAACGTTTAGTACAAATAAAATCATGTAAACTTATTTATTTGCGAAATCGTCTTGTTAAAACAGTGTTTATATTATATTGTTTTCAACCTATCGCGTGTTGGCTCTAAACCAACGAAAAAAGTCACTATCTCGGAAATACAAAACGGTATTTTTAAAAATAAACGGCAATATGACTCGAAATACGTTGGTATTATAGAAATAACGATTGAGTGCTCCCAATTATCGAATATACGTGACGTCTCTTGATGTAACCACGAACCATTTTTGGAACAAAAATCGGAAAAATACAAACTCGTATCAGAAAATCCGCGAACGACCAAGACACTTAATTATTTTTATTTCTTTGTCACGCGGATCCCTCCATCTTTTTTTAATTGCAAATTCACAAGGTATGTGCAATGAACTTTATATTAATTAATTCTAAACAACATGCCTGCAAAACCCGCTATACTAGCTGCAGCGACGATCAAGCAACGTGCATTATTTAAAAACAGAACAGATGCTGAAACTGTAAATCATATATAGGTACTTACTTTTTATATCTCTCTCTTTTTTTTTTTTTACTTATCCAGTATTTTACAGTTTAAAGTATTGCGTAATTCAACATATGAGAAAATCGCGCTGTACGATCGTTTTTTACATCTTTTTACGTCTATAATGCACGATGTTATATTGATGAGACTTTTTCGTGCGCATGGTCACGGTTGTATAAGAACCAATATTGAATTTCGATGATAACGTTGCGAGTGTTAGTGACATTGTTATTGTAATACGAGTACGAATGTTTTCGCAATACAAAGTTTTACGTTTCTTGAAAAATCGTCCTATTAGTCGGTACAAACAAACAAAAAACACGGATTGTATCTTATTGCATCACGGATTGTATCATCTCATATTATATTATTGTATAAACATTTGAAAATAAGTATAGTTCTGTATATTATACATATATACCGGAGCAGAATACTGGTTCGATATAATTACGACGAGATCATAAACCTATGGACTATACGCTATACGCTTTGATATGAAATTGAGTCGCCAAAATAGACGTATTGTGTATGGAAAATCATTTTATTTGATCGTTTTATGAAAAGTACGTAATGTCAAGCCTAAATCTTGATAAGTTTCATTCATGGAAAAAGGTATAAAAATTATTTTATCTAGCCCCAACGAAAGCTATACAGGTAATATTCTCATGCGAATTTTTAAAGACGGTTTTTGGAACATTTACTCGACACAATATTAACTATATCGAAAATTTCAGCGAATTCGCGCACATAAATCGACAAAAATTTCTCCGTGTTCGGCGCGCCTCATTGACGGCCATTCTTTGTAAACGTCTAGTAAATACGAGTTATTTAAATTTTGAACGACGTTTAATTGTTTACCATCAAAATCAAACCACTTCTTATCTAAAATATCAATTTATTTTCGACATAATATACTGTACACGCTCCTAGTGTACGCGCGTTTAAGTAAATACTACAATTGTGAGCGGCTCTGCAGTGGTTGTTTAATATAATATAGTATAAGAATTATTATATTGTTTCTTGCGGGTCTCAATAACGCATTGTTCGTACTTTGGTATATTTTTTTCATACGTGTCATTTTTTTTATTGTTCGACGTCTTAGCAGCGCATTGAGTTTAGAATCGAAATTCACGACTTTGCTTATGTGTACAGTCTGTACGCGATTTCGCACTTTTGTTTGTATCCAGGGGCGTATTTATAGGATTCAAAAATACTTTCGCAACCGCGATAAATCGGGGAAAAAAACATTTATACAAAACGTATTTTTAATCGTTTGATTGTATATGTACGTATACTTTGTCCAGATACTATAGACACCTATACCTGTTGAGCTGCTCATAACTACACAAAAGCAGTGTAATTAGATATGTTTATAATTCGAACTCGGTAGCTCTTTTGTCGCCAGTTCATTGTTTCTTGTCTCGTGTTTTGGTACACTTTACAGTGAAAAATTGATATTAAAATTGTTTTCATATGAAAACGTGATGTAGGTGCATTATGGATAATCAAACGGTGTATGTTGACAGTTCACAACACATCACTGTTTTCTGTGTTATTGAACCGTTGTCATTATTTTAGACGAAATTGTTAAACATTCAATATAATAATATCAGGTTAGGTTTATCGTGGACAAATATACGTCGGTGAGTTTGTGTAGTAATCGATTTTACTTCATTTGTTCTGTGGTTGTTATTCGCCCTGCAGCCAAACTGTAATTAAAAAAAAAAAAACTAAAAATAATCAAACAAAAGCGGCATACAAATATGACTTGTTGGATAAATTGACGTTTTCAGTCAGAAGAGTTTAGTTAACCTACAGTTCTCTGTAACTAATTATTGTATAGGTCATAAGTTATGATCTGTTTTTTTTTAAGTTTTAATGATTCTGTGTCCGTTCTAGTATGTTTTTTCTCTTAAAAACATTTATCGATTGCACCGTTTCGCAATAAAAGTTGGTTTTTAACACCGGCATACCCGTAAGGGCGTATTTGATATTTCCCAAATTTTAATTAGTCAGCGTAGTGTTGATGAAACATTACGTCGTGGCCTATAAATTTTTATGTTTCATGTTTGCCCCTCTCCGAAAAAAGGTCTGCTGCCAGCGGTCATTTTAATTTAGAACACCTACCTCTTTCGAATGAGCTAAATTAATTTCAATAATAATAAATGCCGTTTACTTTACGCGTTAAAACAGCAGCTCGTGATATCGTTAGTTAGGGCATATATAAGCTTAATACTTTAAATCAGTCGTTCAGTCCGCGGTCCGTCCGTGTTTTCGACCGATTTTCACAAAATTTGCACGCATAAAGGTTCCTTAAAACTTCAGATTTTCTGCGAAAACCGTTCATTCAACGGTCAAATTAATCTTATAATTTTGGACTCGACATCGGCACATATTGTTGTGATGACGTTAAAACGTAAAGCGAGTTCTTTTAATTTTTTGTGATACGTTTTATTTATTTTCCTACGATTATTCTACCGAAAACCACGTGTTCGAATCACGGAATAGCTTTTTTTATGGCTAATGAGAAACTTCTCTTTTGTTACGGGGGTGCTGCTCTCGTTTCACATGTACCGGCAACTTTTGTTTATTTTAGCGATAAATCGTTAATCTACTGCTAACGGTCTGCAGGTTAGGTTAGCGTTTTATTCACGGTTACTTTTTTACCGCATCTACAATTCCCTAGTGTTATATTATATTACTCGTATATTTTTTTATAGAAATGTATAGAACCCGAGTAGTCGTCGTGAAGGCTACACAATTTACTATGTAAATAATATGATATATTTTATACTACAACCATAATGTATTTAAACGACACGGCCGAATGTAATCCAACGATGGCAAATATCTACACCCGTAAGTCGTTTTTATACTCTTCCCACGCAGATCCCAGGTCACGGCACTCTTAAGCGCCGTGAGAACTTCTGTTCTGATATTGTATTAACGCGAACATTGTTGAAACCGTGTTAAATATATGTTTAGAGAATGTCATTCCACCTCGAAAATGTGTTAAATTTATCAATATTACCCCATACTTTTCATTCAACCAACCATGTATATTAATGTATATTATTCTGTTTTTTCAACCTACAACGCTACATAATACATGTATTTTAATAAGCCCGTGTATTTGGAAATCGTATCTATTGAACCTAAACGTGCAGTATTATGTTACAATAGTTATAACTATTTTTGTATTTATACCTATTACCTTTAGGTTCTGACAGGCGACACAGAGGCGCGTTGGCAGTATAGTTGATGAGTGTTAAAAACTGTTCAGTATAATTAAATGGGTTCAAGGATGCGAACTTGTAGGAAGGAACGTGTTACGAAAAGAGAGATTTATTTTTTTGAATCCCGAACGTTATAATTAATGTATTTTTCAAACACGGATTTCTTAAAATATAATAATAATAATAATAATGACAACGCTCACGAATGCAGAGTATAAAATTACTATTAAAAATGCATAATTTAAAATATCATGATACGATTTTAAATAACAGCCTTATACGGCGTGAACGGCGGTATAGTTGTTTTGTCGTCGTTCGAAATCTCTGCCGTTGTATATTATTACACAGTTTGATATTCAATGAAATGGGGGGCGATAAAAAATTGTACGCAGATTTATTAAAATTTAATAAATTTTCTGTTTGGTTTCTCATTTGCTTGACTTATCGCGGTTAGTTTTTTCCGTAAACTATATTGATTGACAACACTTGTACAGTATTCAATCGCGGTATGGTTTGTCCGAAAATTTCGCTGTAAATCTCACTGCACAGTATGGCGTGTAACACTAGCATTT
The DNA here is from genome assembly GCA_017140985.1 of Hormaphis cornu. Lineage (NCBI taxonomy): Eukaryota > Metazoa > Arthropoda > Insecta > Hemiptera > Hormaphididae > Hormaphis > Hormaphis cornu. The sequence continues at coordinate 13,437,316 of CM029357.1, forward strand.
TATCGTTTTGTTTTATCGATTTTTTTCGTATTTTGATCGCGTAAAAGGCCCCTCCACGTGTATATATTGTTGTGACACGATTTTGTTGCGCGTGCGCTCATACTGTATCGGTCTGTCGAATTTAAATAATAAAAAAACATAATATAAACGCACAGCTGTCCTGCAGTTTTTCCCCTCGGTAAAACGAAACGTGGTATAAAAAAATACTAAAATTTATCAAAGCACGCGGCGAAGAAGAATAGAGGATGGCGAAAATCTGCCTGCCGCGGCCAGAAAGGGGGTAACATCTGGTAACAATGCGACGAGGTGACCACCACGCGTGTGAATTAGTATATATACTATTATGCCTACAACTGCAACTCTTTTTGTTCACCTCGTGCCACAAATAATTTCGGGGTCGTAAAACAGGAGGGGCCCTTAGTCAAGCCCTTAGAGAATTTCCAACAAATTTCATAATAATATGTATCAGTTATTTTTATCGGTACTCGTTGTTTTAGCAATATTTTTTTAAACGATTTCACACAGTGTTGTTACGATTTCGATTTTCTCGGCTTTTTTTTTGCGAATTCGTCGAGAACCTTTTCGGTATAAATCTTTTTCTACGCGTGGCCAAAACGATTTTGTTCCATCGAAGACATGTTTCTGTTCGGCGCAATGATACTTTTTTTTACTCAGTTATGATACTTTTTTCCCGCTGTACAATTATACTGTTTTCGAAATAATATATGCGATCGTGAAAATAATTAATTTTTTTTTTTTAGATCAATATTAATGGAATTGTTTTTACAATGATTTTTCTTTTTTTTTTTTTTCTCTTTATCTGCCGTGAACAATTTGACGGACAAAGGGGGGGTCCGATCGAAGTATATGTCGTAGCGCAAAATTTTGGAAAGAGGGTTTGGATTGTGTACCTTTCTTGAGTTTTTTTATTTGAAATCAAAGAAGACCAAGAAACCAAAAGAAAAAACGTAGAATAAACCGGTAAAAAGTACGGCAAACGTAATTTTGACAAATCGATTTTGTTATATCATGATCGTAACATCCGAAATAACGATTTCTAAGATCCGAAACATTTACACATTATTTGAACGGATAAAATACACGTTCGATACGAATTTCAAGATATTTCAATAATTTTTAAACCAAGTATGGGACTTTGAAATTTTCAAAAATTTCAAATCTTTTATAGCGATTTTTATTCAACAAAAAATTTAGCATTCAAGTAAAAGCTATCAAATTTTATAACACAAGGTTGCGAGTACGTAGTGTGACTTAAAATGTTTGAAAACCGCACGAGTGGATTTATCTTTTTTTTTTTTATTTGGGACACTAATGAACCAAGTTCTGTTATTCAAATAAACCACTTTCCGTATTGTCTTATCGAGCCGAGATTTCGCTCAGAATCGTATTTTCAATGGCTATCATTGCTTTCAGATATTATGTTTAAACCACAACTTCCAAACCAGTGACAGACCCAAATCGTAATAATCGCTACTACGTCAAACTACCCACACGCGACCTATAGATTGATTCCAGCATTTTTTTTTATTGTGTCTCTGTTCCGGAATTCGATAAAGAGCAAAATAAATAACCAAATACCATATTTTTATAATTGTTTTCTACATTTTATTTTTCGGTCCTAAAACGTTATATTGTATGTATTATTGCAGACCATAAATCGCTGAAAACCATTTTTTTATGTTTTTAATTACTTTTATGAATTCTATGTAAGCGATACGACCGATCGCGTGACCAGAAAATGTCAAAACAAATTTGAATTAACGACGATGTCTTTACCAGATTTTACCATAAATTTTATACTTTCAAAAATAAACGTTGAACGCATACCTATCCCGCAATATTTAAAATTTTTGCATTTTCTTCTGTTAGTTTTTACTATAGGTAAAGGACATAAGAATTGAAATTGTGATAGGTAGAATACAGACAACATTGTAGTAAATATTTTTCTCCGATCATTTTACAGAAAATCCGTACGGTTGCCGAAAATATGTTTAGTTATCGCTTTGAGAAATAAATCACACACACACACAAATCTCCCGACAGCCGTGTTCTGATATTTATCATAATTATATGTATATATCCTTATACAGGAACGATAAGTTAAAACTGAACGCATTTTAAAAGTTATTTAAATATCTCTCCATTTATACACGCTTTTAACACATATTGTGTATATTATTCATGTTTAGGTAGGTGTGTAGATGTATCAATTTACGAGTCAAAATTACAATCGGACCGGTATAAAATATTAGATCTTGAATCAATAGCTGTCGACGCCTGTGCCAAAATCCATTATTTTTGAATTGAAAAGAAAAAAAAAACAACTGAACATAACTATTTTACAATAAGGCTATATGGTATAAGCAAAGGATGTTTTAACGAGAAAAAAAAACGATACCTGTAAAAAGTTTATCGCGGTATTAAGTTCTAGTTGCGGAGGCGTTCATTGTTTGCCGTTTTGTTGAAAAGAAAATGTAAATTATTGGTGTTTTTTGTTTTCTTCAGCCGCGGTTCGTGCTCACAAATCTATTTAAAGTTGTCTACGGAAAGTTATTCTTCTTTTCGTTTGATTTTTTTTTCCCCGTCAGTCAGTTGGAGATGAACATTTTATTTTCTCGAGTTCGATCGAAATGCGGTGTACAAGTAATTATTTTACGTGCAAAGCGATATTTTTTTTTCGTGGTGACCCGTTTATTAAAATATTATTACCGTATTTCCATATGGCTCTGTGAGGATCACGCTAATTGAAAAATAAACAACTTGCGCGGTATAAAAAAAAAATGAAAAAAATTAGTATTACAAGTCTATAGTCGTGTGACAGGTCGTTTGGGTTAGCTATCCACCGTTTTCGTCTATCTACTATGTATAATATACATAAACGGAGTCACAATTTTGACCGTATAGTATTATGATTTGAATGTTTAAAATTGACGTACGATGTTCGTTTTTTTTTTTTATCCTGGTAATCTTACATCCCGTTGTAAGACGTAGGAAGTGAGACGCGCTTGTTTACTCATTTTATATGGTGGTAATACACAGTTGTAACCGTATACTTTACAAGAATTCGGTTATAATAACGTTATGTATTCATAATTTAATACGACGAGTTCGGGTGCATATCGGTTTTATCTTGACCGACTCGTTAAGAAGATCGTGAAGGCGTTTTTCACGTGTACGAAAAATTCATGTATAAAATTGTTCTTTAAAATCATGAATCCAACATTTTTTTTTTGATATAGCTGCAGCAGGACTCGGCGGCACTTTGGTGTAAAACGCGCGTCGTAATTTCATTTAACCGTTTAGTTTTCTATTGTTCCATCGCGGGTTAAGTCCTCTTCGCGAGGTCAGACCCCGGTGCGCTTTCAAAGATATTTTTACCGTACGACAAATTTTATACATTTATTTCTTCTTAAAATAGTCCAAAATATGGTGGGACAGTAGTTGTACGAGAAGTTTATGACACAAAAAACATAGCACGATTTCGTTCAAACAGGTATCTTTTTCGAACAAATTTTTTCTTTTTTTTACAAAAGAACGTTGAACACCTTCCGATCTCCGGAAGATCGTAACGTCGTTCTTTTGAACACGGTTAAAAACTTGGCGAACACGGTTATCACTGGATATCAAATTGATTGATTTTTTTTTCGCGCATAATTTCTTTCGAAACGTAACGCGTCCCCGGTGTCGCCAAACAACAAAACATTTTCGCTGGGCGACGTTGATTATCGTGTCGCTCAGTTTGGTAGCTGAAAACCCGAAACTTTTGTCCGTGTTCGATGCCGACCCAGCACTGTCTCTCTATCCGATCGTTTTCATTTTTACAACGATTTTTAAAAAATCGAATTTTTTTCATTCGCATCGACAACAATTGTCGCCGAATGAAGGATGTATTCAGCGAACCGACGAAACCGATTCACATATTTCCTATCGGAAATCGGGTCGGGGGACGACGACGACGACGCCCACGCAACGGTCACCGCCGCGGCCGCGTACCCCCTCCCACCCCCACGATAGGTAGGTACCCGGCGGCGTCTAGGTGGGGGGGGACGACGACGATAGCGGCGGCGGCGGCGGCGGGTTGATCGTGCCGTCAGTCGCCCGACCGGTGTTGTCCGCGCACGTTCGTCGTACCCGTTCGGACGCGCGTCCGTCGCCGCTCCGAGAAGTCGCCGCCGCCGCAGTCTTTCGCCGTCCGTCGCGCATACGCCGATATATATTCGCAAGAGTTTTTATCGTACGCTTAGTGCACTTATCCTTGTCCTGCGAGCTTCCGTTGTCGTCGCGTTTCGCCCCCGCCGCGTACTTGCAACGACGGCGTTGAAGACGGCGCGACAAACGTCCTGCAGCGCGCGGGACGTCCGCGACGCCGCCGCCGCACCGGGTTGGATCCACTCGGTCATGGGTGTGTTGAAGTGGCGCGAACGACACGGCAGCCGGCACGGCGCCGCCGCGGAGCCCGTCAAAGCGCTCCAGGTGAGCTCGTTAATTTCTTAAGCTAAAGCTTTATTATTTCGGGCCATTGTTGTCGTAAACAAATGGAGACTACTCGGCAACACGGAGAGTTGAGATGTGTTTCTTCGTGTTATCGTGTACAATAATTGTTAATATGTGACGTAAGAAAATTGGTCCACACTGTGAGACGACTGACCCGCCACTGTAGGCGACGTGATGCACGAAAGTTTATACACACACCACCGCAACAGTCGCGGTTTAGATTTTTTGCCGATTTAAGGACTCGAAAAAAGAAGAAAACGTTTAAATACCTATAGTAAATTTACAAAAATATGTTGGTATTTTTACTACGAATCGTGGCTAAATATGTGAGCAGTACACCTATATAAACGTGTTGATTTTTATTTATTTCGGTCGCCAATGTGTTTTATCGACTACAAAATACTCCAATGTGCATCGTCAGTTTTGCGTTTTTTAAATGGAATTTTCGTCAACGCTGTAAAATAATAATCGTTTAGCGTTAAACAGCCGTACGTGATATTATGTTTTGTCCTCAGTCGGCGTATGACGTTCGTCGTGTCTTGACATTTATAATGATTTACTTATTTCTAATCATTTATATTTTTTGTTACAAGTATTTTTGCTAGTCTTGTATAGTCGTATTAAGAAAAAACATGGTTTCAAAACAGAACATAACGAGTTTTTTTATAAGGGGTTACTCAGGACTGCCAGTCCGAACCTACACGATTATACTACATAGTATAATATATATTTTCGTGGGGTGAATCGGCACATTATTTTGGCCCCGGAAATTTCCGTGTACTGATTCAAATAACTCGTAAAAGTGGGCCAAACGATTCGTAGTATAAATCACTATACTAACACCGTCCGTCGAGGAATTTGCCGATTTTCCAATCGATCGCCCTTGCAGTGGTTAGGTTAGTTGATAGTTATTAGACCCATGTTATTTTTTCAGTTTTTATTTGAAAAAATCGATTTTATACACCATATCTTCGTATACTTCCAGACCTCCAGAGATAATATTCAATTTTTTTTAACAAACTTGGAAGGGTATAATATCCGAATAATCTTTCAGCATATTATTATAAAAACTGTACATTTCAAAACACTGACTGCCTACATTCGTAAATTATGTAGGTACGCGAATTTTTTTTATTTTATAACATTATCGTATTGTTGTTTTATTTTTTTTTACGTTTCCTATTGTGGCAAATACGGTGTTTTTACGTAGTAGGTAGGTCGGTACTGGGGTACGAATCGAGTATTTGTATTGTACCTCGCGATTGTTTTTTCGTTGCTTCGAACGTTTGGTAGGAAAAAAAAACATAATGCCCCAAAAAAAAAAATACTTAGGCTAGTACACGAAACGGGACGCTCGTGTGGTTTTGTACAAAAATGTTGTCGTATACCAATATTAGGTAGGTGCGTTGAAAAAAAAAAAAAATACGAATCAAAACAGTAAAAAATGCGTTTAGAACAAAATGACGTGTTCGAATTTTTCCCGGTTCGCTGTCATACGAAGCGTACGCACACGAACCGACAACGTTCGTGTGACGACTGACAAGTTTAAACAAACATTGCGGTGCCTATTTGCAGACTTGAACATGATACATAGCCGAGTAGTAGAGACGATATTATACGTTTCGTGTAATACCACAAATTATAATGAAAAAAATGTGCATGCATCGAACGATTGAAATAGTGCAGGTTCTCTGCCACTCGTTTTTGACCCGGATTCGTTTTAGAGATTTCAATGATTGTAAGCCTCGTGTCGTAAGCGTATTATTACGGGGCTCAGTTTGGTCCGAATTACCATTCGGCATCGGTAAATTATACGCACTTGTGTGCATTAACGTTTTAAAACGATTTCATCGGCACGGTTAGGTCCGTTTACCGGTTCGCAATAAGCTTCAGCGATTTTCGCTATCACTCTATCGTATTCTACCGGCATTTCTAACTTGTACAGTATCGTATCCTCGCGGTTACAGTACACCTAACACGTTTTTTAACTGTTAATTTACACCGAACCCTTTTAAAATTTTAACACGCGATTGAAAGAATATACAGTTTCCCCCCCGCAACAGTTTGCTCGTTTTATAATTCACACCTATAGTCTACCACATCTCGTATAAACATTGTTGTTTGCTTTGGCCACACCTTTGATTTTTGCCGGGTCGCGGGTGTGGGAGAGTATTAGGGGCTGTGAAATTGGTCATCTTGATTACGGACAAACGATTTTCGTTGTTCTATTTGTATACAAATAATACAGAGTGTGTCGGTTTGCTTATAGTAGGTATGTTGGTGATCACAAACGAGCAACACCATTTTTTTAACCGAAAAAGGAGAATGTTATCGATTCGGTTGTATTTTTTATTTTTTGTCTCGACGACGCACGATAACTTTGATGGAACTCAACCGATTTAGACGATTTTTTTTTTGTAAATTAATGGTCCCATACGTTCTTGATCGACTCTTTGGGTCTCAATGTTCACAAAATCGCAAAATTCCTACTACCTTCGCGGCGATGTCTACCATTAAGAGCCAACAGGCGTTGCGAGGGCGTTCTCTGAGAAAAACTGATACCGGCGGAGCCGGGTTTAGGTGTATCGTAAGCGCATAAGTTTGGATGCGGTTTGGCTGTTATCTGTTGGATTGGCTCGTCCACGAATGTGACAACTGTGGCGTTTTCGTGCTCAGGAGAAACTGGTTAGTATCAGACCGATAATTCCTCGGATAGTACTTGACCGCCGAAAACGTTCGTCGTAAATGTCTGCAAACAGTTTAAAAATTTAAAATACCAATGGGTATACGAATTAAACGTGGCCAGAACCGAACCGGCAAAACGTACAAAGAGTAGTGTGCTAGCTGACTTGAGATCAAAGCTGTACGTGTTTGCCCACGCTCGTATCGCAGTGCCGTCATCGCTGTTCCCTCTTTGTCGTAAAAAAAAATTACCCCCTTTTTCAATTGATAAAAGCGCGTAAACCGTAGGATAATAATTGTACGTACATCCGGCCGACGTTTCCCAGCTGCGCATGCGACGCGTGTTTCTCACGTTTCGTTTCTCACCATTGTGTCATATATCTCTGGGCGCCGAAGAAGCTGCGGCAGCGAACTAGAACGATACAGCGACTACATGTTTACTCCTCCGCGTTTTAACTCGTCCGGTATAAATAATTATAACGAATATTCTTTGTAATCCACCGTTAAGATCGTACACATCCAAACGTATACTATCGTGCCATTTTTCCGTATCCACCGCAAAGTCATTCCGATCGTCATTCGTCGTACATTTAAAGGTCTTTTTCCTTTTACGGAGCTCCACATCGAACGAACCATATAGTTACCTTTTTCCAAGTCCTGTCCATTGAAGTCTCCTTTTTTTTCCCCCGGTTTCTTCTATTATACCGGGCCGTTTTGGTTTTCAGCCGCATAAGTTCTTCGAATCCTCCATTCTCCCGTTCATTCTCATCTCTGGTCCGAAGATTCTCCTTAATGTTTTTATTTCAAAAATAAGCGGGTTTTTTTATCCGAAAAGAAATTCTTCGTTGAGAATCCGAAAAAACGGATATTCCGTTTAGCGGATTTGCAGTGTGTGTGCGGAGAAAGCCGCCGATAGCTGTACATTATGATCGGTGAATATTATTATCGTTTCGTACGAATCGTGAAAGGTTTGTTCATATAAACAAAAATTAATGTGCGTGTCGCGCCGCCGTCGTGTGAAACCGAAAGCAGGAAAAAAAACACACACAACATCAAGAGGAGATATGACACATCATTTATATACACGATATTATTTTGTAATCGCAGCGAGTGATTCACCTGGTCCGCGGTACGTCGCTCTCGGCGGTGTCCTCGAAGAAGAAAATTTAAGCAAAATACAAACGGTTTTTTTTTTCCGCAATAAATCGTCGGAAGTTTGCGTGTTATTCAGTTTAGCCGGCTGTTTATAAAACGTATATATAATGTATAAGTGACCCTACCTATACACGTGTGCTCTGCCTGCCTGAAGAAACTCGATACACCTCGAGGGGACCACGTCTGGGCACGAGGCAAACATCGTTCGGCGTCGTGTGTCCGATTATTGTTATTATGTCGCGTGTAGGAGAAACGGAAGGAAACGCGCTCGGTCGGTCAATGTTTCCGGGGTGTTTTCAATTACACTGTGTCGCTGTACACAGGGTGACTGTGTGTATGTAGTTGAGAGACGTGAAAAATGGTTCGAGAGGTTTTCGGAATGTGTGCTGACTTAATTTTTTGGCACGATAGTTTTAATGAAAAAAAAGAAAAAAATTTGACAGCGGAGTGATTTTTCTCTATCGGTAAACTTTAGAGAGAGATTTTCGGTTGTTGCAGCAAACATTTTCGTCTCTGAAAGATCCCGTCGTGTTCACCCCGCGCCCCTGGACTATACGTATTATACTTGTAGCAAATATTATATTGTTACCGTCGGCCCGTTTGTCGTGTGTCGATTGTGAAACTAAAACAAAAGTTCATTGTTTTTTTACCGGTCTTACAAAGATGAGTGGCGTTTTTTTTTATTCTAAATCACAAACACGAGTGCGCGCGAGGTACGTTTTTTAATCTGCCTGTGGATTTCATCAAAATAACGTTTCCGAAACGTACGTTTAGGAAAAATTATTGTTTACAGGCGTAATCTTAAAATATTAGTCCTAATAACCCCCGGATCCTTTCGGACCCGTACAAGTATTTTGTTTCTCTCTCTACGCGGGTTCGTCCGCAAAGTTTTTTCTACGTATGAAACGAACGCGAGAACAAACTTTCCGTGATAACATCTGCGGAGGTGGTCTGAACCCGTGTAAGTACAGCGGATTCTCGAAACGTCGTATCGCGACGTCGCTCCGTAAACTCGACCCCGTGTAACAGGACGTTCGAGACAGTCGTTTGACTTCGGAACATCCTGCACGATCGCAAACCGTGAATGACGGCGGATGTATCGATTCTCGTCTGTCACCAGGTATATAATCTCTGGTATACCACCTGCCAACTATTGGTAATAACGTATGGGTTTTTACGAAGGCCGTGCCGAAATTCGTATTATCTTCCGCTTTGTGATTTCGGATTCGGAGGGGCGCACGAAAAACCGTGTTTCGTTGAACGTGCGTTTTGTGTTTATGATAATACAAGCGAGTAATCCCTTTTGACCGTCGTCGCGTGTACACAGAAAACGATTTGGGTAACAACGAAGAGGATTAAAATGAATTATTATTGCGTACCGGACTTTTTTTTTTTGTATCAGTACGACCGAATTTCAACGGCGTATTAGGTACTGTAGTAAATGTGTTATTTACGGTTACCTGTAGAAAAAGCGAACGTATATTATGCTCGTGTATTCACGAAAACCCGACAACGATTTCTAGCTATAAGAAGTTCTGGGTCGTTCGACAGACGGAATTTTCGTTTTATTGAACGAGCCGGGCTTGGCGATGTAAAGGTATCGTGCTGCAGTGTATTGTATAGGTATTATTTACGACTTCCTCTTTATTTTCTTATTTATTTATTTATTTACAGAAAATTTGTTATAACGTAACAGCGAAATGTAATAGCATGACGCGATACGAAATTATGTACGGTTGAACGTTGTGTACAGTACGAGTAAAAAAAAAAAAAAAAACTTTAGTTCCCGCGGCGAGCGAAAGAGAGTTTTTCAAAACCGCACGCCGTACAAATACTACGTCGATATTATGTTATTATCGCTGAAGAATGGGAGTGAATGTTTAATAAAGCAATGATTAAATATGAATAAGTACGATACGATTTCGTACGATTTGAACTCTGTTTGTGACATTCTACGCTCGTATCGAGTTTATGCCGCGGTACGTGTCAGCTTTGTCTCATAACACTTTCGTACGAACGCGTTTGGTAAAACAATACCTGTGTTTATGACGTTGAACTTGACGTTTTGATCTGAATATGAAGCACCATTGCAGATATTTTTTTAAATAAGGGTTTTTTTTTGTTCAAATCTATCAACACCTTTATATGTTTTGTTCAAAAAAAAAACGTTCTCTTCTCCGGCGTATTTTACTTTGACCGAAAAACCACTAGAGAATTCGATTTATTTTGATTTCTAGCAGTCCGTCCCCGAAAGTATACTGAAAAAATACTCGGTAGACACTTTTTACCCTCCCCCCCGAATGGCGCCACTGGATGAAGTGTATACTAACAAAAAATTAGCGGATTTCTAGATCTAGATAAATAGATTAGGCGGCATTTCCGTGACGCGTTCCATATTTTTCCGAACATTCCGTTAAAATATTGATACTTTGCCGGGTATTTTTTTTTTTCTGTTTAAACGATTCACTACGGACGTGTGACGGGAATGACGATTCGTGAAAACACCGTTTCGTATATTACACGCGGTGCAGAAGTTTTTCGTATAAAAAACTTTGTGCTCGACAAACGGTGGGCAAAGCACAGCAGCTGAACGCAAAACACATTTCGTATTCAAACGGGGTCACTTATAAGTGTACGGTTTTTTTTTCTCTCTACAGCTTACACATATTTTATTCATTCCGGGGGGGTGGGTACAACAGAAACAATTTCGTCGTTTATCCGAGTTTAATAAATCATAATATTATGTCATGTATATTACACACGAACCCGGCGTCGCTTTCCAGATGTCTTATTATATTTTTTATTATTTGCCACCGTAGCCCGCGGCGATCTTATGAAAAATAGGAGTATATTTGTGTCGTTTTGTCGTTACTCTTGTGGTTTCCGACCGCGCAATTATTCCGAATTAACGCTCGCCCGACGAAACGTTATGCAAAACGTATATATTATTTGCCATGAGCCGAGAAATACCCGTACGTTCTTGTGTGGACGGATGAAGTAGGTGGACGAGTCAGGAAAGAAGAAAAAACAACTCGAATTAAATTTTTCACAAATTTTAAGTACACTAGTACATAAACCACGTCTGTGCAGTGGCGCCGATGTGTAAAAATACTACACGTAGGGCAAACATCGTTTTGCAGACACCCGCCCACCGACAAAAACGTTTCGTAATAGTCGAAATACTGTACGAATAATTAATAAATATTCAAGGGAGACCCGCTCGCATCTATTCTACATAAGATTTATTATACATATTTCATACGTGTATATTTAGGTACACGAAAATAGGGCTGTGGATGTTCTTTTCAAAACAAATTTACCTAAACGGTTAGGTATACCTGAGCTGAGGTGGCGAGAGTGCGTGGTGAATGAGATGGTTAAAAAGATAGAACCAGAAATTATTATATAGTTGGAGGGCGGAAGCGGCAGAATAGTGGGTCGAGAATTGCAGTGTTCAGCAGTATGGTCCTAGAAACTGAGAAAATTCAAAAACCGTTTACCGAGTCACACACACGGTCGGAAGCAGAGTTTTGTACAGCTCGAGTGTGTATCTCGTATTGTTGAATTTATACGTCCTCTGTCCCTCGCAAGTACTGTATATAGTTAAGGCCCTGCGAATTTTATTCCGACCGACCGATTAGTCTTATTGTCTCTACTGCTGTTATTATTAATTACATTCTGACTGGATAATTGACGAATAAACTCGCCGCGAATCGGTCACCCCAAGTGTGCCGTTTTTGGCTCCCCCGTAAATGCTGTTTCGTAACTTTTCGGATACGATAACGAAATCGCGCGCTGTCGAGAAACGCGCGGTTACGTTGCGAACGCCGCGGTATTGTGAACGTGTGCATCCACGTTTCTCTTTCTCAGCTCTGGCGACGTTCATGAATAATTCAACATTATACATAATGTACACACGTTTTATGCGTCGGTATAGCTATTATGCTTCTGACGATTTCGAATTCTTCCAGTTAAATCGCCACCTAATCCCCTCGTCCGGACCGTCGCAGAACTCACCCCGGGGAGTCTGTTTTTTTTCTCTCTCTTTCAAAGTTGAAATTTCTTCAATAGTTTCGCAACGTATAAACGTACAATAGTAGTTTACGTGCAGTGTGCAAAGGGACACTGCACGTTGCTCGGCGGGAGAGAAGAATCGCGCGATCGTCTTTTAAATAGCGTTTTCGCATCCGTGGGGTCCGAGACCAGCAGCAGCAGCTCGTGCCAGCGCGCGCCGTGATATACGTAGTTTCCGTCGAGAGAATCCGAAGAGAATATAAACACCGCGATAACCAACGTGATTGTAAAAATAAAAAAACACTTTTTTTATGTACATATAATAGGCAGTGTAATAATATTGTATAAAATTGTTGTAAAACTATAGGCGTGCCGCCCCTGTTACGCGCGACTATAAAATATTGTTTTTTCTAAGGTATATTTTATGAAAAGTTTTTCGACTTGACAAGGCTTAGCGCGTATGAAGACGTTTTATTATAGCCGGTACGGAACAAAAGTGTCCGCTAGTGCTGCCTGTAAGACCTGTATGATAAGTTATGGGTTTAGTATTTTTCACTATGTTCCGAAATTTGTTTTTTATTTTTACCTCTCTACGGGTTCGATCTTGAGATGTGCAGTAAAAGACCATTTTGTATAACAGAATACGAGGGCCAAATTTTAAAAAACTATTTTCATTTTTATCTCCTCCACGATTTCACCCCTTATAGGGGTTCAATTTTAAAAGACGATGTAAGAAGACCTTTCGTTACTTTTACTGTAAAACTTTACACTTTTTGGGGGCGGTATGTGAGAGTGGTGGGTGCGACATGA
>CM029357.1:13455491-13598234 GCA_017140985.1 Hormaphis cornu
AAAAAAAAAAAACTGGGAAAAAATATAAATATGGGGCGAAAACGAGCCATCAGGTGTACCATAGACTATAGGCGTAGTATGGACAGATAGATGTCCTTGACGTAAACATTTATCCGTCTCTATCCAGATGATATTCTGTTTGTATGTAATGCACCGGTTTCATCGTTCCAAACAAGTAGAGGTAGTCGAACAGATGAACCCAAGACTTTACGTAGCGTCTCACTCTTTATATAATTAAAACACCGTTTTTCCTTGGCAGTCTATTCATTAAGTTTTGTCTAGCGAAATGGTTATTTTTTTTTATCCTGAAGTACCTAAACTGATTTCCGTCTTTTTCGAAATAGTTTTGTTTTCGGGATCATTTTGAAGACGAATTGTTGTATACGAGTGTATGTACATCGGAAAAGATACACAGCCAATATCAAAGCTGGGCGAGTTAACGGTTTTTTTTTTTTTTTATTCGTTAAGTTAATTGAAAACACTAAAAGTTTAGGTGAAAGACAGTTTTATCGTTTATTAAATTTAAAGTTAAAAAATAGTAAATCGTGTATTTTTATAGAACTATTTTTGCAGAAATGTTGAAAAATTTACACTTTCCTCTCTCTCGTATATTACGCGGTAGACACTGCACGTCTGTGGCCGCGTGTCGTCGTTTGCGCGCACAAATTGTGATTAATGAATGAATTTTCCCGAGGATTATATTTTTTTTTGAAATTCATTTTGCTAAAGTTTTCGCCATCAAATCGGAACACGTCGCATCTATACTTTACGCGGCACGTTCAATTTAATATTTTATTTCGCGACTGCGTGTCGTCCGACCAGAAATATCGATTTCCACTCGCCGCACGCTCGTATGTGTTACGTTATTCTAATTTTTTCTGCCTTCTGCGTGTATACGTATTACGTAAAGTCATAAACTATTAAGGTGGTATCCCGATGTAACATTTGCAGGAAAGTCGATCGCCGGAAGGAGGAAATAACGTTTTACCGTCGCGAAATATATTACACAGACCGGATGATTTACGAGCGCTTGCGAGTATGAGGCCGCAAACTTTACCGTCAAAATTGGTTTTCGGTCTAATGAGGTTTTTCGCGACCATGTGTAAGATAAGTTTTTCTCGTCGGGCCTTATCGCCATTCGCTCCTACATTTATGACTGCAGGATTCTGCTGGAAAAGTATTTTAGCCACTTGTATCGTAACGGTTTCTCCTGAACACTCGCTTAATTTTATTGAATTACGCCAAAAAGACCGTTGTCAAATGTGTAATGAATCTGTATGAATATTCCATTGGGTACAATAGTTATTCCATAGCTGCAGGAGACGGAAGAATCGGTTCTTTTTTTTTTCGTTAAATATCGCTATATGATAGTTTTGGTGATCTCAACGTACTGCTTGAATATTATACAGGAACAGACTCGAAAAATTTTTAAAGTGAATCGAAAAAGAAATAAGTTAATCGAAACTATGAGATAAAAGTCCGTTGTGTTAAAATCAATTTTAAGTGTTCCTCATTTTTTTTTTTACCTTGTTAAAGCCTCGCAAATTTAATGCAATAAAAATGCCCGCACCTTTCTCCAAAAAAAAAAACGTCCCCAAATACGCTACTGCGGTTTGTGATATTTTTATTATAGTGTTAGTGTGTATAATGTACGAAAAAAAAATTTTTTTATATATTTATACTTTGTCGTACCCAAAACATTTTTTTTGGAGTCGCAAAAGTATCATCTCGCTACCCCAATGATAATATATTAGATTTTATAGAATTAAATAAAAAAAATGCGTACGCCACCGGTTAACAGTGTTGTAAAGAAGTAAACACTCAAATACCTATTATTAAAAGTATTTTGGGTTTTGCTCATTCACTTGTTGTCTTCGAAATATTTGAAATACTACTCAAATACTTTAAGAAAGTATTTGAAATACTTTATAAGTAAAACGAAACAAAAATTAAATATGATCCAACACGTTCGAATATTATTCTTGTTCCACGCACAATAGTTTTCGGAATATTTATCGCAGCAATCGTTACGTTTGAAGTGAAAAACGTTTCAATAGTTTGCACGTGATGGACGGGGAAAAAATAGACTATTTTAATATAATTTTTTTTTTTTTCAATAAGGAAAAATTTTTGTTTGTTATAATGTAAAAGTATTCGATTAATTATATCGGAAAAAAGTATTTTAAATATACTGTTTTGAATGTACTTATAAAATAAAAATATTTAAATAAGTATGCAATAGCAACAAAAATGTTTTAATACTAATTTTGCCCAAATACTTTACGAGACTGTTGGTCAAAATAATTTATTGTTAAGGAGAAATATCCGAAAGAATAACGATCAAATACCGGAGCGCGTTCTATACTGTATTTCTCTAGACCGGCTTAGTAGGGAATCTTAGTTCGTTAATAACTGAAACGATAATTAACCAATTTATATTTTGAAAAATAATTACGATTCAGAATAGTAGGTTATACCTACATGCTGACGTTGATAAAATTTAATCGTCGACAACCCTAATAACTCTAAAAAAAAAAAAATTGTTTTTAAAAAATCAACCAACGACCGTATGTCCAGCGATATGACGCGTACATTTAAGAGTTGTACAGACTTTTAACTACAAAACCTAAACTAGTTGAAAAGAACGCGAAATTTTCGTTCTTAGACTGGTGTAACCGACTGAAAAATAAATGAGAATTCCCCTTAAAACAAAAAAACGAACAAGGTCGTCAATTTAGTGTAGCGGGGAACGGTGTAAATCTTATGACAATATATACAGTCCGCTACCCCAGAAATTCACAGCTTCGGTAATTTAAAAAAAAAAAGAGCTTTTTAGCACGATATAGCATTATAATGGCGACAGTATCACGGTTCTGTTTCGCCGTTTTCGCGATGATAATAAATTATATAATAATACGGCCCTCCCGTACGCACCCACGCCCGAAGTAGAAGTAGAAGAAGAAGAAGTAGAAGAAGTTGATGACCTCACGACGAATACGCTCGTGCTGCGGTGCGTGCGATCGCACGGCGATAACCGATAATAATAACGTACGTACGTGTTGCGCAAACACCGAAAGAAAACGGACGGCATACACCGTGTGCTCGCCGCGTTTTGTATACGGCCAAATTAGTATTTTTAGGTTCCGAGCGCGTTGTTGTTCTCACAACGATTTTTCGTCTTTTTTTCCCGTCAACAACTCTAAGGGCAATAAAAACGCCCGGATTAGTATCAAAGTAGGGCCTTTTTTGAACGGACTCTGGCGGGGTACTTTGGTCTCGAGTTAGTAGAGGGTTCAAAACTTAAAGAATCGCGATAAAGAAAAAAAACCAAGTACGATCAATCCACGGGAAAACGTTAAAAATTACGGCCGACGTGTTTTTCCTGCAAAAATAACGATCGGAACTCTTTCGGAGTGTTGAAAACACGATAAGAGTTTCGAACGATTTCAATAGTTTTTGAGCTGTGTATAGAACTTTGAAATTTTCGCCGGTTCCATTTTTTTTTTTTAGTTTTTGTTCGATAAAATATGATATAAAAATGATAGATCCAGGAATCAAATGGAGAGAAGCTGCAGAGGATAGAGACAGGTGGCAAGATTTGTATTTAGCGATATGGTCTTAAAGGCCGGAACCAAGGAAAGAAGAAGAAGTTCGATAAAATATGATGTCTTTTTTGACTTCAAGGTCGACAACATGTAAATACATGTTACGCTATTAAAATTTTTTTCGAAAATCCATGGTCACAATTTTTTTTTTTTACTCGTTTAATGTTGGAAAATCGTCAAAAATTGGTCAGACCTTATTTTCGGAAAAAATTCGTAATTCAAAAAAAAATTTTTTGTTTAAGATTTCAAAATTAAATATGTTACGTAAAACGAAATCTGCCAATAGAAAAGTAATGAAAAATCTTTTAATTCGGTTATAACAATGAAACTATCGTGCGATTGACACTAAATCGTAATAACTCCTCGAATAACGGTCGAAATGTTTCTGAAATTTTAGCGCGTTATTTAAATTAATATTCTGTGTTTTAAAAATATTCTATTTTTATTGTTAAATTTGGTTTTTTTTTTACCAGGCTAGATAGCTGAGCTCGCTCAGAATCTTTTTTTTCGAAGGCAACGGTTTCGGACCACACAACTTCCAAACCGTTGACCCACCCAAAGCGTAGTCGTTACTCCGTCAAATCCCGGTTTTTTTTTCTTTTTTTCATTTTGGTTTATCCGTCCGTTAAAATTTGTGTTTTGTTCGCGGTGTCGGATAGGCCGGTGAACAGAGGCGTACCTGCAGGAGAGGTGCGTTGTTGGTCTCTCGCGGTTTGTACGAGAAGTTAAGTTTTTTGTAAACGTCGAGATTACACGAGTAGTAAATATTGTTGAAAAAAATGCTTTTTTTTTTTTTACATTCAAAATGTTTAGCGAAAACCCGAGGAATACGGTGCAGCGCGTAGGCGTTTCAACCAATCGAGTATGTGTAATGAAAATTATTGCAATGCATCTATTGAAAAAAAGAGAACAACCTGCACGTAACGATTCATAACATAAACGCTCTCCAGTTTGAATATTTTTGTGCGTAGACTTCCAAATTAATGAACTTATTTGACACGGTGCTCGACTGCAGTGTTTTATGTGCGCGTATATTCGATCGTTCGTTTCGGATCAGTGACATCTTCGAGTGTTCTTCTATCGGTAAATCAATAATAATATATTCATCGGTGTTTCTCGCGATCTCGCTGCCGCGTTTCGTTTCTACGACAAAAATGAAACGTCTATGTTTAAATTTCCGTACACTTTTGAAACGCATTTTGTTTTATGGCCTGTTCGAGTGTCGCAGGCGTACACAATATCATAATACTTATATAAACATTGTGCGTTAGATGATTTAAATGTTTTGTGAACGGATGATTCGTTATTTCACAACACTGCTTTCTCATCGGTGCATTTTTTTTACTAGTAAATTGTGTATAGGCGACACCGACGGACCCGGACATTTCAAATGAAGAACACTTGAAAAAAAATAATTTGATCGCATTTTTAGGAATTAAACAATATTGTCAATCGTACAAACTGTTTTCGTTTTTAACTTATCGCAAACCTTTTGTTGAACGTCTTTTTCCTGACAGGGTTTTAATTTTTTTTTTTTTTCATTCCATGATTTTGTTTCGTGTTAAGCCTGAGTAGTGATGATAAAAAAAAATCGGCAAAACTTATACATATTTTTACACTCTGGTTAGTTTTTCTCCTTCCTGCTCCGTAGTTTCAGTCAAGTAACTTAAAACGTATACTTGTTTCCACGTGTGTTGTATAATATTTCAGCTTTGGAGCATTGATTTTATACAATTTTACGCTTTTCAACATCTGTAGCGACGTCATGTTAGTCCGTAGTATAAAATAACCTGGAAACAATCATCGTTTTATCGTCCCACATGGTTGTTTTTGACTTTTGCGCGTGTCGTATACAGAGGTACACGAGATGAACGCGCACGGTTTCGCTTTTGTTTTTTACTTTCAGCGATAACCGCTCGTGTAAACGTTTAGGTACACGTCAGCCGTGTCACGAGTAGGTGTACGCGGTAATAAAAAATAATGACAACTACCTCCTAATAGTTACAAGAATAAGTAATACCTACATTGAACGTGCAACGTATAATGTGTACTGTTAACGTGGTATATGTTCGTAGTAGAAAACGTGTAGTGATCGTAGACGTTTTTGATTTCAGTTTTGTAGGTACAGTTGTTATTATGACGAGACATTTTTTTTTTTCCAACTTTAACACCACGCCCGTTAGGAAAATGAGACATAATTAGTAGTGTTACAAAAATATCCGGTTTGTCGGTAACACTCAAAACAATTATGATTCGATAAAGCACAATGTAAGACTTATCATTATTATTACTCAAGCGATTCGTGAGAAAATTCTTTAGGACGGAATTGAGTTTCTATCGAATTCCGCCAGAGCGCGTACTGTGCTGTATTTCTATAGCAGAAGGGGCTACCTCGGTACGGAATTTTAGTTCCGTAACAATTAACGAATGAAACGATGTTTAACTAAACTAAAAACTACTTTTGTTTTGAAAAATGATTACCATTCAGTAGTATACCTGTGTACTGACATTGAGTTTTTTTTTTAGAATTTTAGTTATGAAAAAAAATGAAATTTAATTTTCAACAACGAGGTCAATTCGTTTAAACCCTAATAACTTTAAAAAAAAATTGATTTTTAAAAATTGTCCGACCTAACAGAATATCAGGCAACATGACGTATGGATTGTAACTACAAAACTTCCTGTGGGAAAGAAATGCGGAATTCCGATTTTTAAACTGTAGTTACTGACCGAAAAATAAATGAAACTTGTTAAAATATTCTTAGGGTCACCTAATATTGACTATAGGTATTTAAGCAAAAAAAAAAAATTATTTTTAATAATACACGAAGAAGTATATTATACGCAACAAAAAAATTTTGATTTTCCGTGAATTCCATGACGTCATAATAACCACGATATGGTTGAAATAATAGCGATAAAAATGATTAAAATTTGATTAAAAAACAAAATATTAATGCGTGTAAATCGTCTTTTAAATATTACTATTATTTATCGTATAAACCAGTCACATCACTACGATATGTGTTTGATGAACAAAGAATAAATTATTATAATTAGAGTATTGAGAAATAAACATTTCGATGTCTATTTTGAGTTTATAAATATCTTTTGTACACACCAAAATACTGCTATCCGTGTAGCATTGGCAGGTTTAGATTTAATATAGATGAGAGAATGTAAATACGTTTGTTGTTGTGGTTCTGCAGAAGTTACACGATCCTGCGGTGTTGGAAAAATTTTTGAAACTATCGGGAGCGGAATCGTCCTGTTTCCGAGAAATAATGGCCGTGTTTCGTTACGTGCAGAGGATAAAGCCGCTGCTGTCAAGCTGATAGACGAGCTGATGGCAAAACTGTTACGGCGGACTAACAATTTTCTATTCGGTCGTTTTTGTAAGATGATGCGGTGTTTATCGCCGTCGGATCCCGTTACGTACAGGGTGCGCATTTCTCGCCTGGTCTCGCAAATTAAAACGCTGTTTTTAAATTATTTTGTACCTAATAAAATATTATAATGTTTGAAAAGTCATAGCATCGTTAGTACGTACTTAAACGCTTAGCAGTAGTTGTATGGAATGTGTATGATCGAATGTCGAAGGTTTGAAAAGATTTTGAGTCGCCAAAGATAATTTTTGGAGAACCAGAAATGTTAATTTATTTTTTATTCGCTATAACCCTTTCTGTTCATTATTATTTATTTTAGCTATTGCGTCAGTTTGCAAAAACTTAGATTGACTGTCGTGCAGCTTGAACACCGTATTGGTTTAAGTCGGAATGTCCGATGGAGTTACTATCGAATTCCGCCAGAGCGCGTTCTGTACTGTATTTATATGGCAGATATCTTAGCAGCGAATCTTCACAACCGAAACGATAATTATCTAATTTTTGTTTTGAAAAATGATTCAAAATAATAACACCTGTATGCTGCGGTTGAGTTTTTTTTTTTAGTTTTGAATATATTCACGAAATATAACTTTTAACAACGGGGTCAATTTTAAACCCTTGTATAACTTTAGTGAAAAAATAAATTTTTAATAAACGAGACTGCAGTATACTAACCTAACGTCTATAGACTGTACGTTAAAAATTTACAGGCTTCTAACTCGGAATAGCGACAAAAAACTTAAAATGCAAAATTTCGATTTTTAAAATAACTATTGTAATCGACTAAAAAGTTAATAAAAAACGTTTGAATTGTTTTTAGGGTCATCGTGAGACTAGTGCTAACTGTAGTCGTTACACTCGACCGTTTTAGAAAAAAAATGATGGGATATTTCTCCTTAAACCACGTAGAACACAGAAACACACGGACGGCGAGACACACCCTGTGTACGCGTTCTACGAAAACTACGCGAATATTAATCATGCCCGTGTTTTGTACAATACGAAAACAGCTCTACTTTTTATTATTTTTTTTCGTTCCATAAGAATTTAATATGTTTTTGTTTTTTTCCCCGTTAATCGATGGTGTCGATCTCGCTGCGCAAGTGTTATGACGGATATCGTTATACGGCTGTATTATATGTGTTAACGGCGCGTGCAGCACTTACTTCATTAAATTTATAATACGTATATAATAATTCATACGAAATATTATATAAAACAATAGTGCTTATAATATGGTATAATTAATCAAACGAAACGGAACGGTTGTTGCCCGTAAAAAAATTATAAAAATGTACACATTTACTAGCTTCTCTCACGGATGAGTATAATCGCTGCTAGAGCCTTTTGAACGATTTCTTTTGATTTTGTTTTTCTTATAACCCCTAACCGTGTATAATTTCGTCTTTGGCGTTCCGTTTCTTCAATTCTCTGACGACAAATTATTAAGGTTATGGGGGTGTACCCGTTATAGCGTTTCAATAAACGTTTTTCGTAAAGTGCTTTTTGTTGTAAAACTCGAACATAAACGATGTTTATAATCGTTTTTTATTATTTTAATATTATAAGTAACTATTGAGATTAATCGAGTCCTGCACTTAATTCGTAAAAAAAAAAACATTAGTATTTCGACGTAAGCCGCCACCAGTTCAGAAGGACCACCGACGCGGTTTATTTTAAATAATAGTACCTATATTTTAGTGGTTTCGGTTCGTTGTTTGATTGCAGTCTCGAATGGCTGTAGGTTACTCGCTTTTTTCACTGCGAATTTTCTCAAAAGTCGGGGGAAAAAAAACGTCTGCGCGCTTCAACAAAAAGCATACGATAATATACCGAAACGTCTGTATCCTCGGCGGACATTTTATATTGGATTAGAATCGTTTTTTTTTTTTTTCCTCGTCTGCGCAGAGTTTTGCTCATGGTATAAAACGTCTGTTCACAAAATTGTTCCGTAACGGTGGTTGCCGCTTCGGTGTGTGTTGTAATACGCTGCGAGGTTGGCGGGCATATTGACCCGTTAAAAGTTGAAATTACGTTAAAAAGTCAAGTTAATAAACTCGTTAACTCATTTTTCACGTATTCAATCTGTTAACTTTTAATTCAATCTGTGACGATCGAAAGTTTAAAAAACATAGAGACAATTATCGTATCATGAGGAAAAAACGGAATTTTTTTTGAAAAGGTACGAAACGACGTGAATTGAAAATGTGAAATAGTATCGGTTTGTTTCATTCGTTAATTTATTCTCGTTGCTTTTGGCGAATAAAAAAAATTTACTTTTAATTTAACTACTTACTTGTTCTTTCGACTAACTATATTAACGAGGTAAAAAAAAGTTGTTAACTTTCCCGGCTTTCCTAATAGTTAATTCTGACCGTTGTCCCGCCGAAACGGACGGAAACTAATGACAAGGTACGTAGATTTTTTAAACGAAAAATTCCAGACGTCTCCTCCGGAATATCGCGTTCTCCGTGGCACGGCTTTTACGTCTCGGTTTTTGTCACTCCTCGAATTCGCTCACCGTCACTTTTTGTTCCGAAAAAAACAACTAAGATTTACGAAAAACATATTATACCGCGCTTCGTTCCCTATGAACCGTGTTTCGCCCGACGAGTTTTTGTAGATTTTTCAACGGTCTCCTGCGACGCGTGAACCAAGACAAAAAAACAACAACAACAAAACGACGCTCGGCCCATTTCCGGCCTGGCTGTGCCGCGGTTAGGGTCGAGATTATATACAATACGAACCGCCGCAGGTGATGCGTAGGTGTGCCGCAGGTCGTGGAAGAAATGTATTTATTTATATTCAGTTTGGAAAAACGCGTTTTCTCTCTCTCTCTCCCATTTTCTGTCGATTTTCACCTGTCCGCGTAAAATGCCTTTCCGGTGTTCCATTGTCCGGACACGTAACACGTTTTTACGACCCGTCAGAATTCCTTTATTCTTCATCGCTGTTCTCGCTCGTCTGCTGCTACAACGCGTGCCGACGACGCATCACTGCTGCGGATCGTTGTTTCTGCGGCACCCAACACCATTACGCGAGAATTCAAGAATGCGTAGTTTTGTGAAAAAGCCGCGACGTTCAAAACCTGTCGTGTTTGACACCGACAACTTAAAACATACTATATTACGATATAACGCGCCATGACACGACGTCTTTAAATGTATCAAACATAAAAAGTTAGGCTGCCATATTTTATAACGCAGTTGAACCTATTGCGCTATTGGTGTGCCGAAACACAAATCGTCGAATCGCTATTGTAGATAAAATCTAACGTTACGATAAGAACGCCACACAACCGCCGTCTACGGTATTTCGGCTTAATTTGATTAACTGCCACGAATGGCTCGGTTTCCTTTTAAAATCTGCCAAGAATCTAAAAATTCGATAAATATCTCTAGAGGAAAAGTGAGAAATCAAATTCGATGTGGCGTACTTGTGTTCGTACGCGGAGCTACAATAATTATTGTTGTATCGACAAAGTTGTCTTGTTCTCTCTGAGATGGTGACGCGTTGTAATAATGTAAAATAACAGCACGTTATGCAGTCGGTGGCGTGAATTCTCACAGTAGCAAGTAGCCACTTTTGAACAATTCCATCCGAAAAACCGAATCAAACTCAAAGTGCGAGTGGCTTTAAAAATTTATTTGTGATTTCAAATGCTTCCAATTTTTATATTTGAAACGACTCGCGGCACTGTCTCCCCGCGGCCGTTTGTCCGCAAACGTTCAGGCCCGAAAATTTCCAGACTACTCGTCAAACGATCGGGTAGTATTTGAAACTTTTCCAGATTTTTATCGTTGCTACGAAAAGTGAAAAATGTTGTGTTTGCGCTGCCGAAAAAAGTGTGCGGCGAAAAAAATCGTACAACGGACGCAGAATGTCCGATCGCCTAAAAAATAGAAACCCGCTCGATAGCTGCGTTATAGTAGTCGTTTGAAAAGACGTTTAGTGTAATCGGGATTCTAGCTCCGCTCTTTTTTTTCTTTCTTTCAGCGTTTGACCGTCGTATTTTCGCGAAAATTCGAGTCGCGTGAATTCCCGTACGGGTAAACAGAAACGCGTGCCATATTTTGTATTTTTTTTTAATAATCATTAAAAGCTATTATACTCGGAGACTATTATAACGTAACAATCGACTTTAATGCACAAAAGCTTATTTCCAATGCATCATGATTTATAGTT
Organism: Hormaphis cornu; assembly: GCA_017140985.1. Taxonomy (NCBI): domain Eukaryota; kingdom Metazoa; phylum Arthropoda; class Insecta; order Hemiptera; family Hormaphididae; genus Hormaphis; species Hormaphis cornu. Next base: position 13,466,668 of record CM029357.1, read on the forward strand.
GTATATTATTATCGTACAAAACGGCGGACAGGCGGGTCTGGAAAATAATGACACGCGCGCAGCCATCGATTCATTACGTATAACAAAATATTATAACGTTATATCATGCAAAGTAGGCCCACGTAATCGGGCGAACTCACTGCAGCTTTGCATTATAATAGCACTGTATAAAAGTGCGTAAATTTTAATTTCATCCGTAGTGTATGGGAAAAAAAAGTTATCTCCAAGATTAATGTCGTTACACATTCTCATTCATAAGAAACATAGCCGAAAATAAAAATTAATCTGCCACCTACGACGTACAAAATAAATAATAATACCTGGGTTCACGGTATACCATTAATATACATGTATGTATTATTTATAGTTTAAATGTGTAAATATTAAAGGAAACTTCAACGCAAGGTTAACAACACGTGAGTACATATGCTACTAAGACGTACAAAAACACAATTTTTTTTTTTTTTTTGGCTTTTAAAGTCGGGATATTGTCGGTCATACCTTTATTGACTTGTTTTTATTTAAGATTTGATAATTAAACGTGTCATGTAAAACGAAATCTCTGCCATCTGAATAAAACAATTTCAAAAAAATCCGCCCAGTAGATTCTGAAAGCGCATAAAAAAAGTATCGTGTAGTTTGGTTATAACAATGTTAAATTATCCGTTGTCGTGATACAAAAATCGTACACTCGCTCCTCGAATAACAATAATGGTTCGAAATTTTCACACGCTATTCAAATCAATATTTTTTTTGCCGTGGATACGACTTTCGGAAGTTTTGGACCATTTCTGTTGTTAAATTCGGTTTTTACTACGACGTTTACACGATAACCGCGTTAGATTACTTTTTCGAGTATACGACCGACTGCGCGCAGGGCGATAAACAGAAATTGTTTTACCCTTCAATATTATATATTCGCTTTTCACTTTCATTTTTAACAAATAATTAATGTTTAGCATATTTTTAGTTGGAAATTATTTTTTTATTATAATCAGCTGTTAATGAATATGCGGGATAAAGAATACAAAAAAAAAACGTATCATAATATAGTGAAACTCGAATCTGTCTTTAGAATTATTTTTCTGTACATTCAAATGGTCGACGGAATTAGTTCATTTTGAACACGCAAAAACCTGTAAGGCCCCTATTAACGGTTGATATATTAAACTACCTATTATATACAGTAGTGTTTTAAAATACTATCGGTTACCTACGTGTTTGAAAAGAAAAAATAATAATTGCGTTTCGTCCATGACTTTTATGCGCAGTTAAAATTATTTTTCATTCCGTTTGGAACCGGTTGGCGCTTATTTTATATATTACGTCTGTACACTACACGTTTTAACAATTTTTTTTTTTTTTCGACTTAATACTATAAAGACAGCTGTTCGCAGTCGGCAAAACGCATAATCCGACTGGAAAATTTAATAAAACGTTTTTGTCGTTACCCGCGTGCGCAATATAGTAGAGCACAGTGTGCATATTCGTTCTGAAATATTATTACGTCTACGTGTACCGTTAACAGGAGTCCCGGGAGTTCGCTCTCGATGTACAAAACATTACCTATGCGAAGTCAGAATTGAATAACGACCTATCGCGGTAGAAAACGGTGGAAACCGTTTCTTCTGACAGATGTAATTATAACGATTGTTATCATTTCGAACGGCTCGTTTTTTTTTTTTTTCCAGCATTACCGTATAAGATTCTAAGGTACGTTATGCGGCAAAATATAATATTTTAGTCGCGAGAACCGCCGTTGATAATTTCTCAGACGTATGGACCGAGCTAATATTATGATACATCGTTATAAAACAAAAACGCGTTTTGACAGTAGTTAGACTGTATAGGACGTGTAGCGAGCGAGATTTGTGGCGAACAATTCGAGTCGAACGTTCTATTATTCTTCATAATTTTCTGCGCCGTCATTGTGTATTTAAAGACCTGTACGGTACATCTGTGCGCGGGTTGGAAAGTCTAAAAATTTCTCTTCTAAAAAAACGCGGTATCGTATCGTGACGTTGCGGACAGCAGTGTGCTCCAGCCTCTTTCTTTTCTAATTGACTGTACATTATTCACACGCGAATGTATCCATATTATACACATAATACGCATCGAGATATTCTACGACCGACTTGAAGCTAATCCTCTAGTCCGAATTCTCCAGACCTCTCCTCGTAACATACCAGCCGGTGACACCCGCCAAGACGCCTGTGAAGCAGCAGAAACGAGCTGGTCGCGAATCTTTAGTTGATTAAATATAACATTAAAATAAAAGCGTCGTTTTTGGACGGCTCCTTTCTTCAGCTCGACTGCAAGTACGTTAGGCTATTATGAACTTATCAAACGCGATCGACACATTTTATGTATTTTATTTTGACGTTTTTGGGTCGAACGTGATTATGTTCCGTCCCCGTGTACAACAACGACGGTTACAAAATGTATTCTTCGTTTGGCAGCGTCTCCCTTCTTTTCTCTCTCTCACAAGTCAACCAACCACCACCGGTGTACCCAGTGGTGGATCCAGCCCGATTTTCACGGTTTCAGTGTGCGTAGAATCAGCGCGATTAGAAGAGAATTTCGAGGAAAGTTCCCAAAACTCGTGGAAAAGCTCGCGGAAATTTGAAAATCGTTTTACCGCGTGAAACAGTCTCGCAACCTTTTTTCGGTGGTTTTCAGTCGGACCATTGGTAAAAATAAAAAACGTTTTTTCATTTTTTTAAACGGAAGTGGCGGGCAATGCACGACGTTTCACAGCACCCACATAAAAAAATTTAATAAACGAAATATATATAGACGGAAAGGTGCAGGCTGCGGCGAACAGTTGTCACGCGTCGGCGGCGGCTTCTCGTCCGCGTGAAAAAAAAAAACACAATAAAATATATGTACGTTGTAATATCCTACTTCGCTCGACCATTGTCTTGCGCCACCATATGGTGGTCGTCTTATCCTTCATTGTTGCCCCGTTTCGGCTGCTATGTAGATGATGATGATGATGCGTGCGTTTCGCCTTTTTTTTTTTTTTACCCGCGGTATAAACCACTTTTTATTTATTATGATAATAATACAATCTTTTAATAGTAGCCGCCGACGGTACGGCAAACACATACGACGACGACGTGACCGACGGGAAAACGAACCCACACACACGTCCGTGCACACAAAAGTGCATTGTGTACGTTCGATAAGTACGTACGGAACGTCTAAAGTTATGGCACCGGTGGGGTCCTACGATCGATAGACGTACGAAAACGTAATGATCGGATTGTCCTTAATAATATGAAACACAATCATCACACTCGAATACCCTTGCAGCCCAAATAGGCAATCTGACCTAACCAAGTCAGGGAAAAACATAAAATTTATATGGACTCCAGGCCATTGTGGGGGGATTACGGACAACGAAAGAGCTGACAAAGTAGCTCGACAGACTGTTCGAACACGACGGGAATACTCTCTTACTCCTCCCTAATTGATATCCATAAAAATTTAAACAACCGTTGTTTCAATCTATGGGAACTTGTGTGGCGACGAACGTCTAACGACAAGCTCAGAGAAATCAAAAACACCACAATCTACTTGCCCATACCCCTTCAATCGAAGAGATGAAGTATAACTATATTCCACAGACTTCGAATAGGTCACACGAAAATATCCCTCCGTCATCTAACGAGTAAAGACGAACCCTCCAATCATGTGGAATACTTCAATCAGTAAAACACCTGGCTCACTGTCGAGCCTATACGGAAAAAAGACAAAACCATGAAATCCCGGACAACGAAGCCCTAGGACCAAACGAGAACAACCTCAACAAAATAATAATAACTTTTCTTAAATCAATTTAATAACTATTTTTTTTTTTTTTTCAACATGTTCTAATTTATAATTGTCTAACCTTGTTGTTGAAGCTGTATCATGAATAAAAAAAAAAAATGTACGATGATCAATGGCAAAAACCATACTTCCCGGATGATTTCTAATTCTGCAATAGGATTTAAATACATTTCCTTCATAGCCACCCTTCGTAGCTGTATGTCGGCGGTCCATAAATTTTTTTTTTTTTTAAATACAGAGGAACAAGAAACTATTATTATTAATGGGTTTGTTTAAATTTGATTGCCACTGAACGTTTTTTTTTTTTTTTGAGTTTGCCACGCCACTGAATTGTGAACATACATAGGTAAAATGCGAGTGGCGTATTTTTGTGTGCGCTAACTCATAAAAAAAAAAAAATTCAACGTTGTAACAATTATATTATTGTAAAATTGACAGCGATCAATTATATATGTCAACTGGTCGGTTTCGTTCAGAACGTTTATAGTGGCTCTCATCGGGTCAAATTTGACCAGAAATTATTATTTTTTTTTTAACCGTAAACCATCGCTTATATAATATATGTAATGCTGAAACTATAACGAAATTTTTTTTTTTTTCTGTTGCTGGTGTGTATCGTTTTCAAAAATTTTGTAGCCAAAATCTTGAAATTAAAATTTTTCCACACTATTAGGCGCATCTAGATGCAATAATATTCATTGTGCGTATAATATATCGTTATAAATTAGAATTTATTATTGTTTGTTATTAGAAAACGTAAATCTTATTGATTTAGGTTTTCTAAAAATCGGACTATGTTTTCTTTTTTATTATTTTATCCTCTCTACCGGTTTGAAACCTTACACGAAACACCCTGTCTATATATATGGGTACCTACATAAACAACACGGTTTACCCAATGACTCGAGTATTGTCTCGGGGGTTCGCTGTTTAGTATGCGGAGGACGGGTCGTTTTCGGTGAAATTTACCCGTTGACGATGATGTTATTACACTATAACTTATCTCTTATTATTACTGTACGCCGTCGGCCTGCACAGTACTTTATAACGCCGACAAAAAATTAAAAAAATAAAATACCTGTCTACACGTAGTGCCGGCCAAACTGAGCAAACCGTCCGTAACTTAAAAAACTTTTACGTTTTATACCTTCTTTAAAAAAGAAAAAAAAAAGATCATTTTACGGACATATACCCAACCCGTCACAACTCGTCGTGGCTCGCGTTGGCCCCTATCAGTGCGTAGAATGCGACTGCTGCGACTCTTTGTTTTGGATCAGTTTTTGTTTAAAGAAATCCTAATGTCTTTACGGCTGTTTCTCTTAAAAACGTTATTTTGAAGAATATTTGGACGTCTCACGAGTCTATAAACGTGCATAATCGTATTGTATGCGCTAAGATTATTTCGTCTGCAGCAGGTTACACTTTCGGTGACATTATTGCAGTGTTCCGTTTGTTTTTTCCCCCGTTTTCTGCACAGTATGAAACGTATTCCGTGGGCGTTAAACTTGCTTCGTTAAAACCATCCTGTATGCTCTCGGAATCGTACGGCCGCGGGCACACGTTTCGAGTTCAAAGCGAAAAAAACTAATAAAAAAAGTAAAAATCAACTGGCCATCATACGTTTACCCGACGTTTAGCGCAATGTCGATGCCGCCGCTGTTTTGTGTGTAGTTTTAGGAGGTGTACACGCATAATAAATAACATGTCTGTTTTACGCTGCACAGGGGGGCCCCCGTACACACCCGATATTCACGTACAATGCAGGACGGTATGAGCCCCCCCGTGGGTAGGATATAAACGTAAATACGTTATTAATTTCAGTATAGCACCGCGTGTGACTTACAAAGAAACGTAAAGACGATATGTTATGCGTACGTTTCAAAATATTATGTACGTCGCTAGGGACATTTCCGATTTCTAGGGATTTTCAAAAAGTGTATACGAAAAAGGAATTTTAAGGTTTGCAGTAAATCCGAGAACTTTTCCACGAATATTAACGGCACATGCTAGGAGATGTGCGGATATCGATATGTGTAAACCGAAACTTTTGATGGTTGAAATCAAAATTTAACGCCGGTCAACTATTTCGTAAATTCGTTCGAGGGTAGTCGTCGACTTTGGGTGTAATTACTTCTCGTGTCTCGATGTTTTAGTTTGAACGATATTGTGACGATATTGTATACTCGTTTTTTAAATATCAGCGAATCGGTGCACGGCATATTTTAACTCTGCGCGTGTAAGTCGACAGAATGCACGTATAAATTGTATATATTACAACGGTTTTTTTAGTCACTATTAAGCATAAGACATTACGGGTCTCAATCGTGTAACGTCTTATACTCGGTTATTAAACACGTTTACGATCAGAGTATGTATTATCGTTTAACACGGTGATATACCACCGGTTGTCCACGCAATATTGTGTTCTCTTGCGCGTGATTTACATACTGATACTTTTTAATCGATCAAATTTATCGATTTTTCATTTTTACTCCTTTCCCATTCAATGCCATTAGGGATGAGATTTTGAAAAAGTCCTTCTTCTATAGTTGACCTACTCTGACCGACCCCCCCACTTTAAATCCCGAAATTTTTTTAAATTATAATAATATCATTTGGTGGTCGGGTAAGTCGTACGGCAGGCAGTTCATTTTTTTTTTCATACAATTTAAAGAATTTTATAGTCTGCAACAGAGTTTATGAAATATGCGTGCCAGTTCTGTATCGTGTTGTAAGTGTCCGATATAATAATACGTAACCTGGCTGCAAACCCTGTTTGTGAAAAATTTAATATTTATCGTTTTTTTTTATCGTTTTTTTTTCGTGCAGTAGTTCAATAACTCCGATAGTGCGAAAATAAATAAACGAACGACAGTTTTGGATGGAGGCAACGTACGATCTCGTCGTGACGCGTTCCTCTCTATAACAAACGTGACGACCATAACCATCCGTCGCGCGACAAAATATTATACAAAGTTTAGAGAAACAATATCCGCGGAGATTAATTATTATGTTCTTGTCTGTTGTACCCGCTTAGTTATAACGTTATCATCGTGCTCGTTTACGAAATCATTCACGAAAACATAAATCGCGGAGTGTACAACAGAAACACAATACGTGTACATATTTCATGTTTTTCGTACATCGAAATAGTAATAATATACGCCTGTCCGCGGCCGTGGACCTATTGTTCCGAACCAGATTTTCGCCAGCTCGACTTGTCCGATAACTGTATTCGTACGCGTTCGTTATTTCGTACATTCCTACATGCGCGTATTGTGTATGTGTATGTGTGTATGTGTGTATGTGTGTGTGTATGTTTTCTAATGCTATGTTTTCCACGACCGTGTACGCGTTCTACCTACATAATCATATATTGGAATCGTGAGCAGCCGATTCGAGTGCAAACGACAGAGACCTCTATACACGTATGATGATATACTCTGTAATAGTTGAAAGTAGATAATATTATTACGATCTATAAATTAATCACATTTTTTTTTTATTAAGACGGTAAAGAATACAATTACCATTGTACTCGATCGTTACGAGCGTAGGAAACATGTTGTATTTTACTACTTTTTTTTTTTTACTTCGGAGCAATGTTGTGTCAGGAAATTTTCTGTTTCTGCGGATTTTCTAGGTTGAAAAAGTCAATATAGGTCCTCTATTCGATACGCACGTGAATGCGGGGATATATCGAGGCACATGATTTGATTCGACCGTGCACGTCGCCGGCAACAGCACGCTGCATCAGAGTCCGTTCAAAATAATAACGAGAGATTTCGCATTTTATATACGGCCAATATTATTGTGTAGCTTAAGTGCGGGCGGTGAACGACTGTTCAAAATTATGAACCGTTATCGAACAGTACGTAATATATACGCCGATTTACCGTTAGATCTATTTCGTCGAAACGCGCGCAGTACGTTATTACGACGGCCAATATTGGCGGTGCAGAAGAAAATCGGTTTTTACTGTTATTAGAATGACATTCTCCGAAACCGTTTATTGGTTTTAATTTTTTTAGAACAGGTACTTATAGTGTGTGACGAATGTCGTTGTGACCCACTTTTTTGTAATTGAAATTTTTCACGCTCAATTAACGCTCAACTAGCTTTATTCATTCGGATATAGGAGGACTAAACTTTTAAACTCGTAGTTTGTTTATTCGTTCCGTTAATCGTTGTCTAAACGTAACACGCGTGCGTGCGTACGATATCACTCCGAAAGCAGTTCGGATCACATAATATCTTCTCTTCTTCGCCGTCCTCACAACTGTTTTGGGTCCTCGGCCTCCACTTATCGCGTTCGTTCAAATCCGCTACACACACATCGACAACCCTCATAAACGATTCCTGAAAAATATGAGTATACAACAACATAAAAAAAAAACATACATGGTCGCCTTTTACAACTTGCAGGGCAATGTTTTCATGGGCCATTTATCATTCAAACGTATATAATATTGTATACAAAACGCGTGAACATTGGTCAAGTGATGGCAAATCATGGCATAATTACGGATAAATCATGGTTTATATTATAGTTGTAGGCTTCCTGCAGTTGGTTCGAGTCGTATTGTTTATTACAATATGTTCACTTACAAGGATACCGGCCTACGAGTTACAATTTGTACAAATCTTCTCTAATAAAGTATTACGATTACGTATTTATTACATTCTGGTTTATAATGATGTTTTTTTTTTTTGCGAACAACTTTAAGGGTATAAGAAATGCTCTCAGATTCATAAAGTCAGTATCTCCGATGAAAGGCCCTGATGGTACTCTGAGGGTCGTTAAATTTGAAAGTTCTAAATTGAAATAGTTACAGCCTTGACACTTCGGAGAAACATTAAAATTACCGCAAACGTGTTTTTGACTTATCGATTTTTGGCCATAACATCCATAAAAATGATTGGAACAGATTGAAACTTTTGCGCGATATTCAAATAAGTAGAATAAAAGTTTGTTAAAAGTTTCAAGTGATTTCGACAATTTTTGAGCAAAGTATAGAACTCTGGAATTCTCGAAAAACCTACAAGGACGTATACTTAGACAGCTGAGCTCGTTTAGAGATGTATTTCTACACTAATTATAGAGTCTTTTTTTTTTTTACAATACGTATGATAACAATTTAATATAATAATATATTATATGTTTTAGTATAATATAAAATATTCTTTAACTAATTGTTTTGTGTTAATCACGTTTTACCTACGAATACAATGGACACGCGACGTCGTGGTGTCTGTGTTAATGTAACAACATCCCAATAGAATTAATTGTAGTATGCGGACTCGTAAACAATGGTCGCAGTAGTAATTTACATAATTAAATTGATGAAAACGCGTATTTTCCGCTTGGGCGAAATTCGAGGCCGTTTTAGTTCCAGTTCTTTAATATTGACCACTATGAATTGACCTAAAACCAATGAGAATAAATTTTATAACGGATACTATCCAATATTTTCCTGTGTACAACTATAATAACAATTTAAGATATCTTTTTTGGTCTTGGTATTTATTGCAACATGATGCAGATACCAAAGTAAACCTTTGTAAACAAAATTATATTTTAAACAACATTTTTCGTAAAGAATAGAATGATTTTTTAAAAATTTAGGGGATCTCATAATAATTGTTTATTTTAGCCCTTATTTCGATCGAACGCGTTTTAAGTGTACCTTGTATACGTATTTTTGATTGGATGATAATCCATTTCCATCCAATAATCCATTCGATTTTATTTTACGTGACGTGCGTCGCCCCATACGAGTTCGTCTCCTTAGCAACAAATATGTACAACACAAACTTACCAGAATTTAAAAGTATAAACGGCTCTTATACGTGCAGTGTACACACTACGCGTGTTAGGTTTCGATATTGATAATATAAATTGAAAATTAAAAAAAATATGTATATAATCACAATGGTTTAGATGTAGTACAATGTAGGCCGTGTATTTTTTGTTAGTTGGAATTTTCGTCTGCGTTCCGTCCGAGGTTCTGTGCTCGGCGAACAAAGTAAAATAGTGTTATAAATTATAATATGCCGTTGTGAAAATACAATAACTCGAAAACTTTGAAAAATGAGGTTGAACGATTCCGCGTCTTTTTTTTTTACCAAAGTAAAATTCACTGTGTACAAGAACGACTCCAAAACCCTTTGAAAATCGATTATGCTATAGTAACTCCCAAGATATTCTAGAATCGAGGTACAACGCTGTAGGAACAAAGGCAGTAACTTATTCGTAAATATTAAAACGAAAACGCAATAAAGTCCATAATATAAAGTTAGCTTAGAAATCGGAATCCTCATTGGATTTACTGCACACTGTAGTAACGTCAAATGAATTTATGTTGCGATTCCACGTGTTGGGAACAAAAAAAACCCCCGTATAGGAATTGTAGTTGTACTGCATTTTGAAATTCGGATAATTTTCCACAAAAATATTAAAAAAAAATTATTAGAATAAAAATTAAAAAGAAATGTGCCATCCTAGAAAAACATTCACGCGATTTCCCAACATTTTACATTTATTGCACTCTACAGCAGAGAAACATTTATACCTTTGCGTTTTTATTATTTTCGTCGTAACGGGTAGTTTGTTCACACGTCGCAATGAAGTCACGTACACTCGCTGTATAAATTATCACTGCCAACGACTAAACTGTTGTGTATATTTTATTATCGATCGTCGTTTTTACCAGGAAATATTGTCCCTTGACCACAGTCACTGTATTATACAGGTAGTTGCAGGTTTCTCCCGTCTTTTTTTTTTGTGCGATCGTCATTCTTTTCAAGTTTTTTTCGCTATATATAATTCGCGAGTTTCGATTATAGCGATGTTTAACATTAGATACACACGTTAGACATTGTCGACTGTCCATACAAAATACGAATGACCGATTGTGCTCTCTCTCGTCGCGGTGACTTTGAAAATCAATATACTGAGCCTAGTAAGTATTTCGTTAATTTTTACGCCGTAAAAATATAAAAAAAACCAAGAAAATCTCGCGTGTAAAACTACCGCGTGAGTTTTGAACAAATAAATATGATAAAATAATTCTGCGAACGGAAAATAATCCGTACTATGCAATTGGCATTGACGAATTTAAGCACTTGCTATTCCCACATTATATTTCGCGGTGGACCGTTTTTTGTGTTTCCTTCGCGATCGCTGCACGCGCACCATCTACTTTGTTCGCCGCAGCTCCATTATAATATAATTACATAACGGTTGTCGCGGTGTTTTTTTTTTTTCTCATTCAAAACCACTTCGTGAATCCGAACATTCAAACAACAACATTATACGATGGTATACTTCGAAAAGTATAAAATATAATATATACGCATCATTGTTATCGTTACCGCTGTATTGTGTTGTTTTCTATACCGCTTTTCCGAACCCGTTAATAACCGCCGCCGCCGCCGCCGACGGGACGAGTGGTGGTCGAGTGCGCGTTTCCGCAGTTTTCGAATCGTTTTTACACGGTAACAATAGGTGCGAGAAGAGGTGCTCGAAAGGGAGCTAGACGCCCTTTTCTTTTTTCAGACCGTTTGTTAATGGCCTCTCCTCGGCTTATTTCAGAGCAGCTAATCGAGTAATAAATAAATACACGATCGAGTATTGTTGTTTTACAAAGTTAATCGGTTGTTTTTTTATTTTTTTCTGGAAACCCATTTTCGAATGATCGTTCCGATTTGACGCCTCCGGAGACAGGCACCCGTGACGGTTCGTGAGCTATTTTTTTTTTTAAATCGTATTTATTTCGCGCGAAAGCTATGGATAATATCAAAAAAAAGAAAACGACGCAATATGTACAAAAGTGCTCCGAAACGCCTCGGAACTACTGTCTCATACTTTGTGTTGGAATAAAACCGGTTTCGACATTGATTGGCGATTTATTTCGTGTACAATTACCGCAGTCATAATATTATGTTGTTTGATTTGAAACCTTCGATTTTCTGTTTAGGGTCTGTAAATTTAGATATATCACACAATGTTAACGACATTGTATGCGGTTAGAAAATGTCAAAAACCTGTTCAGGTTTTATCATACTATTCTAAAAGTTATTGAAATTAATTTTGCCATCGTAACAAACTAATGTTTTATAAACTACTATAGCAGCTCAGCATTTTGTTTTTTACGTTTTATGTTATAATGTAGATTAGAACTTTGAAAATTACAATGTTTGTCGAGCAATGATTTTTTTATGATACTAGAACTGATTAGTATTTAAAAACGCAGTGCCGACATAATTTTTACACTACAATTTTTGATGTGTATTGTTATAAATTCACTTCTTATTTCTATTACGATAACTCTGCCCGTTTTCATTTTACGCATCATTCGTGTAAAATATTAGAACGCGAGTAATTTAATCGCGCGCACGTTAACGCAGGAAACCGTAAAACGAGTCTACTTATAAATTTTTACCATACGATGTATTATTATTTTAGTTTTCTGTCGTAAAATATACATTTATATTATGTTTTCAGACTCGCGTGTCGTCACCTCGAATTTTTCTCGCCCCTCGACTCTCGGCGATTGTTTTATAGTTTTCTATATGTGTGTATATGTATATATATATATTTTTTTTTAGCGACAAAATAATGTTATACGCGCACAGATGTCTAGTGTGTGTTCGGTGTTTGTGTAAATAATAAATCGAGTAATAACACGTTATGTATTTATTTATATGATGTGATACCGTTTTTGGTTTTCACAGAATGTTTATTACACACGCTCGTGCACTGTCGTATAATATTCGTAGTGTATTTATACTGTTGTGTACATACGTCGCGTGATATTTGGACGCGATAAAAGATTGTCGCATTTTCTTTATTCGTCTCACTCTGTGTGCTTTTCCCGGAGAGAAATTACTGAAGTTTTTCACGAGCGTAATAAGTTTTATTCAGTAGCGCTCGGTGTGTCTTCCCTTTTGATTTCGAGTATGGTCTTATCTTTCGATATATAAGGTGCGGTCTAGAGTGTAGAGATGTCTGCCAGATGATTAGTAAAGATCGATTCTTCCAGTGATGGCAGAATAGTTTTTTCATATTATTTCTTTGATGGCGTTTATTTCTAGTGAGTTTCTTGACGAGTTTGGTTTGAGACGTAACACTGTGATCTGCAAAAGAGTCTCCGATTTTTCCCACGAGTTTTCTGACAAGTTTGGAGCCCGAGCTGGAGCCGCGGTCAGAATAATAGGTCTGATGTAGGTTTTGAAAACGATTAGCTTCGACCCTAGGGAAAGGAGTGCTATTTTTCTTGATTAGTGGATAGAGTAAAAATTTAGCCACTTTTGCTTTGTTAAAAACAATTGTTTTGAAAATTCAAGTTTGTTGTCGATTGTGATGCCGCGATATTTGACTGTATCGGACCATTTTGTAAAAGCGTTGCCGAATTTCAGACGTGATTGTCATTAGTTTTTATTATAATATAATATTACGTTGATTGTGCAGTGACGTTTAAAATCCAAACGAATTTTGAATCTAAAAAGAAAAGAGATAAAATTAATTTTCTATTCTTTTTGTCTGTGTGAACTTTTGGATCATCGGTTTTTCGGGCAGTACATAATCGCCCCTACCTTTACGTCAAAAAATATTAGTCCGAGATGATTCTTTATTCGATTTTTTTTTTTCGCGTTTTAATTTTGATTGTTCGAGTTTTATATTATATATATATGGTCTGGAAACAAAAAAGTTGAAATTTTCTAGTAATATATACGATTTTCGTGATATTTTTCACAGTTTATATAAAATCAATGGTAAAACTAACATATATGTACATACGAAATCGTTACCGCATTTGACAGTTTTTGAACGATTTATGGAACTTTGAAATCGCATTTTTATGAAATACCGGTGCACAACGATCACAGGTTTGATGTCTCGATGTGTTTGAATTATTTTGTTGAGTACACTGCGCGAAATGTATTAATTTTTATAAAAAAAATTTGCGAGTACCTATCTCTAAATAATAATGTATCAAATGTTAACAGTTGTGCAATTGTTTAGTTACGCGTCCAGCATAAATCATAGTTTTGAACAACTAAATATTATTATATTACATACTCGTGGCATACTAATTCGTAATCACTTATTTTATTCGCGTGTGTACACATACGAACATATTTTTTAACCAAAAGTCTGCGGTGCCAACGCGAAAAATGTTTGCGTAATTGTTAGCGAGATCGTGTACAATATTATATTTATTGATCGTGATTTATTTTGTTTTTCGTTCACGGCGCATTAAATACGATTTAAATGTGTTTTGATTGCCGCGTATAATTTTTATAACTCGTTTATTTAATGACGATTAGCTGAATTTTTTTTTTAAAAATTATTATCACTATTGTTGACGATTGCCAAAATAGCCACGATTAATCATTCGTGATAACGGTAAATAAACTTGTGCACATTTTACACCTGCAGTAAATGTGTTGTAACGAACACGGCAGATACGCAAAAATATAAATTGTTATGATACAGACTAATGGCACACTTAAAATTCAGGATGGGTATTGGTATCCAGGTGTTGGTATTTATACCGTCTATTGGATTTAAAAAACGGTGCAAAAATTCACTTTTGCTGTAATCAAACTGAGTAAGTTTGGATGTGGGCAAGTCACACGTGTAGAAAACGAAATTCGATGGTACAAAGAATGCTCCGAGAAAACCCAAGGAGCAAAAGACCGCTGGGTGGTCCAGGGTTACGTTGGGAGTAAGGTATCAGAAAAGATTTTCTGAATGCCAGAGAAGAAAATTATGGAGTCCTGGATCGGAAGGGGGCGCCGCAGAACAAAGAAGAATGGACAAAGATGATTTGTATTATACGGCAAGATGGTCTCGAAGGCCTTACAAAAATATATATATATTTGTTTTATACTTTATATAGTTATTCAGTTACATTTTAAATTATTGACATTTGTTTAGCGTTTTGCACATTTGGTCGTCGGCTGTTTTTCAGTACACTATTCTGAATTTTGGTTCGCATTTTTTATTTACTCTGCAGAAATGAGTGCAAAACGTTTACGTAATATAACGTACGTCAACATAATAGAACAAAGTCACTCATTTTTTAGGGATTGCAACGTAGAAACGGATCAACGTCTTGTTGTTTACTCATACTTTCGAATTGGTCGATCGTATACATAATTTTGCCAAAACGTATACCGCTGCCATGATGTGACGTTGCAGCGGTGAAAAATACCGAGAAACATTGCGCGAAAACATTTACGGAAAAAAAAAATACTTATTTATATACTTAAAATCCGTTTTGTATATGATGTTTGTTTTCTGCAGTCATCGTCGCAACGTTTGTTACAATAATAAATTGTGCCCCCCGCATATTGTTATATTTTTGTTGTTTTTATGAACGTCATAAAATACCATAGCGCGACGATGCGGTTTAGAAAAAAAATGTAAAAAAAAAGTTTCATGACATATATTATACTATACATTATATTAATTGACCGACCAGATAGACTCGAGAAATGATCGTATCGCGTATGTACAGGACAAGCAAAAATAGTTGGCAACGATTCCCAGCTCCTAAGTACAATAGGATTATAAAAAAAAAAACGGATTTCCGACGTGTATACCGTCTTCTAGATTCGCAAACGCGATAATTTATATTTCCTCTGCAGACGATCTCCTGCAGTTGTTTACGACGTATTGTCACGAAAATTTTATATCATACTGAAAAAATTAATACAACTGTCTACCGCAGTGACGAGTTAAATTGTGAACCGATAACGATACGGAATTCGATTAAAATGGAAATAATCGAATAAAAAATACTAGTTACGCGTGGTGTCTGCATATTTTGTGTGAGACGACCGCACTTTAGTATATTTGTTTAACATCTGTATATAATCATCACGCTTGTGTGAAAAAGGGGCGAAATGTAACGGCAAATGTATATTTTTCGTGTAATTTGTTAAAATAGGATGAATTTTTAATAAAAAAAAAACGCCTTATTTCTGACAAAAATAAAAACTCCGGCAAAAAAAACGGTGGGATCTTTCAGTGGCGTGCGTAGGTGGGCAAGGTTGATATCCCTCCGCCGTTGTGTTTTTTTTTTTTGTCAAACTTGTGGAGTTAGTCATTGCAGTTTGTCATTGTTTTCTATTAAAAATACCGATCGAACAATATAGAGTGAGAGAAACCTAAAGTAAGTAAACATATAAAACGCCAACACGTAATCGGAATGTGTACACCCGTGCGCTTACTTAATATTTTCGTACGAAAGAATGACGATTCCACCACGTTTATAGAATTTTCGCGTTCCAGATCGTATGCAAAGAACATCCCAAGTTTTCTGTAATATTATCTCCCCGCGACGTTCGCTAGCTCTTTTACGTTCTCCTTAAAAGCCAAAATAACGTGACGGGAAAACAAAATTTGTTCGTGGTTTTAGGCGGTTAAGCTCGCGAACTCTCTCAGTAGTTCCCCTCAAATTCCCCCTCAATTCTACTCGTGTGCCGAGTCCAAACTCGGCGTAATGTTTTTCCCCGTCACTGTTCGTAAGTGTGTTCGCAGGGCACGCCACTGAACGCCGTAAAAAACAAGTGTAATCGATGATTTTTTCAGTGTAAATATTGATCTCGATTCGATACGGCGAACGGCGCGAGGTAAACGAATGTCCGGCGGTCGGTGTTTTTCAAGGACAACTGTTATTGTTACAGTATGGGGGGCGTTCTGTAGTGTATTTTTTTAATAATAATAATAATATTATGTAAAATGTAGTCCGCGTGTTATGCAACTTACTGATTTGCGAAATGTCCCCGCGCACCATCGGCGGTCTCTGCACACGATGACGACGTTATGATCGGCGTGTGTGTGCCTACGTACGTTGGCACGAGCTCAATTTCATTTGTACAAAAATGGTTTCCCTCGCCGCGCGTATCACGACGATAATCGTGTCCGGAAAAGGAGGCAGCTGTAAAAACGCGGGGAAAATAATTCATTTTCAACGTAGCCCAATATAAACTCCTAATATCGTTAGAACTCGGTAACGGTAAGTAGCATAACCACCTAGAACCACAAACGGCCTAAACGTTTTTCTTTTCTTTTCTTCCGCCCTTTTTAAAAATTGCTTTTTGTCTCACAACTTTCCGATCCCTCCCTCACCCCCGGATGCGTTTGACTCGAGTCGCGTTCAGAATGTATATTCAAGGAGTGTAATGTCCGAACACTCCAGGGAGGAAATAAAAAACAGAGGATTAGGTTATGTCGCAAACTGACGCCAAAATTCATCACTATTTACGTTTTTTTTGTTCTCATTTTTACTCCATACATGCTATAATATGATCGGTATTAGAGCTTGTTATGAATCACCAAGTTTAATAAATAAAAAAAAACATCAAAATTCAACCCCCTCCCTCTTCTTCGATTTAAACGATTTATTTTTTGATGATGTCGGTTTGTTTTTTCAAATGACGACCGTTCATTTTTTACATTGGGCGATTTTTACCGGCCCAGAAGTGGTTCCGGACCGAAATAAAATACGCTATCATAATATGATCAGGGTGTGCAAAATAACTGTTTGTTTTTTTATAGACAAACAATATCGCACAAGTCCGTGGTTACTGGTTTTATAACCAAAAAGACGATTGTACAAAAGTTTTTGTTTTTTTCAACTCTCATATTTTTCTGAAAACTGAAAGTAAACTACGGCCCACCCAGATACGTATGTCCATTACCGCCGTAGTCGTGTTTGGGTGGTGTTGATCGTTCTAGAACCGTTCGGAGTCGTTTAAAACCGGCAGATTGTGGATATTACTTGCACTGCAGCTGATGGTGGTTACCTGCGTATTATAATATTGTTCGTGTACAATCGATTGATGTCGTAGTTACGTACGACAACGATACGTATCGGGTATTATTATTTTTATCGTACCCTTGTTTTAAAGCGTGGGAATCCGCATTTACCCGATTTTAAAGGACCGAGGTGGATGAGAACGTGATATTTAAAGTCTCGAAAAATTACATTATACTCGCAGCTTATAGCGGCGTTTACGATGACCCTCTTGGCCTCGTGACGATATGGCCCAGTGAAAAAAAAAAACGCTCTCTGCAGTCGTCGCGGGCAGAGTGTACTACGGCCGTAGGTATTATCGGCACTCGACTAAACATTCGGGGACAGTGAAAATCGGTAGTTATTCGACGACTACAAAAGTAGTAGCTAACGAACAACAAACATACTTATGTTGACGGATACGTCGCTCGAGTTTCTCGACACTCGTCAAAAACGTTCAAAAAGTTTTTTTACTCACGTTATTACCGTCGTCGGCCTTCTCTGTGTTCCAGGAACACTACAACTTTGTCGGCGCGGACGATCAACTGGGACCCGTGCTGTTGAGCGTGAAAACCGAAAACCTAGCGTCACAGGAACAGACGCGGCTGTTGCTGCGGCTGCGGACCGGCACCGCGCACGAACTGGTGCCTTCTTCGTGCGCTACTTCGGCGGCGCCTCACCACATGGCCAGGGTGAGTTTTTTTTTGAGTACAATTTTTTATTTTATTTTTTCACTAACCTCTAGCCGTACATACGACTGCTCAGCAATTGTAAAGACGTAGATAATGAAAACGGGGATCGCTACGCTTTTGGGGGTGGATCACTGCGGGGTTCGAACGTATTATTATTTGATATCCGAAAGCGCTGTCGGTTCTGAGCGAGCCCGTTTGTCTCTGGAGTACACGCGGAAAATTTTTCGAGAATCTCAAAGTTCTGTACATAGCTCAAAAATTTTCGAAATCACTTTTATCGATGTCGCTCATTTTGAATACTATCAGAAAGTTTCAGCTGCCGGTTTCGTTCATTCATTATATTTTATGGCCAAAAAAATTAATCGAATTTGGCGATTTCGGCACATAACTCAGAAAATGATCGAAATATCGAGGAGAAAAAGCTTCAAATAAATTAAAATATAATATTATATAAAATATTATATAAAATATAAAACCGTTGGAAATAAGAATACGTGGGAGACGCGTGTAATCAGTGAAATGTAATGTGCATAAAGGGTAACTGCGGAAATGAAATAATTACCAAAATCACGCTGATAGGAACGAAATTAAAGGACCCAGTTAAAAACGCGTTGTACAGATTGTGAAATTCTACGAATATGCTCGAATCGCTTGTATTTACACAGTATAACAGCGACAGTACGAAAAAACTGTGGTCGAATAGTGTTAGTTCGGTAAAAAAGAAAACAAACTTGTTGCGTTTTAACTTTTGAAATAATCGCGGCCGTAATTGCGAAAAATTAACCAACATTTTATATAGATTACCCTAAAAATTTGATTATGCAAATATTCGTTGTTCGTATGTATGCCAAATGAAACAACAAGGGTACGTACTTTTAGCTGGATATATGTATGAAGAAATTTCAAAACAGAAAATAAACTTTGAAACTGTCTTTCGTCATCACCCTTAAGTATCGTAATGTATTTTTCCAAAATCGTAGCAACGACTGATAATAGAACTGTGGCCCGTATATCGTTGTAGAGGTTGATGTCGGATTAACTTGAAAAATAACTGTTTACACACGCTTGTTTTGAAAAGAATAAAACGCAAAACAACCCGTGCTGTTGTTTATGCTACTTCGTCAGGCCGAGTTTTATTGCAAGTTTGACGATTTTTCTGTCCTGTTTTCTGTTGAATTAAAAAAATCGTTAATAATAATAATAAGTGTATACGGTGTCTACCCACGCAAATACGTTCGAAAAACTTCACCGCGTGTTGTTAGCACAATAAGACTGCGGTGCAGCAAAATTATACTAATGTATCACGGTCAAAATTAACCTACCTACGTTGTGTGTACGCTCTTAATTCGGTTTTGTTGTTTTTCGTTGGGCGCGACCCGACGGCGCACATGCCATTTACTCGTTAAAAACAAATCATCCGTCGGAACGAAATCGCTTGGATTGAATTTTTCATTATTTTTAATATCGACCTACTTAGTCTTTGCTGGCGCACACTTTATCGATACCCCGAAAAAAAATTTTCAAAAAAACGCGTATTTTATATTAATGTTCGTAATAATCTAATGCGTTTTATGTGTACGCGCGTGGGACTAAATAATAAAAATCATTGAGCTATGTCGGCACGCAAAGGTCGCGCAAAGGTCTTCTTCTACGTTATTGTCGAGTCTCTGCGGATCGTTTCAAAAGTTTGATTATGTAGCCAACGCGTTTCAACGCACAAGCCTAAACAAACAAAAATGTTCCTAGAAAATGTAAGCGGATTTCGGGGAGTGCTAAGGGGAGCCCCCGAAAAACATTCGATCGCTCTTCAAACTAATAGCCTTCTGTTAGGAAAAAAAAAAAATCATAATAAATAGCTCACACAGAGTATTTTTAATCGAATCTCCTCCTACGATCGAAAACGCGAAAATTTTAACACGTTCTCGCGCGTATTACGAGTTCGTACACCGACTTTTACGTAAAACGACGTGTTTTCAACAAAATGTTTCCCTGTGAGCACCACCAACCTAACACGTCTTTTATCGAATAACGCTAGGAAAAATTAAGAAAACAAATTTTCGTTCGCCAACGTATACACGATTCGTTCCCCGGTGGTGTGTAGTTGTCGCGAGGAGAATTTTCGAAAATTCGACAGGCCGCCTAAGAAACAACTGCAGGCCGTAGAATAATACTCGACGAAAAAACAATATTTCGAACAACGTACAGTTTGTGATGTAGTTGGCGGCGGCCAAACGCGATTTAAACGTTATAACAAACACCGTATAGGATCTCTGCGCGGGTCTGGATAAAAATAGTGCACGCTATCTGATGACGGCTGGAAGCTTTTTTTTTTTTATATATATAAAAATACGGTAATACTCTAAAGTGAATGCAATAATATGTTTCCGTGGCGATTTTTATTGGAATCTGAGCTGTAAGATCGGTGAACGGTGTTTATTAACACCTTCGAAGTATATTTAAAACGACGTATTCGTTTAATAGTCCCTCGTTCATACAACATTTCTATGGTACGGTTGTTGAGCGTATTATTTAAAAAAACGTGTTTTGATTTCGTCTTTACGCTGTGTCTATTGTCTTAATAAACGCACATTTTGTACATGGTTAAAATGGTAAAATTTTCAAAAAGTCTTTCTTATTGAGGCTACGAACGCGTATGTTATTCTCTAAGAATTTCTAGTGTCGGTTTTTTTTTTTTCCACTATATGTTCTACTTGTGGTATACTGCAGTGCTTCCCAAACTCAATGTCGGGGGCGAGTCAGTGTGAAACGAATTTACTGCGATAAGTGTAATTCGGTTAAACGCGTAATGTTAACAACGAAAAAATAATAACTAGTTAAGCTAAAAGTTAAGGTAGAAAACAAAATGTTTTCACAAGTCAATAAAACGCCCGACCTGTACAGTATGTTCAACTTGAACAGTTAGAAAAATAAAATAAACTCGACGAATGAGTTTCGATTGTTGTTATGGTTCCGCTTGATGATACGAATTAACTTTGCAACAGTGATAATATAACTAACTGTAAAAAGTTGAATTGATTCAATACAACTTTCAACTGAATAAATTAATTAACTTTTTAGCCATTACCATTACATACTTACGCCCAAACTATTTCCTCGCGTTACCCCCTAAATAAAATAACTAATAAAGTTCAGACTTATTGAAAGAATCCAGAAACGTTTTTCCGCGGTTTTTGTAACAGGACAAGTTTCTAAAATCGATTCGACGCGTGCTCAACTTGCACAGCTGCGCTAAAATAGATTGAAAACGTGTCAAGAATAATCATGGATACATCTATACGGGCGTTTTTTTTTTTTCCTCGAAACATTTGAAATCAAACAGGAATATTTGTTATCCGTAAATATTTCACTGCCTATCTGAAATCATCTGCAATTTATTTATTTGTTTGTTCTTAGATATAAAAAAAAAAAAGTGGTTTTTACTACAAAATTTCGAAACCTATCACGCCTCCTATATATATGGTATAATATAAACTATATAGCTGCTGCTGTGATTTTTTATTACGAAAAATAACGTTGCGTTGTAGAACGATAATACGGCTAGTTTCAACTTGAGATTGTGTTGAAAGATCGTCATTAATAATCGCATTTGCATTTTATAAGAATAAACAGCCTTATCAATTATACACGGAACGACTACCGCGTTTAAAACGTGCATAGGTCCTTTTACGGATTTAAGTGTCGATATTTCTTATAGTTTGTGAATATTAGGTACAAATGCGTTTAAACGTCCTTTTCGAAACTCACTATTATTATATTCTGTCGCGTCTTCGATTATTCTGTATAACGTCCAACTGAGGTCGTTTTTATTAGTTTATTATTGTAAATAACAAAAATCACTGTCCGTCATTCATAACAATAATTGCTATAGGTATGATTATTTCCATACGTGCTCGTGTTGTACCGACCGTTCGTTATTATATTTGAACAGTGGCCTTCGATGTTCAGTGACCACCGGTGTACCTTAACGTTAAAAACCAACAGACGTAAATTTATATAATTGTACAATATCACAACAATTGTACTAACATAGATCAAGGCTAAATAATGTTTTTTTTTTTTTTTTCGTGTTTTAAGCTATCCTCGATTCCGTATAATTGTTATCCGAGTTTCAAACGTATTTTCATCGAAAAATAAGTAACACAAACTATTTTACGTGCACACATAAAGAAGAGTTTTAAAAAACTATACCTCATAGTACTATGAAAAAAGTGGATTACTCGATTTTGGCTTATTGTTATCGGTACAAATGTAATATGTGCGTATATAGAAATGGAAGTCGGGTAAAATTTGGTAGAAAAACTATTTACCCCGACTCGGTAAGTTTTTCTTTCAAATTTTTAACTTACAAGAGCTTTTTAATTTGAAAATTTATCTTCAAATCCCGATTTGAGCCGAAAAACAATACCTATTTGTCGCACAGGTATTTGTCACCCGATAATTTCCCCCGACAAAATCGCTAAAGTGTTTACACTTATCCATACGCAATACAAGATAATTCTTTTTTCGATATCTCGTTTACAAATGTGTTCAATATAATGTTGTTGTTATGATAACATATTCGTTCGATTTTTCAGCTGTTGAACGACCAGCTAACAGTTACCAACCTTTCGCCCGTGTTGAGCTGTAAAGCTTCCCAGCTAATAGCCGCGTACGATGAACACGTGCTGGTGTCGCACTTCAAGTTTGGCGTTTTGTACCAAAAGTACGGTCAGACCAGCGAGGAAGAACTGTTCTCCAATCAACATACCTCACCTGCGTTCGATCAGTTCCTCCAGTTACTCGGTCAGCGAATACAACTGAAAGACCATAAAGGGTACGAGCGCGTCTTTGAATTACTATACTTCAGCTAGTAGGGTTCCGCTTACTTATTATCATCTGCAGTAGGTACTGGATGAAATAACAAAACAAAATTCAATGTTGAGTACGCTGGTGTATGATGTTTGTCGATGGTATAGTTACGGTTGTAAAAAATCCGGAAAAAGTTGATATAATAGACTGGACTAGTGGCGATTAGCCCTTGAAAGGAGGCGATTGAAGATTAGTAGAAGTAAAAAAGTGAATATAAAGTATGATTTTGGAGGAAAAGACCAGGAGATTGACAATACGAGGAGTGTAATCAACCGTAACGTAAAAGAATAGGTGGAGATCTTGAGTATTAGTGTATAAAATCCTTTGTACAAAGAGACGGAGGGTGGGGGGCTTCATGGTGCAGGATGTGAAACGTAGGATTGAGTGTGGTTGGATGAAATGGATTCACGTGGTTCATGGAATAAAAGAATCTCAACAAGACTAAAAAGTAAGAGTCTTGGAAGAGTGTAGTGAGATCAACCGTTTACATTGTATAATATGGCTTGGAGTGTCGGTTGAAAGGAGATTAGAGTTTGAGTGTTGCGAAAATAAGAATGCTTAGATGGATGATTGGAGTAACAAGAAAAGATAGATTTAGGAACGGACATGTTAGAAGTACCTAACATTAATTTCGCATCAATCGTGAATGAGATGAGAAGGAATGGACTGTTTGTTGGGCATGTGATGAGGAGAGAGGAAACCAAAACGGTAAGAATGGTTGTTATGATAATAAACGGTAAAGGAAAAAGAGGAAGAGGAAGACTGAAGAAAAGATAGATGGAAACGATTGAGGATAACCTGAGGGCTGTTAGTGCGTGTGGAATGGATGTGAACGATCGAGACAAGTAAATGTATTATTAGAGAGGGATGGCCCGTCCCGAATAGTTGGAAGAATGGCGTATTATGCAATAATAATTAACGATAAAATTATTTGGTCGTCATTGATGTTCAGATATCGAGGCGGTCTAGACACGCAGTTTGGCCAAACCGGCGACGAGGCGGTTTATCAAGTGTTTAAAGACCGAGAGATCATTTTCCACGTGTCTTCACTGCTACCGTACACCGATAACGATCCTCAACAGTTACAGAGAAAACGGCACATCGGTAAGTCCATTATATATACAGTTCATAAGTATTTTATATGATTATAATAATGTGTCCAGGTACTATTATAGTTACTTTTACGTATGATTTTTCTTGTCGTGTGTGATGTTAGCGTTCCGTACGACTGAAATCGAATTGTACGCTACAAATCGATAGCAAGTATATATATTACAATTTGTTTGGACCGATTTCATTCGTAATAAAGTGAACGAGCTGACCTCACACTCGTGATTTTGTTGACTTCTCGATGATATGCAATTTGTATTCTGTACAGGAAACGACATTGTAGCCATAGTTTTTCAAGAAACCAACACCCCGTTCACCCCAGACATGATAGCGTCACATTTCCTACACGCCTACATCGTCGTCCAAGTGATCGAGCCGAATACTCCCAACGTTCGGTAAATCTCCAAAAAAAAAAAAAAAAGAACAAATTATAAATTTTATATTTACGATTGATTAATTTTGTCGCGATTTCTGTCGTCCAGGTACAAAGTTAGCGTCACTGCTCGGGACGACGTGCCTTTCTTCGGGCCAACACTGCCTAATCCGGCGGTGTTCAGACACGGTCCAGAGTTGAAACAGTTCCTTCTTACCAAGCTGGTAAACGCGGAAAACGCTTGTTACAAAGCGCACAAGTTCGCCAAGTTGGAGGTAAGATTCGAAAGTCGTTTACTCGAGGCTAAGCATTCAACTCGTTAAAAGTTAAAATCAAGTTAAAAAGTTAGGTTTTCAATAACAGTCAACCAACTCGTTAACTTATCTTTTAACTTAATAAGTTGATTTTTTCAAATTAAACGTATCAATTTTAAGTTAATAGTTTAAAACTTTTTTGCAAAAAAAGTATCTAAAAACAATCTACACCTCGTTAAAAAAGTACACGTATAAACGGCATACGGGCGAAGCCGAGTTGTTCAGCTATGACCGCCCCTATTCACACTCATCAACGCCCAGACCAAACCGCTGGGTCTAGAGACTCGAAATTTTGTACAGAGGTTCCTGGAGCAATGTAGAGGCGCACTAAGAAAGGGTTTTCTAAAATTCTCCCCTTAAGGTGGTAAAAATGGGGTTCAACATTTTATACATCGATCAGTGCACAGCCCATAATGCTGGCGACTTGAAATTTTGTACAGAGGTTCCTGGAGCAATGTAGAGGCGCTCTAAGAAAGGGTTTTTTTTAAAAATTCTCCCCTTAAGGCGGTGAAACAGGGTTTCCAAATTCGTGTAACTTGGTGTGCTGATACTTTTTTTTTTTTTTAAATTCAATTTGGAACTAATTTACTAACCTTTGACTGAACCCCCCAGGACAATGCCGGGTCGGGGTAGCAGCTATAGTAGTAATGTGTGCCGATATACGATTTAACCGTTTTTCCCCTGCTGTAGCTGAGAACGCGCACGTCGTTGCTGCACTCGCTGTGCGAAGAGCTGAAAGACAAGACGAAAGAATTTCTCGGGTTCGACGGCGGCGGCGGCGGCGGCAGCACGAGCAGCCTGGCCGCGGAACTCGTCAAGTCCGGGGCCCCGTCTTCGTCTTCGTCGTCGGAATGCGGCAACGGCACCACCATCTCGGGCGCCGGCAGCAGGTTCATAGACACGGTGCGCAAGGCGCTCATAGCCAGGGTCAAGACGCAAACGCTGTCCAACCCGGCGACGGCCGAGTCCAACAACAACGTTTCGAGCGGCCTATCCAAGAAGACCAGTAGCTGTTCGGCGGACGGATCCATGCCGACCGTGAGCGCGCACAGTTTTCTCTGTATACGTCGGTCTAAAAATGTCTTAAGTCTGTCAACTTCCTCCCCTTTGAGTGGCGTATAAGATTTTTAACGCCTTTCCCCACCCTCCACACTGTGTAAAATGTGTTCCACGATTAAGGGATTTACGGGAAGGGCCGGGTTGACGGATCGCGGGAAATCGACATGAAACCTACTCGCGTGTATTTGTTATTTTATCTATGTACTTGATGAGTAATTATAATAATATCGTACGACTCGGCGAGACGGTGAAATTCGGTGGTGGTTTTGAACGAAAAAATTTTTTATTAACGTTTGGTCCGGTATCGACTCGAGTCCGTCAGCTTGCTACGATGATTTTTCGTGATCAAAACTCGAAACAGAGCGACGGCTCGATGAGGAGGTACGAGGAAGGGAAGCCTCCTATTTATAATCGACGAGAGTCCACGGTCCAGGAGATAAACACGACCGATGTTTGAATCCGAAATTCTGTGAGCCGATCACCGTTCTTCAAGCTGGCTTTCAACGTTTCATTAGTTGAAAGCCGGATTAGTTCTTTCCGAATCCCGAAGGACCCGTCGACGAGCTTCCGACGTCTTTTACACTCTAAAAACTTCGAGAGGTTTAGACTCTAAAATAATATGCGCGTGTCTCCCGTTTTTGCCGAATTCGTCGTCGTAGATACCGAAGGTACCGCCGATACGATCTTGTCAGTGTCCCGAGAGTTATTAGAATGTTTTTACGCTATCGTACCCGTGTCCCGGGGGGGTTCAAAGGGAGTGACGAATCGCCTCGATTTGACGACCCTTCGGGAACACCGTCTCACTTTCAATCGGAGTGGCTTATCCGTTTCTCTTCCACTACCCGAGGAATTAACAAAAGAAATCGCCGATCAATACGCTACACGCGTTTGCAAACTATTGTTCGTCTCGAAATTTTTGGACTCCTCGAGAACTCATGTCGTGTGTTTTATTCGAACTAGTTTCACTCTTTTGGTGTTCCAGTGTGTTTTTTACTCACTACACAATATAATACTACTACTAACGTTTTGAAACGTGTATTACACAGTTTTGTCGTTTCCGATATTTTGCTCTGAACTTTTGTAGACTATGATACGTCCCCGAAATAACGCGCTAAAAACAATAACGAGTGTAGCAGTATTCGTTGTATTCGAGAACGGCACACGACACAAAACCGATGAAATCTATTGTTCGACTCTAATTTTTCTTGTACACGATTTTAATAAACGCGTGTTCTCGTTGCAGTTCGGTAGATCGTTGTCGAAGAACAGCAAAAAGAGTTCTCCTTCGTCGCCCATATCGAGCCCGGACATCCATCCGGTGCACAGGACTTCCAGGTACCCGTTTAAAAAATTATCAATATTCATAACGATATCGTAGTTTTTTCTATTTTTTTTTTTTTCACGGCAATGATCCCATTTTAAAATTTTTTTTTTTTTCCAGCGGAGCCAGCCGCGTGGCCATGTCGGAGAGTGATTCGTCGTCGCTCAACAGCGTCGAGCTCGACGGCCTGGGCATGGCCGGCGCTGTGGACAGCGACACCGGTCTGGAGAGCATGTCGTCGGCCGAGACGCCCAGCGGCAAGCCGTGCAGCATGTGCTGCGACGCGCAAAACAACGACTCGAGGGTGGAAGGTCTCCGGCAGGACGTGACCAGGCTGAAGTGCGACAAACTCGAACTGTTGAGACAGAACGTGGTACGAGTCCGGTGCACATTATATATATGTTCTCTGTTTCTTTGTTTTTTCCTCGCTTTGGTGTTAACCCGTTCGTGTCCCGTGTTACAG
Source organism: Hormaphis cornu (assembly GCA_017140985.1). Taxonomy (NCBI): domain Eukaryota; kingdom Metazoa; phylum Arthropoda; class Insecta; order Hemiptera; family Hormaphididae; genus Hormaphis; species Hormaphis cornu. The sequence continues at coordinate 13,494,514 of CM029357.1, forward strand.
AGCTGTCAGCACGAAATAAAAAGGCTACGGGAAAAAGAACTGGTTCTACAGTCGGAACTGACGTCCGCGTCAAAAGAGATCCTCAGGCTGAGGGAACTGTTGAAGAACTACACCGTCAATCCAAACGCATCATCCACGGTTTAACGGTACGTTTACAACGCTATCATTGGTTTCAGGTGGTGGTGGTGGTGGTGATTTTACCAAGATTCTAAAGCAGTTAAGATCGAGAATGTAAACATGTAATAAGCGTAAATTTCGCCAAATTCGGTAACATATTTCGGTCGCAGAACAATTCAAACAGGCCTGAATTAATGTTTTTTTTTTTCTACTCTACTTGTGATCAGTATTATCTTCCGGATTTAAAGTTATAAAAAACTAACAGGTACCTCGTTTAAAATCAAGCTACATACAAATATAGTCCCTCCCTAGCTCTGTAAAGATTGCGCGTTCAGAAATTAATAGGACCCGTTTCTTTCACATCATCGCACCTAAAAAACGGGCACCATTCTTTTCAGCAACATTTCAAGTATCGAGTTAAAAAATTGAAAATTTAGACGAAAAAAGGTCACAACTTGTCAAACGGTTTAGTTGTCACTCCCTAGCCAGTTTCCCGCCGACATCCTCGGAAAAGGAATTTTCGTGAAACAGCGTGGTAACGCTGTCATAAGTAATGAAACACACGGGCCACTTTGTTTTGTTCTATAATCTTTTTTATTATTAATCTGTTTTTTCTAGCGTTTCGTGTAATTCTCATGATTTGTACGGGTGAGGTAACGCGCGACAAAAAATTTCGATCCAACATGAATATCGTAAAAATAATAATGTTACAATTTTCAAAAAACTGATTGTTTCTTTTTCAACCTAAACGTTTATCACCGACACATAAAAACATCTACGAAATTTTAATTTTTGCACTCTTCGTTCTGCTAAATGGCGTTTCTGTGGTTAAGTTTGAAGTTTCAAGAGTTTTCTTGATGTGCTGCCGTGGTCGTTAAAACATTATTAGAGAAAAAAGTCGTAAGAGTTTCACTGATTTCTTAAAATGTATTATTTGAAGTTATTGTTTTACCTACGAAAAATATTGAGCCTAGTACATAGAAATTCCAATTATACGTGTTACGCTAGTCCAGATCAAATCGCATACCCAGAAGAATACTGGCACAACTAAAAAATTGTCATTTTTGAGTTATGCCACTATTCTAGACCGCAAAGACGTTCTGCGGACCTTTGTTGAACTCCCGTACTCCTATCTCGTCTAGTTCCCGCGTGGCAGCCAATCAAGGTTTTCAGCTTTACATTAGCGAGGCAAGAATGACAAAACTTTATTTTGCTTCTCCTGAAAAATGACAATTTTTTAGTTGTGCCAGTATTCTTCTGGGTGTGCGAAATGTAATCAATTATTACTGATCGTGAGCTGGAACTGTATCAAAGTTAACAATATTTCGATTATACGTAGGTAACGGTAATTGTTGATTAAATCGTGTTGGGCGAGTCTATAGCGCACTCCTCCAGATGCACATTGTAATTAAATCAATATTACCACCTTAATATATACCTATAAACGTTATTATTGTTTTAATTATTTGTTTGTTTTTTTAGTGTTCGAGTCATGCGACCAATCTTTTAAACCGTTACTCCTTCACCGACAAATCCATTGTTCGCGACGAATAATACATTTCCAGAAGACTAAAGGCTACCACCGACGAAGTGATCATCCGTTTTCTTCGATGGAAGTATTATATAGCGCGACGGGATGCCAAAGTATTACACGTCATTAAATATTAATACAACGATAATCGTTATTAATTTTAATTTTACTTCGAATCGTGTTAACCCACTAAGATGCATCACTCTGAATATAATGTGAATCCGTTATTATCTGATTGTATTAATTTATTTTTAATTTTACCGTAACAAGTTGTTTTTCAAAAAAAAAAAAAAAAAAAACAATTATAATATTTATATAGGTAAAGCACATACCAAAGCTTATTGTAATATTATACGACGCGACAACGCTCGCAGTATATTATATTCATTTGTTTGTATTTTAAAATAGTGGTTTGTAATCATTCGATTTTATGTTAAGTATTTTATTCGTAATTCATCCTATTTGTCAAAGAGATTTGTACATACCTATATTATGCTAAAACATTAATAGTTTTAGGAATTTTTTTTTTTAATGTTAGTACTAAATATCAGTTTAATGACTACACGATAAAAAACCGTTTAAATGTCGTTACGCATTAGCTATCATTTTTTTTTCATTCATTTCATTCATAAAAACGTGCGAAAATTTCCACCGTAATTTTGACATTTCACAAACGCATAAACTATACACATTCTACTATTGATATAATATGTTTTAATTTTTAACGGCAATGAGTAACTTTTTAGTGGATATTATAATTTTGTCAATTGTTTGAAGTGTTTTTGAAGACTTATCATGTAAATCTAGCAACATAAACTTTTAATCGTATTGCGAGGAATATACTATTATGCGCGTACATTTATCGATGGTGTATACGTTTAATTTCTATCATTCTCTGTTGAATTTGTCTTATGAATGCTATCGAGTTGCCGAGATTTTTGAGAGAAAAAATTACGGTAAAACGACGGTAAGTTAACTGTCGATTATATCATAACAATATAGTATAAAAGTATCGTACCTAATGTCTGTGTAAACAGCGTTAAATCTAGAAATAATAACAGTAGTCTAATTATTTTGAAAAACAAACACCACCCACCTTTTTCATAATGTCGGAGGATTCACAGTAGGTATATCTCATAACATAAGTGAAATCATTTTATTGCACACGAATTGTTGATTTTTATGGACGTTATTATACTATAATATATGGAATAAACCGTAAAAAGTTGAAGAAACGTATGTCAATTCGTAATAGCGTGTTACATATTTTTTAATCCTGTACTTGTGATTAATTTGTAAAAATACCGTAAAACTCCTAAATTTAAGTATATTTGATATTATATTCATCACACACACGCACACACGTATAAAAAAAAAACCTGCGACTATTCCGTTATAAAATAGAGCGCACTTATCTTATTGTAGCCTCTATAATTATGTATAAATACGAGTGAACTATGTTTTGTTATTATTATCATTAATGGCAATAAATGTTAATTTTTATTCAAAATTTAATTTGAACTGATTGTGTTGTTTCGCTAATGTTTTGCGCGTCAAAATGTCCTATGTGTATATCATCGCTCGATCGAAGTAACTTGATTTGCACACTCAAAAATTGTCGCCCGATGAAAATATTTAGAAATTTAGAAACGCGTTAAACATTCGTATCACGATGTTGATGTACAAAAACCATTTTCGAAATAATCTATATGGTTCTTGTAAATACCCGTAATACCATCTTAAGTATTGAAAAAGTATTTTGCTACTTTCTTTACACGGATTTCGAGGCCATTAGATGATGGTACGTGTACGATTCAACAGCTGTGCAGTTTATTTGTATAGTAAATTACAGATTACCTCTTAAGCTAGTAGTTACGTTTTGTGGATTAAATTTTTTATCAAAGAAAAATTACAACGAAAAAAAAAAAAATGAAAATTTGTTGATAATTTCAAAGCGCTATACTTAGCTGAAAATTTTTCTAAATCTCTTAAAATTCGTATCAGACCTATGCGCATCTTGTCAGTTTTAATACTATGTGAGAGTCTCAGCTTATTCCTTATTTTGGAAATTATGGCCAAAAATCTAAAAATCGATTACGCGTCAAAAACGCGATTGCCGTAACATATTAAAAACAACCATTTTTTTAGTGTGCGAGAGACGCTCACACGTGAACAACGGTGATACAATTTCACCAACAACAGTTTTCGTGTTAAGGTTTATGGTATTTCTGTGACACTGGGTATAAATTACATAAATTTTGTATAAATGACATTCGGGTTCTGTTGACACCGTCACAGGAAAACTTGAGACGATTATTGTAATGAAATTGAAACATTTTTAAAATTAAAAATATCTTAAAATTTTATAAAAAAAAATCGGATTTGTACCGATTGGTACTTAGAGATGTATTGCAAAATCAACAGTTGCGTTTAAGATTAGTTTAATCTTAATAATGTTGTACGGTGAACTTGTTGTTTTTATTCGTAATATTTATCAAAGTTAAAGGCCTATGCAGAACCATTTTAAAATTGACGTAATATTCTCAAAGCAACATTTTGTGATACCGGACTCGAGGTTTTTAACAATCGTTGTTTGCCAGAATTTTATTTGTACAATAAAATATCATTAGTTAGGTACCTAGATTATCGGTAGGTTTAGGGCCGTAGACTTATGTTGGTCGGCCAATACCAATGAGTATGACTGGTTTGATGAAAAAATTTTAAGAATTCAAGTACGTATTTTTACAATTTTTTGTTTTTAATAGTTTAGAGTTTTACCTCGAGCGTAAAAACGTACAAAAAAATACCCCAATTAAAGCCTCAAAACTTCCGAAGCGTCAGTAGCTAAGTAAAATATCGGTTCATTGTAAAAAATAGTAGATTATGACGTATTGGGTAAATCAGTTTCATGTTTGGTCAAACCAATATTTTTATTTTCTATTTAAAAAAAATCTGTTTCACGTTAAATCGTACAAAAACAAACAACAAAGTACCTATCGCTTGTATGGTTGAAACATCAGTTTGATACGTTTGATTTCCAGTTACGTACAAAGTAATTTTTATAATCTGTTGGTAGGTTGCCCCTAGTTTAAAATCGTTGAGAATAGGTACCCGTATGATTTTTAATTTAATACAATTCGAAAAATAAAAATGCACCGTACTTGAACTTAAATGGGATTAAAGTTAAATTCGTTTCGCGATTTCTTTTACAATGTAAAAACTATCCAAAAGACTTGAAACTTTCACAAATTGTGAAACACATTATGTAATTCAAGTTATTTGTCAGTTTTCCAATTAATTTTGAGCTATTAACGGAGCCTTTTAAAAATATCCAACTTTTTAGATGTTTTAATTTTAAAAAAAAATGTTGTTTAGTTTATCATTCATTCAAGTATATACCAGATCCGACATCAGCTTCCTACTGCTAGTAGATAACAAACTACAAAACGAACATTTTGATAAAATCGTTGACAGAAAGCTTGTAACTCTTAAATTAATTGATTGACACTCATTCATTCATATTAAATGCATATTTTTTTGCGAAATATATTTATTTTAAAATCACAAACACCTCGTCAGTTTACACTTTTACAATTTACAGCTATTATCAGTGAAAAAAACAAAACAAATCATGTAGGAAGTACAATTGATTATGAATGCATGGTAAACGGTCAAATCAAATTAATGATAACCTTTCATAATGATTTATTTAGAAGAGTAATTAAACTGTCGCTCGAATTAATTTAACGAAAAAGAGTTTTATTATAAATGATGTAATAAATCACGTCCACTGATTTTTTTTTTTTTTTCCAAATAAAATCCTTATGCTTTCCCATAAATTATGAGAAAAAATTACAAAATAAAATACTTTATTCGATAACAGGTATAAATAGGTACCAGCTGGGTGATTTCAATCAGCTAAATATTTTACCTGCCTAGTACTTAAATTTTAAAAATATTTTATATTTATAAACTCCACTTATCTCTTCTCATATCTTTCAATAATACCCTTAACTCTTTCAAAAATTTATCAAAAACCTAAACGTACTATAGTCGATAGACCATCTAAAATTATTATTGATGTATACAGTTTATCATCCACCTTCACAGTTTATTTGTGCTAACCACTTGACCATTTGAAAAATTAAATATGATGTATGAAAATGTACTTACTGTGAAGACCTCAAAAATGTTAATAGTTTTGAAATTAGAATTGATTCATACAGAATATAATTTCGTATAATCTTCAAAAAGGCCATGATCCCCTAAACGCTGATGTTATATTGCGTATTTCTTCATTAATTTTTAAATGTATCAAAAAACTAATCGTTCTTGTCCGTTTAACGTCCAAATCTGTTAACGAATAAGTATTTAAACATTTTTCGATTTCAAGCGAAGCGTACGGACTTGCTTTGTCGTCGTTCGTTTGTTCGCGCTCTACAGGTCTGCACATTTTTCAACCGATTTTCATCAAACTTGGTGCAAATAGGTTCAAAAAGGTCTTAGAAAGATCGGAAAAAGAATAATTTTGCCAAAAACCACGTTTGAATCACGAAAATAAAAATTGTTTTTATTATGGGTGGCACGTGCTTCTAGCGGCAATTAATATTATTTATTTTAGAAAAATTGTTAATGATTAACTTTTATTAATTCACTATTACGCGTCAGGTGAGGTGATTCAGCGTTACCTGCCTCTTTACAGCACGAGTCTGCATCTACAATGCCTTAGTTAAATGATAATATTATACATTATGAGTATTATTTAAATTTGAAAAAGCACTGTGTGAATACGCAAAGGATAACGTGGTGTTTGTGGACTGTGCAAGCAGGCGTATGATAGCGTGGACAGGGAAAATCTTTGGAAGGCATTCAGAGGATTTCACATCCCTATGAAAATTATCAAAACGATATGCAATTATGCAAGTGTAAGACGTATAGAACTTGGGAATGAAGCGACCATGCAGACAAACAGGGGGACGCCATACGGTCACCCATACTTTTGAAAAAAATCTAAATCAAACTTTTTAAATGTCTTCGTTGTACTTTCATACGAAAATCATAAAATTAAATTAAATGTATTGTGAAAAAGAAAACACATCTCGTCGATCGCCAGCCGTCTAAACCGATATCCAGCACATCGGCACACACTATTATATTTCCTATTGTCTGAGTGTCTGCGAACTATGACGATAATTATTGCCAACAATATCTTGTAGACAAATCGTTGTAATTATTTAGAATGAAGTGTCCACGGCTTTCAACGGTCGCCGTGGTCACTACGCACTTTTTAATGCGGCATTAGAAAGTGTATTCTGAGAGATGTCAAAATAGCATCGAGGAGCAACACGTTTATTTCTTAATAATTAATATTTCTGTTGTTCAGGGTTATTCCAAGGTACTTGATTTCTTTCACTTGTTTGAATTCACTTTTTTCCACTTAAAGTTCCATATCCTCTGATGTATATCTGATGTTTCTTCTCTGCATTTTCTATTAGACCCATATTTTCACTCGCCTTCAAATTCTTTTGTACACCCCTTCGAGTATTTCCAGTGACTGTGATGTCGTCTGCGTGCGGACAATGTGATTTGTTTTTTATCAATACATTTTATTTTATAATTTTTGTATGGAAGTATGTAAAGAAGACGTTTAAAAAGTTTTCCTTAAATCTTTTTTTGTATTATTTATACGTCTTTTATATAGATCATAAGAAAAATATGTGTATTGTATTAAATGTTCATGTTTTTCGGTATCTGACGACATGCGGTGTACCAATCTCAAAAATATCGATGGTAACACTGGTATCGCATAATATAACAGCAAAATTTTAATTTTTCAAACGTTTTTTTACTCTTTGGTGTCCGGTCAGAACTGCAACTTGACAAGATAGATCTATTTTGTCATGCACTGCACTATGAATTGTGTTCCGTTCGAAGAAAAAACAAAACCATGAACACGATATCACGTTGATACTACATCCTAATTATGGAATTCATATTAATTTGAAAATGCGCTGCAAGATATAAATAATAACGTCACTTATTTAACACATATATGATTCAAATGAACTACAATATTGCGTGGGTAGTACCTGTCGGTGTCGAGTATAATTATTATAATATATAATTTTGGAAAAATAATTGACTAGGTATAATTCGCATGATTTTGTATTTCTTCCAATGACCATTGGGACAAATAAATTCAGTTGTCAACCCCAATTATATTCAACATTCCGGATAATTTAGTATTTTTGGCTACAGATCGAATCAAAATTACACACGTATAATGACATAATATACCCAAGTGTTCTACTTAAGATAAAAATAAAATAACGAGCCGTGATGTGGAGTAGGTCTCTGCTTTACGTGTGCCACCGTTTTCAGTTTTGGACGATGTAAAACGTAATGTTAGCGCGTTGACATCAAATTTGTGGGCAATTTAAAAAAAAAACGTATTGCTTGCAAAAATGACCACTTCAAACGAGCTGTAAATGCTGTAAATGAAATACCCAAAAAAATGATCAAAATGGTTTGCAATTTTTAGCACATCCTACAGAGCCTAGTATAATTTCAATTGATTCAAACATCTTTTAGATCAATTATACTCAAAAAGAAAACAGTTTTCCGTGTGTGTTTTTGCCAATCAGTAATGTAGATTCAATCATTAAATGCGGCGATTTAAAAAGTTTTTAATTGTTTATAGAAAAATTCCGAAAATATCTTGTCTGGTACGTATTAAACTGAAAATCAAAATTAAAAAAGACAGTTAAACAAAAACCTTCAAAAATAAATCAATTCGAAAATTTCTGATATCCATTGATGTAATGATCAAAAATTATCAACACCAAATCAAAAAATAGGCTATCCAAACCCGTCAAGTATTTTTGTTAAAAACGGTGTAATTTGTCAGTAATATCCTTTAGTAATATAAGGTAATATGATAGAAATAATGGAAACATTTTTGAAAAAAATATGATCCGAACTAAAAATATGCGAACACGCCGAAATACCACTAAAACTACTTGACGTTGAAAGCAATATTTCAAAAATTATTCATTACTCAACGAACTGCTTAAATACTTTATTATACATAAAAGCCCGAGGAAATTAATAAAATGTTCAACTTTGTTAAAATAAAAACGTACCCCCAAATAATAAGAAGATACCTGATTTGTAAAAAACAGAACATGACTATGCGTTTGCTACGGTCGTGAACAAACCCTCTAACTTGCCATTCAATATCACCCACTTTTTTATAAGTTACCGTTGCTGGTTCAATCAGATTTTCGACTTCGGAAAGTGCTCAAAACTTTTAACTCACTCCTCCTCAACATTAAATCATTTTCTCTGTTTTATGACAGACGACAATATACCTCGTACTTTTTATTTTTAAAGTGTTCAAAACTAAATTCACTTTATTTTAAAAGCTTTTGTAAATACTCCATTCGTTTTTCAGAAAAATTAAATATGTTGCCAAAAAACAGTGTGAGTAATGGTAAATTATAAATGGCAGTCAAATTTTAAAACAATACATTTTTTTTCAGGCAGATTTCAAACATTTTAAATATGCGTACCGACATTATTAATTTTTCAGATTTATCACGAAATACTGCGTTAAACCGTTTTACTAAAGTGAATTCTTCGAAACACAATCAGTAAAATTTGTATGAACGAAAGCATTTTTAGTTTAAAGCAAAAAAGACATAATTTTCGATACCATCTTTTATTTTATTAAAGCAAATTATTATGTATTAAGGGTGAATTGCTAGAGTTATCAGAATAAAAAAATTTCTTTTTCAATTTGATCCTAGTACCTACCTGTACAGCATAGTTTCACTATTCACACGCAGTTAACTATTGTAAGTCAAAAAAAATTCGTGACAGGTGAAATATTAGCGACCAGCATTTTTAAAACTATCATAATTGTGTACACGTTATATTCAATAATATTTTATTAAATTTTTATGTTAACATTAAACCGTACACGGTACACCGTCGAATGACGTCGAATACAACGTAGAATACGATAAAGACCGCAAAAGCCAAAAAGTGTGCAATTTTTGTCAAATATTAAACATTTCATCAAAGTTTAAAATAGCGATATAACACACAAAAACTATAATAGTTTTTTTTACAGTATGTTTGAATAGGTAAATACATATTTTTTTTTTTTTGGAATACAATTTGGTTTCATACAAATGTCCGAATTACGGGTAAATCATACTACAATAGACATTATTGCTGCTTTGTAAAACGTTAACCGATAGTTTTTATGTGTATTTTTTTTATTTTTCTTTGCTTCCTGTTTCGTTAGAATTTTTAATTGTTCAACTCGAGTAACTCTGTTACTTGTAAGTACTAAATAATAAAACTGCAATGATTGTATAAAAGTAATCGCATACTTTCGATTAAACATTATCCGTTTCATAAATTTCACAAACCAACCTACATTTAATAATTGGTAATCGCTATTGCTTGTCTCGTTCAGTTGTAATAAATTTTCTAATACGTCGAAAACGGATCGGTAAACGTCATAATAGTTATCAATGACAGCGAGCAATAATAATAATAGAGATATTATATATAAATCGTATTCGTAACAGTTTTGGTCGTTAAATCCAAAAGGCGAAGCGTTGCCGTAAAACAAGTAAATTATAAATAAACAATACGCAAAAATCAATTATTTTTAAACGGTATTGAAATTGTTCAAAAATAATATATTTATAAATAATTATTTTGGTTTTTACTGTTCTACCTTAAATTGATGGTTTATTTAAAAAAAAACGATATTTTCTCGAAAAAAAAACATCTTTGTTTTCTTTGACGTGACAAGTTGACAACTTTTAGCCGCGCAGTTAATGGCTATAAATTATAATTACTTGTCGCACTGATTTAAGATTGATTTATTGGTACTGTTTTCAATATTGAAATTGAAAAAAATACCCTTCCAGTCCTTTGTTTGAGCGGACGAGTCTCTTATTTTTACGAGATTGAAAAATAGTAGTAATATAGGAGTGGAGAAAAATAAAAGTACGATCCTATTCGTACAGGTTCGTACTGATGGCGTACTAAACATTGGGTATGGTTGGTTTTGGAAAAAAATTATTTTTTTTGTCCGGTTGGGGGTGCTGGGGAAACGGTTAAAATAGAAAATCGTTAATTTGATGGGGGAGGAAACGTAATTATTCGTCGGAATCGGTTTCAAGGAGGCGCATACGAATTCCACACCAAACACTACGAACATCAAAAGTGGTCAATGCACTTAATTGTATACATTTGGGGGTGCTGGTTTCCCCCGCATCTAATATCGATATTCGCTCAAAAACTAGTACCGTACGAATTTTGAAAATTGTCATACAAACGCATACGGATAAACGTACTAAACACCTCTACGTGTGTAGAAAAAACTCCAAAAAGCGTATGTGCTGGGGTAATGTTGGTAACTTTAACGTAACGTGATCTGCAGAACAACGTGAAAACACACTCGCGACGTTGTTTTTATCACATTTTGTGGGTGGTGGTTTTTTTTATTATTTTTTTTCTAAACACGCATATTACAAAAATAAATACCGAAAAATAAGTCGAACGAAATCGAATTTAATTGGCTATAAAATCAAACCATTATAAAAAGATACCGCATCGTTATTTCTTACCGTCGTGGAATGCGTATAAAAGTTTCAAGGGCAGCTCAAATGTCCGTCGGATGTATTCACGTAGTGACGTCGTTGTGTGGGATGTATTATTTTTACCTTTCGCGCGACGTGGGTAACTGTTGTTAGTTTTTATAGAAACGAACGTATTAATTCGCTACGAAATTGACTTTCTATCAATCGTTTTGGATCGGCCAGAATCGAATGGTTCGTTGAAAAAATGAACGACGGTTCTGTTGAATGATCCCGGACTCGAGACTTAAAAAAAAAACGTCCGGTAAACTAACTTGGACACTTTTGTGAAAGTTTAAAAGAACAAAACACCGGCTCGTCACGAATTTAAATCACCTTTAAAACTCGCCATCTGTTGTTCGCGTTGAATCGTGTTGCCAAAATCATTTCGGAGAAATTCACAACACAGATCTACTATTGATTACGAAAATGATATTATTATTACACCGATTTTCGGTTGAAGAATTCGATTCACTAATCACGATATCTTTTATGCTTCGAATCGCATTTTTCCTCTCTCGTAAATTTCGTGACACGAAGTGAATTATATATGTAAGTTAACAACAAAACCCCGGCCGCCTATTTCAACGAAGAATAATTAGTTGACGTTTTGTCCACAACGCGCCGCGGGTTTTTGATATTAAAATCGCTGCTCTGCGTACAAAATATCAACTAATCTTCACGCTCCTCGCTAGACGAACAGTTGGTAAACATATGTTGTCTTCCACAAGACCGCGGTTCCGTCAACATATTTAACTTTGTTTGAGCATCACTAGTTTGTCCGAAAACCAAAAATCAATACAGACTGATCAAATGAAAAGTGTTTACGGTGTGCGTTGAAGTTCGCGTGGGATCGATCGAGACGGAAATCAATTCTATCCTATCCGCGTCTTCGTCCGGACACAACAGTGAGATTTTCTCTGTTCAGACGGTATTTTTTTTCGTTTTTGTTTTTCGTTTTTACACAGCAGTTAAACGCCGCGGTGACGTGCAGAGTTGATACAATTATACAGTTCGTGTTAAGTGCAGCAGATAACTCACGTACACACGTGCGCGCGGACGACGGTTTTTGATTTAAAAGCCCGGCTAATTGCTTACATAATTAGATCCGAGACCGAGGCCGTGTTTAATGTGTGCCGCGGAGAGGGATGCGCGGGACGTAATGCGATTCCGCGCGGGCTTTTAAAGGGTGGTTTTCGAAACTCGCCGCTGCACACGTTCGTCCCCGTCCCATCCCGTCCCGTCGCAGCGCTACTTGTACACACTACCCTGCACACGCAGCCGCTTCTGCCGCAGTCGTCCAAATAATAAAGGGTCAAAGGGACCGTGGACACGATGATGATACGCCGGATCCAAGGAGGGTGGTCGAAGGGGCGGTTTCCTAGGACCGATTTTTAAGTCTGTAAACGTGTATATTACACGTACGGAATGTTACGTACAAGTGCAGTTCGACATCTTTCAAACTATCATCAGTCCGGACCTCTATCAGGTGCAAGTGCGGATTTAAGATTTTTGATCAAACTTTCTAGACTCGTGCGGCGTCGCGTTCACAAAATAAATAATTTAAAGTAAAATCTGTCCGTGTACGTAGATGAAGGGTAAGAAAGTTCACTTTGACACATCCGCATAACAGGCATCTTCATGCCTGTTTTGATCTTCATGCCATTAAATGTGAACGATGTTATTGTACGATTTCCAAACGAAAAAAAAAACCACACTTTTTTGAATATTCGTACTATAAAAATAAACGAACGCGTATTGAACATTACTTTAAGTGTAAGTTTTTACTTGGATTTAAACATAAGTATTTAAAATGTTGGGTCAAAATGTAATTGAATCAATATTCTAAACGGGCAAGTTCGCGTAGAACGTAGGTACTGTACAAGTCGCTTTGTTTGTAAAAAAAAAAAACTACCCTACCTAATTAAAATAACAACATAACGTACGATTTGCTTAACATAAAAAGTAATACTTATATCGATTAGTAAAATTATACCTGTCGCATAATTTCTCCTTGAAAAGCGAATACGTTTAATAACGTCTGTTTAACATGTAACAGGTCTGTTTTTGACGTGTTCAATATGTTTGAGTATTCTTTGGTTTTAATGAAACACGTGATTCATTTTATTGTGCCGTTTTTATCCGGAGTTACAGCGATAATAATATAACATATTTTGTTTCTGGTTACGAACTTTTCCCCGCAATAAATCGCTTATTTTAGCAGATTTTAAATTCGTAACAAATGAAAAACATAAACCGATTGGACGAAAAACAAATTCAATTTATTTATCGTCGCATTGGTGTATTATATTAAAATAGAACACTGTTAAAGGGACCACGGCTATATAACTCGTGCTTTTAAAAATCAAAGTATAAAATCGAGTAATTGGTTGTGTACATCATATTGTTACATAGGATTTTGACCGCCGTTGGTATATATAAGAGAAGCAAAACTAATTTTGTTTGTTACAATATTTATGTACATAATATCTGCAGCTGTGTGATATTGAATGCGCCATAAAAATATGTACGACAACGTACTCAAAATTTATTCTCAGCAATGAATAAGGGTAATGCCGTTATATGGTACCGCATAAATTCGGCTTTCAAGCAACAAACTAATTAGAATGAAACCGTTGCGTTATTGTTAATTAAATTCAAATATAAATTATGGTTAATGAAAATTAAAGAAATTCCGAGAGTTCACGACCCATCCAAACGTGGTATTGGAATAAAAACTGGAGAAGTAACAAAGCCGCTTATTTAATTAAAATGACCCGAATGGAATATATGATTTTTTAAGATTCAATTTAAACTTGTCAGCGAATTATCACACTAAAATTATACTATACAGTACCCAGAAAAAAACAGTAAATTTGAAGAAATATACACAATATATTTAAAAGTAATATGACGTTTTCAATTTACGCATGCAAATTGACAGATTCATCACTCATAAACAACCACTTTAATGTCGATAAGTTGTATAAAAATTAAAATATAATACATAGCTGTATTATAAACGCATTTTTTAATACCCTTAGACAATATATTAAAGTCTTGAGTGTTTTTTTGTATTTTTAAACGTATTGTTTCCAAACAATATAGTAGTTTTTGACGTAGGCGTTAAAATAAAAACAATGGTATTGATCGATCGCGTTTTAAGTTTCCAATATAGTCCGATTGAAGTGAATGACAATGTGTGGGACAGACCCGTACTAAATACCCAAATAGTTAATTTTTAACTGGCTTATTCTTATTTTTAAATAAACTTATCTAGTATTATATCTATGTATATTTAAAATTTTGATCCAAAGCTTTTTGCGTAGACTATAATGACTAAAATTTAAGTTTAAAGTTTACTAGCCGAAAATCAAAGTACAAAATTATTGTGAATTTTGTTTGACGGTTGAAATTTCAGTAAATCGTTTTCAGTTTTGTGATTAACAACTGGTTTGTCCCTTCAATCTAAATTAAGAAAATGTAATATTTATTATACAAATTCAAAACACAAACAATCATATTGTTTTATGGGTAAAGACTAGTTTTATTTTAGAACCATTTTATTATGATGGTTAACATGTGTATGTACGAAATTTTAAATTCAAAACTTCCTATTATTTTTAAAACGTTTTTTATTATTATAGATTCATAACTGGGATGTGAAAATACTCTAGTATTTGTATCATACAGAAAATCTGGATTTGAGACGTAAAATTTAAATGATCGGATTTTGGATTCTTCAAATTTAAAAACAAGTCTCGTGTGTTAAAAACTCGGATTTCAAATGCATTTAAAGTATTTTGATTTGTTTTTAAAATGTGTTTGATTACACAGCTCAGTGCGATATAAAGTTTCTACTTATGACTATAAAGTACGAAAAAATTAAACATGTAAGTTAATCGCGCTATTGACTTAACGATAATTTATCCATAAGAATAATTTTCTTTTTTTTGAATAGCCACTTATTAGTTTCCACTTTTTTTTCTCTTACGCGCATTTTAATTATTTGTCAGCTATTAGTTGTCACTTATTTATGATTATAATATATATTTAGCGCTCATAAGTGTAACAGTGACTTATTTTTTTTTTTTTGTGAAATCTTCCGACGAACCAAATGATTTTCTCGATGTCAATTATAGAATAATTCATTAGTTATTTTTTGAGATTGTAAGTCGGCTGGTAATTTTGTGGTAATTATTTACATACACATTAATTATTTGTAAATATATTTACCTCGAGTCGCTACTTTGCTACATTGTACTTTTCCATCTTTTATTTTGTTTTTAGGAAGATTTGTTTGCGTTTAGTTAAAATGAATAGCGTCTGAATACAAGCTAAGACAATTTCAAATAATCAAATAGAGTCTCTCTGCAGCTCTAATAGTCATTTGCAACCGTTACTGTTTGAAGTGTCTCATATATATTCATTCCGTGATAAATAATAGAAAGCTTCAAAAACGTCATTATAAAAACAGTGTACAGATTATTTGAACTAAAAAAGAAAAACATTTGTGTGTGTGTGTGTTACACTACACCCATATCGTACCATCGCTACTGTCATTATCGAAAACACCTAACAAATGTTTAGGGTTGTTGTAGTAATGAAATTAACCGAACTATTTAGATGTTTATAAATATATTTTTTATAATACTGCTTGATGGCGAACACTTAAAAGAATAATTTAAAAGGAGATACAGATGTCAGAATAAACTTCAAGCACTTAATTTCTAGGATGTTTAAGTAACTTTTTAAATTTGAACGTTTCCAATGGGGAGAGGCTTGATAAACGACCGTCGTAAACAGCTCACTTGATTTTCCTCAAATTGAAACTAAGTACAGGTGCTTGACCGGGCAGTAATTGATATAAACCGATGGCTTTGTCTCGCTTGAACGAATATCTACTACTAATGCTATAGACATTAAATGAAATTAAATACGTAATGAAAAACATTTTTTTTTAACTGGAAAACTTTTTTCATATAAATAAAATTACATTAATTTTGTAATTTTGTTTTCACACCATTCATACAATTTTGAACGTAAGTATTTAAAATTTCAAAACCAGAGTTTTCAATAAGTGACTTGACATTATGGACTGACATCGTCAGATATTAATAACTTGCTTTTAGAAAAAATTTACTAAGGTTCAAATATCACTACATGTTTAAAATGTTATATAGAATATTGAAAAAACTACCTTGTCAGTACATAGTTATCTCAATTATGTAGCTATACTAATTTTTATTTTTATTTTTGGATCAGAAGAAATATTTGAGTATTTTTGTAATCACGAATAAATGTACAATTGTTAAAAAATAATGCAAAACTGCAGTTCAACGGAAGAAAATGTTTTAACAACACGTATTTTATTTCTCTTATTTTCCGTTATGAAAGGTTAGGTGGTCGCTAGTAAAAATCTGGACAGAAAAAATTATTTAAATTCTTAAAACTATTCCGAGACAAAATTCAAAATATGTGTTTAATAATTATGATTAACGCGTTGAAATGTTCACATTTATACACTTAAAAATATAACTTAGGCATACATATACGATAGAAACCATTTTCTGCGTGGACTACAGATTACTTAATTATTCATATTTTAATTTTAATAAAAAAATTAATTATTTAAAGAAGTTTTTATAATTCTGCTAAAAAAAATGATAAAAACTCTGTTATAAATTGAATAATTTGTATTCAAACTACTCCTTTTTTCGTTTAGTTTTTACCGCGTTACTATAATATTCTGTACAATTCGCCTTAATTTTCCCATTCCTACTAGAAATGAGTTACTTAAAATATTATCTTTATCTGCGATTTAGAACCAACGGTCCTGAAATTCCGGCAAAGCATTATCAATCTAAATCGAAATTTCAGTGCCCACAAAAGTGAGAAGATCAATAGTCACACATTCTTACAGTTTATCTTTAATTTAAGTTTTTACAATGTTTTACTAGATGAACATTATACGTAGCCATAATGTAAAATCGTAATAACCTTTGATTATCGATTGATCGGGTTGAACGGATATATGTCGGGAGTAAATTTCGGAATTCTGGTTGTGAAGCTCGATTTAAAAAAAAAAAAAACAGTAGATTTTTCAAATGTACCTAGGAAAAAATACGCGTTGGTCACACGTTTTTTGAAATTGATCTACTAACTATTTTAATATGGTAAAAGAATACTGTTCAAACAGCTTAGTTTTAAACTGGAAATAAAAATTTTAAAATGCACGTGCATACAAAACACGTAACAAGTGTTGTCGCAGATGGCTGTTTTAGCTTAGTCTCAGGTCGGCTGACCAATGTTATGAATAACATAGAAGCATACTTAAAATCTGGAAACGACGGTAGTAACTCATAGAAATATTATTAGAAATGTTCGGTTCGCTACGACACAAAATTAAGTGAAGTATTCCTACGATATTTTTAACCAATATGTTTATATATTTTACATAAACCACGTTAAGTTTTGCTATGTAGAATCGTACACATAAAGTAAAATCACTTTATCGTTTTTTCGTGTTTTGTTGATTAAAAAAAAAAAAAAGAGAAAGATCTTTCAATCCAACTGATAACTTGTTTTTTGTTAAAAACTCAAAACCTACTGGGATCGGTAACCAAACAGCATCTTTACTCAATATACTCGTTAACAATACGATCCTGGTATTCCTCAATGTGTCGAATTTTTCAACAATCACCTGCCATCGTGCATTATGACACGCGCGTGTAACTCGGCGGTTTCTTAAATCGCAATAATACATCAAAGTTTATAAAATATGTAACTACAAAAAAAAAATGTTTTGAACATAAAGATTTAAGTTTCAAGACATTACTTGTGGAAAACACGTGATATTTTAGGTTACGATTTCCGATGACATCAGCATGTTCTTAAATTTTATTTAAATTAACAACTATATTTTTGCGTTAACGAGATCTTGGATACGTTTGGCGAAACAAGTAACCGGAAGCGCAGGCGGGTCCTTGCGTGTCTCCACGGGACAATAATTTAAATCGTCGGAAATACGATTTCTTCCGTTACATTAAATATATTTTATGTTTTTTCTTTAAATACATCTCAAAAACTTTTCTTTTCACGATGCGAAAATGCATAAAAATTGTATGTTATAACTTGTACGACTAAGTCTCATGTAGTATATGCCTAGTTTAGAATACGTATTTTTTTAGACTATAACGAATAATGTTTTTTATAACCATTGTGTAATGATTTTAAAACATTTTATGCTTTCATAAAAAGATGTTTGAAGTTTGAAACGTTTATTTTTCTTAGTTTTTGAGCCGTAGCTGAAAAATGTAAAACTAATTGCGAAAACGGTCAGATTTACGTAACACAAAATATAATACTTGATCAGATCACACTACTAGTAAGCTTCAAATGTTGTTAAAAAATAAAACTCTGATTAAAATTTCCATTTATCAACTCTAAATATTTTGAAAACGCTCCGATTTGTTTTGTATACAGATGATTAGAGTTTGAAAGCGTAAACAAACTTGGGCCATTTTAGCGTTAAACGGTTTTACGTTTGAAAAAGCAATTACTATGTAGAAACTTGGAAAGCTAAACTTTAATGAACAATGAAATTATTTACTTACTAAAAAGCGTGAAAAAAAAAGTGTTAAATAATTTTAACACTTTTAAAACTTAAATTCTATTTCAAGCGACCTTGTGTCATGATAAGTGTTCATAAAATTAGCGTAGTAAAGATAAAATAGAAATGCTGATCGATTTTGAGCAAAACGCAAAAAACATAAATATAAATATTCTAAACGATTTGAAAATTTTCACTTAAAGTGCGATAAATTAATATTATTTGTCGCGAATATAATTTGGTGGATGTGTATTTATTGCCAGGCTAGGTGAAATGGGCAAGAAGTAAATGGGTTAAGAGTTAAGTTTATTTACGTACGATGTACGTCTAGAAATAAATCAACTTAATATTTGCCTTAGCTTATCCCTTCTTTAACATAAAATTATTGTATATTATTTTATAAATGTTTCAGTTAATCTTAAGACCAACATTGATTTCACAATAGAAAGTAAATAAACTTATTCATATTTCTTTTATATTTATTGCGATTTGTTTAGAATACTTTTAAATGGTGTTCGAGTCAATATTCAAATACTTATTTTTTTAATTATTTAGAGCTCTACTCAGTTATATTGTCTTCGAAATATTTCAAATACTACTCAAAAACCTACTCTAAGAATGTGTTTGAAATACACTCTGAGTAAAACGAAAAAATGATCAATTAATAAAATTAAAAACTGTCCAACGCGTTCGATGATTCCACACAATGGCTATCAAAATAATTCTTCTCGCATCAATCGTTAATTTTTAAATAAAAACGGTTTGAATTCCAATAGATAATTTGCACGTGATTAGACCCCTTTAAATTATTCAAATAAAATGTTTTATTTTTTTTTTATTTAGAAAAATATTTTAAAATATTTTTGATAACACTTAAAAATATTCGATTGAATGTCAATTAAATAACAAGAAAAAGTATATAAAATACTGTTAAAACGTCTATAAAATAGACGTATTTAAAAAAGTTTTCTTTCTTTGTGAACCACTCTTTCCATCTAAACGAGAGGTCCGGTAAGTACTATAGGCACCTCGTCAAAGCAGACGAAGTAAATTGAATTTGCTCGGAATTCTGTTTTTCAAGAACCCGATTTCGATTATTACGGCTCAATATTGATTGGTATTTTAATTGTTAAGAAAGTAAATAGGACTTACCAGTGGCGAGACGAGAGAAGAGCTTTGAAGGCGCACACATTATGCCAAAAATTAGTGGGCGGTGTAAAAGTTTTAATGCTCGAATAATGCTCGTATTGCTAGCAATTATTATTTATATTGATTTTATAAAATCACGCTCCGAGTTTGTGCGAAAATCGAAAACTCTTAGCTAAAGAAGTCAAAAAGCTCTGTGCTTCCCATCAATGCAATATGGTCTACTCGTTACTGATTTTACGATCGGAACGAACCGAATCGGCGTACGAAAAAATTGTAAGATCGCCTAAGCGCGTTCGTCGTCTCGACAAAGTAAACGCATCGGGTAAAATTTAAAAGCCCCGCTTACGAAGATCACGGTTCCGGGGGAGCTCAACGAGTCGAACACTCGACGTACGAATCATACCTGTTCGGCTCAAATTATTGCGATCTTTAAAACGTTCCAATAATCCAATAATAGTTCGAAGTGCCTACCTGTTTATAATAAAAATGTAAAGTATTACTATACTGATCGAAAATTAAATGGAGCACATCAACACACGCACCCCGTGACCGCAACCGGGTGAAACGCGCCCGGTGTCGTTGAGCCCTCTACGAAGTTGGCATGTTTCGAGGACAAGTTTGGCGTTTAGAGGGAACAATACGAAACTATTTATAAGAGGAAGCGTGTGCATCGCAGCGTATGTTACTAGGTCATTTTTGAGCTGCCATAATATTGAATAGTTAAACATTTACTCCGTGAACCGGGGAAAATTCCACAAATCTGAACAGTTACCGAAACGTAGTAATCGAGTTAAACGTCTCAACCGATGGCGTGAAAGAAAGAACGGTATGACGAGTTAGTCCGCTGCTGAACGCCCCGAAAGCCAGGACTTTTTTAAGTCCTGGCATTCGTACTTTTTAGTACAGTGCACGTGTTTGGCGGACCTTTAGAGTCGTTTATTTTTTTGACGTTTTTTAATCGTTCGATAATCGCACGACGTTTGAGCACTACAGCACATGACACTGTTTACTTCCGCGACCGTACAAGCTGGTCGAACCGTTCACGCGAGTATTCGGCGAGAAATGTGAAAATTTCAGGAGCCCCCGGTACTTGGGAGTTTTTTAATTTCAAAAAAAAAACACCGACAGACAACTATAGGCACGATTTTTTCGAGGGCGAGAGAGTGTCTGCCGACGCGTGTCCGAGGGGGCGCTCGCGTCTCGTGCCGGCGGCGGCGGCGTCGCGTCTGCCGCGGGGGGATAAATGAGCGGGACCGCGGCTCGGCGACGTCACAAAGTACGCTCTCGCGGCCGACGGTTCACGGAAAGTTCGCTGGCGAATACGCAAAAACACCCCGTCACCGAACATGTACGCCGCGACGATTTTGGCCTGCGCCCTGGCCTGCTCGCTCCAGGTAATCTCGTCCGGTTTCTCTAGGCTTTTTTGTTCGTTACAACACAGTTTTTAGATGTTTTTTTAAAAAAAATTTACGACGAAAATTTGAAATTCGCGGGTTCGTGGTGACGTTTTCGGACAGGTGGAGTGCTGTCCGACCGTCACGTCGAACACCGCGATAACAGTTTGGCTTTAAATTTTATTTTATGTGAAGCGTTTTTTTTTTTTTTTTTTGATTATTCTCCGAGTTATGTGCCGACGAAAACGACGAAAACGGCCAAACTATCGTTGTACAAAAAATTATTCCATTTCGTTTTCAAATTGTGTACAAAAAATATTAATTCAATAGCATACAAAAGATTGAGAAAAGTTTTTTTTTTTTTTTACGTACCTATGTTTAATAGCAGTAATTCGCAAACTCTTTTACCAGGATAAAAAAAAATTCTAGTCTTTCACCAAAAACATTTTCGTCCGTAAACACGTTTCTCGGTAGAAAGAGTGCTCCGGTCTTCGCGTTTGACACTGCAAAAGAGTTTGGCTGTAATTGGTACTTTGTACGAGTACAAAACGTTTTTTTTATTATTTTTTGAATAGCGATTCGAAAAACCACAAAAATTTAAAAATCGCACCAAACTAGATAAAATCTTTAAGCGCCGCGACGTTAGAATCGGTAAAACAAACGTGACAACGTTTTGGAAATTAATTTCTCGACGTCTTTACACGTTATTGGAACGAATTTGTCTAAAACAATGAGTAAAAGTTTAAATAAAAAAAAAAATCTGAGCCAAATAAATAACTAGTAAGTAACTATCCAATACGAAGTCTTTACTTCATCAACCCAATTTAGAATTTGCTCGCTTTTTGGATTCGTTTCTTTTGCCGAATGCGCGTAAAAAATCAATGGGCCTGCAGTATTTCGATCTCAAAATCTCCCGCGTAGCTGTCGTACCCTAAATCCCTTGGCACTTATTAGATCCACAAACCACATCAGTTTTTAATTCATAATAAGGTTTTCAATATGCCTTTTCTAAAAATGTACGGATTCGAAAACAAGAGACAGATCGTTATCAACATTGAAAATAGAACATTGAAAATAGTTTAGAAAACAATTTTAAAACGTTTGTTATTTTATCATTTTTAGTGGAATTCCCAATTACTCTGTTTTCGCATTATTCATACCGTATCGTTTGCAACTCAAAGTATAGTTGTTTGTTACCGTAACGTTATTGCTATTCGTCTGTATAATTTTTTGAATTTCTTTAATTTTTCTAGACGCATTAAAACTATTTCGATAAAATTCCTATGGTACAACCTCTGAAGCATAACCTATCAAAAAAAAAAAAAAAACAAATTTGGAAGTAATCGGCGGAAGTAATCGCGTGACAAACGTACGAATAAAAAAAAATACAATAAAATATAGAGAACCATCTCTTTTTTGTAAGTCGGTTCAAAATAAAAAGGATTCCCCCGCATGCATGTGAAGAAAACTGTTCGACATGTTTTTAATAGCGTAGATTAATTTTTTCCTAGGTTATAAAAAGAAAAACAATTAAAACTAATGAAAGTCCTCAATATTTATATACGCATATTACTATTATAATTTTTGGAACAAAACTTTAGAGTTTTTTTTTGGCGAGGGTGCAGTAAACCGAAAACGTGTTTAGTTGCTGTGAAACAATAACGCTTTCATTCGCGTTCAGTTCGTTTTCACTAATTTGCTTTTAAGTTTACTTTAATAACTCTACCCGATTCCGTTCACATACGTTCCAGCGACGTGCCGTTTGTTTCCGTGCATCATTAATTAAAACGATACAATACACGTTTGAACCGTATTGATGTCGGTAATAAACTATATGAAATTCGACCACGTCGGTTTTGAGTGCGACCGCATCACCATTTAAAAACCAGCTACCCTTTCACACAAAGACCCGAAATATTATGTCGTTAGTTTATTTTTTTTGAGTTATGTAATTATAAGCATTGCTTACGCAGCAAATGAGACGTGTTTGAATTCAAACGAAATTTGACGAGCAACGACTGGGTTCAGGGAAAAAAATGTTTTTTCACGTTTTAACTTTGCAATAATCCGTCTCGATTCCCGTATTTCGATAAAGAGTTGTTAATAATTATTTTTGAATGCTATTTTCGTCAGAATATCAAAAGTTGAACTAATTATTTTCTTGTATCCTTTTTTATCATTTTACTGAAAATATTTATTCCGAATAAGCATGAATAATGATACATATTGAATTGATTGATATTAAAAACCGGTATTTATGAGTTCCTTTACTGCTATTTTTTTTTTTTGTGCTTTATATTCTTACACTTCATACCACATAGTGGCTTATTTTTAACGACATTATTAAAATTATCAGATTTAAAATTAATTCATAAGTTGAAAACTTAAGAATGAATTGATTGTGACTTTGAAATTTTGTGATGGCGGTTAATTGTATAATTATAAATTATAGCTATCAAGATTTTATATTACTTAACTGTGTATCTTTTCATTATTTTGATTGAGAAAATTGCCAAAAATCTCATCCAGGACGCTTATTTTTACATGTTTAATAGTTGTAAACACGGATAAAATTATGCAAAAATTTAATTAGAATTGTTTAACCGAACGAAAATTGAAACTTTAGTTTCCAGATTAAATTTTTTAGTACTTATATATTGTGTTTAAACTTTGAATGTTTAAAATAAAAATTGAGTTTTATCGATTGATACTTGTAAAAGAAAACAATGTTTTTTTTAAAAAATATTAAAGAGACAAACAAAAAACACTTCCGCATTCGTGTACATAACAATACAATATATAATATACTCAAAACCTAACAATATTCATAGAGTTTCTTTTAAACGTGTTTAAACTTATAACTTGTTTTCGACCCGATGTAGGTGAACCTCAATTTCACACAAAAAAAAAATACCTAATAGTATGATGTGATACTTTGTAAATTTAACCGTCTTCGGTGAACCGACATTATCAATTTGATCAAATTATTATAAGATATGTGTACAAAGTGGATTTTTTTAAGATATCTAATTGTAAAAGGAAATGTATTGTCTAAACAAAAGTATTGTAAGTTTGATTAAAATAAGTTTTTGACCTCTATATACCTAGTAAATATTTCGAGTTATTTTTATCTAGATGATTCGGGCAGACATTCACGAAATTCTTTAATCATCTTTAAATCATTTATACGTCTATTCTCTGCGTTAACAAGTTTGTAAAGAAAAACCGAGAACAAAGAATAATGTGTCGAAGTAAATTAATTTCAAAATATTTTAACTTTCAAGAATTGTATACTCTTCTTTATAATAAATTCAATCGAGATGGTTTTTGTTGTAGTGATGAAAGAGCCACCTGGTAAATAAATTTAACGTCTCTTAATTCTAAAATATTTTAATTTTCATCCTAAAAATTTTTTAGTCGTCAACAAATGTATATTTGAACTCGATTTCCCTAGAAAAAAATTGTTTAGAGTTTACTTGCCGATAATCGTGTTTCCTGCAAATCCGACTTCAAAATCAGCATTATAAGCTAAATAGTAAAATGTATCTTACATTACAATAAATTTGCCGAATTTCAACTGAAGTCAAATATTAAAATTATCTGAAATTCCGTGAGATAATAAATTAGAAAACAGTGCAAAATCAATCGTTAAATTTTAATATTTCAATTATTACACCTGCTCAGTTGTTGCAAATTGCAAATTGTATTTTCAACACGAAAAAAAAAGGTACATAAACTAACACTTAAGATTAATTAATTGAGCATACATTAGGCGTATAGAACTATAGATTATGCGGTTAAGTTATTTTAACACAAAAATAATAAAAATAGACAGAAAATATGTTCTGGATTTTAATTAAACTTATTAATAAATTTATAAACATATATTGTACAGATATTCAAAGTAAAAAAACGTTTGATTTTCAATATTAAATATCGGAGTCTGTCTGTGGTACACCGAAGTAAACACTATTCGAAACTAGTAATTGAACTGTGTGTTCTTTTAAAAAAACATTGATCAAAAGTCATACTCGAAGACACCATAATAATCTACTGTCACAATAAACGCGTGAATGGGAAAAAAAAAAACCGAACAATAACAGGCACACAATACAATCTTTGTATATATATATATATTACCTACGCAAGTATTATTGTTCATTTTTTATAACCTGTGTGGGTTTATACTTGATTTTCAATAAACACCGCAGCTGTTTTCCGAACAACACGGGATATTATTATTACTTTTTTTTTTTTTTCACCGTGCATCCTATATAATAATATTAGCCAAGCAATATATATCGTGTGTGTCTGTAAATTTTTTCCCAAAAAGAACGGCTAATCTTTGGAAAAATTCGCGTTTTTCACTTACATTCCGCCCAAGCCTATTTTTTAAAAATATATAATTCCGGCATTTTCGGCTACACTCCTCTCCTGCTTAAAGGCTCAACAGACAAATAATTTTTGAAATACCAAACTCGAGTTAAGCTCGGCCGCCTGGTGCTAGTGATTAAAAAATACAATAGAAAAATGTTATCCAAAATATATTTGCACTGTGGTATTTACGACTTCGAGGCATACTGTAAAGTTATTTTTGATCCATCCGTTCCAACAACTAGTTCGACGTAAACGCATTTTTTCGCAGACTTTTCTCCTGTCTGACGTGAAATGATCTATTTGTAACGTTCAAAAATTTTCCCAAAAAAACACATCAAACGATCGTCGACGGGACGATACGTTTGAAAACGTCAAAGATTTACATGTTTTTTATCGAAAATTTCTGACCAAACATTTACCACCTGGTTACGAAAATTTAAATAGAAATTAAATTTTTGATGAATTATAAAAAAAAAAACATACTTTTATTACTTTTCAACATAATATTATAATAAAAAGGTGTATTTTCATCGTACCCGCAAATTTTAGTAGTACTGGCGAAAATCAAAAACAATGTATGTCTATTAAAAAGACAAATATTTGCTAAAACTTTATATAATTTTTTAATAATTTATAAGGTTTATCAGTACATTTTAAATAAAAATTCATTAGTTCACGTTAAAAGTTGAAACGTACATTATACAACTGCATATTTTTCTGAGAATACGTATGAGAAATTCGTTTACAATATTATGCATTGTGTAAAACGTTATGTTTTATTACCATGAATCTAGTAAAAGCCGTGGGTAATAATATTTTTTTAACATTTTTCCATGCAAAACATAAATTCGTACCTGAATAAAATCTATTATGTTTTTTATTCAATTTACAGGGTGTTAGAAAATAATAGATCTACACGACATGTAAAATACATTGGTTTCGGCCCATGTTTGTTGAACATAGGTAAAAGTATAGGTACGTAATAAACTGTAAAAAAAAAACAAAAAGTTTTAATAAAAAAAAAAATAATGAGGTGAAATTATGTACAAGAGTTACAATCAATAATGTTCTTAATTAACTTACTCGATGGGACATATTATAATACATAATTAATGATATTTTACAAAAGAAAAAGGGTTGTTGAAAAATAGATTTTTTTTAGCTTTGAATCGAGCTAAATTTTATTGCGTTTTGAATCTATAGAAAAAACAGATTTCGTAATTAAATTTGGCAGATTTTTATAAACTATTACAAGTCAAGTTTGTTTAAAAAAATCAAATTGTTTTATAATTGATAGTATATACGTAATTTCAAATTACCTACGATGCCGTTTTCAATGTCTGTTTTCTATTAATTTATATTGTACGCTACATTCGTGTTTCTTTTTACTAACCACAACTCACAAACTATGTGCCTCGTCAACATTTACTAACGGATAAATATAAAAATAGCTCGTTTTATGTCATAGATCTCAGTAAACGTTTTTTTCTTCCGACCGTACATTCTCCGAAGACAATATCGCAATTTAATTGGAAACGTATGACAAAAGGTCCCTTTGATACGAAATGTGTTGGACTAGTAAGAGAGAATGTAAATGCATCTTAGATTAAAAACCAAACGTCAGACGTCCCAGTTGATCGAAAAAGAAAGAACTATTACTTTTTTATCGATGGAATTGACTGCCATCGTTTAATTACGTTTAGTTGGATTGGAGACGGTAAAGAAAATCATAAATTCTGTTTTGTATCGCTTTATTTAAATGGATCAAAATATTCGTGGGAAAAATACGATGATGTCTGCGCTGTCAGTTACATTTCAAAATCAAACTCATTGTTTTTACACCGTTAATAATATGAAAAGGATATTAAAAAATCAAAATTAAACTCTTGACTCCTGACATAGGTAAAGCATTATACGATAAAAAAAAACTGTTTTCATTCATTTTATGAGTAATATTTTTCTGAAATCCATCATACCGGCGATACGGAGTGAAAAAATAGTGAATGGAAAAATCGTCCGAGGTTAAAAGTGTATGTTTATTTTCATACGTAGAAAAATAAGAAGGTATTACATGTAATTCTATGTACACTGGATCGCCACTTGTTTTTTTTTTTTTTTCGCTGAAATATGTATAGAATGTCTTGCGTAAACATGTTTTTATAACCAGGATAATGGTTAACGCGTAATACTTTATATGGTTAAGGAATGCGACACCAGAGTGATCATTTTTGGTATATAATAACGTTAGCGATGGGGAAAAAAAACCTAACCCTAAACGTAATATAATCTTGGCTTTGACACGGATACGGTTTTCGTGATAAATGGAAAGGTTTTGGATGTATATTTACAGTACTATTACGAAAATGGCGGAATTTCGCGTGGGCGAAGATGAGAAAGGACATTGAATCATATAAAAACGATGGTTTAATTCGAATCCAATAATAACGTGGAATTTTTTTCCCGTTTAGTATGAGCATCTTATAATTTTTCAAAATCAAAAATGGAACCTTTTTTTTTTTTACCATTATACCCGAGTTATACCCGACTAACGTGAAAGTAATATAGTGGGCACTTGGTTGAAAACGTTTTTTTAGTTCCCACAAAAAATCTACCTTTTTTAACTTAAAATAAACCGTAAAATTTACCCGCGATCCACAACAATTATTACCGTCGTCATCAAGCCACACGAATTATTATTGACTAATTTTTAGATAATCATCAGCTAAGTTTGGTATGAACAGATCATTTGCGAAATAATACCGATTGATTTTTTGTATATTTGCATATGATAAACTATTATTTAAAAATTAGAATCTATTATTTAGATGATTCCTTTTGGGTGTAACGTGAGTGTACGCCTATTTACAAATTAGCGTTTTGGATTTTAATAATTTGGTTTTCAGTTTGACATCCATGTACATTTCTTCTGAAACGTGTTCAGCATTTTTTTTGTTAATTATTAAAACGACGTATTTGGAACATAAATAATTAAAATAATTAAATACCTAGCGAGTGCGCGATTTCGTTGTTTATTTGAAACGGGTTTGAATTCTACCTTTTGTAATCTAGATGACATCAACTGACAACAATCTCTATTGTTTGTGTATAAATGATTTCTTTGTTGTTGATAATGATTCCCATCTGTTAAATTAGTCCGAGTATAAATAAACGGTGCACTTAATTTATATGAGTCCACAAAAAAAATGTTTGTCCAGAAATCAAAACGTACTAATTATGAATAGTAAAAATTCAGTAGGCTTAAAAAAGTCTTAAGTTACGTTTTCAAATAATACAACCGTGCTGTTTGTTTTGATACGGTAAATATTTGTGAAAAAAAAAAACTCTACAAAGGATTTTATTAATGAATGAACGCGATTTTGACGTGTATCTGCGTGTAAAAAATTACACAGAAAAAAGATAAATTTATCAGTCCGATAAATTTGTAATAATTTATTATAATTTACCTTATTACCTCTGCACAGTGTTATTGTGCATGGTTTTTGAAGTATTAGAGGAAAAATATACCAGTCACCTAAAAAAATATTTATAAATCCTCTATGGTAAATTTTATATCCAATTTTAAAATTTTACGCTCGAAATTCATTTAAACGAAAATAAAATTGAGTTTAAAAGTTGAAAGTTTAAACTTTTGACGATCAACGTAACTATCAATATCGTGACTTTTTTTTTCCCCCGCAAACCATTCAATGAGCATAATATATTATATTGTATAATTTTAAAACATCGTCGTTACCGCAGGTCTCTTGTGAATATCCGTTCAACGCGGACAAGAGGAATTTGGATTCTCTGGCCAGAACCGGACAGTTGCCTCAGAACAAACGATCGCTGGCTTCGTTGGCCAAGAGCGGACAGTTGCCGGACACTTTGGTTCAAGAGAAACGAATGTTAGACGTGTTGGAGGAGGCTAGCGACGCCAATTCGAGGGCCATTCAAGAGCAGAGGAGTCGAGTAGTACAGGTACTATTGATTGTGCGCAAAGCGGTGACCTTCCGAGTAAAACAAACACAAATTCGAGTTTTTTTCTCGCAAAAATAATATTACATCCACAAAACGTACGACCAATGCGTCATAAACAAAGCACAATCAGGGGCGTGGCTGTAAAAGCCTCCACAAAAATATGCGAAATGTCCTCGTTGACGGCGAAAATATAGCATAAACATAAAAAAATTTTGACATTAGCTCCACCAATTTTTTACACTTGTTTAGCCAAAGGTAATGAAAACTATGTGTCTCTTTTTTTTTAAAAAAATAGTAGAATAATATGCAATGATTATAACAATTCTTAAATATTTGATATATATTATTTTAATTTATCTCATGAACTCAGATAAATATGGACTGGTCTAGGGAGATTTATCAGTGGCAACAAAATTTGAGGGTCACAAGGGTCTGTGAGCGCCAATTATAGTGGCTTTTTTTCAAAAATTCTGTACAGGAAGCCAAGGTAAAATGAAAGGTCGAAAACGAATCACCGGTGGCGCCGATCCCTCTACAGTCGCAATACCTGTTTAGTTAGGGTACGGGCTATAGCGCTAGATTTTAACTACTAAATAATGCAGTGGCGTGGCGAACACCGAAAAGAGGTAATCAAATTTAAACACCCACCCGCTGGCCCACCAATTCGCGTATCCATTCCTGTATCTTTTCTTGTTTTTGTATTTTTTTTTAAAAAAATTATGGACTGACATGGATAGAAAATATAAAATACCTACATGTTTGTCGCTATCTTCTTTTTTCTGATTTGTAAGATTGACTCGGAGGCAATTGCACTCGGGGGAGAGTGCAGTTCGCCACACCACTGAAATAATGTATGATTAACATGAGGACAAAACCCAAATAAAAGGTTGGTTTCTACCTAGATTTTTTTTTTTTTCTTCGCCATACCGATCTAAAAATTGACTCCGGCGCCACCTCGAACCGCTGTAAAATATGGCGTTTAAATCACAGTATTTCCATCGCGTACCCGTGCATGGTCAAAACACTTTTTGCCGTCCCTCCGCTCTTTCTCGTCCATGCAGACCATTCGATTTGTTGCTTCCCGTATCGTAACACACATGGCGAGCTTGAAAAATACGAATAACGTGATTTGCGAGTGTTTTTTTTTTTTTAATCGCGTTCAAGGAGATAAAAAACTTGGCGCGATCGGGACTGATGAAGAGGCAGGAGATCGCCGAGCCGGACTTTCGGAACGAGTTCAAGTCGGACCTGCGGGACATACTGGATCAGTATTTGAAAAAGTTCGGGTCCACGTTCGACCCGGAAAAGGTCGAGCTGTTCCTGACCAACATGGCGGACGAGGTGTTCGACAACCACGGCGTGGTGTCGCTGGACCACATCCGGTTCCTGATCGAGACCGGGTACTTCCAGCCGGAGATGCGCGACGAGGCGGACGTGAAACAACCGGGCTACGGTGATCTGTCGCCGGACGATTACATCGCCAAGCGTTTCGTCGGCTCGCTGGCCCGCGCCGGCAACATGCCGTACGATTACCGGTACCCGAGGACCGTGGTGGCCAAACGATACATTTCGTCGCTGCTGAGACAGGGCCGGCTGCCGTACGGGTTCCAGCCGACCACGGAGTCTTCGCCGAGCGGGGGCGCCTCGCCGCCGCAGGACGTTCGAACGGCCACCAAGAGAAGCGACCGGAACGAAGAGGAGTTCATACCGGTGATGCAGGGGGGCAGGAGCCTGCAGAGCGTCATCGACGACTTGGCGCGAGAGCCGGCGCAGAAGAGATACCTGGGTGAGTGTTCGCGAATAAGGGTTGTCCCTTATTAAAGCATCCTATAGAAAGCAATCCCTCTGCGGGACGGAATCCCTTTAGGACAGCCGCCCCCTCGCGAATGAACCTGTGTAGGCTGCGTAGGCGTACTCGGACGGGTTCGTAGAAATGCGAATCACGTCCGGGCACGAAAAATTGTACGGAGAAAACGTTGCCGACGGCGGATACTTTGAAACAGTAACATTTCGGGACGCACAGATAAGGGGCGCGGCTCCGGGGGGGAGGACCGTGGAGTTCGCTTTCAGTTTTCAGAAAGTCTAAGCGTGTTTTCACACCATCAGTTTTTGATCACGGTCATAAAACCAACGACCGCGGACATATTATTACGGTTATCTAAAAAAAAAAAGGTGTTTTTTACACCAATCTGCAGTGGTTTTTTGTCTTTGGTCTGGCACGACCTCCCCAGCCTTTCCGGAACAGCAGAGGAACCATTTACACGGGATAAAAGTGACGTGATGGTACATCCGCGTAACTACAGCCCGCCAGAACCGCGATTATAAAAACTCTACGTTACACACAGCTCCGATCTAGTTTTCGCCCGCCGTCGGTCACTTTGAGCGTGTAATATCGTCTGATTCGTGTCGAATTTGATCGTTTTGGTTGATTTTCAACAACCAAACGAGTAGTAAAACAGTCCTCTTTTTAATTAAACGCGTGTTATATTATTGTACAATGTTGGTACCGAAAACTGAAAGCGTACACCGGTTCAATAACAAAAATTTATTTTGAACATAATAATAATAATCGTTACCACGCAATGAAACTAAACGTCTCGATTATCGAGATTTGAACGCACATCGTTTGTAATCACACTGAGACGATGATTTCGCTTTGTCTCTGTGAATGGTTATAACAATGACAACCCTCTCTAAACGATCCACTTGGGCACATATCCAGGACGATTCGTGTGACAGTACATACAACATAAAATGTCATCTAGATTACAAACGGTTGATTATACTTTGTTCTTTGCATGTGTTTTTGCATAACGCTGTTATTATCTCAATTATATCATAATAGTATATTACACGCAACAGGATTTTACAATAATTAGTTTGTATGAATTTGTATAGGTATTGTAATAATATAGCCTGTACGCATTTCTGTTAAAACCGATTTTTCTTATGCACTATTTTTTTTTTTTACTGAATAAAATATGCTTTTCTTTTGTATGTGTATGGATAGAAAAAAACAATTTTACCCTTAAAAAACACCTACCCCTTGTTTATTCTGCAGTAGTTATTAGTTCACGTATACACGTTCTACTCCGAATCAGGCGATTCGAATGAATAATTTTTCGACGACTGACTCATTTTAAACGATACAAATTACTTAGTTTAGGTGCTATTTATCCTATGATGGGTATTAAAGGTTTAAAACCTTCGTCATAAAACGGCGGTAAAGTTATTCTCAATTCAACGAAAAATTTAGGTATCTACTAAGATTAATCCGGTTTTCAGCCACTACTGAAACTCACGCTATAAAAATTTAAATGTTGTTACATAAATAAACGACTCATATTCCTACTACTCGTCATTATTGTGCTATGCGGACACGCGCTATAACACGTGCGCGAATGTTTCAGACGGCGCAATATGTAGGCAATTTAGGTACTTGACTGTATTGGATAAAAGTGTTTTATTATATCATATTTTCATTTAAGGTTTTCAATTTATAAACTTTTAATACTCTAATTATTGACGGAAATATATTTTAATTTCTTAAAACATCAACTTCGGATTAAAATTTATCAGGTGATTTTAATTTACGTTAGGTCAATAGTTTCGTTTTTCTTTATTTAATTGATTATGATATCAAAAATCATAAAAAAAAAAAAAAACTCTCACCAGTTTATTTTAAATACAATTTCAACCCGAGCCATAGCACACATTTTATATGCACTGGTATAATGGTATTAAAAAAAATTAAATATTTATAAAAACAAACTTCTTATTTACGAAAAAATTTTAAAATAATTACAATTGGGTACTACGTTTGTTCATGTCTCAATAATATACTCGTAATTGTCAATATTATTAAAAAACAAGTGCTCATACTGCAGCAAAATTCACTAAAGATTCGGTACATATTAAAGTTTAAGGTTTAGATCCAATGGATATAGTGTGAATAATAGTATGTAAAATATTACGGTTTAATAGAAAAAAATTAGAATTTAGTACAGAAAAATTGTATGTAACTTTTTACTCTATACAGTAGGTGTACAGATTAATTTAATTATAATATCAAGTAGAATTTTTACTTTTTCCCCATTCCTATGAATAATTGTTATAATTTGTTATAATTTAAATTTACAAAAAGTAATCAAAAATACCGTTATAATTGTTGGTGGAAATTATTTGAAAATAAATCCAAATTTTCTAGACCAAAGTGAGGTTTGATGATGAAATTTTATGTCGGTTTCCTCACTTTATCTGAATAGAACTTCCAAATAGGTAGGTGTAAACGAATTCTAATATTATACGCCTCTTATAAGACCACATTTTGCCTGGTGTATTTGTTCAACTATAGAACGGAACTAGTACTATAAAATCTAAAAGATGCAAACTCACGACTATGATTTGAGTAGTTTTAACTCGTAAATGTACATAAAAACGAGTAGTATTTGATTATTTCTAAAAAATGTATTGATTGAAGTCAACTTCTATTGCATTGGCATCGTGGCCAAAAACCTACGGATTACTAAATCAAATTTACCTACTAACCCCATCAAACATGACGATTTATCTAAAATACTTATCAGCGCGTTGAAGTGATTTTTTTTTTCTGCTTCGTCGTAACAATGATTTTGAACGTATATATTTGAAAAACGAGTCTTTTATTTGCTGCACAGTTGATTAGGTAATTTCATCTTACTGTTGGACGCAAATGAGGTAATCGACTCCGGAACGCTTAAATTTATGTCATTATTTATCTTGAGAATCACTAGAAAACATAATTTTGCACAGTGACAAATTTTGTCAATCAAACGTATTGTCAACTCAGCAATGAGTCCAACTTTAAAAAATAAATTTTATTTATAATATGCAAACCGAACGACGAACCCTTTCTAAACTCGAATAAATAAAATTCTTATTATTATTTTTTTTTTTCAATCTTGTACACCCATATTTTGTTGGTTAAGCGATTATATTATACTTGTGGCGCACACGTATCACAGGTGAGTGGAAGTGTGAACAAAAAAGGATATTTAAAATTTTTAAAAAATACAAAAGAACAATTTGAATTTTTAACTAAAAAAAAAAGCTTAAAAGGAAAAATTATTTTTTTTTATGATAGTAATTTAAAAAAGGTATAAAACCAAAACTTAAGTTGCAAAAAAAAAAGTCATTGACGGCAATGCACACAGCTGCCAGAGAGAGTAAGAAACCTAATACGAAACGAGTACACGTATAAATTAAATTAGATCGTGGCTATGCGACAGTTATTGTAATATAAAATAATAAATTACTTATGACTATAATTTATAACTCACTAGATTCTAGCAAAATATTAGAATTTAAATGTCTATTACACGTCATTATGTACCCGGTAGACTATTGAATGATTTTCTAATTATTTTTTCTTAAGTTTTATAGGCAATTTATAAATTACGGGTGACCAACTGGAAACAGTTTTTGTCAATGTAGACTGTAGTATACCTATAATGACGTATTTAGTAATAATGTTTGCGTGTTTGTATTTCCGGTAGTTGATTTCTTAGAAATCAGTTTTTACGTACCTATATTTTATTATTTGTTCTTCTATAATTCATGACTGACGAAAGTAGTATACAGTACAGCAAATGCAGTGTTTTCCAGTGACTAAATAAATGTACTAC
This sequence comes from Hormaphis cornu, assembly GCA_017140985.1. Classification (NCBI taxonomy): domain Eukaryota; kingdom Metazoa; phylum Arthropoda; class Insecta; order Hemiptera; family Hormaphididae; genus Hormaphis; species Hormaphis cornu. The sequence continues at coordinate 13,529,994 of CM029357.1, forward strand.
TAATTAATTTTTCAAACTAAGTATAGAAATTGGTATATAACGCATGTTACCGCAAAAATCTAGTTTTCCATATAACTGGATCACTGGATACATATTTTTAATGTTAGGCGTAAAATCAAATTAAACTAAATTCCTCTAGACGCTCAAAAATGTTTTGTTTCAATATACTCAAACTCGAGTTCTTTTCTATTAGTTGTATAACAGAATTTTGATTGGAAACATTTTTGACACACTTCGAACTCAAATTTTAAAATAAAACAAATAATTGCTTGAGAAAAATAATGAGCGGTAGTGTTGCGTAGTGACGCAAAGGGTGTTATACATTTTTCAAGTTATCTTGAACGTTTCGAACACGTCTTATTAATTCATCAATTAACAAATAAATCTCTAAACTACAGCATATTACACTTCAATAAAGTTTTAAAGCAATACCCAATAGATATTCGTGTGTTTAGGCAAAATATTAATTGGCTTAATTCTGTTTCATAGATTTAAAATCTTTATTCATTCGCTTATTGTCTTTATTTTGATACGCCAAAAAACGGTTAAAACTACAACCTACTCAATAATGATCGGTAGTAAATAGTATTTCGCTCCAATGAAACGCTATATTATACCGACGATAACTTTGAGTGGAACTTTCAAGTGAGAAACGAATACGAAAAAATAATTGGGTCTTAAAATAATTCCAGATTTTCTCCCTTTACAATATAAAGGAGACGCGTAAGCCGGGTTCGAGTTTTTTTTTTTTTTTTTTTTTCAAGAGATCTCATCTGGAATTTTAAAAATTCAACGTATTATTCATAAGCGATTTTCAATAACCGTCAAAACGGTTTTTGATTCATTGGTCGTTCGACAACAGCTGTAAAAAACAAAACAACTTATTAAAGTCGTCGGAAACCGTTCAAGACTAAACAACTGTTGGCGTCTAGAGGGTCTAGGTTTGTGGACACCGAATCGAAAATGATGTATGACACGTGCCACGGACGTGGTGGTAGAGACATAGTTTTTTGTGTTATTACTGTTTTGGTGTATCGAATACGTACGCACTTACTTGTATACTTTGCAAGACGTTGGGTGTTAACGAGCCAATATAAGTTTAAAGTTTAATTTTAAGTTGAGTGAATCTTTTTAAAAAAAAAAAAAAACAATTTTTAACATAATCAACTCGGATTTATTTTTAGATAATTTTAAATTGACTGATTATTTCGCCTTTGACGATTCGCTTGAAGTGAACTTAATTTATTTTTGAGACGTTTCAATTAACTTACAATTTGAATTACTATCCTATGGCCAGGCGCAAGGGACAAACAATAAAATGCATATTATGTATACAGGCCGGTGTTCAAAATTATAGGCGTTTATAACTACTGTTATCTCAGAAAATATGTAATTTTGAGAGACAGTCGTTTATCCTTTTTCTGTCTTCAACAGTAGGTGTCACAAATCCAACATGACGTGTCTACATTTTCCGGTTTGTTAGGTCAAAACCTAAACAACAGTTTAGCCTCACTCATTATTTGTGTATCGAATACGTTTGATTTTTTTAATGAATTTCGGAGATCAAAAAACAATTTTTTTACGGAGCACTCTACAAGTTATTAAAATTTCTAAAAACTATGTTCTGTCCACGTAGAAAAGGCAAAGTCATAAATAGCATGTCATATCTATACGTGGAGACTGCTATAGATACAAAAACACATACTTTTTGAAACTGTAAACCTCTCTTACTTGTAACTAGAGTTTTTGATCACAAATACTTATTAAGAACTTAATGCGTCTACACGTTGTACAGTATACACAATACATGAGAAGTATTTGATTTGTGACTTATTGTTAAAAACTAAAAAAATACAGTTTTTTTCTCCCTTCTATTTTAGTTATTAATGGGGCCCACTACTTTTATTCACCCAAGACATGCTCTGCGGTAAAAGATATCCCGTCTAACTGAAAGTTAAAATCGTTAATTTATTAGTCGCATTTTTAAGTTCATTTTTTAACACTTTAAATAACGCTTCGATTCGTTTAAAAAATACCAATTTCAAGGTCACACGCAAATATTTTTTCACAATTTTGAATAAAATCTAAGCGTGAATCCGACTTACGCGATTTCGTGTGGTTAAAAATAAAAAAATGATTCAATCTTGTTGGTACCACGAGATATTCCCTAAGAAGTTTATGACGTTTTCCGCACATAATTTAAATGCGTACAAGCGGTATAAATTAATGCCTATATTTTGCCCCTTAACGAATAGCCGGCTCCGACACACTTAACCGCATAGACACCTATGGACAGCGGTTTAATATGAAATTGTAGCCAAAGTAAACGTAGGGCAATCATAGATGAAAAGTGATTAAATTTTATTGTTCCGTGAAAATCACGTAATGATAAGCCTAAATCTTGAGGTATAATTTCGTTATTTTACGTGGAAAAAAAGTATAAAAAAATATTTCGTTCATGACTGCCGCCCTCTCACATTATACAGCTGGTACTTGTGTGTTAATAGCGAGATACCCGCAGTCCGTACGTCTACGCTTAACTGTGATGACAATATTGCTGTAACGCGTAATTTTGATCACCCCGTGTAGTGGACTCGTATGTACATACTTCTATAAACAAAATTATACGAGTATAGATTAGTACTTATTTTTGTTTGAATTACCGTTAGATTTTCGTTAACTCTTTTTTTTTTTTTAATAGTTTGCCTAGTTTGGATGTTTAGGCGGTAGATTTAGTGCAAGAACGCCTTGTACCGTGTATGTGTATGTAGCGTAGTGATTCTTTTCAATAAATAAAAACCCCAAGCCGATAACGTATAATAAATTTTGCGACCACGCGTCACCGCACATTGTAATGGCTTTGAAAAGTTGGCCGAAAATCCGAATTCTACTTTTCCCACGCGTTATCCAAACGAAACATAACCGTAATTTGCCATTCCGTCACCTAAATAGTTACCAGTCACTTAAAGACAATGTATTGCCTTGCGAGTGCACGCATCTTCGTCGAACCGAAAAATACTCGGGTTTTCAACTGGAATTTTTCGTTTTAATCACGGTGGTTTAGTTGATAGAAAATTTTCGTGCTCGCGTTACGAGACGAAAATTCTGTCGTTTCAAAGTTATCCTAAGGTTTCACCCCTCGTACGTTCTCGTAACATGCGTCCTCCTCTCGATTGATGGTATTTGATTTAAAAAAAAAATATCGACAAAACGACGCGTAAAAAACGATCGTTTATTATTTCGGCCAACTTTTCGCCACGGACCCACTGCCACCTGTGTCGATCGCTTAAGCCTACGGCGTTCAGCCGGTTATCCGAACCGTCGCGTCGGCCGGAACAAATCCAAAAAAACGGCCCTACCGTCTGAGAGGCCCGTGAGACCGCAAAATTTCCTAAAAGGCCGTCGCGATCCATCGTGTACCGATTTTATCACGAAAATAATTTTCAACGGCTGCCGAATCCGACCGCTCTTTGGGGGTCGCTGCGGTCAAATATTCGAAAGCGTTATCGAGCGTACTGGAAACACGAAAACGCTTGAAAATAGAAGGCCATTTTGACCGCCATCTCGTTCTCGATAACAAGGGAGATATTGCAATTTTTGTTTGAGCTTATCGTCTAAACAAACGCGTAGGTGCGCAACGAATTTAAATACGCGTTGCTGAGATGGCTCCTTTTGCTGTTGGTTATCGGGCGCGTGGTGCGCTGCAGCGGCGTCATTTCAGCAAGGCCGGGCACTCGTTAAAATCCAGTCAAAAAATTGAGTTGACCTTATCTTGACGGGTTGATTTTTTTGTCGATTCGACGTGTTACTTTTCAGTTCGGGTCTGTAACAGTTTAAATTTCAAAACTCTTGAAAAAAAAGCGTTACCAAGAAGAAAAACGAGTTTTACGAAACCGTATTCTATGTTGGTTTTCTTTTTAACCCTTCTCGATTCGACTACAGTAAAAAATGGACGTTTCGTTCCTACAATCGAGTCTGGCCCGGCCTCGCGTTTCACCGTGTTCTCTCGCCTCGGGTGAACTCGCGCACAATAATCGTTTGTCGCCGACCGCCGGACGAGCGGCTGAACGCCAGGCGCCGGGGCAGACGCGTGCTCCTCGCCCCTCGCCCCCCTGCCCCACGCACCATCCGAGTGACGTCGCCGCTGGTGGTGCAGGTGCGTTGTCGCGCAGCGGTTGGATTCCCAGGGGATTCGCGTCGTCGTCGTCGTCGTCGTACCGGGGGCCGTCGCCCTACGCTGGCACCGGCTACGACAAGAGGCACTTGGCCACGCTGGCCCGGCTCGGCCTGCTGCAGTCGTTCAGGAGCCCGCACTCGTTTTACACACGCAACGGCCGAGGGCACGACCAGTGCGACGTGGACAGGAGGACAGCGGAGGCGGCGGCAGCAGCGGCGACAGCGGCAGCGGACGAGTAAGACACGGCAGTTTGGTGTGGCCGATCCGGTGGCGTAAGCTACGAGACGAACGTCCTCTTTGTGTCGCCCCCGGATCATTTTTTTCCGCGATAAAAAAAGTGGTCGACAAAAAAAATAGTCGAACAGTACGCGATTGACGCCACGGTCTGTTCAAAAAGTTCCCGGACTATCGTTTCTAAAAATCACGTTATTGTAAATGTTATTGTATCAAAAAAAAAAAAAAAATAGAGATATCCTTTCAATTGAATCCCGAGTATTTGTTGCTATCGAACTGTGCGCGTTCAAAGTAGACGAGTCGTGTGCGATCTTAAAAAGACGAGTAATTTTCACGAACAACGTGTATTAATATTAAATTTTGTAAATCTTTTACCGAGACTCGCAAAACGTTGCGAAACGCTTATGGTGATCGGCGTTTAGGACGCGCTCAGTGTTTTAAACGCTTTAAAGACGGTCGGGAATCGGTCGACGACGGCCCACGTTCAGGACGTCCGTCGACATCGACAGACGGTGCTCGTGCGACAAAATTCAATGAAATCGTGCGGTCCAATAGACGTTTGACTATTCGAGAAATCGCGGAAGATTGTAACATATCGGTTGGTTCATGTCGTGAAATCCTGGTCGAAAAACTTGAAATGCACCTCGATTGATGTCGCAGAAAGAAAACCGCGTTGTTACAATCTGTCGAGAATCGTTAGATCGCGATGATGACGTGTTCACGAAGCAAATTATAACGGGTGATGAGACGTGGGTTAGGTATGGCTATGATGTTGAAGTCCAATCATCACAGTGGGTTGGTAAATTTTCTCCAAGACCAAAAAAAAGCTCGTCAGGTCAGATCAAACGTCAAAGTCAACAGTTTTATTCGACGACCTGGGAGTTATTCATCGCAAAAATTCTACCTGCAGGACAAACTGTTAACCGATGGTACTATCTAGAAGTGTTAAAACGTCTTCGAGAAAAAGTGCGGAGGAAAAGGCCCGAAGTGTGGAAAAAAAACTCATGGTTCATGCATCACGACAATGCTCCGGCGCACACTTCCCTGTTAATTCGTGATTTTTGCGTGAAAAATCACATGACCGCGCTTCCTCATCCACCATATTCTCCCGACTTGGCATCAGCACACTTTCCAAAACTAAAATATCCGTTACGAGGACAAAGATTTTCTACGATAGACGAAATAAAAGAAAGTTCGCCAACGGAGTTACGAGCAATTCCAGAAACCGCTTTCCAGGATTGCTTTCAACAGTGGAAACGTCGTTGGCAAAAGTGTGTTAACCAAGAGGGAGAACACTTTGAGGGTGATAAATCTCAATAGCTTGTAAGTAAGCGCCATAAATAAAAAATTGAAAAATTCGGGAACTTTTTGAACAGACCTCGTATAATAAAAAAAAATACAACGGTAGAAATTGAAATACTGAAAACCGAGAAACCCTGATGACTTGACTTGACTCCCGTCGTTTGAGTGTTTACAAGACTTGTGAAATAAACGCGTTTTTCTCGTTATTATTGAAAAAAAAAAAAAATTCACTTTGCCCACACACAAATGAAAGTCCTAGTTACGCCACCGAGTGCCGCCATTAACCACGTAGTAGTTCTGTGAACAGTATTACGCCTTGCTAACCGTTTTGCGAGGTGTCCGTGTGCGTACACGCGCAATTCGAAAAGCTGAAAACAAAGTTTTTTCGGGGTGGTCTGACTCCCGTTGAGCTCCACCCCGTGACAGGCTATTCCGGGTAGTATTTTTTTTTTAAAGTTGGGGGGCTTAGCCTCCTTTTCCTCTTCGTCTTCGGTTTTTCACGGGCCGTTAACACATACGCCCGTCGTCGATCCAGCGTCTTCCGTTCTTCTCTGTCATTTGTCGATTCCTCCGGGTCGCTGTCGACGCCGAGTATCCAAAAATTCTGGTCCTACTCTCGTTCGGACTAAACTCGACCGAACGTACAAACTGTGTGAGGAGTCGAAAAACACGATTTGACATTTACGATTTCATAGCTGAACTGTTCGTAATAAATAAATAATAATAATAAACATATCTACTAACTTGTTGTTTTACGAAGAGGATTTTTGAACCGAGAAAACTACTGAACCGACTATTCCGAAGTCCCTTCAGGTTTTTGAACGTAAAATTATTGACGTAAAAGTAAAATTGCAGAATACTACCAGAACACTAGAAGAAGAGTTGCCGCCATTCGGTTGCGTACAACATAGGACTGATATTTATTTGTGTTTAAAAAACGTGTGTCCTTTTTACGAAACTTTCGTGCCTACTCGGCTACGACGGCTGTTGGTTTGCTACAGATGGATTTTTCAAGATTCTTGACGGGATAAAAATGGAAAACGTTTTCCGTGGTAACCATGTATGTACGAGATCGCCCTAAGTACAAAACGTGGACAACGACAGATAAGGATAGCTCGTACATGGTTTATGTACGCTTTTAAGTGAATTCCTCGGAAGTTCTATTAAAGCCATAACGACTGTGGAAAGTTTTGGTTTGCACGGAAAACTTAAACAAATTTTCTTTATCCCCGAATTAACATTTCTAGAATTCAATTGGCTGCGGGTACGATGTTTAAATAAACCCGCCGCGGATTAGGACAACTAGTTCATAATATAAATTTAAAACGTACGAGTTTTAAATTTTTCGTAGATTGGGTATTCTAAAATACAAAATGAAATTAAACAACTTTATGAAAACTTCTGTTTACGGTTATTAAATCGCTTTAAACGAATTACAATCTATGTAGTTTAGGTAATTCTTCGCCTAAAGATATTATTGAAGAGAACTCATAAACAATGTACTATAGTGAAGAGGGTAGAAATATTTTTTTGTTTTTATTTGAAATTGGCTTGCCTAGAGCAATGCTTTGTTTTCGCTAGGTTGAGATATGAATATTATGTATATATATATATATGTACTAGAGAATATTTAATTTGATTTGGATCATTTTCTTTTGTCTTTTTGTGTATTTTCTTCGAAAAAAATCTGACGGTTGGTACAAACCGTTGTTTTAACCGCTCGCACACAATATAAAACGCGTACAAACCGCCAACAGTACGGTTTATACAGCTGTTGTAAATAATTTCTTCGTTCTCACTCTTTTTATCTGTTTAAATCAAGCGTACATTCAATATTATTACGAGTAAACATAATGCGGGCGATCACGCGTAAAACAATTCTGTATCGACGACCGGTGTCAACACAAGTTGACACTTGTGTGTCTTAAAAAAAAACTATGGTCAGCTTTACGCTTGGCAAAGCGACGGGGGGCATGTGGCGAAAAAAGGAAAGGTGGCGAAAAATCATTTTTAAGCCGGCCCTACAGATGGGTTACTTAAAATACTTAAAAATTTGTTGGTAATTATAAATATAATAATACGTTAAAATTTTCAAAGGGACGTTGCTGTTGTCACCATGAGTTTGTGCCACTCGTACAAGATACGTAGGTCGTATCGAAACTCTAAATCTGTCAAGGGAATAAATGGGATGGGAACGTCTGGCGAATTAGAAATTACGTGAATTCAATCCGAAAGTTATTAACCGTTACGTCTCACGGTGCAGTTATTAATATATCTTAAATCGTAGTTTGTTATCGTCAATCGTGTGTGACCCCCCGCCCCCCATCCCCCATTGCAATTTTACGTACTCAAGACACCGAGGCTGGACAAGTTGACAACTATTTTCGACTCGTTAAGTTAAAAGTTAAATTTTATTAATTTGAAAGTTCACTGATCAAAAAAAAAAAAAATTAACTTAAATTAAAATAACGATTTTAGGTCATATGTATTTTTAATTCACGCGGTTTCGCATAAGTACCTAGGATGACATTTCTTCCGCTTCCAACGCTTTTTTCCGTATTTTCTTATGAAATTTTCTCATAGTTATATAAGTTACAGACTATAACTTAAAACGTTATAATTTAACTTATCTAGTTAAAAGTTTACGGAAAAAATATGTCAACGAGTTAATCAACTTAACTTAATTTCGACTTTTAACGATGGTTGACGGCCCAGTCTTGAAGACTTTATATGCTGCACGGTTCGTCCGTCCTAAACTGACCTCGTGTCATTTGGCTGCCCCAGCAGTTCTCTAAAATTCGTTATAATAATCAACGCGTGAACGGCTAAATGAATGAAAACGTCGATGGTTCAACGTAAAATCGCATTCATCGCGTACGTCAAACATCAAAAACGTTACGCCCGTACGATTTGACACGGGTCACGGAAAATGGCGATAGTATGGAACGTTTAGAACGTTTTTTTTACGGGCTCTAAAAGACTATGTTACAAAAGATGGAAAAATATGATAATATACGGGCCGCGCGTGGTCTAAATTGGACGTTTTGACTTAAATTCTCCGACGTCGACAATATTTTCGACCAGAATGTGGCCCCCGCGCAGTAGATCCACCACGAGACAGTTTTGATGTTGTTATGATATCACGATGATGAATCGACGTCGGCTCGCTTGTTCCGGACGGCGAGCGATTTACCGAGTCTGTACGAGAGTAAAAAACCACATAAAGTATCCACAGTCGTTAGTTTTCTTTTTTTTTCCACGTTTTTCCACATTTTACCGTATTTTTTTTCCCGTCTGCGACGAACCGTAGAATAATGGTAGCAATCATCGTAAGTACATCGTATTTACAATAATAATAATATACAATAAGAATTGTTTGCGCCCACGTGACTAGCAGCGAGCGAACTTGGTCTCGTATTATTTCGTATACATTTTTTGCCCGAGGGTATCGACCGAACGGTATTAAGGAGTGTAAAAAAATAAAATGGAACAATAATCGTTCATAATTGAGTATTGAGGGGAACGGGTGCGGCTAAAACGTGTACGAAAAATTACCAAAACATTTTTCAAAGTATGTAACAGGCCGATTTTGAAAATTTGTTTTCGATCGAAAGAGTAAAACCTCTTCTAGGGCGCTCGTTTTCCCGATTTGACGATTTTGTAGCGATACGTTTACAATGTTGAGTTATAAAAAATTACGATACTTTCAGATAAAGTTGTACGCTAGGACGGGATTTTAAAACCGAGCGCCCGTCAAAATATTTTTGTTCATCCGACAAACGAACAAACAAACTCAAACGCGTTGAGTGGTCAACTCGGAAAATGAATATTTTACCAAATTAAATTTTTTTCAGCGGTTTTGACGCAGTTGTAGAAACACGCCTACACCGCTAGACTACACAAGTTTCTTTTCCATGACGCCATCGTTGTGTTGTTACAAACCCCATTAAAAGTTGACGCGACCGTGAGGTGAAAATTTTTCTAGATATTTTAGAGTTAGTTGGATCGACAAGATCTATCGGCGTGCCCGAGTGTAGAAACTTTTCTACTTAATAAATAGCCTCCCGCCCATTAAACCAGACGAAACGCTGTGGGCAGCTTCGGTAAAACAACGATATAACTCGTCCGTGATTTCGGTTTTTGAAACGATCTTGCTTACAGAGCAATATCAAACATATCCAATATAGCCGACGACAAGGGTCCGTGCATTGTACACGTTATTTGAGCCCGGTACAAGCGTGTGCAGCTCGGGGCCCGGGACAAAAGACGGCACAATATTGTATAATACTATATGTATTTCTTTGTAAAAATATGTTTCACGGGAACACGCCGTCATAACAACGGTGGACCGAGAGTCGGTCGAGAAACTTTATACGAAAACGCGAAAACAACGACTGAAAAACGAAAATTCCTCATGCGCAACGTATACATACCTAGTCATAATATTTATTTAACCTAACCTAGGTACATAATATTTCGTACTGCATTACTGCCCGTTTTTTCGAGTGATATCAACTGGTCGCATTCAACGCATTCGACTTGAAAAAATAAATTAAGGGAGATGCTGTTGAGTAAACTGCAGTTACCAGCAGCATTCTTCTCCTGTCTTCTTCTCTTTTCGTCACCAAGCATTCATGTCGTCTGACAAATTTGTCTCTATCCGATGATAACTCTTTCCGATCCATCCCCGGTTTCACTTTGTTTACGTCTTTTTTGACTATTTCTTCCTAGGCCTTTCAAGTGGACGTTTCCCGCGCGTGGTGCATTCTCCTGTACTGTTCTTACCAACGATCGTTTTTCACGCCAAGAATGACCCACCCACCTAAGCCGTGATATCTTCTGTAATTCTTGGACTTTAACACAGCTCTCTGATTCCTTGTTGTTATGTATTCATCTTTCGTCTTTACACGGTCCGTAGATGTTCCTCAGGGCCTTCCTTTCGAATACTGATAAAACATTTTCGTTTTTTTTTTTTTTTTTTTTTTATAAGGTCCAAGTTTCTGGTCCGTACGTCACGACCTGGCACAGTAAGTGTCTGGTATGTTTGGAACATTAGATTTTTTGAAATTAATCCACATCGTAATAACTTTGATAAGCCTAAATAACACTTATTGCCTGCTTGGGTTCTCGCTCTTATTTCTATACCTATTTCATTCTGCTGTGCACTTAGGTATTTCACTCCTGTACTCTTTTGAGTTTGTTGTTTTCGACTTCTAAGTACCAATTACGGTAATCTTCTGGACCGCTTCTTTGAACTCGTATATTCGGTTTTCTCGGAGTTGATTTCCAGATCTTCGAAACGTTTATGAGTTTTTTTTTTATTTTTCTTCAAGTTTAACTTTACTCTCAGCCGCCAAGACTATGTCATCCGTATTTGCTGAAATTCCATTGTTTTTCGCCTAGTTTGACTCCTTCTGTATTTCTTATTTCCTGATGTAGCTGTATCTCCTGATATCCTCCTCCTATACCAGTCTATAAGTATAAGTATAGTACCTATAAGTAAATTTGAAGAGGTACGCCGCAATATTTTGTAAAAATGATGGAGTAATCTATCCCCTCCGTGACCCCCCTCAATTTGAGCACTGCAAATGAATGAAAATAAGAACGCACAATGTGACCAACTTCAAAACATCTAGTTGGACAAAATGTCAAAAATCTACAATCGGCAAATTTTTTTAGAAATGATAATATTATTTGTTTATATATATATATTTGTAAAAGTACTATTTGTTTCATTTTGATTATTCATTAAATTTGATTATTTGATCATTGAACTACAAAACTATGGTTAGTTTTGTTATATAATCATCTTAAAAAATTGAATAAAATCATCTAGAAATAAATACAAATTCGTTAATTACAATTATAGTGCAAAATAAGTAAATTGAATTCTCCTGTACCGTGTATATCGTAACTTTAAAATATTTCCACACAAATTGTTCGTTTTGTTCATTTTATAGGTGAATACGTACCTACTGAATGCTAATCATTTTAAAAAATGATAATTTTTCTAGTTGTATACGAGTATTATTTCTCTTGAAATCCTTGTAAATCCTTAAAATATTTATTTAATCATTTTTTCTATGAGCCTTGGTTAACAAATTTAAAAACAATTTATATTTATGGCCGCTTAAAACAATTATTATTGTGTTTTGTCCCACTTTGTGCATTAGACGGACCACAGGAGCAAAATTCAAATAGAAAAAAATTTGTTTTATTTTTTTCGCGTGTATTTTACGACCGAAGTTCGACGCCAAACCCAAATTCTCGGCGACATAATAATAACAATTATTGACAGGTTGAGTTTGTCCGCCGGCACAACGGCGAAATAATGGGCTCTTTGTATATAACTATGTAATAGCTTTGACTGAAGTCAATGTGAATTTAGCTGGTTTAAAATGAAAACGTTGTACAATATTAAAATCATTCTGGTGCAAAATTGGTTAAAGATTATAATATTATGATGTGCAGGAAATGAAAAAAATAATATTCAAGGCTGTGCAGGTTAACAACTTTTTTTAACCCATTAAGTTAAATTAATAGAAAAACAAAAAGTTAAGTTAAAAGTTAATCTTTTAATATTGTTTAAATTTATTAAATTAAAAGTTAACGTGCAGCAAAAAAACAAATGACTTAACTTAAAATAAAAATAATATTATTTCATATTTTTAATTTACTTGGTTTTGTCTCTGGAATGACGTTTCCTCCAATTCAAAATATTCTTTTCGTATTTTCTTTTAAAATTTTCTTCTTCCTAATACTAGACTTTTGAAAAAGAGTTTTAAAAATCCGGGATTACTTTAAGTCACGTTGGTAGTTTGACGGAGTGGCGACTACTCTTCGGGTGGATCACTGGTTTAAAAAATGTGGTTTTATCGTATTTTTTAATATCTGAAAGCAATAATAATTGATTTCTACCGAAAAAATAATTCTGAGTGAGTTCAGTTGTCTAATATATGTCCTGGTAAATTTTTCGAGAATTACAAAGTTCTATACTAAACTAAGCTCAACAATTTTCAAAATCCCTCGAAACTTTTATCAAACCTGTATCTTTAGAACTTTAATACTATGTAAAAGTTTCAGCTTGTTCCAACCATTATTTTGTATTTTATGACCAAAAAACTAAATCGATACGTCTAACGCCGAGTTTGGCGATTTTCCCATTTTTGTCGTTTTCGGCATATACTCAGAAAATAATCAAAATATCAAAAATTGCTACAAATAAAATAAAACGCATAGCCAAAATTCCAACTTTAGTTCAACGTAACGATTGGAGCACTCCTTCTAGTCAAAAACGTCATTACAAACCTGAAAGTTTCAAATTTTTCACGGTAAAATTCTCGATTTTTTTTTGGTTTTTGCGGTAAAACTCAAAAAAACTTTAACCAAAGTACTACCGGAGTTCATAGACCTTCGATTAGAAGTACTGATTTTGAAAATCGGAGCATTTATTTTACATGAAAAGTAGTTAACAGAAAAACAAAACAAAAATATCATTGTAAAAACAATACCTTTACATTGCTCGCTGCGCTAAGATTCTAAAAAAGTTTTTTTTAAATATTACAGAGTAATTTAAAGTCAACACAAAAAATTGAGTGTCTACAACTGCAGACCTCTATCTCTGTTCTCCACGTGTTTGCAAATTCAATATTTACTTAAATAAGATAGGTGCGGTTGGTTACGACTGTAAACATTTATTTTATACCTACCTGTTTTACAATTTGTTTACCTTAACAGTTTGTAAATTGTTCTAATATTAGAAGACTCTCCAAACATTAACGTAAAAACACGTGTGACGTGATACAGCTCCAGTTTTACTCCATGTGTAGTATTTATAATAGAATAATTTCATTTTTTTTTTTTTTTTTTAACAAGAAAAATTCATTTACAAAGCAGCGTGCTTGTTTTTGGATAATTCAACTAAATATTTTATTACAATCAACAAAAAATAAACATAAAATTTTGCGGTACGCAGCAGTAATATTTCAAAAACTATTTCTGCTAAAACTATTCCTGTAAACAACTGTTTTAATAACGATATACATCATACATACTTTGTATTATTTTGAAAATATCCAGATTTGGGTAACATACGTATTATAGGTATACCTGATTAAACAAAAAAACCAGTTATCAAAACTCTTTATTCCGAAAAGTGGCTAGAAAGAGATTCTTAGAACTACGATAAGTAACTCACGTAAGAGACATTCTCATATGCTGGTGGACATTATTTGCAGTATCCAAACAGCCACTTTTTGAACAAGAACTATTAAACAATTTTAAATAAGGCCGGTAAAATTCTCGGTACACATTTCGGAGCTAGTCCAATAATTCTGGTTATTGGCAAAATTGACAAAAACTGAGAATAACCTAGTATATAAATCGATTTATTATTGTATACTGAACAGTAAATAACAGTAGGTACTTCCTGGTAGGCGTTCCGACCTCTGACGTCGTCGTTTAACTCCAAAAATTGAACGTTAACAACAAAATTGTTTGCATAATATAAAAACCTTCTCAGTTCGATAGCATAAATAAAAATTGAATACCAACAACTATATAGTCGTTGCCAATGAAAAATGTTTAAACGGCCCGTAAGACCGTTTAGACAAGTATTTAAGACAAATAAATAAATTTGTTATTTTTTCTGTGAAGCTATTGTGGGTCGTAAATCGATTATAACGATAACGTATTACGAGTATACCCATGTAATCAATGCAAAAATAATATTTACGTCACTGCAGTTTGTACAAGTCCAATGGTTTGAGATGAATTAATAATTTAATAATAAAAAAATAAAATATAAATAAATTAATAAAAAAAAAAAATACTGTACTACATACATACAATCTTAATATACCGCTTTATAAACTCAGGTAGTAATTTTGTTGTTCTGGTCCTTACAACTAAATTTTTAATAAGAATTTTACCAGGTATAATATCAATTCAACACATAATGTACACATTTATTTTATATTTTTGTTAGCAAAATTATTGATTACATTCTCGGTGTCAATGTTTATCTGATTCACACAGGTTATAATCATAAGGTTTTCTAAACGATTTTCACTCATGGTAGTCCTTAGTTTAGTCTGAACAAGATTCATTTTTGAAAACGACCTCTCATTTGATACACTGGTCACAGGTAATGTCATTGCTATTTTAAGCAAAATATATAGATGTGGAAACAAAACATTTAGTTTAGACACACAAAACATTTTAAAAATGTTTGCTACACTGGAGATATTTTTTGAATCTGGATTCATTGACACTCACTGGCCCATTCCTATAGGCGGCCTTGCGCCTCTGGCCTCTCCCTATAAAATTATAGAAACCCACCCCACTGGACGCTAGTGCTATAAAGCCTAATGATACTTAAAATATACCTAGGTAAAAGTAAAAGAGAAAATTCATTACTTACCAGTATTAGCTTTCAACATCTTTATTAAAAATGAATCCATGGTATTATATTCATGTTTGGATTTTGTTCTAGATTTTAAAGTTCATTTACTTTTGCAAGATTGAATATGTCTTGTCCAATTTGTTTTATGTATACAGTTGCGCGCACGACCACTCGCCGTAAATTACACAAATTCTGAGTAGTGCGAGTCACTGGTTTGGAAATTGTGGTTAAAAACGTGTATTGATTTAATATCTGAAAGCAATGATAAATCATTACCTTCGAAAAAACGATTCTGAGCGAGCCCAGTTGTCTACGTTGTCTCAGTTGTATACGTCCTGGTAAATGTTGTTTATCATTTTTTGTTCAAGCTTATCATATTTGAATGCAATGGAATGAAAAAAAAAAAAAAAAAGGACAATAGAATAATTTTTTTCGGAATTACGGAGAAATAACTATACGCGATTTTAATGAAATCTAATATGTCGTTAAAAATCCTAAAACCAATGTCGGTGTGTAGATCAGAAAATTGTGCGATTTTCAAAACCTATGGTTCATAGTTAGAGTAACGTACGACTGATGATGTGTTGTTTAAATTTCAAGTCAAAACATCCAAAACTAACCCATTTATGAATGAAAAACCTCAAAATCTAAAAATGAATATAAATAACCTAAAACGAAATGAAACAATTTGAAAAAATTTTCGAAGTTGTATTGTACAAAGATACATAGAGTGTCTAGACTCTTCGGTGATTTTTTTTCCTCGAAATTATCGAGAATTAACTAGAGGCGTTATTGACAAAATTCCGTTTTTGGCGGTTTTTCACAATTTTTCCGATAGAAAACAGTATAAAACAAAATAAACATCATTGTAAAACCACTAGCTTCCTCGCTCCGAATCTAAAAAAAAAACAATAATATTCACTGAACGACCGCGGTAGAGTCGTACACAACATTACGCGATCCGGCGTAGAATTCTTCCGCTCGCGAGTCCAGCACGTACCAGCTCACAAATCGGCGCAACGCTTACTACCAAAATCGCACTCACGTCCGATAAAAATACAAAACTTCGGTGTTCATTAAAAATGTTATTATGTGTTGATCGGCAAAAATCGGACGGTCACGTAACATCATCCGGAACGTCGTTTCGTTGTTTTTGTAATTTTTCTACCTCCTGTGTGCTGGATATCGTAGATATTTTTACTTTATTTTTTTCCCCGTTTTTCAACAGAACAACCGTTTACCGGCGACTGCAAGAACGGAAATGCGCGTGCGCGTAAATTGCAGAATATACGCTCGTCGGTCATAAGTTTTGATCGAGCCTCGTGATAATATCGTAGTATATTATTATTATTATTAGAATTCCTCACATAATTTCAAACTTTTGATATCTGTAATCGAATCTTTCCGCGACCACGTTGTTTCGCCGGTAAGGAGTCGTCGATTTTCCGTTTTCCGCGCGCCATACGAAACACCCGCGCTCGCGTCTTTTTCGAATCCATATGGTTTTTAAAATATTGTATCCCGACTGGTCCTGCAGAACGCCGATTTCAAAACGAATCGATTTCTATCGGTACACACCGTATAACATTAACTCACACGATAACCCGATATTTTATAATTATTTTCTACGAAAGCGTCATTACAAATCTGAAAATTTCAAATTTTTCTCCGTAAAGTTCTCGATTTTTTTTTTGTTTTTGGGGCGAAACTCAAAACGCGAGCAAAATTTCAAAAAAATCTTCAACCTAAGTACCACCGGCGTTCGTAGACCTTTCATTAGAGGTACTGACTTAGAAAAAAATCGGAGCGCTCCGTTTATACGAAAAGTTGTTGACAGAAAAAAAAAAATTATTGTAAAAACAGAGACAGAACCTGAGCGGCCGGGGCCCACGCCGCGCCTCGCGTCAAGTCAAATAGGCTATAATTAAATTAATAATCGATTAAATATAATTTCAATCAAACACATTCCGATTTCTCTGAACATATTGAACATGCTTCAAAACCATTTTTTTGGTTTTATATTTTTTGATTTATTAATTGGTATGGGCATTAATATTATTAGTTTTTAGTCATTGGTATGGAAGTGTCTGTATTCCGGTAACACTGTCAAAGCATACTCGTATTCGATACCTCAGAGAACAAAATACAAATTTAACGACTCGTTTTTATTTTTGATTTTCAAACATGACTGCGTGAAAATTACGTGTGTTGAAAATTAATTACGAATCAAATCATTGAAATCTTATTAATAATAACTTATACACTTATTAGAAAAAAAAAAAAAAAGGAGTGATTTATCTCTAGATTATTTATTTTGGAAAAACGTCTATAAAACACTAATTAATTACCAACAAAATACTTAGTTGTACTTACATCATTTTAATACCAAGGTTCATAATTAATTTTATTTTTTTTAACTTTCTTTAATATTTCCAATACTTGCGTAATCCCATATTAAATATCAATTTGGTTGTTAAAAAAAGAGTTATTTTAATTAAAACTTTAATACACTAATAACTACATTTTTTATTTATATAACAGTAGGAATTTTAGTTTACCGCACAAAATCACAATAAATTACCTTACAAAGACAAATATGATTAAATAGCTTTAAAATGATAGTTTTCTTTTCTTTTTTTTTTCACCAACATAAAAAATGCTTGAAGAATATCCATAAAAAAAGTGTCACAGTTATCTTTCATACCGAATTCTTTAACGTTACCAGCTCACCATTATCACAATAATTATAGTAAAATAGAAACCTGTAATATTACACGTGTTACAGTGTGCCTACAGTCACTACAAATTATGTACAAGTATTTTGAACTTTCTCAATGTTTTCTTTGATGTTCCCAACATTGTTTTTCTTTTAAATACAACTAAACGTTTATTATTAAACAGCTGAAACTATAGCAGTTAAAATAAACGAGATTATACAGTTTTTGTATGACAAGTGCGTACGAAAAATGAAAGGCGTTTAAATTTTGTCGTACTGACTAAATTCAACGAATTTAAATTAAAACTAAACTAAAATTGAATTTTTCTTTAGTTTTTTTCATATTAACTAAATTCATAATTCATATATTCGATGATATACTTTTCTAAGTACACATATTTTTCAACCTCATTGATTACTTTAAATATTTTCATAGAACCATAAAAATAATGGCCTAGTGTTTAATTTTTTTTTTTTTTTAAATAAAGAAAACATTTTGAAAATGACATATGTAATTCGCTTTACTGAGTCATTTTGAAGTCAAGTTCAAAGTATTCGCTTCTCTGAGAATTTAAAATACCTATTTCGACCAAAGTTATGAACAAAATCATTTTTTCTCCAGCTATTCCATAACGTTCTGTACCAATAGAGAAGGGAAATAATGAAGGGAAATCTTGCAATCTCGCTGAAAATTAAAACTACATATAATGAATTTAAAAAAAAAAAAAAACTGAAAGAAGTGTTAAGCTCGAATAATAAACGGTAACATTTGTCAACATCATATACCACTTTATCATAAATGTAATTTATTTTATTTGAAATTTTGTATTTGTTTAAAATTTAAGACATCCACACGTCAAAACGTATTCAGTAAAAACAGCATGTGAATAAGCTTTTTTTCTTTCATTTTTTTTTCAGACAAAATTTTTGTAATACAATATGTAAAATATGTAGTTAATACCACAAAAAAAAAACAAACATTTTGCGCGTTTCGCAATAACATAATAACATGACGCGTATGTATAAAACTTAATATACGTGAATTTGAATATTTTACATCTTCATAGTGATTTTCATCAAATTCTTGAAACATTATCTGCAAAACTACTCCAAATATCACTTCAACCACGTACATTTTATAGTCCAACCAACTAGCCTTGAACAAAAAAAAAAACACTAAACTTTTTTAGCGTTTTACACGTTAGTCACCATTTTGAAAAAACCGACGGTTTTATTACCTACCAATTTTTGTGTGGTAAAATTACTCAAATCTTCACAATATTCCTACGTCTCCAAAAAGAGTTGATTGGTTCTAGATGGCAGATGGGAATTTATTTGAAAGTTATTTTGTTTCTTTCTGGAAATGTAAAAATGTAAAAATCAAAAAATTAAAATTCCAATAAAAGGCTCCAAAATATTTTAAACTACTGCAAATCATTAAGACGGACAAAACTTTGTAGGCGATGATATTTTTTTTTGTTTTCAAATTTTATAAAAGAAAAAAAAGTCAAGCGACTCCTTCAAAAACCCAACCGAAAATGATCATATCGCACTGTTTTTCAACAAAAATCTCTGATAAAAATATATTTTCAATATTTTGATTTACCTTTTACATAGTTGTTCGGAAATGTTTTATTGGAGCAAATGAACTTGAAACGACTTGAAATTTTAAATAAAATTCTAAAATTTTTAGCTAAAATATAGAATTTTGACATTTCCAATAACTATTCGTTGAGTATTTTTTTACCGATTTTGCTCAGAGTAGAAGTTTTCGTTTAAAAATCCATTACGAAAGGTAAAACTACACTTTCCTTACCTGTAACCCACCCAAAACAACGGCCTTAAACATACCGTCGTCGTTGTCGATGCTGCTCCAACAAAGCTAGGTACCCGCGCGCCGGTCGGTTATTATAATCATTACGTGCTTATTTTTTTTCTCTCTCATTTTCTATACAGACCAACAGAATAATACGGTACACGTGGTTTTAAGTATATGGATGTATTACAAAATGAAAATATCAAATAGTTTTAAATTTATAAGCACTTTCCTCGGAAAAGTTTTTCAATGCGTTGATTTATTTTTGCTGTTTATGTTTAAAAACAACAATACAAAAGCGAAAACAATATTATTGGAATGATAACCACGCCCCCCGCTCACGGGCCGTCCAAAACAGTTATGCAACTAGGAGCAGAGTTTTGTTTTTTTAGAGTTTTTTCTTTTTTCCGTCAATATTATTCTTTTATTTTGAACCGTTTTGCAGTCGAACACCCTACTCGTTTTCGTGTTTTTGACGTTGGCCATTGACTGTCTTTCACGCGACCACAATCGTAATTCGAGAGTGTTTTTGAAGCGTATATTAAATATTTATTAATAATTGATTTTCTGATCCGTTAACGTGAAGCAATAAGGTATTTTCTTGTTCGCGTAGGTAGTCTAATATTTTACATTTTAGTACCTATACACACGAATTATTTTGTTTAACAATATTAGCTTTGGCTTCTTGTAAACTACCTAAACTACACTTTAACGTGTGAATGTAGTTATCAGATATCAGGATATAAACCCATATTTTAGATTCTGAGCGAGGAATGTATTGTTTTTACAATGATGTTTTTTTTTTTCTGTCAACAACTTTTCGTGCAGAAGGAACGCTTCGATTTTCAAAGTCAGTAACTTTTCTAAAAGGTTTATGAACTACGGTGGTACTTATGGTGAAACTCTTTTTGAAATTTTGATTTGAACTTTTTGAATTTTACGCCAAAAACCAAAAAAAAGTCGAGAATTTTACGGCGAAAAATTTTAATTTTTCAGGTTTGTAATGACGCTTTCGGGCTAGGTTATGTTTTGGTTATACTCCAATCTTTACGTTGAATACCACACAAAAGTTGGGACTTCGGTTTTAATACTTTTATCTTATTTGAAGCAGCATTTTTTTGATATTTTGACAATTTTCTGAGTTACGGGCCGAAAACGACAAACTATAGGTACACATGAAAGACATATCATGTTTTTCCAGCACTTGAAACACATACGATTTCTCAACCATCTACATGATTAATCCGAAATCTTTCAAAAATGATACATCAACTTCTGCCGTCACACCACAGAAATATGGGCAAATAATTATACTTGAATAATTGTATAGGTACTTGCAAACGTTTCAAGACCATATTCGTTAATTTAAATTTGTGTTCGATTGATCATATAATTTATTTTAACTAACTCCTTTTTTATACTCCCGCACACTCTACTATATCCTATAGCCATCGATCGCCCATTACACAGACAGCTTAGATTATCGTACCTATAACTAAATGAAACATAGATCAAATCTGTGGAAGGTATCTCAATCTCTTACAATACCGTATTTCTGTTTTCATCCTCTACTGTTTGTGTCAATGTCTTACATTTGTCTCGTTACCACTTGTTCTATTTGTGTTCATTTTATTTGTCGTTATCATACTATTTATGTTTGTCACTTTTTTCGCGAATTCGCAATACAATTGACGTTTATTTTAAATAATAAAAAAAAATCGTACTCTCGCATTAAAATATTCTAAAAATATTATTGGGAGTACTATTTTCAAAAGTATTTTACCCAAATTATTATAAATGCTTTGTGCAGCAACGATATAGCGATACATACATGCTTTTTCTTCTTCTTTGCCTTTCTCCCAACTATTTGGGGTCGGCCACCCTCGTCTAATTATAATATTATATACCTCCGCTTATTACGATCATCCGCATCCCCAAGGCGCGCGCGTGTTAACAACCCTCATATCTTTTTCAATCGTTTCCGTCCATCTCTTTTTCGGCTTTTCTCTTTTTCCTTCGACGTTCATTTTCATAACCGCTTTTATACCGCTTCGGTTACTTCTCTCCTCGTCCAAAACATCTCGGTTTATTTTCCCTCGTCGAAACACGCGTACTGCAAAACATGACACTGTTATATTATCCGGAGATGTTCGTTTTTGCAGCTGGAACGTCGAGAATACTGGGCGGTCATCTGAAGAGCACGGGGACGGCGGCGGGCCGTCGGCAGCAACAGAGCAGACGCAAGCAGACCGGCTGAAATCCAAGAGGTATCTGCTCCTGCCGGCCGTGGACAACATTCTGTTGCGGAAGCAGTACCCTCATTTAGCGACAGTCAACACAATTTAATCCAACTCTATATATCTCGCTTCACTGATTAACTATAACAAATACCTATAATAAACATACCTACCTAGGCTGGGCAAGTAAACAACTTTTAGTAAAGTTAATTGAAAAAAACGAAAAGTTAAATATTAATTTTTTTCGTTTTTTTAAATTTATTAAAATCAATTCAATTTAAAATAAAGAGAATAGTTCATATTTTTAACTCGCGTGGTTCTGTAACTATAGAACGGCATTACCTCCGCGCTAGTAATTTTTCTCGTATTTTCTTTTGAAATCATCTTCTATCCTTTTTTTTTTAAAAAGAGTTTTTAATTCATAAATAATTAACTATTATCTAGTTAAAAGTTAACAATGTAATTAACTTAATTGAAATTAACTTAACTTTAACATTTAACGAGCCAATGCCCAGGCTTGATACCTACCAGGGGCGCCATTTGGAGAGTGGTGTGTCTTTCGGAGACCCTATTTTTTTTCTCACTTTATTATTGGCCCGACTATTACTATATAGAAATCGGCCTTGCCGATCAGAATAAATCATACCTAGTAACATAATGAATGTTAAATCCGCTTTTGATTATCTTTTCCTGTGTAAAAAAAACAATAAAGATAATATGAACCATTAGTTGTTATATTTTATATTACGCATAGGTGCCTAAATATACGAGTCTCGTTTGTAAACAACGCGATATTTGTTCGTGAATTCTATAGTGGCGCGACGAGGATTAAAAGTTTGGATAGGAGAGAGTTTAAGTAAAAAATATCGAAGAATAGAATGATATAAAAAAAAAAAAAATTGAGAGGATAGGTTTGGAGGAGTTCAGGCCAAATTTACGCTTAGTGCCCCCAAAAACCAAATGAAATGATCTACGTCAAATGTTCGCACCACTATTTAAAATCTGAAATGGCACCCCTGATACACCTACATGATATTACACGAATATCACGTAATGTTTTTAATTATTTCATACACCTATTTACCTCTACGACCATTCTTATACTATAAAATTATACGTACAACGTCATTGTAGTAATATATTATATTATTATAACCTATTTTTTAATCGTAAATTTTTGCGTCGAAACTTTCTTTCTTCAGACGTTACACTATAATATGATATATTACGTCATATACCTATATATATACTATACGTACCAACATGATACGTAGTGCGCAGTATTTTAATGATTTGTACGGCAGCTGTTACGCTTTTTGTTCAGCTATCGTGTTCAAATCATCTTTTTAATTTACCGAATATGCCTATACACAAACGAAATAATCGTTTTTTAATGGATCGTTTTTAAAGTTTTAAGACAATAATTTATAAATGTACTAATGTGTCTTAAATAACTAAAACAGTAGGTATATCTTAAATAACGAGCGTTTCGTATGTTATTGTACTTATAGCTTCTTTTACGTTAGTGTTAGTATATATACTTAATATAGCTTTATACATTAACCATGAATATAATCCCTACGTAGAAATTATTTTATACGTAGATTTCTCCTACTTATATATTATTATATTGAACTTACAAATTAATAAAGTTGATATACAAGTGTAACATAAACAAATTGTGTGTATATATATATATTGTTTTAGTGTATAATTTTTTACAACAGCTAGAACGATAGAAAACAAAAAAGATTTGTACGAGTATAAGAGTATAATGGTAATTATAGTGGGTTACAACGGGGCTGTTAGCCCGTAGGAGTCGTTCAAGAACATGTTTATTATGAACCCTGAATGTACCTAACCGATGTGTCGATTTGGCCCGAATGAGAATGGTAATATTGTTTTTTGATTTATATTTTTAACAGTTTTTATAAAGTTGAACAGCCGTTTACGACGACCGGTTTCAGTGTGAAAACAATACAATGTTAGGTACCGCCTAATATTGTGCTCACAAAATATCGTGTTTGAACGATTAATTCCAGGTATTGCAGTAAAATCCGAAATAAGACGCGAACCTAATATTTTTATAACCTTTAAAGTTTAAGACGTGACGCTTACGGTAGGACACATTTGATTTCGGACCAATAGCGGATCGTTTTGAGTAAGTTTTAATTTTTTGATTGTCGAAAGTAATTTGTGAAGGGCTAAAGAGTAAAACAATGCACACGCCACGGGGAGGTACCTAAATAATGTGGTAAATGAACCAATATGTTCAGCGATAAGCTGTTCAAATAAATAAAAAATTTTACAAAATCCTATACCTAATTGTTCTTGGAACTTAATGAAAATCTTTCATATGCCTTTGCAAAGGCGTGATATCATGAATCCGATCAACAGAAAATACACTGAGTATTTCAAATCAGTACCTATAACCTGCAATCCGTATTGACGCGATAAATCACGAAAATACGTGTTACGCTCATTTCGGTGATCATCGAATTATTATTTAAACAGGCAAACAGAATTTTGTAATAAAACCAAAATAAACACAGGAGTACATACAACAAATGGACAAACAACACCGCGCAAACATTTTGAACGAACAGACTGTTTACTGTTTAAGTGAAAACTCGCACCTGAATCTATAGGTACCATACTAAACAATTTTCTACTTTTTAAACGATTTTAAGTACTTAATTTATTTTTACGACTTATTAACTTCAAGAGCTAATAAAAGTTTTAAACTAGGTACCTGTACGAGTAAGTATGCACAAGACGAATTTATGGAGTTCAACTCTCTCCCGACATCCGTGTAAGTACGTTTTCCTCTGTAATTAATAACCAAACACGTGTTTAATAATATACTGTACTCGTATAGTAATAATTTAAATTGAGAACATTATATTTCACTTCACTCATTATGAATAATAACAATTTTACGATGTTTTTTTTTTTTTTATCTGGTAACATTTTTTGGGCTTCGATTCTTACAAAAGTACCTACCATTGAATACTGGGAAATTTTGTTCTGAAGGCAGGTATTAGGTAGGTTTTGATACTTTTCATAATATGTTTTAAGCTAAGTATAATAAAAAAAAAAAACCACAAAGAATAATCACGAAAAAAATATGGTAAACACGAATTTCATTATTTTCAATTTAGTTAATTGTTTTTCAATAATTTCTCTAGAAATCATTCAACTCGAATGAAATTTTTATTAATATTATCATTATTATATCACACATCAACTCAAAATATTCAGACTATTTTTGGATTTGATATAGAAATTTGAAATGTTTGAAAACTTTTGTAGTTTTTTGTCCAAAAAACCTTTAGTCTTAAGTTTTAAAAACTTTTTTCAAATTGAATCAATATTTAATTTTTTGTTTAAGGCCTTCACGTTGAATATAGAAAAAAAATGTATTCTTTTTTTCAGAGATAGTGAAAATAACAATTTTTGCTTCTAATGACTTCAAAATTTAATATTTTGTAATATATTGTGTTGTTTGAAACTAATTTTATTATTTATGTGCTTATCAAATATTTCAAAAAAAAAACGCTCAGTAATTTTAAACCATCGATGTAAAAACTAAAGAAAACAGTACAAACGCATAATGAGATTGCGCGCAATATTGCACATTTGACATTAAAATCGTAGTAGGTAACTCCTAAAATAATGCCCTACCTACCTAAATGATTTAAAATCTTAACAAGTAGTTTCAAAAATCGTTTAAGCATGTTCTAAAACTAGAATATTTAATTAGATAAATTAATCAACAATAATAATTAGGTATAAACTCAATAAATTATTATTGCTATATTTTTCTGGTGTTTTTTTAATCATAAATTAATATTGAAAATGATTCTAATTTAAATCGGTTTTAGTTATAATATTGTACGATTTTGTCAATTTTTATTCTCATATTTTCAGACTGTTTTTTTATGATTGAAGTTTTGATGTTAGATTCTGATTACAGCGAGGAATGTATTGTTTTTACAGTAATGTCCTTTTCTTTTTTTCCTATGAACAACTTTAAGGGTATAAGAAATGCTCCGATTTTCCGAAAATCAGTATCTCTAATGAAAGGTCTGTGAACTCTGATGGTACTTTGAGGGGTTTCAAGTTTAAAAGTTCAAAATTGATAGAGTCACAACCGAGAAACTAAGGACAAACGTTAATCAGGGCAAACGTCTTTTTCACATATCGATTTAGTTTTTTGGCCACAACATCCAAAATAATAATCGAAACAAGCTGAAACTTTTACGCAGGTAATATTAAAATAGGTAAGTTGCAGGTTTGATGAAAAGTTTCAAGTAATTTCGAAAACGTTTGAGCTAAGTATAGAATTTTGAAATACTCGAATAATTTACGTACACTATAGACAACTGAGTTCGCTCTGAATCGTATTTTCGAGGGCACTGATTTACCATTGCTTCCCCCCCCCCTCTCGTCTATTAATTTGTTAGGCTCGTTATTTTTTTACGAGAAAAAATAACATTTATTCTTACATCAGTTAATTTTAATGCACAGACTTATAAGTATTTGTTATATAGTTTTTCCACTACTTGTTGTTAAAAAATCATCGTTGTTGCCGCAAAAATCTTATAAAAATCAATAACATACATAATTTATTTTATGTTCGTGGACAACCGTTGCTTTCGCATGCAAATACAGTGACCACTGCTCGTGACTGTGGCATTTTTTTTGTTTTGTTAACCAATTTGTTTATGACAATTTATTTAGACCGTAACGTCTGTCTGTTTGTTTATACGTATATATATATATATTCACCGCACGCGCTTGATTGCTGTTTGAACAGTGCAAGTTACTAAAAATATTTATTTATTCAGTAAAAACCGCGTCTTTGTTATACCGTAAAATAGTAACGCGTGTGTGTAATTAAAAAACAGCGAGTATTTCTGTACATAATATTATATTGTATGCGTTGTACACATCAATACCGTAATTACTGACACTTGTCGAACAATAATTATCACGTACGCCGACGTGATAAATACCGAAGCGAAAATTTTCAAAAATCCATTTTTGAAGATAATGTATGCCGCGTTTTTGTAGCGCGGGTGCGCGTAAAAATAGTGATTTTTCTCGAGTCGTTATTATTCCGTCGAAAAGATCAAAAATGAACGGCCTTCACGTTTCAGTAGCGTTTACGTTTTTGTCACTGATCGCGTCCGCACCGGCCGTTTCGCCCACGTACGGTTCAACAAATGCGCATTTACGATAATAATAATTTCAAAATATCTACTCGTTAAAATGTGTGATTTCATGTTATACATATATATATTTCAGGACGTCGGTTTTTGTTCTTAACGGAAAATCGTATCTGAACGAAGAGTATGAAGTGGTCACTAAAAACAACGTTATAAGTAAATCTAACTTGGAAATTTATAATACGTGCAAAGTACCTATAATATTTGAAATAAAAGACCAATAACCAAAGTAACTGGGACGTATACACATTTCAAACAACGCACCAAAACCATTAAACGAAATTCTGGTTCCAAAAACCGTTTGAAAAATATTTAACCGCATTTTTCTTTTACCGTCTTATGGTCGTCAAACCTTTGTCCAAAAAAGTGGATTTGTTTTCGGGGTACCTATACGCTCAGAATCCAAAACGTTTCGGTCTGTGTTTTGTGTAAACATAAGTTTTTCACATTCCACCAAACGACATCTTAATGCTCCAGGGGGCCCAAGGTATCTAAATTAGGTAGGCGCCTACTGAATTTAATACATTATATAAAAAATGGAATTATGAATGTTGGATGTATTAAATATTACGTCTGGAAACTTACAAAAGTACCTACGCACGATTCCTTAACGATAACGATTGGAGTATTCAACAACTCCTTTCGAGAGATTCCTGCTATTTACGAGCCAGGATATACGAGATTAGGCTGTTGCCGGGCGCTCTCTAGCTGGTATAACTTATATAGGTGTATTTATTAGACAGACTATATTTTCAAAAATGTTACACGTCGACAGAAAGATTGTCATATGAATACTTTTTAGTAAACGAACATTTAAATAGGTAGGTATTGCACTGCACACAAATCGTAATTCGTTACTATCAAATCTTCTTCTTCTTCTTCGCCGTTCTCCCAACTCTTTGGAGTCGGCCACCCTTGTCCTATCCACTTATCACGATCGTTCACATCCCCTACACACACGTATTGCTAACCATCATATATTTTTCAATTGTTTCCCATCCATCTCATCTTCGGGCTTCCTCTACTTTCTTGTCTACAACGTTCGTTTTCATAACCACTTTTACTGCTTAAATTTCTTTTCTCCTCGTCACACAACCCAACCATCTCAGTCTATTTTCCCTAATCTTATCCATCTTATTTACGCAACAGCAATACTACCTCTTACATATTTGTTTCATTCTAAACCACACAATATTTTTTTTGGTCTCGCCACACTATCCTGTAAAACTTACCCTTCATTGGAATTTTTTCATCACATAGAACACCTGACGCTTCTCTCCATTTCATCCAACCGCACTTAACCCTATGTTTCACATCTCTCGTAAATGCCCCGTCCTTGAGTTTTCCCTTTTCGTTACGATCAAATAACGCGTAAATTAGGTATACCTATATCGTATGGATCGATGTTATTTTGTATCGATTAATTTTCCATCGAAACTTTTAGATATAATTAATGGAGAACTTCAAGGAGTAATAAGCAAAAGAAAACTGACGGAAGAGGAACAGCGAACAGTTAAAGAGGCGAAAGAAAAAATGGACAAAGAAATGGCCGATACAGTGATCGAGCAGCAGAAATTGAAGCAACAAATTCAGCAACAGATTAGTGACGATGTGCAGAAAACGTTAAGTTTTTGGCAAAATATTAATTGGCCTCTGGGTTGGTTAAGACCCGCTTGGTTTTAATTATACCATAGATATAAATAGCAAACATAACTCAGATCATTAGTTCGTGTTATACGTTATTTTTTAATTATTATAGTTTATTTTTACTTTTGCATGATTTATAATATAATCAAAAATATATTATAACACTTTTGTTTGAAAAAAAAAATCTAAAGTTTACTTTTTTTTCTTGGTATTTTTCAAGAATTAAATTTGTTTTCTAAATCACCTAACATACGATTGTACTTAAGTATAGTATTTATTTAAAAACTATTCTCTTGAAAACAATGACCTAACAATATGACGATACGGATTATTAAAATATCAAAATGTATATTTTATTCGTAATGTTAATAACAATTAGGGAGCTTGGTAGGAACAAACGGTATAAGAGCAACATTTATCTTCCTAATCATATTTTAATCTTACTTGGAAATTGCCAAAAATATAAAAAAAATATTGACTTATAATAATCCAGTTTGATTCATAAAAATATGATTTAGCCAAATAAGTTTTTTTAAAAAAATTTAGCAGTTAAGTACGAATTTATGAACTAGACTACACAATTTTCAACAAAATAAACAGTATTTTTAGGTATTAGTATTAGTAAGGTAAAGATTTTTCTAAATTTTTGAGAAATTTTGTGTTATGTCATATCGTTCATAAAACTAAAACTACCAGAGTATTGCCCGCCAAAAACCTTGTTGATTTGTAATTAAATTTAAACGAAAATTTGGTAGAACAGTTAAGTAGATACAATAGATATTGATTAAAAGTCAAAATTATAAAACAGAAGTAATTTTTTTCTCGGGATACTTTACCATAAGTAGATATTTATTTATTTATCAACGCCGCAAGCGCATGTAGTACAGTAGTAAAGTATATATACAATAGTAATGAGAGAGTTATATAAAAAAATAATAATAATAACAATAAAATATACACATATTAATACTATAGACTCTATAGGAGTATAGGCTAATGCTTTAATGACATATTAATAAACCTTATAATAAGCACAAAGAAAATTGAAAAATACCTAACTACTTACCCAATTGTACCGTGTTCGTCCACTGCAAAGTCATCTATTCTATAGGTTGTTTGGCTCCTTGGCCCTCGAATACTATTTATAAATATAAAAATTTTAAATTGTACAGGATACTTACGACCAACGCAAATTTTTTGTAGACATAATGTAATTTTTGGTAATTTAATAGTGCAATCGCGTCAATAATAACAGACAATTTTTGATCATACCTATACTATTATCTTTGTATATTGTAATAATTCCCAGACCTAGCCACATATCGAACAACAAATTTTGGTTAAATTTTAAATCTAAAAATTGAATTTCATACATTTGCATGATATGTTACATACAAAAAAAAATTATTATCACAAAGTTCAAATTAAAAAGTCATCAGACATCAGCGCTTTTGGATATATTTTTACTGGTATTCGCGTTGAAATTGCACACCTTTGTATCATTAATTTGATAAGTGTCGAGAAATGTGAGAAACAAGCAATTATTACCCCAAGGTTTATCTATTAACTTTCACTGTTACCTACTTCTAAAAGTATGTACCACTATAGGTAGGTACCACCACAGACATCTAAATTTAATTTATTTTTTATTTATTTATTTATATTTAATTTAATTTTTAATTTAATTTAAATTATTTATATTATATAATATAGATGTCTGTGATCAAAAATGTACGGCATATTATGTTACCAATCTGTTGTTTTGATAGATTGAAATATTTGCACAAAACGTTTACATTATTCTCTAATAATAATAAAGATAATCATGTCTAAATATCAGTTGAGTATTGCATGTTTTTTAATCAAACATTAGGTGAATGACAAATTCATCAGTCCGAGAAAATAACGTTAGCCTGTGCAGAGATTACCATTTAAACTTTAAAACAATAACATTGTATGTTATACCGGATACACAGAACTTGAACAACGTTTAACCGATGACACATTGTTAGATAAAATAACAAGACTATGTAAATTAAAAATATTTTATTCAAATTAACTTATACAATGCGCATAGGTAAAATACAGTACAAAGGTAGATTAAGTGAATAAACACAAAAAAAAAAAATTTAACTTGTGTAAAGTAAAACATTCAAATTTTACTCCACTAAAAGTATTGTAGTAAGTAGATGCTTATAGTATACACACTTTGATACTATTACATAGTATTATTTACATCACAGAATAAAAGTTATTACAGTTGAAAGAGCTATACATTTTAACGCATAATGAAGCTGTGAAACCGTTAAAAATGACTTAGGCTAAGTTGGCTATCAAATTTATCTTACATAATAAGCCATTGAACCAAAGAGACCTTGATTTTATAATTGTTTGTTTACAGTTCTTCACAGCCAATGCGTGTACACACAATGTTCTACGTCATTCTACCCAAAAGTTTTTAAAACAATTTTTCTATCCTCATAACATCCAGTTTTCAATTTTTAAACTGAAATGTCAACATCATTTCATCAAAACAGTGATTTTACCAAAATGATTCATACGCAGCTATTATTATTATTTTTATTATTGTGGGAAAAAATGAACTGATGACATTAGTAATAGACATAATTCGTTGGGCGAGATAAAACAAGTATGCAACTATGCAAGCAATTTTTTTTATTTTTTTTTGCAGAGATCATCTATATTAGACTACATTAATGACATCAATGATGTACCAAGGAACCAACAATAATCATAAGTGAAATTTCATTATAATACATTTTTAATACTAGATAACAAATTAATTATTAATACAATTTGTTTGTGTGATATGAGTGCATGTGTAAATTGTTATTAATGATGTTATGACTTTATTACGAAATTGATGCTACGGCCGGATTTGGATGATATTTTGATACATTTCTTAACATTTAATTATTTTTAAAAGGCACGTACACTGTATAATATGAGTGAAATACTTTATATGAGTATTGAACAAGAAGTATGCACAAAAATTGACTATGGGGAGGTAATCGAAGAGTTCAACGTATTAGTTCCGGGAAATCGACGATTAGTCTTATTGTGTTTTGTGTAGTAATGTGTAATATGGTATAAATATAATAGTATTTTTCATAAAATTTAAAATGTTTTTCTTTCAACTGTAGCATCACCATAAAATAACCATTAAATAAACTGAGTACCTACAAGAAAACAATTGTGCCGCACCTGTACGAAAGTTCTGCGCACACCTACGGAGTGAATTGATTTTAAAATGTTACAACTTTAAATTGTTTGTACTTAAATGTTCTATAACAATAAAGAACAAAAAAAGAGAACACGACATGTCATTGTAAATACGACGTAAAAATGATAAAAATAATCAACAAAATACATTTCAAAAATATTAACGTTACTTATTGATATTAAAAGTAAAAACCAATACTCAATAAGTATGTACACTGACATTTTACAAGTTTTGCCAACTCTAATTATAAAAATTTTTACCTATAAGACACAAACAGAATTAGCTACACAACTTGAACAAGAATTTTTTTTTAACATTGTAATACTCTTGTTATTAATTTAAGAAACATTAGTTATAACTTTTGAAGTTAGATTTTGTTTAAAAAAAAGTATACTGTCATCGTTTCATGCAAGAACACGAGTTTACATTCAGCTGATAAAACTAAATACAAAATTAACCTACAATCGTAATAGCTAACTACCTATTTTTCATATGTTTTCTATTGATCTACAAAGAAATAACTTAAGAAGCTCTGAGCACATTTTGATGAAAAATTTTGATTTAGAAATCAAAAAAGTCTATCCTTAAAATTTTAATCAAAATATAATTAATGTGTTCTTTGTGACTACGTGCAATTTAATTATAAATACTACATATTTAACATGATCAATATATTATTTACCTAAACTAATTATCACCCAAATTTTAATGGTCTTTTTAAAAATTTGAAAGTGTTTGACTATGAAAT
Source organism: Hormaphis cornu (assembly GCA_017140985.1). Classification (NCBI taxonomy): domain Eukaryota; kingdom Metazoa; phylum Arthropoda; class Insecta; order Hemiptera; family Hormaphididae; genus Hormaphis; species Hormaphis cornu. Next base: position 13,562,749 of record CM029357.1, read on the forward strand.
AGTCCACTTCTAAAACACAAATTCAATACTAATAAATTTACAAATGTAGAGCCTACTCGCAAATTTATATTTTAGGCATCATTGTTGATTTAGCATATTAAAATAAGTGTCGAACATGGTGTGAGTTACCTAGTTAATTTTTCTAAAACTATGGTTTTTGCTTTTTTTTTATTTATCAATTATCATTATTTGATTTTTCTCATTTAATCATTGAAAAATTACATTTTTAATAACACAGTTCAAAACATAAAACTTACACCTAGTTATTTCATAGGAACAACATAGTTAACACAATTTATCTTTTCATGATTTAAAATTAAAATTTATTTTGAATCTTGGCTTGAATAGTCAAAATGTATTTGCATTAAACTATGAAAATAGGAATGACAAGAGTTTTAAAATTGATTTTATTGAAGAAATGCTTAGGCCAATAATCTACGAGCACAGCTGTCGACAATTAATATCTATGAAAGTCTATACACCTATAATATGCAACATCAGTATATACACTGTACATAATAATAGTGTAGAATATAATAATTTAATATAATAGAGTAATTAAGTCTTAGGTCTAAAAATACATTTAATAGTTTTTAAGTAACTAAAAAAATATATTTTACTACAACAAATTAAATAGATTGATAGATACATTGATTGAAAAAAAAAAAAAAACATTACTATCTTATTTTTCTAATAATGACCGTAGAAATTTGAAGAATGAGTTGCTTATAAGAAATCATACATTAGAGTTGGCATCACTATGAATTAACTTGTTTATTCACAGACAAAACAATACAGTACACTCATTGATCATATTAAAATACTTTGTAAAATAAATGTTACGAAGTTGGCGTTATTAATCTTAACATCATAAGTGAAAACAAACATCTTAAAACTCAGTAAAAAGCGTAACGTATTAGTTATATTTTCTATTTATGTACACTGTACATTAATGAAAATTAAAACGTAAAACCCATTTTACTAAGATAACACGAAATACAAAACACATACATCAAAAGTCATTAACATAATTATGTTTTTGGTTCAGTTGACATGTTTTATAATAAGTAATAACAAACAAGCACTTGAGTGCTACGAAGAAATGAAAACTCTAAAATCAAAATTATAGTATAAATTACTTAAGATTAGTACAAAATTGATGAATGGTATTTGGTAACTTTGTAGGAAAATCGATATAACAATTTATTAATAACTGGTTGACAACGATACACATCCGGAGTACCCTCATTACTTTTCAGTCTACGTGAAAATCTTTTATCTTAATATCTTGCACAATAGCTTCATCCCATGGTCCGTAAATATTGTCTTTGAACGAATGCCATTTAACGAAATAGTATGGGCACACCAGATTAACAAACACGACAGTGCACACAAATAGTCCACTCATAAACAATGAAACCCTAACGCACAATACAAATGTAACAGTTACAAACGACAATAGTACGGTAATAGAAGATTTGATCGGTGATAAAAGTATTGGCGACACAGCAAAACACTGAACCGATATTGCAATAAACACAAACACGTGAAACGCTGTTGGAAGTCTTGAGCACAAACATATCGAACCAAATAAGGCAGCGTTTAATGAGAGCGACGTAGACACGATAACTGCAGAGACGCCATAGTCAAAAAATACTAGATGTACGCACATCATCGCTGTAGTCGTGGCATAAATCGTGTCGGTGCTGATCGTTTCAGTTAACGTTTTTAACACTGGTGATAAAATATAGCCGGACATGACAAAAGCGCAACCCGACTTTATCAACCAAAATGGAAATATGTTTGAATTTTCATACAGCAAGAGGTAAAGAATAAAACTGCAACTTGAAGTAGAGAGTAACAATAGTAGGGGAGAAACTAGATTGCAATTTAGAGCGTAAAATGATAAGGCGAATATTACCACTATACATAATCTTTGAGTAATTAAACCGGCTCCAAGGATTGCTTCTAAAAGAGTAAGTTTGCGTACATGAAGGTTTTTTCTTAATTCTTCGAGAAAAGACTTATCGGTGTAATTATCTAGATAACCTTCGTTGGAGTACAAGTTTTTTTTCCACGGATTCAGGTGACCATTTCGCACTCCGTTTAGACCATTTTGATATTGTACTTTATTGCGGCATTGTGACGACTTGATGACACCATTATCTAAAACCGCAAACAACCTAGTATTAGTGTCTTGATTATTTTTTTTAGTGTATTTCTAAACTTTTCAATTCAAGTACAATATCTAAAATAACTTAGTACCTAACCATATCCTACCAAGTATTACAATACTTCAATTTGTAATGAAAAGAAATGATTCTAACTAAAAACTTCAGCAATTATGTAGATTCTAATTTGATGTTTTTTATGTTGACGCTTCAATAGCAAGTGGTATTTTAAGCATACATTTGTATGCTTTTCATACCCTTTTGAAGCTCGTTGAAAATGTAAAATGTAACAAAAGTTTTACAAAAACCCTCAGGTCACCACAGCCCTCTCCTCTAAAAAACTTGAAAATGAGCTCGGCAGAGTATGTAGGTAGCTATCATATTCTCAATTTCAATAGAAAATTGATTATAAAACATGATTTCAAATCACCTTGAAATGCACTAAAAAACTATATAAAAAGTAAAAAACTTTGAAACGACTGAACCAAATTGGAAAGCTACCTCCCGTCTATGTTTTAAAGATAAAAAAATTGCAAACATCCTTCCTACTTGGACCAAAACGGTTAGTACACAAACAGTCATATCAAGCACGCCCGACATCGTAATATGACTGTTTAGCTCGGGCTGTTGTGCAACACAAACGTACGTACAAACCGAGCGCGGTCGCACTCGTTCTTCTACACTTACGTTTGCTAGCGGCGGCCGGGTACTTTGAGTTTGTGACATCAGTCATACATGACATCAATGGATGGCAGTTCAACAGAAACATGCGGGTCGCGATCCAGAGGACTGTGGGCGGCTCGGGCCGAGGATGCGATTCCGCTGCTAATTATTGCTGCGGCGCGACGACGTCGACTGACGACGCGACGGACGCGCGAACGCAAAATGATCGTTTCCGGCGGGACGAGTCAAGCACATACCAAATATTGTTGTTGTTATTTTCCGCTGCTGCTGCAGCTGTTTTTGTCGTCGCGTTCTGGGTGCAGTTCGCGCCGACAGTTTTCCAAAATTTTAGTGTCTCTGCTGCTGCTGCTGCTGCTGCGCCCTCGTCGTGCTTGTTGGGTGTGGGTGCGTTTATCTTCGGCGGTTTTTTCTTTACTATATACACAAACAGGACGTACCTACACTTGACTACGATAATTTAATTATAATAACAACACGGGTGACGATAATGTCGTGTCGCGTTAAACGAATTTAACTTTTTATCATCAACAGCGGTTTCAGCATCGAGATATAGATAAGGAGACCTCTTACGTCACTGATAACGGGCAAACTCGTGTGCGAGTCATATTCGGACCGCGAAGTAATTATCATAGACTTGTAAACTTACAGGTTTACAGGTCTATGGTAATTATAGCGTTTAATCTATTCCGTGGTTAATAACCGTTTTGTTTAACTATTATTTTTTTCAATTTTACGTTAGGTTAGCGGCAACGTAAAGCGGTAAACGCAGCGGATGCGTTTTTAAACGATTTCTTCTGCGGTCAGTTATTTATAAATTTCACCCCATACCCCTTATATTTAACTTCAAAACAGTTGTTAACCCGAGACGGTAGGTACTATATAATACTTTAGAATACGAACAATTTTTCAAATTTTTTCTTTCTCTAAAAACAAAAAAATTTATTTTTTCAAGCTACTTATAATTTTCACACATCAATCTATTCAGAGTACAAAATAATCCGTTTTTTCGACTATAAATTTTGTGGTAGAAACGCGTTATATATTTTTTCACGGTTAATTTTTCTTGTCTCACTCAAGCCGTGTTATCTTCATCACTTATTGTAAAATAATAATAACAGATCGTGTATATAAATGTAAATGAAAAAAAACCTATAATTTTTAATTTAGAACATTCATATCTCAACATAATCTAAACAATATTTTTTCCTATACAAGGTTAAAAAAAGTCGAGATAAAAACATAATTTTTAATTTTTACAGACGTTTTACGCTCATCGATATTGTATCGTATACTTTTGGAAATACTACTAAAAATTGTTCAACTGAAATTTGTAGAAATTATTGGACGAATGAAGTTCAAACGCCAGAAAAATATCTAAACAATTTAACTAAACCAAGACTTAAATTTACAATTTAATGAGAACGGAACTCTCAGTTTTACCAAAATATAGAAAATATTTATTTCAAATATTAGTAGTCCGCTCAAATTAGTTATTTATTAATATAAAGTTATTGGCTAATTTTATCAAAAAAATCATGGAAAATGTCGACATTTATCATTTTTAGAATTCATATTTTTTTCGGATATGTTCCCCTTTTACTGGAGACGAGGGAATTTTTTTCTAATGTCTTCAACTAGATACGGTTTATGATCTTTTGACGTTCATCAAAATCGGTCCAGTTAGATCTGAGAAAAATTGGTGACCTACTCAAAAGTAGAAAAAAAACACATCGGAGTAAAATTAATACCTTCGAAGCTTATATGTAAAAAAAAAAATGTTTTGTCGGGTGTTAGGTCATTACTAGCGTTAAAACAGTTTTAAAAATGGTAATACTAAATATATATTGTGATGTTGAATTATTTTATTAATCCTACTATTAATTCGATCAAACGTGAGTCAATTATTCAAAATTTAATTACACGTTTGTGTCAATAATCGTGCTTTTCGTTTCAAAAGTATAAATGTAATAGATAATTGTATACATTTTATTTAACTACTGGTTATTAACTCTGTTTCGCCGGTATATCACACGATTCCTGTGTTATAGTTTGTGTTTGGTATTCTAACGTCGGAGTGGGTAACTCAAGCAATTAAATAAAATAATAATAGAAAAAATAATTTAAACATACAAACACAGATTTTAATATTGTAGAATATCGAGAATTGCAATAAAAAGTCGGCACGAAAAAAAGTTATGAAAATGTGGCAACACGGATTAAAGCGGCGGGTAGGTACAAATGGACAAAAAAAAATACATTTAATTGCAACTCGGCAAACTCGAATTTCATACGACCCATCGAGGATTAAGGTAAAACGGGTAAAATTTACGCTGGATAGCGAAATAAAACGCTAATGAAAAGTTAGACGATGACATTTTGATGTAAAATAATTATTATTAAAATACGGTTATTGTGTTATATACCTAATCGTGGTTGAGCCCACGCGGTCACAGAATTCTGTGATTAGACTATAAAACGTTTGATAAGCAAAAAAAAAAACCCCCAAGAAATCGGCTCGCCAATTTTTTTTATTAACCCTGTATAGTAAGAGTAGTTTTTAAAATTAGTGGTCAATGTTATCATGTTTCTGCGGACCGCGAGCCGCGTTCTTTCACACTCGTGGCGCGCATCCGGCATCGTCGTCGCGAAATGCTTCTATAGGTACCCCTCACACAGTCATTGTTAATCGCGACGTTCACGCCCACGCGCGTTTCGTTCGATTTTTACAATAATAATTATTATTATTATTGTAGTAGTAATGAATCCGCGTTGGTCGCGACAAACCCGATGCCGTCGTCATGTTGTTCCCGTCGGACCCGGTCAAGTGTGGACGTCGTCGAAATATGCTGATACGCGTAAACGTTTTTCAAGCTTTGCTCGTCGGCACCGGTCTGCTGTTCTTGCTGGGTAAGAGAGCTGATACAAGAGTGATCCACGGGCGCCCTTTGGGGGTGGTGTGTGCACTCACACTTTTTAAAAAAAAATCAATTTTATCTTGATAAATTACAAAGTAATTCGTAAACGGTGCTTTCTAAATTTATGTGCTAACGTCTCGATTACATCGCCCGTGAATCCTTTTCAAGTCGCTTCCTAGGAACGCTGGTCGAACTAATCCGTACTGACCAAAAGTACCCGACATAGGTACCAAATGAGCAAACGACAAAACCACCGATCTTTATCGTTACAGGTGGATGAAATTCATTTACTCGATCGATCAAAACTAAACTGTGTTTAGAATCTAACGATTTTGTGTCATTTTTCCACATTTCATAATACTATCATGTCCGTTTCGTGTGCCCCTTCAGCAACAAAATTTTCTGGTAATATCATTTATTGATTCAACTAATCGATTTTTACTCGAGTCTTTCGTAGCTTAAGGACGTACGCATCGTGTCAATTTAAACTTTGTTTTAATAATTTCATGCTAATAACAGTATAGTAATATGTAATTTAGGGCTATAAACTTGATGCGCACAGAGACCTATTTCTCAAACGGTGCTTTATTTTTTTTAATGATCTTGAGATAAAACAACTTGTGCTTTTTGATGAGGACAACTTTGTTATTAGACCGTGTGAAAAAATAACTCAATTTCAATGGTGTTAATCACTGATGTGAGTATGTGTAGATTTTACCTAATTTGTGAAAAAAAAAAAACATTTCATTATTTAATTGGAAAAGGCACTTTACACGCTTTACTATGTTCTTCAAGTTAAACTTTACAAAAGTTAACACCTCAAAAGTGAATAATAATAACTAACAAGATATACTTTACATATATTGTATAGGTAGTACCCAGTATGTGTATATGAGTTTGAATTTCAAGTTGAATTTGTTAGTGAAGTATTAGTACCTATAATATACATTTTCATACTAAAGATCACACATAGTAAAATGTGGCACTTGCTGCGCCATTGGTATGCACGCGTACGCTATAAACTTATTGTTATCATATCATTTTGCGTAAAAATATGCAGTTTTAGCCCTTACTGAGTCCTAAAATATTTAAGAAAACTATTCTGTTCAAAACAGAAAATACTAATAGTAGACAATAGTTGCATTAAGCAAAACTTTAACCATGAAATTGTTAAATAACTAATTTATATTTTTAAAACTAAAAATAATGATAATTTGAAATTAATTATTACTGTTTTATTGATATTTCAGGGATTGTCTATGTCCTTATATCAAGTAATGGCAGCCCTAAACATGAATTTCAGTTTGTTGGAGCTACTGAATCCGACCACTATTCAGAACTTATTAATAACTTGAAAAAAGAGCTTGCTTTGGCCAACAATAAAATAGTACAACTTGAAAACAAGATGCAAGGATTTGAAGAACGTATCAGAAAACCGTATCCAAATGTCAAATATTTAAACTACCGTTCAAAAAAACGTATTCTGGTATGACCTTAAATATTATTTGTCGAATTATCAACACAATAAATTATGTATAAACCCATGAAAAATGGTATATTTGAATTGAAATCCGTCTTAATTCCTATGATTTACATATTGCAGACACAGAAAAAAATTGATGCTTTTTACATTGTGTTAAGTAGTAGTCATTTTATTTAGTTTTATAAACTTCTTTGTAAAATGTTGCCTGAAATTCATCAAAGAGAGCAGAAACAATATTAAAGAGTCTTAACAGTAGATAATATTTATAAAAAAAAATTTGAAAAAAAAAATGGCCTGATCATTTAAATTAGGGTTTAAAATGAAAAATTTAACATCTTGGTTACCCATCGAAATTACCAAATAAAATAAAATAATTTTTATGAAAAATTTGTAATTAAAATTTTGTGTTTGAAGTGTACTAATTTTCTTAAAATAATTTAGGTTACTGGCGGTGCTGGATTTGTTGGATCTCATTTAGTTGATAAACTAATGAAAGCTGGTCACGATATCACAGTAGTCGATAACTTTTTTACTGGAGTCAAAGCTAATGTCGAACAATGGATTGGCCATGCTAACTTTGAATTAATACATCAAGACATTGTCAATCCTCTATTTGTAGAAGTTGATGAAATTTATCATCTTGCTTCGCCAGCATCACCTCAACACTACATGTTCAATCCAGTAAAAACTATTAAAACCAACACAATAGGAACAATTAATATGTTAGGTTTGTAAAATAGAAATCATTACCATCTTGAAATGTAGAAACTTAGTTCACTGACAGTTGTTTTGGTCCAACTAATTGGTTTAAGGGCACACCGAAAAATTGTCAACCTATAAATTATTATCTTTATGGTTTTTAACGTAATAATGATTATTACTACGCATTTAATGTTGTTAATTCAGGGTTGGCCAAACGAGTAGGTGCCAAAGTATTGATTGCTAGTACTTCTGAAGTCTATGGTGATCCTGAAGTACATCCTCAACCAGAAACATATTGGGGTCATGTTAATCCAATTGGTATGTTAATTATAAAAAACTTTATTATGTTTTTTGTACATCGTTAATAATAAAAATTAACTTATAATTTTCGTGCAATTTAGGTCCTCGGGCTTGTTATGATGAAGGTAAAAGAGTCTCAGAAACTTTGAGCTACGCTTATGCTAAGCATGAAAAAGTGTCTGTACGTGTCGCCAGGATATTTAACACGCACGGGCCCCGAATGCACATGAACGATGGACGAGTAGTTTCTAATTTTATACTTCAAGCTCTTCGAGATGAGCCAATTACAGTAAGGGCTTTTTATATATGTTAAGCTTGTGTACGTATAGGGCATTCTTATTTTTACTTGATACACGTTTTCAAGCCGTTACTAATAGAGGAAAAACTCAGTTTTTTGTGGGTTTTTTTTTTCGCACGGACAATTTTGCAAGCGAGATATTTATATTATATTTTGTAAGTGGGAGAGAGTAACGTTATTTCAATATTGGCCTATTTCTTGTAAGTTTAATGACTTAACTATTAATTTATTATCTATAAGTTTTTTAATTTTTATATGCCTTAAAAATAGTTTTGTAAATAATACTTTTATATATATTTATATATATATTTTAATACTCAAATATTTACATTTAGAAAGTATTTGAAATATTCTCGTAAAAAAGATTAACTTATAAAATTAAAAATCAAACACATTCCCATGATTGTTGTTCTACTCTTCAGTTTTCAGAATTCTTATTGCATCATGTTCCGTTGGGAATAAAAATCAATTAAATTCCAACAATTTGGTTATGATTCCTACTTTCAGTGCGCTATATATTTTTAGGTGTATGGTAAAGGTAATCAAACTCGTTCGTTTCAATATGTATCAGATCTTGTGGGCGGATTGATTGCATTAATGGATTCTAACTATACACAGCCAGTAAATCTTGGTAATCCAACTGAACATACAATTAATGGTAAGGTTTGAGACTGACTAAGCATTTATTATAACAATATTGATTTTTACGGTTAGGTTTTATGTTTTTGTTGGTACTTATACAAAAAATATAAACTTTATTTCAGTTATATGTTTTTAACATTGATTATTTACCTGATGTATACTTAATAAATTTGTTGTAAAATGTTTGAAATTTAACTAAATAAAATAATTTGTTGGCTCTAATGTATAATTTGTTTTATGATGTATTACAGAATTTGCTGTAATAATTAAAGGTTTGGTTGGTGGAAAAAGTAAAGTAATAACAACGCCCGCTGTAGAAGATGATCCGCAAAGAAGAAAACCAGATATTACAAGAGCAATGACTTACCTTAATTGGAAACCCAAGGTATACCTATTGCACCTATTGTGCAATTGAATGTGTTGTTTTAAAGTGTCTAAATTGCTAAAAGTCACTATTTGCATAACGTTTGATATGGGTGTTATCCGTGGAGGTGGCAAATGAGGTTTAAATTTAAATCGTATCAAAATACTTAATGTGTGTGTAAATAGACAAATGAAATGAATAAAATAGTTTATATAATTATAATAATAATTTGTCTGGATACTAACTATTAGCCACATCAATTAATAGTTATACTTTTCATACATAAGCCATAAAAAAAATGATCTAACAATTCAAATTGAAATTTATAAATATATCTTTGTCTGTATAAAATACAAATCAAAATAATAATTAATGACAAAATTGAAAATTATTCAGTCAATATTACGTATTAAATAATAAATTTGGGCCAAAATCATCTTTCGTTGTTTGTATTTGATATATTAGCCAAAATTACAGAGACTGATGAATGATTCAATTTAATATTTTATAGAATTATAAAGTTTTAATTTTTAAAGTTCCTAATCGCCAAACTTGGTTTTTATTTTTTTCCCGTACAATTTTGATCTAGTAACTGTATGAGAAAAATTAGCCTTTTTGCCTCTTCATATTTAGGTCGTTAAAGATCCCTTGCTTGAGCTCATTATTCTTCTACTAAGTATTATTTAGTTGTTTGATTTTATCGTTGATTGTAAATATAAATAAATTTAAGCAGTACCTAACTAAATTTACATAATAATAGTAATAATTACATATGTATTTGTTTTACAGGTAGGCCTTAAAGAAGGTTTGAAAATGACAATTAATTATTTTAAACAAGAATTGAAAAATTCACAAAAAATTGTTTAATGAACAATACCATTACCATTATATGTTTAGTATTGTATAGTATAGTATTATTTGAAATTTTATGACGTATACCTTTAGTTCAACTTATGTTTATATTATATACATTTTTTATACTATTGATTTATTTTACATTTGTTAAAGTGTACATTTATGAGCTGTATATACGTGTCTGATTGAGTCTTTTTTGGAAAATTTCTGTGATCTCTATGCTTAATGTGTTACATACATTTATGTTTTACCTTTGTTTGTTGAATTTGTTGAATAAAATATTTTTATAATTAAATAGATATATTGATAGAATGTATTCACAATTAGTTTTTATGTTAACTGGGTGCAAATAATAAATATTAGCTACTAGTGAATAAACAATTTTTACTCTCTTTTAATTGGTATGTATAATAACCAAAAATTATGGAGTAGGTCACAGTTTTGGGTGAAATAACATACGAGTTAGTGCAGCCTACATACAAATTTGAATACAATGATAAATTACGATGGTTTTCCTAAACGACAATACTGAATGAATGCAAAGAAACAAATAACAACTCAAAAAATTGAGAATTCAAATATTCTATGTCTAACTAAACAATAGTTGTTGAATTTTTTTTTAATTATTATCATGTTGGATATTTTTGCTTTTGGGAGATCAATAATAAATAGCATTTCCTGTCTTTCATTTTTAACACTTTAACTTTTAAGTAATGTAAGCAAGTTCAATTATACATGTCACTGTCACGTCCAGTAATGTTATATAAATCTGAAACATGGACCTTGAAAAATAATTGAGACTTGCTGTAATTGAACAAAAAATACTTGACTTGACTTTGACTTCAACACAGGGTAATGGAGGAATCATCACAATGAGGAGCTTATACATGAGCAGGACACACGTGAAAGAAAGAAAACTCGTACATTAAAAGGGTAATTGTGAAAGAGCCGATTGGGAAAAAAACATTTTATAGGCCACCCTTATAGATGGGAAGACAGAATAAAAAATTAAATAGGTAGAAGCAATAGAACCAGACTATGGAGAGAACTGGCAATGAATAGAGAGATTGTGGAAAATTTGTTGAGAAGGTTGGTCTTAAGAGGCCAAAACCCCACTAGAAGACGTAGATGATGTAATACTATTCAGTATAATCGTTGTGATAAAAATCCCACACTTTTTTAAAAAAAATATAACGACTCTCCTTATTTTTCGAAGGTTTATAACCACACATTTATACGATTGAAAACCGCACATTTTGTATTTATAAATGTGTTATTTTTAATCATTTAAAAATTTTTGGTGTACTTAAAACTCAAATTTATAAACTCCTTACCTTATGCTTAAGTTCAGTTTTTTTTATTTTATTTAAGAGACTTGAGTGAAATACTACCCCCAATTAAACAGTTTTGCGTAAAAAAAAACTCTCATAGCCTCAACTTTTAATATTATTTAAATCAGATTGTTTTCATCTTGTAAAAAAAAAGTACATTTTGTTGGATGAGACAATGTGACTTTTTTAAATTTTAGTATTAATTATTTATTGAAATACAGTTGAATACTCAGAAAAATGGCTAAATGTTATAGGAAATATACGTACACATAAATGGTTTTTTTTTTTTTGTCAACCCCTAAAAAATTTTATTATTTTTAAAAAAAAGCAGTAAAAATCAATTTTGTTGACATGTGGGGGCGCATATTTCTGTTTGAGCAGCAGATAAGCAAATAGTAATAGCTCACATATTATAATGTGGATGAAATCTAATAATTTGGTACTAATACCAAGATACCTCACATTTCATTTGATCGCTGAAATTATTGGGCTATTAATTTTTGAACTAAATACATTTTTTTTAAAATTAATTTAGACAGACACTGTGATGATAAATTACCAACAGCTACAAAATGATCATCCTGTTTTATTGAACAGTAAAATTACACTATAAATATAGGTGGGTACAAGGGTAGGCAGGTAACATTAATTCAAACATTCCAAACGTTTTAAAATTATTGTCGGTTATAGTTGTTCAAACTTTAATCATGAGTTTTGATTAAATTTTATTTATAGATAAATAGGTTGTTACTTGTACCAGTCCTTAATGGTCTTGTCACACCAAACATATTGGCCCCTGAATTGCTGTTCACCTTCTGGTAACAAAGCCAGGTAAACCGGAGCTTCGGCCCCTTCCTCTATAGAACATTTTGTCAGTGACATATGTTTAATCATGTCTGTATCTACAGCACCCGGGTGAACGCTGTTAACAATTAAATCTCTTCTGGGATCCAGGTCAAAAGCTCTTTGCTGTATTAGAGTCAGCGCACTTACTCCTACTTTGGATACGTTATAGGCTCTCCATGGCCAACCAGATTCATCAGTGTTTCCTAATCTAGCCGAATCGATGTATTGTCGTATTAAATCGTCCAGTTCTTCAACAGTCAGCTGTGGCGAGGAAAACTTTTCCTTTAGCTTGTCACTAGGTATACGAGACAAGTGACCGGATGAACTTGATAAGTTTACTACGCGAGCACCTGGTAAAAGTAATGGAAACAGAATATCGCACACTTTCCTTAACCCGAAGTAGTTGACGTTCATTGTTTCTTCGACTTCCACGGCATGTTGTACAGCGTCAGGTTCGTATAGAATGGCAGCGTTATTAACCAAGATATTGATGCCGGCGTAATTTTTTTCAATAAAACTTTTAAATTCCGTTACGCTTGCATCGTCCGTAATGTCCAACTGATGAAACTTGGGACTTAAACCCAGATTTTTCAGCCTCTTTATTGCGTCTACACCTTTGTTGACATCACGAGCTGTCAAATATACGTCTCCATCAAACCTGGCGCATAAGTCTTTCACAATAGCATAGCCAATTCCTTTATTGCTTCCGGTGACTATGGCTAGTTTTTTTGAGCACATGTTTACTACAATAGGTGTATACCATGTAAAAAGTAAAAAAAATAAATTTCAACTTATTGCATTCAAATTACAAATGCAAACTGAACCCGGATCAGGGGTCATCAAGGCTTAACAATTAATGAGAGTACAGGTGTATATGACTACCTACCTAAAAAATATTTCTGGGATAAAAAAATAATCTTATCTGGTTTTTTTTTAATTCTGATAAAACCTCAGATAAAACATTACCTAACCAAAGTCACGAATAAACAATAATTTAGTAGATATTTCGATGTAAAGAAAAGCAATATACCTAGGTACTTATACTTATTTAATGACATTATTAATTCCACTTAGTAACATTATACAATTCAGCACATAATAACAAAATTAGGCTTTATAAACCAACCAATGATTAGACTAGACAAGAGGTTTTTTATTTTATTTTATTGAAACTTTGTGGTTTAACAATTTGTTTCGACATTTATATATAAATTTACAATTGCAGGTTTATTTTACAATAAAAGAAAAAAAGTATATAAATATAAATATATAATATATAAATATATAATCAAACGGATAGACCAGTCTCACGGATGAAGGATAATATTTGGATGATGACAATTTCAGAATTAGGATTAAGAATAGAAGGTAGAGTTAGTTGGATGTTATGAGATTTTAAAAATTAAAAAGAGTTAGAGGATAATGAGGGGCAGCTAAAGATGATATGGGAGAGGTCGCAAATTTTCTCTTCAGGGTGTACAGTAAGGGGAATCATTTAGAGAAAGTTTATAGGAGTGAGAAGGGAGAAGATAATGTCCGACCCGTAAGCGGCTAAATTGTGTACTAGACGAGAGTTAATTATTTAAATTATGTTTTTTTTAACCCGTAAAACAAAAATAACAATGAAAAACATATGCGTTGGTTGTTGCAATATTGTCGTCCAGTGAAACTCGACTGAGTTTGAACCTCAATAGACTATTTTCAGAACACCGAAATATACACAGCATAATAGTATGATTTCCACAAAACAAAATGATTAACTAGAATTCAAACAGTTTGGCAAGTAAACAATACAAAATATATTATAGTAGGTGTATACATGATCGTGAATGTGCCTAGTATATAGGTAGTTATTTATTTCTCAGATACCGAAGTTACTCCGCGTGGGAAGGCGGTACGAGGTGCGCGACAAAACGGCGTTTATTCAATACTACGTGCGCCGCCCGCCTCACTCGTACCAGTTTTTGATCGTTTTGTCGTTCCACACGTACTGTCCCCTGACGTTCTGTTCGCCGGGCGGCAGAAGCGCCAGGTAAACCGGCGCTTCGGCACCCTCCTCGACGGTCAACGGCCCCATGTGGCTGGTCATGTCCGTGTCCACGTAACCCGGATGGACGCTGTTCACGACGACGTCCCGCCCGGGGTCCGCGTCGTCGAACGTCCTCTGCTGTATCATCGAGAGCGCGGTCACGGCCACTTTGGAAACGGCGTAGGCGTTTGTCGGCCATCCGTCGTCCTCGTGGTCTCCGGCGCGGGCCTTGTCCACGAACCGCCGCACCAGGGCGTCCAGCGCGTCAACGGTGAGCGCGGGCGACGCGAACTCCCGACGCAGCTCGGCGCCGGGCACGCGCGACAGGTGGCCGGCGGAGCTGGACAGGTTTACGACGCGGGCGCCGGGACGCAACAACGGGAACAGCGCGTCGCACACGTTCCGCAGCGCGAAATAGTTGACGCGCGCGGTCTCCTCGGCCTGCACGGCAAACGGCGCGTCGGACGAGCCCTTGAACGCGATCGCGGCGTTGTTGACCAGCACGTCGACGCCGGCGTAGTTTTCCCGGACGAAGCTGGCGAACCGCGTCACGCTGTCGCCGTCCGCGACGTCCAGCTGATGGAACTTGGGCGCCAGGCCCAGCGCGTTCAGCCGCCGGACCGCGTCCTCGCCGCGGCCGACGTCGCGGGCCGTCAGGTACACGTCGCCGTCGAACCGGTCGCAGAGGGCTTTCACGATGGCGTAACCGATGCCCTTGTTGCCGCCGGTGACTATCGCCAGTTTGGCGGCGCTCATCTTCTGCGGACGAGAGAAAAGCTTGTACAAGTACAAACGTAGTACCACGTATAGCTGTGTGTATTTAACAGACCCGAATGAAACGAAAACTTCTTTTTTTCAAACCGTCTGTTCACCGTTTTACGTAATAGCCAACAGGTGTGTGTGTGATCCTTCGTGATCCGACCAATTTATATAACACCAAATTTATACATTATTCGTTTTGTGTAAATAACTCTTATCTATCTATTCGAATGACGATAACGGGTAATAATGATAACGTAATATTTGCATGCATGCAAAAAAAACAAGATTTTTAACGTTTTTTTTATCTGTTTAAAACGCTTTTTTTTTTTTAAATGTAATACCCATGTGATATAAATAACAACCTGTTAAAAGTCGTACCACGGCAATACGATTTTGATTTTATTAAATAATTATTATAAAATCGATGGTATTAAATGTATTCAATGTAGATTTTGTTTTATCAATGTAGTTTTTATTCAATGTACGCCATGGTGCGAAATATCCTACTTCACAGCGGCCGATATAATTTTACTTTTTCCTAATTATTTCCAATCACTCCACGTTGCCTAACTTGACATTGTCATTGAATAATTATTAATCTTATAGATCACTTCTTTTACCCAAACGAATTTTGACAGGAAAAAAAATCTTGGTTCAATAACCTATCGTAATACAGTATGGAGGTAATGAAAAGCATTACGGGGAAAAAAACGTTTTATACATTTTACCACAAATTTTTTTCCAACTCTTGTGACGTTTTAAACTGATTTATTCCATTATCACAAGTGTGAAAACAACGAGGAATTATTTCTAATAACGCGTTCGTATTATAGTCAGGGACTAAAATTGAGTGTAGTATGTGACGCATACTTTGTGACTATTGGGTAGTACAAAATGAAAAACTGTGTAACGACCTATGCACTGAATTACTGTTTAATGTTTTTTTATTTGTAAGTTATGTAATGTAATATAACTTATACCGAAAATATTAGAACTATTTGTGTATCAGTGATTTAATTTGATATTATTATTTTGTAAAATTTTCCCTTGTGCTGTAAATTATCTACTAGTTTATGTTTCCGAAAGTTTTAAGTGTTGAACCCGAGAAGTTTTTAGAAGATTCGTTGTAAAAAACAAGACGAAACGAATTTTTAACAACGGGTTTCTAAAAAAATTTGTATCCGAACCATCCAAAACAAATTTACTCTATTAGTACCATATATCTATACCCACTTTACTATGTACACTTTTATGAAAATTGAATTATTTTTACCACCCTTCCGGCTGATCACAGAAAACAACTCTCATTACGGTGGTCGGTGCCGGCCATATATTAAGGAGTAATATTTAGGCAATTTAATTTACTCGTTGTAGTGCATGTGAGTGAGTGTGTATTAATTATTAGTGTGCGTGAACTTAAATTACCTTCGCCGCGCGTTTCGCTTCTTAGATTTTACTCTATTAACGATTTTGTTGTTATTTCTTCTGGAAATGGCCATTGACAGTAGCACGATATAATTATTAGTCACCGTAGTTGCGCTGGATCAAACGACGTACGGAATAAAGCGTTATTGATGTTCAAAAATGGCTACACAGGTTATATACGTATATGTAATCAATGACCATACCGAAAAACCGCGAGGTACTCTGAACTCGTCTTCTTGTTAGAAAACCTGCGCCAATTTTAACGCGTGATACCTAGTTAAAACGGTCAAATTGTTTAAAGTGCTCCATTCGACTTGAAATTTATTATACGTCTTTAAAAAAATTTAACGAGTTTACTGATGGATTCCCAATCGGTTTAGATCATTTTTAAGGGAGTTATGGAACTTTGTAGAATTTTACGCAGTTATTATTCCGTGAAACCTCTAGTTTTTATAATGTCGTTAAAGTCACAAAACCTTAATACAACCTACGTGTGTGGTTTAACACATTGGCTCACACAATTTTGGTTTATAGCCGATTTGACGTTGTTATTTGGTCGTATGACTCGTCATTCCGTTTGGACGGCCATGTATTTCTTATGGGGGAAACAAATAATTCAAAATAAAAATCGGACCGAGCTGAAACTTTTACATAATACCAAAGTGGGAAACATACAGATTCGATAAAAGTTTTTATTGTTAAATTTGTTCTATACTAGCGATCCACTCAAAGCATACCCGCTACGCCTTCAAACTACCCACGCGACCTAGACTGATCCCGGCTTTTTTACATTATAAAATATACAACACCGCACCCTCACCCGCCGCCACCGTTTAGGCGAAAAAACGGTCCGAAAAAACGTATTTTAGCCGATTTATGTACCAGGGCCCCATGAACCGACGTTTCATAATAATTATAGGCACCGTTTAGGTGAAAACAGGTCTCCACTTGGCGCGCTCGCAACTTCGCAACTTCCCGTGCGACTTCATGCGACCCTGGTACCACGGGGGACAAAAATGTATTGTACAATAATTATTTATTATTATTATTTTATTATTTATTATTATTAATATTGTATGTATAAATATACAATTGTATATGCGGCTGCGGCGGTAGTGTTATATAGTCCGTCACTCCACGGAATTGTCAATTTTTGGTACCAGGGTCCCATGAAGCCGACGTTTGCGTTTCACGTACACCACGTGGCCATAAACACGTGTCGCGTCGGTTTCGTGCCGCGTCATGCGGATCATGGGTCCCTGGTACCACGATGAGCTAAAATACACCTATTTGCGGCTAGTTTTTGCGTAAACAGTGGTGGTGGTGTTAATTATAATATCACTATAGAATAATTTTAATGTAGTTATAGAATATTATAATATTTATAATTATAGATTATTATAATTTAATCAATAAATATAGCCCATCGCTCTACAAAATTATAAATTTTTGGTACCAGGGTCCCATGAAGCCGACGTTCGCGTTTCATGTACACCACGCGGCAAAAACGTCGCCGTAAACACGTGTGCGCGAACGTCGCGTCGGTTTTGAGCCACGTCATGTGGATCCATGGGTCCCTGGTACCACGGTGGGCTAATATGTCCGTATTTGCGGCCAGTTTTTGCCTGAACGATTGGTTTCAATTATTAAGGAATAGAATTTAGGCAATTTAATTGACGCGTCATATCGACGGTGCATATTGTGTCAACTTACGTGCAAGATGTAAGTTGTTATTTTTATGAAATAAAATGCCTTTACAGGAAAATTTCTCAACCTTGTCGACTAAAACGGGTTATGACAGTTTTTTTAATTTTATTTAAACGACAAGAACATTTTGTAGGTCGAACAGAAGACCGAAATTTCAAGGTTATAGTTTAGGTGGTTTTAGTAAAATACGTTTAAAAATTACAAAATATTTGCATTATTTAATAAAAAAACTTTTAATAAAAAAAAAAAACAACCGAAGCCCGATTGTTCTGCGGGGCGTGTGTGATTCCCTGTGATACGAGATTTTGGTACTGAAACGTACCGGCTCCGACACTTTCAGACGGGATTGAAATTAGTCATAATATTAGTTTGAATACCTACTTACCTTAAAAGAAAGATAATGGATCCGAGATGGTACTTTAATTGAAGCGGTTTTTTGAAATTTTTATTATTTTTGATGTTCTGAGGGAAACAAAAAACGGACCAATTTTTTGAGTTGCTCCGATCGACTTGATACTTATATATGTCATTTAGGTGGGTCATATGAGTGTTCCGCCGAAATTTCAGTCGATTTCAATCATTTTTGAGGGAGTTATGGAACTTTGAAATTTTAAAAGAAAAGAACTTCTTGCAGGGCGGATTGAAGCCCGAATACTAATTTGATTTTAAACTTTGCTAGAATTTTGTCTAGCGATCATTTGTAAGCGCGAGTGCGGTGCATTCTTATTCTGAAAATAGTATAGAATTTTGAAAATCGGGCTTCAATCCGCCTCGCATAAAGTTTTCTTCTTTCAAACAAAAAAAGAATTATCGCAATCCGTCTATTTTTTAGGGCATGAGAGTTTTTCAGTGAGACGTGTTTTTGTACTTAAAACGCACCGGCACCCACACCCTTAATTTAAACTTCATAGTCCAAAAAGAAAGACGGTTGATTCAATTGCATTTTATAAATGTATTAACCATTAACGGATTCAAGGGAGATTCGGACCGGGATAGAGAAAGACTCCGTATAATTCGGAAAAATGTATACTTTAGTCTCTGATAATAGTTATATTAATTTTAATGACGGTAGGTTTAGCAATTCAAAGTCGTTTTTTGCACATAAACAAAAAAAAGCAGGCTCTCAGAGTAGGCATTTCAAATTTTTTTTCTGCCAAACATACAATCTCACATGAATGTAACACAATATGCCTACATCACTCCTTGTAAGGTTTACGTTTGAGATCCAATATAATTGTTGCTCTTGCAAAATATAACAGACAAAATATATTTCACACATCGCCATGATCAGGATACTCATCTCTAGACTATTATCCAAAGCTTTAAAAGAAAAATTGTGCACCTGGTCCACAACGCCGGGGGAACGAAGAGCAAAACTACAGAAAAGTTTTACGGAAAATACAATAACCTGTGTAGAAACCAATGTAGCGAATATGAGAGACGAAAAAACAATGATATTAAAAGGTATACAACAAGCAAATATTATATTGTATCAGATTGTTCTGAAAAGCAAAACGATTTGAGTGGGTTGAACATGTCTGGTGGGAGTTAGCCGTTAGTGGACGTTACGCACACGGAATGTCATTGTCACTTGTCGCATTAAACTCAACAAAAAAACGACCAAGAGGAAGACCTTACCAGCGATGGCTAGACAGGGTTAAGAAGGATATGTATAAGATACTGACGAATCAAGAAGATAATGAACAATGCATTGGACCGGAACGGATGGACAAGTTTGTATGAAGCATGCAATTAAACCTTAACATAAAAAAAAAAATTGGTTCTCTAAAATTAAATATAAATACCAGCTGTGCTCAAATTGGAAAAACAATATGAGAAGACTGTTGAGTAAAAAATACCATAGGGACTGTAAAATTATAGTAAGAGTGCGTTTAAATATTTTGAAAAAAGTAGAGGACGCTGCGCACACCCTCCAATTTGAGCACTAATTCCACGTCATATTATACTATGGCTTTAAAAACAGCGACCACCCAAAACAGTGACTTACCTTAATGTATATTATAACTATTTAAGTGTAAAATATTATAGCTAAAAAAGGAAGTATCTAATGAGCTGCGACTTTTCAGTAAGTAGGTAACTGTGTTGGGTTGGGTAGGTCACTGGATATTGAAAAGTGTTATATGCTAAGGTTGTAAAAATATAATATTAATATGGTATACCGTGGTCGTAGGCAATGACAAATCATATTACTCGCGAAAATAATAATACTAAGCAAACCTCGGCTTACTATAAAAATTTACATCATTTACGTCAGTACAATTGTTTCAAAAGTATCTACAAATTATAGAAAAACGATTGTTATAATAATGATAATAATTATAAAATTTAACTGGTTTTTTTATAACTATGCACAATTGCAAAGCACGAGCAGAACCATTCTACAGACCTGAGAAGATATTCATTTTTTATAGGTATTACCTATCTGTTAAAATCAATTATTACATAGGATTTCGCTAATTTCGTCGTTTTTGCCTTATATTTCAGAAAATAATCAAAATATCAAAAAATGCTTCACTTAAAATAAAATTTAAAGCCAAATTCCCACTTTCATGTGGTATTCGACGTAACGATTGGAGTACTCCTTCTACCATAAAACGTCATTACAAACCTAAAAATTTCAAATTTTTCGCAGTAAAATTCTCAATTTAATTTTTGTTTTTAGGGTAAAACTCAAAAAGTAAGCAAGTAAGCTTCAACCAAAATACCACCGGATTCCATAAACCTTTTAAAAAAATTACTGACTTTGAAAATCGGAAAATTTCTTCTTTAGTAAAAAGTTGTTGACAGAAAAACAAAAGTAAAAAACAAAACATCATTGTAAAAACAATTCGTTCCTCCCTTGTCGCTCAGAATCTAAAATGTACAAAATGATTTGAAACATTAATTATCACACTTACTATTTTAAATATTTCGGACAAATATTTATAAATGATTTTATAGCATTAGTATAGTATTTATAATCTATTAAATAAAAAACATTGGTCCGGTAATATTAAATTATGTAGAATGTAAATAAAATTGTTATACGCTATGCCAAAAAAATACCGTTTTACGAGAAACTAATGGTAAATTTTTTTTAAATTTTTGATTGCAGATAGCAACTATTAATTTAGTTTTACTATAATAATACTTTAATTTAACATTTACAATTTTGAACATTTAAACAATAGACTATCGAATGTTTGTTTGTGAGTCATAAACTCATAAGTATGACAAATTTTCTACTCTAACTATAGGTACTAAGTTATAGTTGTCTTAAAAAATCAAACGTTTTACATTTGTCACGTTCTTTTTTTATCTTTCATATTTTTATATAACATTATCACAACGTATTGTCAAATGTTATTCGTTTCGCAAAATTACGAATATATTTTCAATTTCTAAACAACTACGTATTGTTTGCACTTTATTGGAAGAATAACAAAATAATTTATTAGCGTGGGAACGTGATCTTATAAACGTTTCCACATTCAACATACTATATTTATGTATATATTTGTTCTTTGATAAATCATTACTCATTAGCAAATACAATACACCTTTTATACTTATTTACTATATTATATTATTGTTATTTTATCGCATCGTAAAATAAAATAAAAACTGCAGTACACTATTTTTTTAAGATAAATAATAACTTTGACCATTACAATAATACAAATGCGAGTAAAACACAGTAAACTAAATTTACAGACAAAATTTAATTTTAATTTTAGGGCACTATATACGAGTGTGTCCACTATTGGTCACGATACAATCAGATATGTAGGTATACGTTTTACTACTCTTCAAGTGAAAATATTTCAAAAACTAAACGAAATTCAGCAAACAACTCGCACGAATGTTCAACTTTATCAACACTAAATGCAAATAAGAAAAAAAGCTTATTGATCACCAGGACTGGAATTTTATAGCACTTAAAATTGCATAAATATGCGCTAAAAATATGACTCGTTTGTGATTAAAAACGGATACAAATCCAAAAATAGCATCAAAATCGAAATAATCGTATAATATGCGCAAAATAAAATGTAAAAAATGAGATGTATCTGAACCATAAAACAAATTTTAAGTTTACTCGGCTACTATTTAAGGACTTCATAAAAATTATGTAATTACTATAAAATCTCAGCCTTGAAATGTAACCAATTTTAATTAAAAACTGGTACAAATGCAAAATAACTTTAAAAATCCAAAAATAGTATTAAAAACAAAAAAATAACAAAATATGTGAAATGAATATCTCTGAACCACGAAACAAATTTTAAGTTTTTCTGCTTCTTTTTAAGGATTTCATAAAAAAATATTCAAATGCTATAGAACCCCAGCCTTGTTGATTACCTTAGGCGTATGTATATACCAGCTACCATTTCAGCAATCGTGCGTGTGTTCAGGTTTTCACAAATTATCAAAAATTTAGTAACCTAAGGTCTATTGTTCCACCGTATACAAAATTATAGATGACAAATTAATTTATTCCGCATAATATTATCATAAATATCATGTGCGTATTCTCAAACAGTGCTGTTCTATAGCGAAGCTGGTGTAGTGCGAAGGCCATGCTGAACACGTAATGTTTTCCCATATTGAGCCAAGTAGGTAGTTATACCTAGGTAGTTATGAAAATATGAAACAAAACTTGATAAACAGAGCAAATAAAAGTGTATCACGTTTGTTTAACACAAATATTTTATCATGCAAACTGTAAATTGACTGAGCTTTATAACAATAACAAAAAATATGTGTGCCTATAGTAAAAAGTTTAAATAACATATAAGTAAAAAGTCCTGGTACAAAACAATAAAAATGGTCCGAAAACTCAAAAAAACATATCTACGTGTTAAGAAAATTAATTTAAAACGTGTGAAAACTTAAATCGATGTCCAAAACCACGATTAACAATGAAAATCGGCCAAAATTGGGTGGTTAGTTCATAATCGTGATTACGCTGCGGTTACGCCTAATCAAACATGGTGAATTTTGTTTTACATATCATATCTTAATATCAATTCTTAAATAATAAATTTATGTAAGTTACGAATTTTTTATTCTAAAAATAAGTCAAAGTTATGATCAATTTTCAACCATTTTCCAACTTTAAACGTCTAAAAATAAAAATTGTGTCTATGGATTTTCGAAATTTTTTGTATAATATAGTTGTTGTTAAACTTGCGTTAAAGTTTCAAAACAACATTAAATTTTTTATCGAACAAAAACCACAAACAAAATGGAAATTGTTGAGCTAAATTTAGAACTTTAAAATTTTCGAAATCACTTGAAACTTAAACCAAACCCGTATCTTACCTATTTCAGTATTGTGTAAAAGTTTCATCTAGTTCCGTCTATTATTTTGGAAGTTACGGCCAAAAAACTAAATCGATCTTCTAAAAATTTTCTTAAAATAGATTAAATTATATGAATTTATTGTTGTTTTCATCAACTATTATAACTAATAACTTGTTATAATATGTATAATTATGAGTCTAATGTAAATTATATAACTATTGATTATTATATACATATTACTAATACTATATAGGTACTTAATATTTGTTATCAACGATAAAACTCATAGTAGCTAAGATAATTATAATTATACCTAATTATTATTACAAAATAATAAAGTAAATTATTTTTACTCTGATGTAGATAAAATTTTTTTCCTAAACTATATGAATTTATTGATATATTTATCAACATGAGTAAAATTACTTACCAATGAATATATTATTATTGGTATTTTACAATAAAACACACATTAAATTCTCGTTCACGTCCAATACAATGTCATTTAAAACAATTCAGTAAATCATAAATGGAATGGTTTGTTTTATAAATGTGTTGGTACCATATTATTGTGCCAACTTAGGTATTTATTAACCGGTTTCGTGTTTATTATTTATTATTATTAATTGTTTATGAACGCCCGAGAGTAAAAAAGTTATAAAGTAATACAATGAATTAACTTATAATATATACAATATACACTATAATAATCTAAGAAATATATACAAAATTAAATACAATACAATGAGTACTAAAAAAATGAGTGATTTCTAATTGCATAAACTAATACAAGATCTATGGATAAGCTGTTTAATTTTAAAAAAATATCATACTGCATATTATTATTGTTCGTGATATCGGTATAAAGTCTTTTGTTTCATGTTATTTATTTCTGTAATCAACAGAGATAAACATTTAGTAAAAAACAAATTTTTGGTAGACACGGATATACACAATCTTACAAAAATTTAATGTATTTATTGTTTTTATTAAATCATAATATATGTTTATAATACAGAAATATAAACATGATAGAGGTCACTTATAATATACTCGTATTATATTATGTTATAGAATACACTGTTACTCTAGTGTGTGACGTAAAAGTTTTCAAGAACTGTCTTCTCTAGTTAATTAATACAAAAAATAGTTAACTGTGATTGTATAACATTAACACAAAGCAAAGTTCTTTTCATTGTCGCACTTAGCCAATAATACGCGTTAACATACAATCCACCATAATCATTCCGTTTACAAGTGCATATAAATGCGTGATTGTCATTGTATGTTCTGGTTCACAAATACCACTTTGTATGACGTGTGTACCATTGTCTACCAATAGTTTTAGATGCTGAGCATAGCGAAGAATATATTTTTTTTCTATCTGTGAACACTTTTTAGGACATAAGAAATGCTCCGATTTTTAAATTCAGTACTTTTTTCCGAAAAGTCTATAGAGTATGGACTCTAGTGGAACTTGAGGGGTCTTGAATCTGAGAGTTCAAAATCGTAAAAGTTACAATAAAAAATCTAGGCAAAATTTAAGAAAAAACGTTAAAAATTACAGGTAACGTGTGTATTGACATAATCGATTTAGTTTTTTGCCATAACATCCGAAATGATGTATGAAAATATGTATACTTTGTTTTGTATTGTATTGTTTGCAAAAAAAATGTAAGTATACAAAAAAGTAAACTTAACTCAATGTTGATATTCTTTAACAAAACTAATTCAGTTTTTCGTTTTAAACTAAGAGGACAATATTGTCAATATTTCAATACATTTTAACTTCATCGGTTTTGGATCGTAAGTCGGAAACACAAGCATATATTCAAATAATACTTCAAATTAAGACAAAAAGTACTATTCTTCAAGAGATTGTATGCGATATTGAAGAAATTCTATTACTCGAAAAAGTGTTTGATGTCTTTTTAGAAAATTTTTTTTAAATATCATTCCTATAACCTATATTCTATATCCTTCAGTACACTCGTAATCTAAAAATTTATTGTCATTTACGTTTGAATCATAACGTATACTAAATAACAGCTGAAATAACGAATTGTAAAGTTTCTCATCATTTTTACATATTGTATTTATAAAGAAATATTTAGCAGTTTGAGAGTCAGAAAACATTCTCTACAACTTGTGTTGTGATTTATAACAATATTTTTTATCCAAATCTGACATCCATCGAGTTACCAAAACCGTACTTCCTTTTTATTTCTGCCGGAACATATTAGTGCAAACGAGCAAAAATAAAATGATTTATGGGTGATAACTGATATTATTTGTAGACAAAACATGGACGTAGGCCGAAGGTTAAAAACAGAACTTAAAGGAACCTTGAGAAGCAATAATATACCAATTTCTAATATGTGGTAACCAATTAATAGTCTAACCATCAATTTAAATAATTACAACAGTCGCATTATTATTGTGTAGGGCGAGCTCAACGCTTTTGTATAAAAAGTTACGGAAAATTGCGCATAGGGATCCAATATTGTTACATTTACATGAATCAATGTGCACTGATTAAGATGCTGCTGCAGGCGTCAATACAACTATTGTTTTCGAAATTCAATGAAAGATTTTGCTGATTCGCATAATAAATAAATAAAATGACGTGTGTGATTGCAGTCTTTAACATAGCATGAGCAAGTAAACAATTCTTTTAGAAATAATGTTATTTTTTTTTTTTAAACTCAAATCTCTCTTGACGCATACGACTTCTTGTCGCATACGACTTTTTGTCGCATACGACTTCTTGTCGCATGCGACTTCTTGTCGCATACGACTTCTTGTCGCACACGACTTCTTGTCGCATACGATTTGTTGTCGCATAGGACTTCTTGTCGCATACAACTTTTTATCGCATACGACTTTTTGTCGCATACGACAAAAAGTTACGATACACTTCAAAACATAGGTTAGGTTAGGTGCGCCAGGTGTTAAAAATATATTTTACAGGATTTTAAAATGGTAAAATTACCTAATTAAATCATTTTGATCGAGTTTAAACGTTACTATTTTCAAATCGTGAAAAAACGTTAATCCGCATACTTACCTACCTAACTAGTATGTAAAACTGTTACCAAAATAACGAAACCGTTTTAATTTTTTTTATAATTTAAACGTCCTTTAAAGAACCTGTAGAACCTGTATACCTTAAAATGTGCAAAATATACTCAAGTCTTTTTTTAAATTACAATATTCAATATGTTGATGGTTTTAACATAGTATCAAAATCTTAACAAAACATTACTGTGCAAAAAAAAAAAAAAAAAATTAAATAAAAAGGTGTTTTGCGGTTTGTAATAATTTATGGAAAAAATTTTTATAGGTCTATAGAAAAAATAAATTTAAAATAAATGTGACAGTTCATTGCGCAATCAAATAATATTGTGCCAACCTACGCCAGTACTTCTACAGTTTACTTTTATGTTACCTAATTAGCCACTGATAACTCAATGAATTGTATAGCAGTAGTAGTATGAAGTTTCTGTCATCTATAGTTTATCAAAAGTTGGAAGTGTACAAACTAAACACTCAAAATTGTAAAATAATGGACTCTATTATCTCTTAGCTTATTCAATGTTCATCATTTTTTAAATTTATCGCAATAGGTATTTACATCAAATAAACAATGTACATAATAGGTACATGTTAAAAAGGAAAATAGGATTTAAATTTTGAAATTGTATTCTTTATTATCATCATACTATTTAAAACCGTTAAACTCTTTTATTTTTACATAGTAAAAAAAGCGAGGTACCTACACACTACACAGCCGTAAGCTGTAGTGTTTTTATGCTTTTACAATGATGTTTCTTCAAATCAAATTGTTGACTATTATCTCACTCACGTGTATTTTGGTGAATAAAATTATTCACAGATGAATATTTAATACATAGGAAAATTTTTCATTGTTGAAGTAGGTAGGTGTACCATCAATGGCTTTTTGAAAGTTATTGACCATGGTAACATTGGACCAACAAAAATTGCAATATGTGCAGTTTTTATTTATGATTATTAACTGTACAAAATAAAATATGTTTTAATCGATAATAATATTTGTTAAGTATTTTTTCAAAACACCACTGGTAAGTATTATACTGAATACGTACATATATATATATATATTAACTATATGTATATATAAACTTACCCGAGAAAAACTATAAACAACAGATAATTTGTTTCGTTTTAAACCAGTTAGAATTTAATTTTTAAATTTGGTTACTTTTTATAGGGTCATATATTACATAGTCCAAACTCCAAAAATACTTCACGAACATACATACAAATTTTTTAGTATTTCTTAACAAATTGCGAAGGTAGAATTTTAAAAGGTCAGTTCAATTGGACTATATTAAGTCTAGGCACTCTAAAAAGACACTGCAGTCTGCAAAGTTAAAATTTAATTTAAGATACACCGTTTATAATTTTTTGTGTCGTTCACATTTCACACACTATACAATACATACGACGCTTTTTCAGCGACCCTGGAAGTAGTTCAAAAATATGAGTTAATATATACGCGGGTACGAGTAAAAATATAATTTTTAAAAGAGGAACACTCGACACACTCCTACGTTACGCTAACAGAAAAGTTTAAATTAAACGATTCACAACGACACGACGACATGGTTTGTACACGTGATTCTTATGTGAAACTCACATGGATAATACATTGATACTTACATTAATTATGTATAAAGAATTCTGATAAAAAAAATATTTTAAAACAATAATTACCTATAGCACTAAGTAGTCAAATAGTACATATGTACCTATACAGTATCTCTAAATCAAAGTATGTAAATTAAATAGGTTTCATCAACAGGTTCAATTAATCTTATTTACTATAGAGTACTGACAGTTTTAAACTTTCCAAATTAATTCTTATGTTTTCTATTTTCTTTTTAAGTTGAGAAAACCAGGCTCAGACACTTAGCTTTTACATAATAATTGACGCTCTTTTTTTCGAAAACGTTTGCAGTATATATTTTTTAAATTAATTTTTTAACTGCTATCCTTACGCTATCTTAGTATTGGAATTCTATTTTTTACTCTTAGATGAGTAATTACTATTTATAGTGAAGAATTTTTGTAACTATCAAATTTATTATAGTTTAAAACTTACTTAAGGATAACAAAGGCATGGGATACCTATAGGGATGAGTTGTAGGGTGCACGAAGGGGCGTTAATCCTCTCCCCTTGGAGTGTTTCTCTTCTTTCGTTGCTCATATTATAATGTTTGTTATTTATTATTTTTAGAAAATATTTACTGAAAATACCAAAAAAATGTTAACTATGACATAACTGTATCCTATTTGTTGTTTAGTTTAAGTCCTTTCAGTGGATAAAAGAAGGGATAGTAACTATAGTCACTTTTGAGGGATTATCTACCATAAAATACTAATGGTCTATCAAGTGAAAATTATAAATTATCTTTAAATTTTAATACAGGTTAGTCCCAATTCCTGTAATAGGTAGCTGCTCTTTGTAGCTAGCGAACCACCAAATTGGTAACCTGTTGCTTACAATGCAATAATTTTCTCTCCCTCCTTGAGGAGCAATACAACTCAGGACCCAGCTCTGATATAAGTACCTCGTTAAAACAAACAAAAATAGTCAAACAAAATGTAAAATACATCGTTGTATTCTAAAATCTAACACAAATCTTACAAATTTAGTATAAAACTACTATTTAAAGATAAGACTAGTGACCCACCCAAAAACGTGACAAACTGTCCATTCTTAGTCACCACTCCATCAAGCCCCACTCGGTCTTGACATTTCCGGCTTTCAAAAAATTTTTTTCCACTCTTATATCTTCTTCTCCTTTGTCTTTGTCTTGCTTCTAATTATTTGGGGTCGGTCGCCCTAACTATTTTTGTTTTGGTCTTCTTATTCCTCCCTTTTCTTCAACGTTTATTTTCATAACCGTTCTTACTGCTTCCGTTTCCTTTCTCCTCATCACATTCCCAAACCATCTCAGTCTATTCCCTCCTATGTATAATTATCTACTATTGACCCTATACCATATACTACCTCTTAAATATTCGTTCCTTATTCTATCTTCTATTGTGATCTCGTCACTCTCCGCTTATTCCTCATAGCATTCTCATGTCTGCACCACTCATATCTAATCTGTTCTGTTCTCCTGTTAACCACACTTTATCCTATGTTCTTAAACTATTAAATACTATAATACTATAATTAAATACTATATGTACCCACAATTTATATTCTATATTATCACATTTAAATTTCAAAGACTGTAGTAAATTTGAATAGTATTGCTTCATAAATCATAAACTGTTTTTATCTATTGATACTATAAACAATAATTAACGAATATTAAATGATTAATTTTATATTACTATGTCTTGGCTAAAAATTATTTAATTAGGCTTTATGGAGATGCAATAAATTGGTTGTACTTGAAAGAAACTATATATGTAGACATAGTTATTGTTGCCTAATATATAATATACTTTGGAACATATTAAAAATATGTATACTTTTTCGTACATTAATCATATAGTTATTATAATTTTGAACAGAACATATTATGCAGTACTTTTTGGGAGCTGTAAAATGTAAGATCATTGAATGGTTGTTGCAATTATAGTAGTAACAGCCTTAACAAACTGTAGCCAATTTATTTGTTACACTGCATTATCACGTGAATCAATTTAAATAAATGACAAATGTTAAACATTGTTGTATTATTTGTATGTACTGTGCATGTTATTTAAACATGAACTTAATTAATGTCCAGTATGAATTATAAATTTTTCAAATCAATCGTACCATTAAATTTGCATAGGTAATTTATAACTTCTTCGAACCGAACATAACCTACATTTGGATTATTAGTCAAAATAAACGTCAAAATAGGACAAAATTATTTCTTAATTTATCACTAGAATTTTAAGTATAGGTACTGTTGAGTGGGCACATAGGAGGAAATTTTTTACTTAATATTGTGCAATGTTAGAATTTCATAACCTGCATAAATTGAGTCTGACATTAATTTTTATGAAAAAATAAACGGTCGGACGAATATAATTGTAATAAAATTCAGCCAAAACATACTGTTTCCTTTGTTAAATTTAAAATACACGAATTTGATCAAAATTAATCCAATGAAAATATTAAAGAAAAGTAACTATTTTCAGGTTTATATAAAAAAAATACTACTTCCCATGTTAAATAAATTATGTGTTTAAAAAATGAATCAAAACGTACCAATGAAAATACAAAACGTCGTAGTTACTATTTCCAAAGTAGGTAACCTATACGCTATAATGCATTATTTCCCTTAGTGCGAGGATAGGGAAACTGAATTGAATCAAATATAAAACGTACTATTTCCACTGGTCTAAATTTTGTATAAAAACCATTGATACTGAAAAAGGTGAAAAATGGAAGTAGTACATTTTGGAATGCTACGTTCAAGTATAAACCGTCTAGTATAAGTATAGAATAAATTTTATGTGAATTCAACTATATGGTTGAATCTGATTTGATTGATAAACCATGTAAGTACCTTGTATGATGACACATTGACACGTTTTGTTCACACATTATTAAATTTAAAACAATTATTGTCTATAGGAAATTTTTTTAATCGAGTTTAATTGCTATCACGTGAGTAGGTGTACTGTGTTTATGTTTTGTAATACTTTGCGTAACAATAATAGAACTAATAAATAATTAATATCTATCTAATTTAAATGTTTGCAATTATAAATCCATATCTATAACCAAGTTATTATAATTGAAAATTATTTCGTGTCCACGTAAAAGATGCATGACAATCTGATGTAGAAAACCACATGAGATGCGCAAGATTATTCGTTTCTCGACGTATGATTTGAATATTATTACTGCTCCTCGTTAATGACAAAATTCACAAATTCATGTTCATATTGCATCATGAGAAGTATATGGACTCCGGTGGTACTTAGGTTGAAACTTTTTTTGAAATTTTTCCTACTTTTTTAATTATACCCCAAAATCTCAAAACAAATAAAGAATATTTATACGTAAATACGACTTTCGGAGTTTTCGGACCATTTAATTGTTAAATTTAATTTTTACCAGGACGTATACTAGATAACTGAGCTCGCTCAGAATCCTTTTTTTTGAAGGCAATGATTTGTCATTGCTTTCAGACATAAAATAATACGTTTCAACCACAATTTCCAAACCAGTGACCCACCCAATGCGTTATCGTTGCTTCGTCAAACTACCCGCGCGTCCTAAACTGATTCCGGCTTTTTTTGAATGTATCCGTGTGTTAAATTTTGTCCTGATTCATCGAAACAATATAAGTATGCACCGTCTTCAAAAGATAGGTAAAGATTCACGGTTTTGATTTCATGATACATATGGATTAAATAAAATAAAATAATACATATAGTATTCACTGAGTCACCATATAATTACCAATATAATTACCAATATACTACCAACAATAATTACATTGATTATAAATTTTGTTTTTCTCTCAGAGGAATTTTTATTTAAGAGCTCAAATATAAGTATGGACTTTTGCCATTGAAATATAAAAACCGCATACATTAGATGTTCTCTAAAAATTATAGGTACCTGTATTTTTGAATTTATTCTTATTTCTGACATCTAAAAAAAGAGACGGAGAATTTAAAAACCAGCAAGGAATGCTCACAAAAAGCAAAAAAAAAAATCCCTTTATACCGTGATATTGATCTGTATTTTGATGTAAAATAAAAAATCAAACACTGTTCTTTTCTGTTCACAGCATTGTTTTAAATCTGAAATAGCTCGTCTATTTATTTTTGAAGCTACAATAATGAACAGCAAATCTGTCAGTATCCAACTTCGAGTAAGCATAAATTGAATTTTTAAAATATACAAATTAATAATAATGAAAATAAAACTATTCAAATGTGTATTTGAATATAGATGGATCATTAGGTACTCGTTATGCTATTATATGTTATCAAAACCGAAAAGTACTACCATACTTTTTAATCCACTTCATGGTCATTGTTATAAAAAAAGTGTAGTAGGTATTAGATAAAAATATAGGTAGCCATGTACCTATCTAATGGATAAGTTATCTATACTCTGTAATAAAATAAAAATTAATTTATACTCTTGAACATCACTCATTAAAACTGTAAAAAGCTTTTAAATTAACATAACCCACACTGAATTTTGTACATATCACACGCATGATACAGGTAACCAATTAAGGCATTTAATAACTTCATTTAAATATTCAAATAATAAAATATTATAGAGATATTAATTATTTATTCATTACAGAGACTATATATTTCAATAGGTACCAACTTATAGAAGTGATAATTTAGTTTTAGCCAAAAGTTTTTTACAATATTAGTGTTTTTTTAACGATGTTATGTACTAGAAGTATAAAAAAATCATATTTGAATGCCGTTATTTTGTATTGCTATGATTCATTCACATTATTGTAAACAAAATAGTTCAAACTGTAAAGTAAAAATTATAAACGTATAAAAGACATACATTTTCTAATTTCTTAATGATTTAATGTGCATGATACTTCTATCCAACCATTTTTATCTGAACAAATATTCAAAAAGTATCCAAAACTTATCTTACAGAAAGCTATAAGTTTAAGAATGAAGTCCAGTAACGGCAGTAATAAATCGTGTTTCGGTTTTTTCATCGGTTTCTTTTAAATAACAGCAATAAAATGTATATGTTTTTAGTTAAACAGTATTGTATAACGGGAATACACTTCCCAAATACGGTAATACCTACTTAGTTCTTAGAAACACTATTATAAGGTATATTCTGAAATCTAAATGAACGAATTATTATAGTTGTATATTATTAAACTATTTAAAGGCCTTAACTTAAATATTTCACCTTCCTGGATGTATCATATGAAAAAAAAAAAAAAAATAGAATCCGAACAATGTTCAGAAACTTTGCGCATTTCAATTTTTTGAGGCGCAAATGCGCAATTGTATTTTCTAGAACGTGCCGAAGGGTTTACCGCCATACTAAAATGAATACAGGGTAAGCACCAACATTAACATGGTATTTTTTTAAGAGACAGTTTATCTAAGTTAAAAATAATAATAATCAACATTATAGATGAATATTAAGAAAATGAATATTGCTATTTATACTGAGCAACTGTTTTTGGATAGGTTATTAATCAAATAATACATTTATTGCATTCGATTTAAAAATAATTATACATTTCTATTAGGAATACAAATAAACAATTTTGAGTGAACTTCAGTCTACATTTGCATAGACTTAATTTGATACACTTCAATCCAAACAAAGTGTACCGATTCAAAAAATCGCAACAGAAACACTAGTAATGGACATTTACATACATTTACACCCACCAATCTAATTTTGTGCAACCCAAATAAAAAAAAAACAGTGGCTAAACGTAATTTATTTATAATTTTTAGTTAATTACTATTTTCTACAGTTTCCTATTGTAATGTATAAATTTAATTCTGTACTTAGTACTATTTATGTAAAAAATTACCTAAGTATTCAAAGTTCATGTTATCATTTTAAATATTAAAGAACTTATACATACCTAACTACCAACAACACGCTTATTTAGTCTTCAAGTGAAAATATCAATAAACTTTAATCACTACTTTGGGTGATGCGGCTGAAAATAGTAATAAATTCTTACACTATTTTAAATACTGACCGATGAATCGTAAATATAATCGTTTTTTTGCGATTACCTTGTGATCTGTGGACTTAAAAAATACAAATGTAAAAATTTGCCATCAAAAACCATATTTATTTGGTTAATGCTCTCTTTACTACGCTTTTACAAGAAAAAAAAAAAAGGAAAACGAAATACGTTTGTAAAATCGTGGAATGAACATTGCACTTTTTACTGCATTAAAAATTTCGATCTTATTAATGCAAAAAAAAAACATTTTTATGAAGAGTTATTTACAGTAATTATTAGGTAAACTTTTAATTTTGTTATAATTTTTCGATATTTTTGTTTTCAATGTAGACAATTTTGATATTAGTACCGAAATATGTCCAGCAAGTAATACAGAAGTGATAACGAATCGTTGATACACTTTCTAAGTTATTGACCATATTAAAGCTTTTATAACCAGATCGTTCCTCTAATTTTTTATAATTTTCTTTGTTATTTCAATTCCTCTTTTTTTTTGTTTCTACTATACCTATAGCGTTCCTTTACATCGACTAGGTATCTCGAACTGAATTTCACGTCGGAGACCGATTATGAATTTTAAAATTAGAATATAAAACCTAAAACGTCACGGATTAAGGAGATTCGAAACCCTGTGAACATATCACCCTGTATACACATATAGAAAACGTGCGCAAACGGTCCCCTCGAGAGTGGTGAGTGCGTGTGTGGGTCACGAAAACAAGTGACGTCAAACGCATGCGCCCTACGGAAGAGACGCAGTTCTAACCGAGGTGGTGCGAGACTGAGAAGTTTGTGCGTGCGTGTTTCGTAAACATAATATTATATTTATTTATTGAGAGCCCGCCACTCCGGCTAGTCGGTATCGAGTGCTTTCTGCACTTTTCTTCGAACAAAAACAAAATAATTGCCTACGGCGAAAACAAAAAAACAAAAAAAAAAAA
>CM029357.1:13598634-13753177 GCA_017140985.1 Hormaphis cornu
AAAATCAAAATAAAACCTCAAACGGACCTGTTGGCAAGGACAAATCAAAATCTCTCCACCACGTCGGTACATTTATAATACAGATAGTGCATATATAAATGTATCGTTTATCGATATAATATACTTATTGTGACCAAACAAAGCAATAGTTTTAGGAGTTAATGGGTTTTTTCAACAAAATTAAAAACGCGTAAAAATCACATAATGCGTTAATACATTTCATAGATAAGAAAATTTCCAATTTGTTAACTAGATCGTTAGTATAATGCAATTTAATTTTGTTCACTATTCAAACAAATACGATATTCAGTTATTCACGCAAACCGTAACAGTATAACTTCATTAATGTCCACAATGTTGAACGCGAAATAATGTCCCTACTTAAAACAGCATCAATGACAGTATGTTATAATTAAAATGATACGTTTGTGTAGATAGAGTACGAAATAAAATATAGGGCGAATTGCAAAATTAATGTGGCAAATTTTCAATGTAAATATTGATTTAAATAGATCTATAGAGAAAGCAGCAGGAGGTTAGACGTATCTTAAATTAACGTAAATGAGTTTAAAGTTTTTATGTCTTCATCTAAAAATACTTTTTGACATCAAAATTATAAATTTAAATTACATACATTTTTTCTCTTCTTTATGAAATGCAATAGTTGATTAAATCTTTAAATAAATAATTTAAACATAATTTTGTTGATCTACTACAACAATTAGTCCTAGTACGGTTATTTTTCTGTTCTTGCTATCACTTCTTCATATGGGTTCCTTTGGTGAACTTGTCAAATCAGAATACTCATTTTTGAGTTTGAGTATTTTAAAAACAGTACAAGTAGGTATATCTTTTAAAGAACACAAACAATATCATTTATATTATACGATAACATAACATTAAAACAGTATTTTATTTATTTATTTTTATAAACACAAATTAATTTTCAAGTGTTTTTACACTTTACAGCCATGATTACAACAACACAGACCTCAGGTGATTATATTATTTAATCTGTGGGTAAAATTCATCTAGGAGAAATAATTTTCTCGCTTTTATACACCTTGGTTTTAAATACAAATTCTGCCAACACGAACACTATTCACATAATATTATAAATTTCGGGTCAAATATTAGGTACTGATTGATGAACTATAGAGAGGTGCATATCAAAATTTTCAAAAATAGGTAGGTACGTGGCACGTGCATTTATTGAGTAGGTAACAAATCGTTTTTATTAATCAATATATACGGTAACTTATTATTGTATTATTTTATTGAATAGACACTAATTCTGAGTTTCATAGAACGTTTATTTAACTTAAACATTTATCATGCGAATCTTTTAACATCGAATAATTGAATCATGATTGGTCCAAAAAGGTTCAATAAGCCATCAAATTTGTTAAAATGTTAATGCGAATTTGCATAAGTTTTGTTTTTATGTTTATAGAATATATAGGTGCGATAGTGTTTATTAGATTATTGTTTGCGATTGAAAATAGACAGAACATCAAAAGTTTCAAAATTATATTCAAGTTATTAATTCTGAAACAACTCAGTAATAATAAATATTATGTTCATAATCGCGTAATCTTAACTATTTTCTGCAACTCGGGACTAAACTATACATTTAAACTGACCAAACAAAATTTGAACTTTTTTAAATCATACTTACCAAAAACTTTAATGAATTTTTACTGTACTATGTTGTTATATTATATAGAATAATACACAGATAGTTTATCCAATTTTGTGTTTGACCATATAGGTACTACATAAACGAGGACTTAAAATAAAATCATATTATGAATAAAAAAATACTCTTTTAATTTTCATAAATAAAGTACTCGTATACCATTCAAATTGATTCGTATTAAACTAATAATAAGCTATAGATTACTAATAAGTTTCCCCCAATATAAACAAAAAAATTACGACCTAATTTTACGGTTTTCAACGCTTAGATTACTTTTTGGCAGTCACCCAACCACGACCACCACTTTATTATTGTTAACCGACCATACAAACGTCAGCAAACAAAATTATTTTAAAATGATGTAAAATTAGCGTAAACATAAAATAAAATACAACCTCAAAATTACAACATTTTTTCAATTTTTTTTCATTTTCATTAAAAAATATGAGTTATTTTCCAAGAAACGTGTTGTTGGATATTTTAATGAAGTAAAATATTACAGTAATTTAAAAATGGTGCCCTGGGTTTATAAATTGTATTTAATATTTATAATAAAGTTCCTAATGGAACAAAGTACCTATATACATATTTAAAGGTGAATGAATATAACTAAATTATGGAACGTATAATATTTATAATATATTTGTTGTACACATGTATCTTACAAGTTTTCAAATCAATTGTTTTTAATGATGATTGAAAGTTACAATTGTTTAGAAAAGCATTAAATCGCCTTTTTATGTTTCTGTTTTTGTTTTTATTTTGGTGCTTAAATACGTTTTTTGTTTTTTAGTTTGAATTGTATTCATAATATGATATTAGGTAAATAATAGTGTTAAATTTTAATTTTGTAAAAATATTTGGTGATAAATTAAATTCGTTATATAGAGTTTTTTTCTTCAAAATCGGTATTAATGGGTACCTACGTAGTACGTACATAACAATATATAGTATATTATACTAAATAGTTTTGACCTATAATCTAACATATATGTATATATAAAATATTTGAATACAAATAAAATACGTAAATACAAACAATTAAAATACTTAAATTATATTAATACATATTAATTTTTATATTTATATAGGTATAAATATCAACATAAGTAATTTTAACTATAATTTCACAAAGTTCATTTTCAATATTTTTTATGTTTTCATAATTACTATTTTAGTATCATACGTGTCTCAGTTGTGTAAAATTTCTATATCTATTTCGAGAAATATTTTTCAATATGATAAACGCATATAAAATTAAATTTAATCAACGGATATTAATTAATGTAAATATATTGTAGGTACTCCAATAACTAAATGTCAGAAAAGTTACCAGCTATTAAGAACCTTTGAGCTTCCATGGTATTTTTATTTTTGTTTGCAAGTTAAAACATATCCGTTGTAAGTTATTATTTTGTAGATGATTCCAAGCTGCAAAATTGAGTTTTGGTATAGCCAATATACCATATGAGTTGACTGTTAATTTGGCCCCAGATTCTGGAATACCAGGTTTAAAATATAAATTCTAACATTCAAAGGAGCGGGCCATTTAATGTTTTCAAAATTATTAGTTTAAGTACAAGACTAATAACTAACTTGTGGAACTAATTTTTCGAGAACTCAAGCCAACGTTATAAAAAACAAAAAAAATGGAGTTTCCAAAAGACACCCCTCAAAAAGCACCCCAGGTTTTTGGAGATGAAACAATTTACGCAGTAAGATTATAACATGTGTTTTTAATTTGCTAAGGCGTATCTACTATTTAAGCAACATATAAATTTGAATGCGCATATGAACACGTACCTATAACACGTAATTTGTAATGTGTTTTGTTGACATTCATTGCATGTGGCCCGTAAAGTTTGACAAAAATCATATTCCATTTTACGATTGTTTTTGTTTATTGCTTGTGCCGCACACACGTAGGTACAAACACGTGCTATTGCGGCGATTCAACATAAATAAAAACAATTATATTGTACTCAAAGAGCCTAAAAACACGTTAAAAACTTTACATTTTAGAGAATCGCTACCATTTGGACTACGGTTAGGTTGTTCCTGAGTCAGTTTTTCTAAAGAATTGAAAGATAAAAAGATAAAAGAACTAATATACGTGAAGATCATAGAGTTGTCCGCGTTAGTTCTTACAACTATATACCATAACCCTTAACGAAAAATGTAAACACACTGTACATGAATTATTATAGGTTAACCAACACTCTTTTTATGAATTTTGAATTTATTGAATTCATAATAACTAATAGTTTATATAAAATCCTATAAAGTCCCGAACATGTTTAAAAAAAAATCACCATCATTTTTATTTTTGCGTGAGGGAATTTAATTCGTATACGCATAAAAACTTCATTATTTTTTGTAACACTGTGTAAATACTTTTAACAACTAAAGATAAAATTTCTAAAATTATTTTTGTTTGTAATTATATTAACATTGAATACTTTGTTATAAATGTGCGCTACAGTTTGCACTAAGTTTTCATGAAATTTTTCAATTAATAAAATGGATACAAATAATTATTACAATATAATATATCGTACATGATTTAGTTCTAATTTTCAAACCAAAATTCTTTAATGGTTTTCAAAATAAAAACGTTGTTTTCTGTTTAACATACGTTATACTAAAATAAAAAAAAAATTGATCTCGGTCTCTTATAGAGAGTCGCGGCTCCAAAAGCACCACGACCTCAATTAACATGAATTTAAAACAAAAGTAATAATATTCTAATTAATGGCAATCTACACGCTTTGCATAACATAAATTAGCAGAAATCGGTTTATAATGTTCATAAATCACAATTTGAGTGAAGATGAATTATAATTGTAGATAGGGGGAAATGAATTTTGTTTGAATCTATATGGAATATGGAATATCTCCCTTCTCAAATTTCTATTTATAATGTTACTTTAACGGTCTAAATTCTAGGGGTTGTGATCGACCCCTAAAATACACCCCTGG
Organism: Hormaphis cornu; assembly: GCA_017140985.1. NCBI lineage: Eukaryota > Metazoa > Arthropoda > Insecta > Hemiptera > Hormaphididae > Hormaphis > Hormaphis cornu. Next base: position 13,603,313 of record CM029357.1, read on the forward strand.
CCCACATGGCCTCCCCTTTATATACGAGCCACTGTACTCAAAACCTCCTTAAATACACCACTTGTCCCAGAAAATAATTTGTGATTCGTTAGTGGAAATAAATTTAAAACGTTTAAAATTACTTAAAACTCAGATGAGTTTCATAAACGAAAATAATAAAAAATATTAAAAAGTAGTTAACACTTTAAGGGGCTTGTAACTTGACGGAGGTCGGCATTACCTGCTTCTCGGATCTACGCACATCGTTTTTATGTACTACATAAATTGCATTTTAAATTATTTTATACTTTAAAACAGCTTTCTGTAGAATTCATACCAGAAGTTAAGAGTATTTTCAACACTTGAACAAATAATAGTTGCCATAGTCGTATACACTATTATATAGAGTCGAATGCATATATATATATACATGTATATATATATATATATATATATATAGGTACTTGAGCAATCAAACGAATAACGATTTCAATTTTAATGGACAATAAAATAAAGCTTTACGTTTAATCATGAACACTTGCAGAAACTAACATAAAAAACATGATGTTATCTAAAATATTATTATCGTGTTTTCAAAAATTTAAATTTTTTTCTTTAAATCGTATGTTTTAAAAAAACAATAGTATTAAAGCCAAAGTAAAAGGCATAAGTACATTTGTAGACACTTAATAAAGATGGTAATAAACTCCCTTCACAAAATGTTTTGAACCTTTTTTGTAAAAAATTGTGTTATACGTTTTAATGATGAATATTATATTTTAACTTACCTATAAAAAAAATCCTAGCACTATGCATAATACAATAAAATATTACATTAAAAATTGCGATCATAACTGTGATTGTTAATTTTAAAAATCGATTTTGTTTTTAATTTTACATAAAAAATTTTCTTTAATTTAATTTCACATCAGTTATAAACATATTTTAAAATTAAGTTTTAATTAAATAGGTATTGAAAAATATAATTCAACATAAAAATGTTAAGTTTCCCTATAAATAGAATATTTCAGAATGTTGTTTTTTGGGTTCTGGGAGGGTTTGAACCCGGGACACCCCCCCCCCCCCCCCCCCCGTAAATACGCCACTGCATAGTGAAAACCAATACGGTTAAAATTGTTTAGTTAATATATTATAAAAACACGTCGTAACATGTTACATTTGAATTAGATAAATTAGATAAACTAGATAATTTAGAATTATAAACACAAAAATTTCAATAGAAGTTTAGAACGTTCTACTTATTTTTTTAAAATAATTTAAAATATTGGATAAAAGTATAAAATCAAAGTTATTGCGTTTGTCAAATATAGTGATGATCTACTCTGTATTTATATTAACTAAATAAACAAAATTGTAGTCTTAAAGTTTTTACCTTGTTGAAAACATTCTGAGGTATTACCTAAATTATACGAGGTATCTGAGAAATAATTTTTTTTTATCGTTCTCCTAGGGTCTTTTTCGAAGCTCGGAACAAATTAATTGTATGAGATCATAATACAAATAAAAAAAACTGTAATGATTAGTTAAAGAGCTATTGGTGTGAATTAAAAATGTCTATTTTTTACTTTTTGTGCTTGACGACGGCAGTATGGTGAAAACCGAAAATCACAACAATTGCTTATAGTTTGGTAGTGTACTGTGTAGGTAAAAATAAAACATTTAAAACTATTGATATCAAATTAAATTTTCTGATGATTATAATACGAGAAATACATCAAATAAGTAGAGACACCATTAAATTATGCACCATATTTATACACCATTATATTATAAATCCTAAAATAATGTTGATTTAAACAGAAACACATGAAATTAAATTATATTACACACAGTAAAAAATATCAAACATTTTTACATTCAAAAAATTTCCGCCTCTAAAATTGTACCCCCATCTTAATAATAACTATGACTTTAGTAGTTACAGTTTTATTTAGCTAAATAATGAACATTTTTAAAAACAATAATTTGTCATTGCTCAAAAACTAAATAGAAATGCTCTGCTGCTATGCTGATTAATATCGGCCATTTGTCCTATAAATACTCCTATCCTAACCTTATAATTTTATCATATGTATCACATGAAAATTGTTTGGGTTTTTATCTGTACACTGTCTATACTACTAGTTATTCAGTGTTTGGAAAGAACGGGTGCAAAGTAACGAATTCTTTTAATTTTGTTCACTTTTTATGAGCGAATCAGGAACAGAATCTAAAGGAACGTAATGAAATTTCGTTTACTCGTTGGAGGAACGTGACGATTTTTTCCACTTTTTCATGTTTACTTATCTTGATAAACAAATAATTTTTATTTGCGTATATAGGTTTATACTTTTTTCAATTTCAATCTAAGATTGTATTTGGTCGTAATTTGTTATTATTGTCAGTCGCAGAGAGAGCGACATGGATTAAGATTTGGTAACTTGTTGCTACAATAAAAGTGCTTAAGTATATTATTGTAATTTATTATAAAAGAAAATGATTAATCCTTTCACTTTAGTAGTTATAAATATTTTCAGTCGAAATTGTTTTCTTCTATTTCCTCATATACAGGTGTACTTCTATTTTCAACTTGAAAACATAACATGTATCAGTAAAATAGTGACACATATTAAGTAAATTACTAACGGTTATCCATTTTCAAACATTACAAACCCCATATACTTTTCATAAATTTGTTTAGACCTATTTTTATAAGTCTATCCCCTGTTAAGAACATCATAATAATATGTTTGGAATATTAGACATTCTTTAGGGTAGATGTTTATTGAGTCTAGAATAAATTAAGATTTATTACAAAATAATGTATTTCTTTTCTTAGGAACGTAAAATGTTCCCTTGTTAGAAACTAGTTCCTTTTTTTAAGGTTGGAACGAGATTAGAATTAGTTCCTTTTTAAAAGAAACTTTTCAAGCACTTGTAGTTATTCATATTTTCTGAAATATTTCATAGCCATATCCCTATAGTTAAAAACAAAAACCAATTATTATGACCTACGATAAACTTTAAAAAGTTTGAAGAAAACATTATGAACTTAAAATTGATTTAAATAAATATAAAATATTTTTAATTTAAAATTAAGTTTTTTTTTCCAATATTTATCACTGAACTAGTTGTTTTTTCGATATAAATTGCACACGCACAGTGCAACTTTATATTTTTCTTAATAATATATATTATATTATATGATTATATACTTGCATGTTAATCTTCAAGCGTAGTTGCAGATTGCAGTCGTTGGCCAGTAAGTATTGAGAGATAAATAAACACAAAACGATGAGCTTGTTAAACTAAAACCGCTCGTGAAGGTTATCTATAAAAAATAATATATTTTGTCAGATGTAGGTACATCGTACAATAATCATCATATTTTACTTATCGGTAACTACCTTTTGCCCGTATTTAATTTTTACCAACTACAAATTAATTACTAGTAAATTTAAATTGATTAATTTACACTGATTATATAATATACTATACAATTTTAAATGTTATTATTATTATAAATGTATTAATTTTTTCCAGACGATGACAGTATAGTTATGTGTACCGCACGGTTTTTTTTTTCTATCTAAAGCCGTGGAGTAACGATAGTAGTATTACTAACTACGCAGTTATGTAATTTGTCTCCTATTGTGGATTTAAATTTGATACTATTTGGCTTCATTATGAATATTTATTATTGCTTGAAAATAAACATACTAGATTGAACAATCGAAATATTTTATTTGAAATTAATCGAAATACTTTAACAACGCAGTTCAAAGCAATTAATAATTATATAATAAAGTGTACGGTAAATCAATATAGGTATTGGAAATCACATATCAATAAAAACAATTAAGCATTTTGTGACCTATTATCGTATCGAAATGAAAATGTTTAGCGTGAGAATAAAGCAATTTTAATTTTAGCATACTTACCTACGTGTATTTTATAAAATATCAAACCTGATTATATTCCAGGTTTTATAATTATTATAATATATGAATATAATTTATGATGAAATAAAAACTTTAGACTATATTTGTTTTAGTACGCGCAAATTTGGGCTAAATACTTTTTTAAAGTAATATTAAGTAGGTAAGTAGATAATTGGAATACAAAATTTATTATTTTATAATTTAAGTATTTTTGAATTCTTCAAAAATATATTATATATTTAAATACAATATATCAGTTTGAAACACTACACATATTGAGTTCCTGCAATCATTTTAAAGTATACTTAAATAACAAACTACTATTTATGCACTTATAGCTACTGAAATTTGACAAAAATTTAAATTATTTAAATGTTTGATGGTAAAAAAAAAACTTGGTAATAATGTTGATTAATTAGTTGATAGTAGAAATTCAAAAATCTTGGTGATAAATTTTACAATGTTTACTGAATCGCCATCACCACCAATACTGCGCATGAATAAAAAATATATTAAAAGTGTTTTTCTTATGAATAAAATAATTTTTAAAAGTATTACAAATACTCTATACTCTCGGTACCATTTATAAGTTGTTGTAAATTTACATGCTGCACTTAAAATAATTATTTCGTTTCATTCCAATAAAATATATTTATAAAATATGTGTTATTGACTGCTTAGCAGTGTAATAAAATATTTTAAGTAAATTGCATTATTTTTCTACAACTTTGTTGTTGTACAAGTGTTATACAAGCCACGTAGCTCATGCTACACTGTGTACTTGTGTAGATTACACAATCTGTTGATGAACAGTAGTTATAACATTAACAGTAGTAATTCAATATTATTTACGAGTCACTACGACTATAATAAAATTGTAAAATCTGTATTTTTTAAATAAAATATTACGTTTAATTTTGTAGTTTAACACCCGCATTGAATCAATAAATGACAGTTACAAAATGTACCATCGACTATGTAGTTTATTACTTGGTGTCTATATATTATGATTTATGCTAATAAAATAATAGACAAGGCACTTATAGGAAACGACCTTCAACTCGTTAAGTCTGTGAAATTTCAATACTTCAGAAACTTTTACGAGTAAAATATTGATATACTTTATAAAAAACAATACAGCTTCTGTTGTTATTATTAAATAAATAACTAGCAGACAGTAGTTATATCTAATATGTGATTTAAGTATTAACAGTAGTACTAGTAACTAGTAACTTAGTACTTACTATAACTAGTAAGTAGGTTGTTTTATTGAATATAAATTCGTTAATTATTGTTGTTCTCTATTCCAATGTTTGACGTTTAATTCTCACAAAATTGATCCATTCTATGTAGCTATATGAGCCACTATTACCAATAATATTGTGTCAGCTATAAGGCCTATCTGTTAGTATTTTATTCACCGACCTATTTATATACAAGGTACTCGACCGTTTGTTACTATTATTGACTCTATCAACTGGCAAACCACATACAAGGTTCGAAAACCTAACACAAATTATATATATATAGAATAGAATATTACAGCCATGAACAACACTGCTGCAGATTGCTTATTTACTATATAAACAACGAACTATCGGTTTGTAAAGGTAAATTATGAAACCATACCTATATACATTGCTGTGTGCGTTCGTGAGCTTAAATTTTACAATAACCTATCGAAAACAGTGAACCTATTATTTTAGTTTTAAAAAGATAGGCAACTTATAAGCCTATTATTTTATTTAAAATCATTGTAGAGATGTGTAGTGATTAAAAAGGCACTTTTAAAATTATTTAAAACGAAAAAGGTACAACAGTTGCTGTTTTTTTCGTACTATTTTTACACAACAATCATTATTAGGTATAACTCTATATTATGTAACAATCATCAAATGGCTGTGGTAAATGTTCATATATTATTATGACATAGTTATAATTTAAATGACATAATGTCAATTGAAAATCCGTATTTATTTTACAGTCAAACGCTAGTTAACATATAAATTTTGGCAACAACATTATTATAACTATTATAATTATAGGTAGGTACTAATATAAGTCGTCCATAGTCCATACTGTTCAACATAATCATCATCTTCTGTAAAGCATTTGATCCCATTTAAAAAAAATATGACCTGAGTGGTACCTTATTTAGATAAAAATATTATATATTATTGTACACGCACAGAGTAGATGCAAAATCTTAAGTTAATAAAATAATTAGATTAGGAGTATCAACAGGGGCAAAATTTCAACTTTTTGTAAGGTACGCTAAAAACTAGACTGGCCGAACATAAAATTGTAATTTAATTGAAAATTTTTTGTTTTAATTTTTTCCGTTTAATAACTATGACATATTCATAACTCATAACTAAATTGATATTACGTACTACAGAAACAATTTTTCGAATTAACATTTTTATACCTCAATTGACTTCTAACTTAACGCTTCAACTGTTTAAAATCAATATAATATTGTAATGCACATAATAGATTCTGAGCGGAGCGATACACGCATCGAGGAACGTACGTTGTTTTTATAGTGATGTATTTTAATTTTTTTTATATATGTGAACATTTTTTGGGTAAAACTGTAGAAGAAAAAGGTCCAATCATAAAAAAAGTTTGAAAAGTGAACCAAGATGGCAGTATACATGAAATGTATTTTGGATTATGTTTTTTGGTATTCAAAAACCAAACAATTTTCAAAAATGTTGCGCCGAACGGCTTGAAATTGTCTTGACTGTAGCATTACTTTTTTGTTTGAAAGCATCAAATCTTGGACAGACAATGGGGGAATGAAGAAAAAAGATTAAAAAAAAAATTAATTTCATATTTTTATATTTTACATATATTTTTCGTCACTTATCGTATTGTAATTTGTCCTAGACCTTCTTAACCAGAAACATGAAAACGTACACGATAAACATAAGTATAGGTAAACATACATCAGTTATTCTTATCGCTCGTAAGTTTTTTTTTTAACGAAAAAGTTCAAAGTCTATAAGTTATACTTACGACGATATACACGGCAGGTTTATATGAATAAATCTAACGAATTTACCTGTTAAAGGTGGAAAAATGGAAATGGAATAACTTTATTCCATTTAATAAATGCTGAATCGCTTTGAAGAAGATCATGTTTAGTAAAACATAATTGTGATATAATACAACGCGATGAACTTTTTAAAAAATTTTAATTATTTGACCACAAACGCGTATTGTTGTTTGGTTTTCATGAAAATCGTTTGGTGCTCAAGACGAATGGCCTATATACATCGCCGCAGTGTCAAAAGTATTCCTACTTTATAATGAATAACGATGCTTTATGTAACGTGAAATATTTAGGTGTATAAAATTCCTAAATCAATAATATATTATATAATTGTCATCAACGGAAATCTTTATTTTTATACTTTTTTATACTATTAAATTCTGAGCGCAGCGAAGAATGTATTGTTTTTACAATGATGTTTTTATTTTTCTGTAAACAACTTTTCGTATAGAAAGAATGCTCCGTTTTTCGAAGTCAGTAACTTCTCTAAAAATTGTATGGACTCCGGTGGTTTTTTAATCGAAACCTGTTTTTAAATTTTACCTACTTTTTGAGCAATACCCCAAAAACCAATGATTTATCATTGCTTTCAGGTATTAAACAGAATAGGTACGTTTGAACCACAATTTCCAAACCAGCGAACCACCCAATTACTCCGTCAAACTACCCACGCGACATAGACTGTTTTGTAATGAATACCTAACATTTTTACATTTTTTGTATACTTTTATTCATTACTGTAGATATTTGTGAGAGGCGCAGACAACTAACTGTTCCTGTAAACAGTGTGTTTAACTTATCGGTTATCCGCTTTGGATTAATTGCATCGCGACGGCACATAATATAATATAGTATGTCTGTAACGCATTCTAATAGTTTTTTTTTTTACCTACCTAGTTTTTTTTAATGACACAAAAAGAAACTGTTGATATAAGATACTGGCTAATACGCATTTTATATGGAACGTTTAGTATTTTTCAAAAAACCATTAACAGTATTTGAGAAAACTGACTAAATTTTTTTTGTTTTTATTAAGTATCAATATAGATAGACCTACAACAGTATGAAAAATAATTAAATAAATAATAGACGTACGTATTTCAGGCTTTTGTTAAAATTAGTATAGGTGAAGTGAACGGTGGCTATAGCACTATAAGACTATAGCTATAGTGACTATAGCACAGAATAACCAGATTAAGGCTCACTTAATGAGAACTCAGAAATTAGTGAAAAATGTTTGGGATATCAGTGTAGCCAGGATTTGTAAATAGTTGAAAATTCTCTTTTGCTGCTGAAACTGATTCTACACATTTTTTTTATGTTATCATTATATTTTTCCGTGATAATTGATGTGATTGTTATTGTCCAATATATTTATTGTATCGATAAGTTGTGATATGGTACCACAGGATATTATCACAGATAAGATAAAACCAGATATTCCACTATTCAGATTATTGATAACAAGAACCCTCCTCAGATCAGTGTGCCGCGTAAAAGAATCTTAATGATTGTACAGTAATTTTGTACCATAATTATTGTACCAGGTATTAATTCTATAATCGGTGTATCACATAAGATAAATACAGTAGAAAATTAATACTTACATCATTTTTAAACATTTTTAAACATTTTTTAAACGTCGGCGTCTCAGCAAACAATAAAAACCAATGATGCACCGTCAAAAAGTAACGGTTTTCCGTAAAGAAATTTTATTTCCAATAAGAGACAGCACTGATTTGAGGAGGGTTTTGGTTTGTTTACATTTTTGGAAATTACATTGCTTGTATAGGAAGTGAATTATCTGGTTTTATCTTATCTGTGATATTATGTGGTTGTACAATTAACTGTTACCTCTATACAGGCTACGCTGATATCCCAACAGGTGTAGCAAATCTATCACCCATAAAAGAACCCGTGTGATTCAAGAAAAGTGAGCCTTCCCGGTTGTTCTGTGACTATAAGTCTGGGACTAACATTACTCTACGGACTATACATATTATGATAATTGATGAGCATTTATTTCAGATTTTTTTTTTTTTAATTCCCAAAAATACAAAATATACGTTTATATTAATCAATCAACTAAAAATAAAATGAAGAATAAATTGTTGAAAAAAAGTTACTACACGCTTTTTATTCTTGTATTACACACTTGACATTTCGTACTACACACAATTTTAGTCCCTGGCGTATAACTAATTTAAGTAAACACATCCCTCACAAATATATGAAAAATGTTGAATACTCAACACTTGCGTACCTCGACTTGTACGTAAATAATTGTTTTATCGGAAATTCAATTAATAGTATATGGGTAACATGAAACTAACGTTTTTTTTATGTACAATATAGTACACATACCTACTGCCAATTATTACTTACCAACTATGCATAAATTATGCAATATAATCTCTAATAAATAGGTATCAATAACATTACATCTTATTCGCAAAACACCTCTATTCATCTACTGTTGTAAAAACTTTTAATATTTCAGTTATATAACATAGCCGATAATGGTCCTATGATGATTTTTCTGACACCGAAATTTGATACCGTTATAAAAACAGTAACAAAACGCTTGAACCATGACTAGTATTGTAAAGGACATTTTTGGATTTTATTTAATTCTCCGTTTTTCGTTTGCTCTTTACGTATTCCTAATCGACCTTAAATGCTTCCTCCTCAACGCTTTTAAAATTTTTTGTATTTACGTTCAACTGTGTATACATATGTACGTATACAATACACGTTAGCGTAATGATTAGCGTATCACCTGCACAAGATGAAACATAGGTACACCAATGTGTAGTAAATTTTTACAACAATATTATAGATACCTATTTTGAATACTGGTGTTGTATAAAAAAAACATTTATGAAACAAGTTTCCAACATGATTATAAATGATCTATTTAAATGGCATATGGGGTCTGTATTTTAAACCATCATATGTTATAATATAATAAATTAAGCGGCGTGGCAAACCATACACTTCCCAGAGGCAATTATTGTCATTTGAGGCGAGCGAATGGGCGATTTTCACCGATCGGAATAAAAAAAAGAGGATAATGAGACGCATAAGTATTCTATTAGAGAATTGTGATTTTACTCTATATAGGCCATCTTAGCAGAGAATCTACAAGTTTCTTCGCAAATGTAACAGTAACGAACTGATTTTTGTTTTGAAAAATCATTACGATTCAGAACAGTACCCGAATGTACTGCAGACGTTTTTTTTTTTTTTTTGGAATTTTGACCGTTAAATTTTCATTAAAATGTAATTTTCAACGAAACCCTAACAACTTAAATTGATTTAAGTTATGACTTAAACGTTTTAAAGCGCATAACATTTGGCACGAAGACTACAGATCTTTGTAGAGTTCACCAAAGAAGACTTGTAATACGGTATGTGGTACGAGTCAAGTGGTAAGGTTGATAACTATTACAATATCGCGTTCTTTTCAGAGGAATCGTGTGCGATCGGGGGGGGGTAAAAAAATATCCGAAAACCCCGTAGACACAGGGATCAGACCGTGACGCGGCGCACGCGACCTTGACCGAGAAACAACTGCGCAGTGGCGCGGGACGGCGAGAACCCGCCCTTCCGGAAGAGGGTGTGCGAAACAGCAGCTGAGCAACAGCAACAGCAGCAACAACAACAACAACAACGACGACGACGGCGGCGTTACGGGCGAGCCGGCGCGGGATCCGCCGCCGGTTGGCCGGTGACGTGCGCGTGATGATCGTCACGTACGCGCGCGCGGACGTCGGCCGGAGCACGGCGCACGCTCGTCTTCCCCACCCGGGAACACGAGCCCGTCGCTCCGACGTCCCGGGGCCCCGACGATCGATTAAAACGCGGCCCGCGAGACGTCCGCCGACACTAGCTACGCTCAGTGCGCGTTGTGCTCCGTTCGCGGTCGTGTCGTCGTCTTGCAGCTCGCAGCCAACCGGATCCGTTTTGCCCGCTTGATATTTTCATAATATTATTGTTGTTGTTGTTGTCGTCGTTGTTGTACCCGCGACTTTCGCCGCTTAGAGACGTTTTCGCACGGCAGCGAGCGACGGCAAAAAACACTCGGCAAAACTGCGTCTCATCGTACCCGTTCGCGCCATGCATTTGTACTTCTGTTGCCGTCGAAAATCCGTCGATGTGAATCTCATCACGAGAGTGCTGCAGCTCAAGGGCTAGTGCGAGGGCTAGTCCGTCGTGAAACGTTCTATTTAATTATACGCCGCCGTTTCCCGCGGATTCCGGTTTCCTCCGGCGCGTCCCCTCCATTCCCCCCCGCCCCCGCCCCCCGACACTCCGCGCGCCGAAAACATTATTCCGATTCGCGCGACTGCAGGCCGCGACTCGTTTCCGGTTTCGTCGTCCGCGCGTAAACCTTCCCCAGCGACCCCCGTCGCCACCGGTGTTCAAAGTGGACGCGACAAGTTTCCGGTGCGCCGTCACACTGGCCAGCAAAGTGGACCACGTCGTCCGGAAGAGACCCATTGGTGGCATGAGGCCAGACCTGCAGAGTCTGATCTATCACACGTCCTCCGATCACTTTTCAGAGCAGCTCGACGCGGCCGCCGTACTCTAGTCCGTCACGCCGCTAGCAGTATAGCGCCGCACAGCAACATCGGCGTGCCCTCTTCCACCGGTGCGTGTCCGCGACGATCGACCTAGACGGACGGTCCGGCATGGCGCCCACCACCGGCCTGATGCGGCCCGCCAAGAAGGACTGGCAACGGCAGTCGCAGTCCGAGTCCGAGGACGACGACACGGTCGGAAAAAACCATCTGATGCCGCTCGTCGTGTCCCAAGGTGAATGACACTACTAACCGAGCGGTTTCACCGACATCTTCGCCAACGCTGTCGGTGTTTACCCGTGTAGTTCAGAGTGTGTGCGCGCTGTGACGGCGGGCATATAGTGTGATCGAGGGGGGTCGGAGCACCTACCTTCTTCATTCTTACAAAATGTTTCAGCCCTTTTAAGTTACTTCCCCCAGTTGTCTGATAAGTCTAACCTTCGACGGCGTCACCTTTCTATCGAGCACTAGGCGAACGCTTGCTGGTCGCACGCCCTTTGTAATATTTTAATAACATTCGGACCATCTCTCTGGACAAGCTTACCTATAATCCGCCCGTTAATCTGAAATCTACCCACGACACACCTGGTTGCGCGCGTGATGCAAACGGCACAAAAACCAGTACCCAATAATTGATGCACCTTTACTGTGTAATTTTATGAAAAAAAAATGTTGCTTTCATTGGTTTGACAAATGGCATTATGTTTTTTTTTAAAAATATTATTTGAGTGGGCGTCCTAAAGTTTCTTGGTAAAATACATATTAACAATTGTGCTACCTACTGTATGTTTGGCTGAACTCCAATATTTTCTATGCGCATCATGATTGTGTGCGATTCTTAAGCAGACTAAATTAATGTTATTATTTACACTAATATTTTTTGCTAATTTTACTACACATTCTTCAAACGTATAGAATAACGTGGGACAGTATAATATACCTTATACTACTTTTACTTAAGTGTTGAAGAGGTAGGGTACGTATCCGATTAATTATACAATATTATGTCAAAAACCTGCTTAGAGAATTACGAAATTGACTGTTTAATAAAATAAGGTTTTTTGTTTTGTTACAGTTCTTATCGTGCTCTTAATTAAAACGGGTGATTTTAAACACGTACTTGTAAGAAATATTGCCTCAAAATGAGTGTATTGTTGAAAGCATTGTATTCCCAGTTGAAAAATACAAACAAAACCGTTTTTATTTTTTCTTATAAAAAGTTCATTATTCCCAGAAGCTACATAATATTATAGTTTATCATTGAAGACGAGTTAACTAGCCAAAAAATCTATTTCGAAGTGATGTGCTGAACATTGGCCAAAAAATCATTGAAATACCTTGCCAAGTGTTGTTACATTGGTATCAATATTGTTGTTAGGTACCTTTTATCTAATTCTTGCTGTCTTACCAGTACCTAGTTGTAGCAGTGTTTGTTGTGATCAAATATTAACGTATTATTTTGTTGTATGTACGATTTTTCAGTCGGCCATCATTTTGTGCCTCTGGTCATTACAATGGTCGGTTTGCCAGCACGTGGCAAAACCGTTCTTGCGTACAAGATGCAACAGTATCTCAATTGGACTAATCATAAAGCTAAAGGTATGTAGGTACTACTATGCAATATGCAAATAACTTTCATTAATTCTAATCAGTAATATGCGAAAAAAGATTTGATCAAATTACGCTTGATATACGAGTTTATTCAGTGACTAATTCCAACAATAATCTATGAGTTAAAACAATTCTATACAATATACATTACATAACAATGTATTCAGGACAAAATTAATTTGATAATTTGTCTAGCTTTGCATTGCAATTCATTTATTCTTAAAACCTTATAAATATAAAATAATAAAAATATAAATAATAAAAATATAATAAAATAATATGTATACCTACCCACTTAGCGTACAGGTAGAATATAATAATTATGTAAATTAGACATAATAACTGTATATTTTTGCTAGATATGAAAATTGTATTTATTATGAAGTAGGTATTTAGTGTCTTTGTGATAAATCAAGTTCAATCATACGCATTATTATTAACAAAATTATTGCTGAGAGTTCAGTAATACAATGGTTTATGCTTATTTTTGGAATCTTTTGATGTGTTGGTTGCCTTGATTCTTTGTTATAAAGTTATTAAGTTAATAGCCATGTTTATTTTTTTTTTTTTTTTTTTTAGTGTTCTGTGTGAGCTCTTACAGGCGTAAACGCGTTGAATCATACAGTAGCCATGACCTTTTCCGAAAGGAAAACAGTGAAGCGGCTGAGATTCGCCAATTAAGTGTCCAAGAAGCGCAAGACGACGCTACAAAATGGTTACAAGATGGTGGTGATGTAGCTGTTAGTCTAAACTATAAATATTTATACAATTACGTACATAATCGTCTCTTTTATTCGACTGGTATTATATTGCTTTCCTTGTGCTGTGTATATTAGATTTTAGATGGTACTCATATTACACAAGAACGCCGCAAAACAGTGTACGATCATTTTGGAAAGGTCATGGGCTATAAGGTACTATTCATTGAGTGTGTTTGCGACGATGAGATGCTTATTGAGAAGAACGTCAAAGAAGTGTTGCAATTCAGTAAGGATTATCGAAATATGTCTAGTGAGAAAGCTCTTGATGATTTCCACTACAAAATTGAACATTACATGGAACAACATGAACCTATGAAACCAAAAACAGATGGCTACAGCTACATTAAGTACATCAATGGCGGTAATATATTATTAAACAAAGGGTTACATTTAAATTAAAAATAGTACTCTAGTACTAACGCTTACTTATTTATTTAGGAGAATCGCTTTCAGTTGGTCGCTTGAATTCTCCTTTGCAAAGTGAAGTTCTAGCCTTTGTTTCAAATTTCAAGCCATTATCAAAAACATTTTATATTTCTAGAGTAAGATTTATTAATATATTGATTTTTAATTTTTGTTTTGTATTCAAGAAATCTAATACATTTTTGTTCAGCATGGGGAGAGCGAAAACAACGTTTTGGGACGTATTGGAGGAGATGCAGACTTATCTGTCCGTGGTCGTACATATGCTGCAGCGTTGGCTCGCTATTTCAACCACGAAGAGCGTTTGAAAAACCTACACGTGTGGACAAGTGAATTAAAACGTACTCAACAAACAGCTCAAGGTATTAAAGCACCAATAGAACCAGTGCCTGCCCTCAACGAGTTATATGCAGTACGTATTTACTTAATTAATTAGCGCACTGAATGAGTGTTTCAATTTATCTTTGGGTATTCTAGGGTGTATGCGAAGGATTGAGTTATGAAGAAATGCAAGGGAAATTTCCACAAGAATTTGCTTGGCGCGATCAAGACAAGTTGCAGTATCGCTATCCGTGGGGAGAGTCTTATATAGATATTATGTCGCGATTGAAGCCAGTATTGTTGGAACTGGAAGGTGACATAGACAACTTGTTGATTATTAGTCATCAAGCTATTTTAAGATGCTTGCTTGGATATTTTTTGAATAAAAAACATGGTAACTAAACAAAATTGTGGAATTTATTCGGCAACGAGTATTGTTGTGTTACGCTTAAAAATGTATCTTACAGAGGAACTGCCTTATATCAATGTACCTCTGCACACCATCATCAAGTTGACTGTAAGTGGATACAAATGCAAGATGGAAGTGATTAAATTGAATATTGAATGTGTTGATACATACCGCAAGCAACCCAAGGTACATACACTTAGGAATTCATCAGTATAAAATAAAGTTTATTATATTATATTCATATATATATATATATATTACATCATTGATTTAGTGACCCTAGCCTATCAATAATATTATCATTTCAATCGTTTAAATTTATTACAGAACTGCTGTGTCAATCGCTCAACTGACGATGCCCTGCTCACTGTGCCAGCTCATTTTGAAAATTTGTCTTTGTGGAATCGTTCGCCAATCGTTCAGCTTTGAACGCAATCCAAACATAATAATATATGATAAGATGTATTTTTAAACGGTTTTTCTGTTTTTGTAGACATAAATTTGCGCATTCAGTATCCCAATATACTTATATCCCTAAAGTATACTAGTGTTTGTAATAGCATTTAAAATGGTTTGAATTTAAAAAAATGTGATGTTCAGTTTCATTCATAGAGTTTTCACACACTAACAAACGCTGTGATAAGAATGTTTTAAAGGAATATTAATAGTTAGATTGTTAACATAATAATTGTTTTTTGACATTAACTGACAATGATTTTTTTTGGAATGATTAATATTTAAAATATTTTAATATACAATTTTTTTTTATCTTACAGTTTTATTTGAGAAATTTAAACTAGTTATACCAAGTATTAGGTGCTAGTTATGTAAAACGATGGATTTTGTATTTGATTCATAACATATAATTATTTATCATACTAACATACTAACATTAAACTCAAATCTATCTTTAAAAAGTACATACTAGTTGCATAGTATTTAAGGTAATTTTAATTTTATTTAAAAAAAAAATAATAATAACATCTAATATTGATTGAGGTATTAGCCTGTGTATGATCTCTCATTATTAATATTATGACGACAAAATTGTTTGATTGCACAAATATTTCGTTTTTTTTTTTTCAAAACATCGAAATGTTTTTACATCTATAAAAGTAAAAAAGGATAACATGTTTGCAAATATTAGTGCAAAATCCCATAATCCAATAAACTTTTCTGTTCTTCCAATTTAATTATATAAATAATAATAATTATTAGACTAAAAATATTTTTGTATTGTAGTTTTGTTTGATTTATTACTTTTTTTACTTTTAAATCATATTATTCAAATCAATGTTTAAATTTAATTACAGTTTGTAATAATGGATTATAGATTTTCGGGGTAGGCCTACATTTCGTAGCGTATTTTTGTAGCTCTATACATATGTACGTGTATGTACATTATTAAATGTCTTACATTTATTTTTCTGGATTAAAATAATATATGTATTTTTAAGATATAATAAAATAAGGTACAAATTTCAGTTGTATTGTAGTTGTCTCATTGCCAAAATATATCTAAATAAATATTTTATAGTCTTAAATTAAATGAGTTTATTAATTTGTACCCATTATGTCAATGTTCTACTAATCAAAATAGATTTTTGTTTTTATTAAGGTATTAATATTTGTTTGTAGCAAAGGTCGGCAACCTTTTTGGTGTTCGAGGCCAAAAATATAAATATACATTTATTTACGTGTCACATACACATTTGAGAATACCTTATTTTATTTTAAAAATTTTGACTTAAATTTATGGTCATTATCTTATTTAGTTTACTTAAGTACATAACTGTAAGATAAATTAGTATAATAACTAAAATGGTGTTAAATAAAGTTACAGAATAAATAACGAGTCATGATTAAAAAACATATATTCATGTACTAAGTTATGGACATCATGAACGGCAGTTATAAGTCACTTTCTTCTTTTTCTTCTTCAGCTTTTATAGGCCATTAAGGCCCATCACTGCTCCACACAGCCTCCTCCATTTCTCTCTATCATTTGCCAATTCTTCTGGGTTCTCAATTCCAAGTCTCTTTAAATTCTGGTTGGGCCCGTCTATCCACCTTTTCTTTGGCCTGCCCAATGGTCTCTTGCCTTCTGGTTTCCAGTTAAGCGCGTCCTTCATTATGCCATTCGATCTCCATACGTGTCCAAGCCAGCTCATTTTCCTGCCCTTGAGTGTTAGTATAATGTCCTCTTCTTCCAACTGGTCTTTAATTTCTTTATTGGATCTTATTTCATATTCGCGTGTTTGATCATTCTTTTTGGGACCAAAAATGCGTTGTAGGAATTTCCTTTCTAGAACTGCCAGTTTTCTTTTGTCCTCTTTTGACGTTGACCACGTTTCACATACGTATAGAATTATTGGTCTAACTAAAACCTTGTATAATCTCATTTTTGATTTTTTTGATAATACCTTGGACTTGAAGGTTTTCTGTAACGAGAAATAACACCTGTTTTCAGCTTTTACTCAGGTTTATTTCCTCATGGTAATTATTGCAACTATTTATATCCACTCCCAGGTATTTGAAACTTTCTACTTTTTCGAAACAATAATTTCCAACAACCAAATTTCTATTTTGGTGTAGTTGATTACCTCTCTTAACTACCATATATTTAGTTTTCCCTTCATTTATCATTAGTCCCATACTCAGCGCTCTGGTTATCAGCTCCTTTGTAGTGGTTTTTAGGTCTTCTTCATTTGATCCAAGTATCACTACATCGTCAGTGTAGGCTAGTAATGCATGCACTTTTCCATTGAAACTTGCGCCATTTGCTGTTTCTTGAACCTTCCTAACTACCTCCTCTAGGGCAATGTTAAATAACGTCGGTGACAAGGCATCCCTTTGTTTTAAGCTAACCTGGCTAATTTTTTTTTTTTATAGCTAGGATTAAGTATTTAAGTCAAATGTCAAAGGAATAATGACAAATCGATATCCTATGCTCTTAACTTTGTAATTATACATCATTTATAATTATGAATAAAACAAGTAAATCCTACAAAATCTAGCTAAAAAACTGATTTTGGTGAGATTTTTTTTGCAGAGACCATGCTTGAATGCTGTCAAATCTCTACTGATGTCGTTCGTGATTCTAATAGATACAAACATTAATATATTATGTAAAAATTTAACAAAATAATTTTGCAACATAAAAAAATTTTGGTTTCTTTTTTTGTATTTTCAGTTCAGTGATAAGAAGTCATTATTATTAATCAAAATTTTTTAAGTATGCACGGTAAATAATAAAAATTATTCTTATACATACAACCAGTAGACACGCATTTCTCAGCACCCATCCAAGTATAAAAATGAATTTATATCGTTGGCACAAATAAGGGCTTAAATTGTGTTTCAGAATTTGTGACTGCTCGGAGTCTGCTCTCTCTGGCTCTACAGCCAATATACAGTTTTTATAGGTTTTATGTGTGTAAAAGTTTTTGTTTTTTGTTATTCATGAGTTATGGTCGTTCCACGGTACAGTTTACAATTATTATTACTTATGACAAGGCCGGAGGAACCAAAAGAAATTCGGCCCTTGGAGTTTTAAAACTGTACTGGCCCACATTTCAATATACAAATGTAGAAAAGGCGGATTTAAAATACCTATCTTTGAATCTCCTAGGATGTAACCAGTATTTTTCCTAAACTGCATAAGTCTGCAGTGAAAAAGTCAGCCCTTCGAGATTATCTCGAGAACTCTTAGGTTCCATCCGGCCCTGTTTACAACACAGAACAAAAAAAAAAAGCCAAAAAATTTTAATTAAATTCGACGATTGTTTTGACCGTAACATTATACTAAGGTATTCGCTAGGTACTTACTTACCTATATTTCATTTGCAAACGACATATTGTTTTTTTATAATTTTAATGTCTTTCTTATAAATTAATACAAACAAATAATATTTTATGATGTATTTTAGAACTGTCCATATTTAACCTGCTTTGGAGGTGATCAAGTCAAATTGTCAACACATATCTATTGTTTATTATGTTTTTTTTTGTTTTTTACTGCTTCAAAGTAAACGCCATATTTTAAAAAACCTTGAGATTATAATACGTATAATAATTTATAGTATACACACTGTCTAGTTTACAAAGAAAGCAGTTTGTGAGCCAAATTTAAAAAACTTTTTTTTTTTTTTTTTTACACTGCGAAATGTTCAGTGTTCGATTGTGCGTCTTTTTTATTTTTAACAAAGTCACCGTATCTGCTTTAGATTCTACACGAATAATCACGCCAGTTTTTGTATTTATCTAGGTATTTTTAAAAAATGGGTATGATTTTAAGAAATTATACTATGGAGCAGTTACGTCTTCCCATGACTAATATACCGAAATGAACACGTCATTTTCATAATAACTAATAATTTTTCTTCATACCACATATTTTTTGCTGAAAAAAACTTTTTGTTACAGTTATACAATACATTATGTTGCACTTTGTTTTTCTAAAGAACATTTTTAAAAACTCCGTGCATAGATTAAAAAAAAAAAAACCGATTATCCATTCTACCCCAATAAAACATTCCTTACAACACGCGAATTAAAAGTGAATATTTTTTTTTTTTTTGTCTTATACAGACATAAAAAAGAACATTTTGTAGGTGACCACCATGCGTGACTTCTTTCGGTTTTATTAATTAATTTTATCATACAATGTTCAATGTATTATTCAGAAAAATAGCTTTATGCGACGATTTTGATAAAATTCTTGGTTCTGCACCCATCTGTAAATATTTCGTTGAATTTGTATGATATTTATTATGAACGAAAATCAAAATAATCTCTGTTTATGAAAACTTCAAAGTACTTTTAAATAAAATCAACGCAAAATGACGCGTTTTTGCCAAAACAAATACCTATACTCTTAACTAAACAAAAGTTGTACACCTATAACTCATTTCGTAAAACGTCTCAATAAAAATTTCCAACAAATTTATCATCAAGGACGGGTAGCCCATAACAATATATTATACACGCGATAAGTTTCTTACGACTTATTGTTGTACTTATTTCTTACGATTATTATTGTTGTACGTATATTTTTCACTGCGACGTCTTCCGGAGTTTGGACGGCCACGATCTGCTGGACACAACGAGCGAGCCGTTGTCGAACCGGGCCCGCGGGCCGCGGCCCTTGCTGGACGCGTCGATCTCGAACCCGACGGGCCGACATCCGTTCCCGGGCGCGCGTCGTACTTGACCCGGATCTCGAACTCGACCAGCGCCGCGACTCCGTCATCCCGATCTCGTTCTTGCCGAGCAACTTGTGCTTGTGGTCGCCGCGTCCGCCATCACACCACCACCGCGGTCGAGAACAAAAGGTTTTTTTTCCTGCAGCTCATTGCCGCCGAATGTTCTTTGTCGTCGCAATACTGGCAACTGGTAAAATATACCTAATGATCAAGTTTATTTTTGTTCATTGAAAAGTTTATAATTTTTATAACTTGCCCATCGTTGTACGATGTTTAAAATAAAAATGTACATATTTATCGCAAGTCGAAAGTAGTCAATATTATACATACTATTGTTTACAAAAAACGAAAAACATATTAATAGTTACTGTGGTCAAATTTTTTGAAGTGATGCTATTGAAAAATTGTTCATATTTTTGAGTATAGTGTTGTATCAACTGCACTGCGGTCGATTCGCGCATATTTTATTGTACAATTGAACTACGGTTTTGCGATGTAATCACTGCGATCGGAATTTCTCTCTCTTTTTCTATCCCGCTCAAATTTTCGGAATTTACTATATTATTATTATTGTTCGGACGGTTTTTATTCACAGTTATTATAATAATTATTAATACTTCCGACAATTTGTGCGCGTACACATCAAGGCGATTCCGGAAAATTCTACAAACTCGTCGTGCGGTTTACACGATTTCAAAGACCCTACCACCATACGGCCGATGGGTAGACTAAGAAAAAACATATTTTTTCTAATTTTCCTGAGACGAAAAAAAAATAAAAAGAAAGCCGGTCTCGACTATATAGCTTATTCACGACAAATCTGTTTTCGGAATACCAGAGTGACGGTATGTTGGAAACGTTAAATTTCTGTACGTTTCGCGTGAAACCGGCAGAGAGAACGCAAAACCGTCGGTTCCATTGACCTTCCTCACCATAAGTCGTTGTTTTTGTTGTTGTTTTTGCTGCTGCTGCTGTATCGATATTATGTTATTTTTTTCTCAGAATATCATCATCGGTGTGGAAATACCGCCGTCTCTATATAATAATAAGAAACCTACGCAACAGGTCATCGCATATCTACGGATCATCTATAATAATAACATAATTAATACGCTTATTTTACGTTTTTGACACCATAATCACAGGTTATCACTAAGTATGTCAAACAATATTATTATACAGTTTGCATTTTAGCGCAATGACCTTTATAAATGTGATACAAAACGAGTGAAAAACAACGACAAAACATTGGCTTAAATAAAACAATATAGGCTTGGTAATATAGTCTTAGTGATCACTGATTTTTTGGGGATCGCGGTCAGCTGTGCTCGAATTCATCCATGATCAATTCCAAAACGAAAATGTGGTGTTTCAACTGTTAGATTTTTAGATCGGTTGACAATAATTACGTAATCATTAGCTCAACAATTTTAAAAAAAAAGAATAAGTTTTTTTTATGACTGCTTGTTTTTGGTGCATTTTGCACGTAGTTGAAAACGACAGTGGCAAGATCCGTTTGGTTTTTACCTCGTAAAAAATCGTTTTGTATTGTTCAGTGTTTAAGATGAATTTCAAATAGGTCTGCAAAGTATGCCTAATGTATGCGACTGTAAACAGACTGTGAGGATGGCGTACCACCGGGGGTAGTTAAAACCCACCCCAAAATTCATGGAAAGTGACTTTTTTTTTTAAATGCCTTCTTGTTTATGTGGGATATGAAAAGAGAAAATTAGTTAGTTAACCCTTCCCCTAAAAAAAAAAAATTCTCCACTGTCCTTCCCGGTATCCTATAGATTCTGAAAGAAGCCAAGAATAGCCTATGTTGATTTCACAAAGACGACTTTTTATGACGTTTAACAAACTAAATATTATACAGTTTATGAAATTATTCGTATAAATATTTATAACCGGTTTTAAAGGAATTTATATACATATATTATAATAGGATAGGCAAGTCTAATCGCTTTTACATTCTATAACGTGTCTTTGTGTTATAAAAAAAATGGTCATAATTAGTGCGCGTGAGCCATTGAGATAGACTAAAAGATAATATCAATATGAAGACCATAGTAGTTGTTAAAGTACCTGCTTGGTGAATATTGTTATAACATAGACGATAATTGTAATATTATCGTCGCATTCTTTGCTTGTTTTGTGGCCTTGAACTTAGTTTTCGGTTCCGACGAAAAACGCGTTTAATTTTAAACAGTTTGGTTATTTTGTTCGAAAAAATTAGAATAGAACCTTCCGTAAATCTGCAACAGGAATAAATAGTTTGTACTACAAGTATACATTTCGTACGAGATAACTAACCGTTTTTAGTTTTCAACGAAGTAAACAGAGGATTTTACAACTTCAAAAGTCAACTCCTAGTTGAGTATAATAAAAATATTTACGACGCACGTTAGGTGGTATAATTTTTTCCTCGATCGTTACGAAAATTACCTACGCGAAGAAAATGTGTGAGAAAATGATTGTCGTTGCGAAACACGAGAAGACAACTCAATCGATTTTTTACACTATCAACGTGACGATTTGATTCTGAGTAGAGCGAGGATTATATATTGTTTTTGTAACAATATTTTTTTTCCGCGTCATCAACTTTTCGGGCAGTGGAACTCCCGTGATCCGTACTTGTATAACGACGTCTTAAAGGAAAGCTCCAAGACTGTACATTATTTAAAGCTTTTTATCGAGTTGACCGCGTATAATAATGTTGTACACCCTATGGTTAGAACATCTCTACTCAGTGTGTATGAAAATCCTGCACGTTGTTAATCTCAATAATATTATATTGGTATCGACCTTCATAAACTGCCCGCTGATAATATTAGAGTTCACAATACAACAATTATCGTAATATTTATAACATATTTAAGTCCTTAATTACTTAATTACTTATATCCTTAATACTATTTTATCCGACAACATTTACAAATCACTACGACTGTTATTATGATCGTACGATTTTTCGTTCATCCGTGAGGGACTACAGGTCGCAATTTTTTACGTAAACAATACCAGTGCCGGCTCTAGGGCAGTTCGAGGCGTTCCGTCGAACAGGGCGCCAGAAAATGGGGGGCGCCAATTTTTCTGTAGACATTCAATATCGAAAAAGTAGAGGGGAGAGGGGGCGCATTTTTCACTTTCGAACAGGGCGCTGATATTATTGGAGCCGGCACTGAACAATACTATCGTTTTCGTACACATTTAGTTGATTAGTGATTATTTATACAGGTACGGACAGCAGGTACCAGCGAGTGTACTACGGAGTAGAGGGTGGCACTGTACGCACAAAACGAACAACTCCCGTAAATTTAAACTCGATTCGAGCGTCAGAACCGTCAAAACCGATGATTTCAAAAGTGTTCTATCTAACCTCCTGTAGGAGTGTAAAATTGTTTTGTCCGCACAGCGAGAAATTCGCGGAGGAAAACATATTGAAAAATCGATTTTAGTACCCACCCGTCTTATCGGTTCGCCTACATTTTATGCGCGCGTGAAAAGTATCGTATTTTTAGCTCGTAAATTTCGGATGGCTGGTTCGCGGTTTTCGGCCGTCCGTCCCTGGTCGTGCCTGCAAACGTATGAATAAAAAAACGATTGCGCGGACGGGGTTTGATCACAGGACCTCCTAACTTTGCCGACCGACATTTTACGGCCACGCTTAAGCCCGCTGGACTGGACTGGACAGTATAGAACTACACGTCCGGACGACGGGTTTCAACGGGGGCCGAGTTCGCTGTAACACGTCAACTGTTCTCGTACTCCCCACTTGGCTCCGACGTGACCTCGGCGTACGATAACGCACTCTGTTCCTCAGGACTTCCCGTGCAGACAGGCGCTTACACCACGGGCGCCACCGTCGGCCAGTGTAGTGGGGAAAAAAAAAAAAAAACCGATCCGCGATCAAATCTGCGAAATTCAGTCAGCTACGATCCGACGTTCGGCTTGTATATTACTCTCGCAGATATTTTCTTTTCTCGTCAGAAGAAGATAACCCGACCAACGATTATGGTTCGGTTCGGGTTGTTTGTAGCGGTCGTCGTCGCCGCGTCGCTCGCCGTCTCCGTTTGCTCCGCGCAATGCCCCGACCGTTCGTACGATTACAACGTTTGCCGCGCCAAGTGCGCGCGCGCGAAGAAGACGTGCGAGTATCACAGCCGCGTCGGATTCGGAGTGAACACGGTGGACTGTTACACGTGTCCGAGGTACGCGGGCTGGTACAACGGTTAGGCCGAAAACCGCGCGACGTACGATAATAAAAACAAAAACGACGCGGCCGTGCGATACTGTGCGATGATACTTTGCGTTGTAAGAAATGTACGAAATAAACGTGATAATGTGTGACCTATGATAATGATTTTTTCGAATTTTTTTTTCCACCTTTTCCGACCGCGTGACAGTTTTACGCTGCTTATAATAAGACGAGATATGATGATTTTTATTGTTCACGTTTTTACTGCATGCGCTCCGATCGGTTGACGACTACCGCGACGTCACAACAACACGCACGGTACATTTGTGCAAAAGGCGCGTGGAGACGTAGCAGAACCGATCCATCCAACAATGTCCATAATATATATATATATTATAGCTGCTCGGAATCGATCGTCGATACACTCATTTTCAATCATCCATCCGACAACGTGTTTGTCGGTTTTTTTTATATCGTAATACGAAAAAAACTTGGCATACGACGTTCGGTATGACTTCGAAGAGACTTCTATGACGGTGCCGTTAATTCGTTTACATAGTTTAGAAAAAAGGCTCGATTTTTATAGTCGTTTAAAACTCGATCGTTGTGCCGAATAAAATATTGTAGTTTTTACGGTACAAAAAAAGAATTCGTAAAAATCAAGGAAGGCCGTGCGTGAGTTTTTTAACCGCAAAACGGTTTCTGTGCCGCGTGTCGTGCAGTTATCGACATACCGTTTTGTTTGTACGCCGTGCCTTAAAAATCGGTGGTTCGCCACTGAATCTGTAGGTGGAGAACCAGACGCTATTTCCGAGTGTAGACTGGAACGCGATGGTTCTCGTGACACCCAGTACGGTATAGTATAAGGCCTGATTTTCCTCTTTATAAAAAAAACTAGCAGAGGACGCAAAAAAGTATTAAAAAAGACTGTAAAAATATTTCCCTTTTGTATACATTGGAAACGATTCAAAACAATACGAGGGGCTGTTACAGTGGGCGTACTGATCGCGACAAGTTGAGGTGTACGCCAGTGGTGTTTGTTGTTTTTTTGACAGTATATACCCCAATCAGTCTGCAGGTACCGCCGAAACGTATTTTAATGCGATACGAACATTTTTTTTTTATGATCTTTATTAAGCCGGGCGAAGGACGTGTGTTTGTCAAACAGTGCTTGATTTGAAAAAAATAGTTGGGAGACGTGAATAATAAAAAATTTATAATATTAAGGCGTGACCATTACAAAGGTACGTAATTGAAAAGGGTAGGCTAAAATAGTTAAAAAAAAAAACAACGACGAGGACTTTGTTTTCCCGCGCACTTGCCACCAAGTCAAGCACTGTCGTGAATGAACAAAAAAAAAAAATCAATTTTTTTACACAATACTTTATACTTCCGTACAAAAATTAAAATACTTAGACGAATTGATACAAAAATCTAATCACGAATGGCGAAAACTAAAAAAAAATTTCTTATAGCACATTGGCACATCTTCCCGCTGCGTCTGAAGATTATAGTCTATCAAATTTCGCTTGTAAACGTTTGTTCTGACGTACTGGGAGAGAATTACACTGTTTGATTTTTAGAATAAACTGAATTTACTTACGAGGCGTTTTTTGAGTAACCGAAACGTTTTCTTTCGTGTTTTACTCCAGTCTTGAGAGCATACCCATAGTTTTATAAAATTTTAGCATACTGTCAACCTATAGGACAAGGGACCCCAAACACGGCAGCTGGGAGAAAGGCAAAGGATAAGAAGAATAACAGTTTTACTTGTTACAGCTTTCTTGTCATTTTTAAAAATAAATTTTTAAGTACGTCGTGTACTCGGGCGTATTATAAAAATGTTGCGCTCGTAAAAAGTATAACACAATGACAATTTGGTATCGCGCACGTTCCGGACGGCCGTTTGCCGTTCGCGTAAAACGTAAAATAGCTTCAAACAAGCCTCACAAAAATTCAAGTACTTCCAACGGTTCGATTTGAAAAATGTAAAGTTGTTTGTATCGGCGAACAAGTTTATTACTTTGCATCGATCATTTTCAATTGTAGCGAATTCTCGACGAGAACAAACGTTTTAATTTTTAATATTAGTTACGCATAAGAAAAATGTTGAAAATATGCTTCGACCTACGCAAAGTAAGTACTTCTTCAGCAATTCAAACATCTTTACATTTTTCAAATCGAATTACTCGAAACACCTCAATTTGTGTCAGTGGGCCTTATTTTCTTATACGTTCTATAACCTCAATTGTGACCCCCCCGCCCTTGAGTGTAACCTAACCATAGGTGAACGTAGGTACATTATAATGACGTGTTCGAGTAACGATGATCGATGTAACTGTAAAAAAAAAAAATCTATAAAATTAAGAGTATACCACCGCCCGGGGGTCCACGTAAAAATCTGGAAACAAACTTTGAAAAAATATAATATTGATATTTGATCACACTACCGACAGCGAAAAACGAAATTTTGCCGAGTTTAGAGAAAAACCTACTAACATCCTAGTTTCAAAGTGCGAACCGAACGACGTGGGTGAGTCCGATGTGCTTACAGAAAACGCGTTCCCCGTTTGGTCCGGATTTTTACGCGCTCTCACCGGCAATTCTGAAAATTACGGAGCAAATTATAGCAGGATAATTGCAAAATTATAATGGAGGTTCAAAGTCCCTATCTTAAAACCGGGGGGCTACAGTGAAGACGGCTCCCCGAAAAAAAAAAAAAAAATTATCCCAAAAACCGAAATGGCGCAGCAAATTCTAAAAATTATAGAGCAAATTATAGCAAATAAATTGCAAAATTTGTGTGAAGATTTGGGGTGCGCAACTTAAATTGGGGGGGCCTCACACACGTCTCACCGGCGCCCCGCTCATTCGCGCCAGTCCCTGACGGTCTTGTCGCTCCAGACGAACTGACCCCGCACGTTTTGCTCGCCCTTCGGCAGCAGAGCCAGGTACACCGGCGCTTCGGCCCCCTGTTCGACGGTCTCGTTCCACCGACACGGCGATCCCGTCGTCGACCGTAACTGCCGCGTCATGTCCGTGTCCACGAATCCGGGATGCACGCTGTTCACCACCACGTCGTCCGCGCGGTCCAGCCGCCTCTGTTGCACGCGGGTCAGCGCGGTCACGGCCACCTTGGACACGGTGTACGCGCACGACGGC
Source organism: Hormaphis cornu (assembly GCA_017140985.1). Taxonomy (NCBI): domain Eukaryota; kingdom Metazoa; phylum Arthropoda; class Insecta; order Hemiptera; family Hormaphididae; genus Hormaphis; species Hormaphis cornu. The sequence goes on from CM029357.1 coordinate 13,630,963, forward strand.
CATCCGGCGGCCTCGTGGTCGCCCGCCGCGGCCCGGTCCACGAAGCGCCGGACGAGCGCGTCCAGCCCGTCAGCGGTGAGCCGCGGCGACGAGAACTCCTCCTTCAGCGCGTCGCCCGGTATCAGCGACAGGCGGCCGCGGGAGCTGGACACGTTGACGACGCGGGCGCCGGGTCGCAGCAACGGGAACAGCGCGTCGCACACCCGCCGCAGCGCGAAGTAATTGACCCGCGTGATCAGGTCGGCCCTGGCGGCGAACGGCGCGCCGGACCCGGGCCCCATTTCGCATCCCGCGTTGTTCACCAGCACGTCGACGCCGGCGTAGTTGTCGGCCACGAACCGCGCGAACCTCGCCACGCTCGCGTCGTCCGCGACGTCCAGCTGATGGAACGCGGGCGTCAGGCCCAGGGCGTTCAGCCGCCGGACCGCGTCCTCGCCGCGGCCGACGTCGCGGGCCGTCAGAAACACGTCGCCGTCGAACCGTTCGCACAGGGCCTTCGCGACGCCGTAGCCGATGCCCTTGTTGGCGCCGGTCACTATGGCCAGCTTAGCGTTGCGCATCTCCACACCGTGTCCGTACTTTTGTGCAAAAAACCGCTGGTGGTACTACCTATAGACTAAAAATTCGTTTATATATACACGCGTACTTCATCGATCCAATAAAAAATTTATGATCCATCGAATCAACATAACGCGTACACTCTTTTGAGAGGTCGTATAGATACGAACAAAATATCTAGATGTATATAATATTATGCTGTACGGATAATGCGTTCGATGGGTACAGGATGATGAAAATTGATTGTTTCGACCGAGTCGAGTGCCCGTTTGTACAAATCCACCTCGCGATAGGCGCGTTAGTAAGTATTATTGTTTTTTCAGCAATAATAATGTTACGATTATTATATAGGTGTTTGGTTATCGACAGTTTTCGATTAATCTGCGCGTCGTCGTAATGTCAACGGGTAAAAACGGGTGTAATGTTGCCCGACTACGGAGGATGTAACACCAACTATAATCATCAAGCGATAAATTACTGCGCAAAACACTTCATAAAAATGTTTATCACCCCAATAATCCTATCGTCATTTACCGTGCATAATATGTACACGATAAAAAAAAACCCATTTGAAATTATACTGTTTTAGATGATCACGTGTGCAACAACTTAAATGGGGCACTTTTTAGAGAAAAAATTATTCAGTATTGATTTCAATTTCCAACGTAATATAAATAACAATTTTCAATTGCTTTTTCGAAATAACTGTATAAGTACCCGTATTTAACACCCAAATGGCCGACAGTTTAAAATATTTTCAGTTTAAGCTGAACAAGAAACTTTCTAGATTGCGCAAAATCATCGGTTAGTTTTGATGTCTGATCTCTTTCAATGTTGATAAGAACGGAAATGTTGGTCAATCTGGAGATCGAGTTTCTTATAATTAAGCTTACGCTTAGAGAAAGAACGTTTGGCAACCGTAACTGGGATAGTCATAAACGTTAAGCACGCGATGTTAAAACGTCATGAAATGTTGATGCCAATTCTTGTTCAATTAAAAAAGCTGCCAAATCGTTTATGCTTTGTAGTGTTGTTACATACTTATCAGAACAGAGAAAAACTTCTTGAGCACAAAAGTTGGCTTCTGATATTATAACTAATAATAAAACCACAGTCGTATTAACTAATAAAATTATTATTATTTTGTTAAAACGAATCATTGAATAGATATAATATAAATTACCAATTTTGGGGCCCCTCCATTTAGCCGGGAGCCCGCGGCGTTCGCCCGCTTTGCCCATCCAGTTTTTACGCCACTGGCGACACCCAACGAATTGTAGTGTCTTCAGTAGCTCAAATGTCAAATACTCAAAGAAATCCTCATTTCCTCTCCATATTATTATAAAATCTTGGGCACGCGTCTGCACTGCGATGCCAATCCGTAATCGTATGAACAAGTATTTTTGGGCTTGCGTCTTTCAAACTTACATATTTGTACAACCGAAAGTTTCCAGTCATAGTTGACATTGGCAAATTTCATTCTAAGAAAGCGTTGAATTTGTGAAAAATGGAAAGCGGCTACGATTTGAAAAGTTTCGTTGATATTCAAAATCGATTCAACGGTTTGATAGGAAAAACCCCTATGTATAACGTAAAGAAGTAATAAATGTTTGTATAAATGTTATAAATGTTATAAATGTTATGTATAATGTTATAGTTTTTTTTTTCACCATTTCCCAATTTATAGCCATTCGACTTTTCGAACAAAAAATGCGGATACTATTGTTTCGGCGGTTTATGAGAACTGTCAGCTGATAACGTGGTAACAGCAATTACCGCAACTGCTCGCTAACCGATAACCGCGTTGTCAGTAACTTATAATCACGAAAAAGTACATTCATTATATTCATATTATCAAATACCTAATCAAATTTTTTGTTAAATTTTTTTGTCCTTCAACCTTTTTGTGAACCGCTTCACGTTTTGTTCTCTCCAAGTCTGTCAAATTACTGAAATTGTATCCACTGCTGGTATTATTATATTTTCTTAATGTTATTAGATAATAGTAATTTATTTAAAGTGTTTTGTTTCTGTCTATAGGTTTTGAAGTGTTCGGAACGCCATGCCGACCACAGCCGCAGAAAGCGTAAAACAAGATATGCCTCCTAAGGGTGGCTATCGGAAGATAAATGTTAATCGTGTGTTTCCCAAGCCGTTTGCCAGCAGTAAGTTAATGTTAAACACCGTACACTTTGTTGTTGTTCAACGCTGCGTTCGAATCTGACAAATAATAGCAAGAGGAACGCAGTAAAGTAAAAAAAAAAAATAACGATCAGCGTAACTTCTTCATTATTCTATACAATAAGGGCGGTTAAAGTTTGAAGGGCAATATAAGATAATATAGAAAATTAAGTGGAGCTGTGTATTCCTTTAGTTTGCGGATTGATTCAGCATTATATCAACTCAATAAGTACAAGTTCATCATTTATTATCGTTGCTTAATGTTAGGCAAAAATAGTGCGATAAGTCTATAGAACGTCTAGAATCTCCATTAAGCTTAACATTTTGTTCGATTTGCATTTTCCTGTACGAAACCCCAGTCAGTATCATGTCCTCTTAATGACCGAACTAGTCTTATACCAATGTACTGCAATTAACTTTTTATTCATTATATGTTTTACTTAAATTTATTGATGCCTAATTTTCAATCTTTTCGTGTACGATTTGTGAACATTGAAAGCATTTTTACAAAACACAGAAATTGATTTAATGAGTAACCCTAGAAAAAAAATTACTCTTTGCAAAACAAAACGAAAAGCACAAAATCCATTTATATGTGGTTCTTGTTACATGAATATTATTTTGCAATTACTATATACAATTCATAAAGTGTGCTCAGTAAAGTATGATTTATATTTTTGTAGTTATTTTGGATTGTGTTGACCACGTTCTGGTGTTTTATTCTGTAACTTTTAATTCACCAGCGTTTCCCTTCATGATTTATTAAGTATTATTTCTAAGGGCTTATATAACATAATTGATTAGAAATATAAAAAAGTTGTACGTTTATTTAAAAAATTATTGAAGAGTTCTAATAATCATCATTAAATTTGTGGTTTTTATTTAATTTACAATTTATATTATGTACCAATTTATTACTTGTTAGTTATAAGTATAAGTAATTTATTATATTTCTCATTTATATGATTTAGCTAGAGCTATTGTTGGCACTTATTTTGCTTGTACTGGTGTTGGCTGGTACCTGTACTTGTTAAACGATCGACAAATCGAAAACTACCAAATTGAATCACGTAGTGCACTTAATGCTTTAACACCACTGTTAGATGCTGAAGCTGACAGAGAGTGAGTATTTTATAGTGAAGATTTTTTTATTAAAGACTATTTATTATAAATATAATTTTTGCAGATATTTAAAACAATTGAGAAGAAATCGTGATGCCGAAAATAAATTAATGAAAGATGTCAAAGGTTGGAAAACGGGAACTTTGTATGGTGAGCCTATATATAAGACAGTTAGTGATGAAATACTTATTGAACCAAGTTTAAATGAGTACTATGCCCATGCACCTGATAAAACATCGTACGACCGAGTTTACTGGCACAAGTATTTATAAAAAAGTAAGTATTTATTGTTTATATTCCAAGTTAGTATTTTGGTAATTAAATAAGTTTACTTAATAGTACTTTTTAATGATCCAAAAACACAAAAATTCTTAATTACTTCAAATCCTCGAAATTTTTTCACATTGTCGTTAGGATAAAGGATAGATAAAAGTTACTACTAGCGGTATTCGAATTGATCCTTAGACTTTTTCACAAATTATATAATGTATTAAGTTAAAACCCCATAAAAGATTAAAATTTACATTCTGTTAAATATTAATTGTACTTCTGAGCAAGCTCAGACCATTAAATTATTATAAGTAATTCATTGCTAACAATTTCATATTAACATTAAATTACAAAATCCAAATCAGTGACTCACTCAAAATTGTAACTTAGTCCTAAGCAAAATCCAGGGCAAAATCCAATAAGCTTCCTAGCTGTAGTTATGTAAACAAAAAAAAAAAATTCAAATTTGTAAATTACTGTTATACTTCAAAAGGTTGGTTAGGATATGTTTTTTTTGTACAATGCAACCTTATTTAAAACAATTGGATAAATCATGTTAATCAACTAAGTAAAAGAGTGCATACAATTAATTTCTATTGGGTAAACAACAGTTTTGAGTAATTAAGTTTATTGTTTTTTTTCTTATTTTTTTTATCGTGTATTATAGTTTATTTTCCAAATTCAACTCATCGAATTGTCCTTTCTTCTTGTACAATAATATACTTCACTTAATCAACTTATTGTTTTATTGATTGTTTTTCAGTTATGTTGGAGAAGTTCATACAAATGGAAGAAACTAACACACTAGTTTATAAATACAATGATTCAATTATCATTTTTTTTTTAGTTAAACTTAATCGTAAAAATAAAATCTTAGTACGTTGTCTACTTTATAAATACAAATATAACATAATTTTGAGGTTGATGCTGAAGTATTTAGAGTTTTTTTTTAATTTGTATTATGTTAGTTTTCTGAATTAACCTGATACTATTTTAACAGCCTACAAGTTTTAAAATAATAATTCAATAAAACTATTGTGAAATTAAAAAAAAAAAAAAAAACAATGCAAGGAAATGGTGTGTAACGGTAATTTTTGTGTTGTGAAATTTTTAGAATGTATAGAAATTTACTAAATTTTTAAATTACATACCAATAACTTTTTGAAATAATTCCTCAAACATGTTTGTTCCATCGCTATGTATAAAACTATACAAAATAAAGAACAAAGAGATCAGTAAAATAAGTCAGTAAGTACTGTATTATCTATTTATTTTTGGTAAATACAGATTTCTTTATTCTTGATTTTATACAGACTTTATACAGATATTAATGGACCAAACATAATACATTTGGTCTTATAATGTTTGTGAACGGTGAATTTTAAAGTGTTGAGTATTATTTAATTTTCTTTTAAGCTCTATTCTTTTTTACTCACAAAAACATCCTGTCTTTCATAACATGGGCAAATTATGCCATTTTCAATGCATTTAAGGGGCAATATCCAATAAAGTTACGATCAAATACCGCTAGGACGCGTCCATACATTATTTTTATAGGAGTAGACTATTTTAGTAGGGAATCTTAGTTCCTTTACAAGTTTTGAAAAATTATTATAATTCAGAATAGTAATACCTGTATACTGCCATTGAGTTTTTTTTGGAATTTTGATTATTAAAAAAAATAATCATGAAATTAAATTTTCAATGTCAGTTTTAAACCCTAACAACGTTAAAAAAAATTAATTTTGAAAAATTGGCCAATGACAGTGTATCAAGAAATATGTGTGGATTGTAAATTTAAAGTTACTGACTTCTAACAACAAAACTTGAACTTGTGTGAAAGAACCTATTATGCAATATTTCTATTTTTATAACTTTATTAAGTGACTAAAAAATAAATAAAAATTTATTAAAATATTCTTAGGTTCGTGGTAAGCCTCGTATTAACTATATCGGTCACACCATTTAATAAAATAAAAAAAAATGATTGTATTATTCCCCCTTAAATGGACAAAATGATGTTGCTGAAAAGTCCTCCTGTCTCGCGTAGAATCAAAGTAATTGAATTATTTTTTTTTTAACTGATAGAATTTACAAATGTGTAAGTCAGATTTAAGTTCACACGTTGATTTTATTCAAAACTATGGAAAAAATCAAGTGTGAAATTTACTTTAGAATATCAAAAAAAAAAAAAAAATAAACTACTTATCATGTTTGTCAATTAGCAAAAAATACAAAATAATAATAATACTATGGATGAGATCAAGTTCAAACTAAGTCAAATTCGCACTAATATGTTGTACATATAGCTAAAAACTATTTTTCTTCGTCGCCAAATCTCTGATTATTTTGCCCACAACTATTGTTTATTGTGTGTTTGTTTTAATAAACAGATATTTTTTCTTACAATAAGCAAACAATACACGAGCAAGGAACAGCTAGTTTGGTATAAAATAATTAAATTTCACCATAAATCACGGGCTTTAAAAAATGTGGACATTAGTTCAAACACCAATTCAATATCTATACAGTAATATTAGTAAAACAGTGAAAACTATAAAGTGCGAATATATTTTTAAACCGGCTAATCACTCGTTGCCAATTTTTTTTCTACACCTGTTTAATTATAGCACATAAGTACTTAAGTGTGCTGTGTGGTAATTGAAATTCAACGAGTGTGTAGGTACCAAAAATGGCCACTCTATTTCACTCAAACACAACATAGTGACATGAAAGCGTTTCAAGAAACGCAATATCAATTTGTAGAGGAGTTCAAGAAAAAAAAAATCGTCAAGTCTGATTTTTAATATACATATTTGATTCTGTTTAATATGTAACGGATAAATACTAATTATTTTTAACGTTTCGAGTCTTAAGCACTGAATTTAAATAAAATTTCATCTATTCTGTGTACAAAAATTTACGGGGCCATGGGCAGAGGAGGATTCGGGGAAGAGTTCGGGTGCTGCTCGGCCGACCCAAAGTCTTATAATTTTTTTTCTCAAAACTGTTCGAAGTAAAATTCATACACTTATAGTGATCCTCCCGAATAACACTCGTGCAAACATTTTTTTAATATTTTGCGTACAGTGTTACTGCGGTGTTATCACAGGACGGGTATCGAATTTTAAGTTATAAAACAATAAATTCGAGAAAAACTGGTAAAAAGTACGGGAGAAAAATCGGGGTATAAAAAAGTAGGAACCGCTCGTCGCGTGTGGTTGACGGAGTAACGACTGCGCTTTGGGTGGATCACCGGTTTGGAATAGTTGTTGTTTTACTGAAAACAACCTATCGAAAAAAAAACAATTCTGAGCGAAACATCAGCTCGGTAGGATAACGGGAAGCGGATATGGGTTTTGCGAACGAAGAAAAAAAAAATGCAAAAAAGTTATAAAACAGCGAGGAACCGGTGACTTCCTCTACAAGATTAATAGATTTTATTACGCCCGGGGAAAAACGCTCGGGCAATATAAGTGCGGAAATCTAAAAAACTTTTTCCGGGAACGCGTTATCACGTCTTGTCGGCGTGTTGGCCAACCTGATACCTGAGGAATGCGCGGTTCGCAGCCTCCGACAGAGATAATACGTCGTCGTCCAGTCGGCAACAAAACCCAATCAATAGTTAAGTAAACAAAAGACGGCTCAGATGTCGAGAACGTTTTGTTTTTCGTATTTTTTACCCGTTTCGCCCGAAGGTCGCGTTTCGGCGTTTTTTTTATAATTTTTTTGAAATTCATTTTTTTTTATCATCAAACCGTCGTTATTCGATCGCTGTGCCGTATGCCGTTCGAATTGGCGGTATTTCGAACGGTCGTCCGTCGAGCTGCTCCGTTCGCAGACTCAATCGTCGTCGTTTCCTTTCGCACCGTCACCGTACGCCGGGGACGTTTTCCCGCTCGGGATCGCTAAACGCCGCTGTAATTACTCTATAGTTTACCGTTCTTTTAATTAAATTTTGTTTTTTTCGTGCAATTATTCCGGCTGTACGGTCGTTTGCAGATCGAGCGCCTTTTACTTTGTGCGAAAAAACGGAATCATTACGCTGGCAGGAGCTCTGGAAGAGAAGTCGGATTTGGAGGGGACGGCCCCGACCTCTCCAGATCAAATCCCATCGGAACAATCAGGTTAGTTAGTTTTTAGTTTTTTTTCACGTTCTGGTTCATAAGTGACAGGAAATATTATTCTATACGTGTTCTGGTCAACGATTGAAATTTTTTTTGATTTTATCCAACGATTTCTTTGCGTATTTCGTAAACTAACCGTTCTTTGTGAGCTTTTGTGCAATTTAATATACTCGTTTTCGCGTTATTTTTGTATCATTGTTTTGATAGCTATTATCAGTTATGTAATCCAAACGAGTCTTATCAGTCTGTTATGTTTTTATTATTTCTGTCAAAATGTTAATACTTTTTTTTTCTCTCTATATATATCTTCTCTTATACAATCTACATTTGCGAACGTGGGTGAAATTTTCGTCCAATTTTCAAAATTGTTGAAAAGTGGCCCAGCTTGAGAAAAAATATTTAAGATAAACCACTCGCGCATTTTTTTTTAAATGGCTAAACCTATATTATGCGTAACATGCAATCATAATGTTCACGAGTATGCTGAATAATATGCAATTTTTAATTAATAAACAAACAATACATTTTAATATCTTTACGCACATAGGTTCGCGGGGAGTATCGAGAAATAGGTCTCATTCTTAGTATTGTACAAAATACAGTAAGTCAGCTACCTAATTATTTAAAAAAAAAAAAAAAAAAATGTTATCGTTGCGTTAGTAATCAAATTAAACAATTATGTATAAGTACGTATTTTTTTACCACTACTATGTATTTCTATCAGTTCAAAATACCTAGCTGACTCTAACGTCAGCGGTCCGTGTCACAATCGCCGTATCCACAACCTATGTTGGTTTGCTCCTGATTGCAAAAGTTAAAATTAAAACCATCATTAATGTTATGATTCTTTGACAATCTGCTATTACCCAAAATACTATAATTCCTATTTTTTGCTAATCAAACAGTTTGATTCGTCAATTATACTTACATTTCTATTAGATAGTCAAGGATGAGTTGTGTGAATAATGAATTATTACAAAACGAAATGGTTATTTCCTGTTTAGGTTTGATTGAATAATGAACTGTTGGATACCTATTATGGGTCCAATATAAGGTCTAAAATTACAGCATCAAAGAGTAACAGTGTTGTAAGCAATCTAGCGATTTACCATAATTTTTTTGCCATCTACTTACATGTAAGCAGATTGGTGTTGTGAGTGATTTGCCAAAAACTACAAACAAATAATCTATTCAAATTGCATCCATTTGAAACGTTGTTGTTGCAGTATGTATTTTGAGTTCCAGCGGCCCCAAAAGTGTTGATAAGTTTTTATTGCTGTATGTTTGACTATGTCAATTCAGTTAAATATACGGATCAGCATTCAGGAATTGATGTGCTTGGTTCCAAAGTTTAAAAATGATTTGGTGTTAGAACATTGAAATCAGGCGCATCACTCACGGCCCATTACAGCGTTATTTTTTAGGTTGGTTCAATTAGGACCATATATGTTGACGATTCTTCAAAGATCAGACAGCCGTGAGCGCCTAATGATTTGCATTGTAGACCTTTCACTGATTTTACCTCCGCTTCCCATAATCCACCAAAGTGTGGGGAAGATGGAGAATCGAAATGCCACGACGTTATTCCAAGTTTGGCCAGCAGAGCTAGGTTTGGTACTCTTATGCATTTTGGAACAGGCGTGATGTTCCAACAAATTGGGTCACGAGTATTATGGCAGATCACTTACGACACCAGTGTGCTGGACGTGTATTTGGCAAAAGCTATGGTAGATCGCTTACGACACCATTACCCATCAAAGTTGATAAAGCCTTTCAAAAGTAAAACATGATGTCCATAGTCTACAGACATATTCAAAACCTATTGGATGAGTGATTTAAAGTGATACTCTTGATCCGTAAAATATGACTTTTATCTTCATAAACGTAGGTACTCCAAATTAATTATGTTTGTAGGTAATGAAGTTATAGGCTTATGAATTTGTATAAATATTGATTATTAATTGGAAGGTATGCAAAAATATTAATACTGTTTGTTGTGCCGTATACTTATTTCTAAATTATAACATAAAAACACGGTTTAAATTATATAAAAGTTAGGTAATACGATTCTGGATGTCTTTTTGTGATTATGTACTTATTATGGTAATGTGGTGTCTAAGGTCAATAATAAAATCCACTTTCTAGATTAAGCATCCCTTGCCTCTTACCTACACCAAGTTTTAATCAGAAATGTATTGTAATAATAAGTAGACCTACTAAGTAAACAAAAAGTCAACGTGGAGTATGGCTAACAATGTTTAAATACTTTTCACATCAAGCACTCAAAGATTTTAAACATTCTTAAATACTTTATAAAATTTAAATAAATATAATTATATTAAAAAAAAAAATAATACATTTGTTGTATTAAGTAACAATAATTAACTGGTAGAAAAACTGTGCGTTTTGCGTCATTTTTTTTGTTATTTAATTTTTTCTAAGACTTTTTTTTTTATTTCTTATAAACTATATTGTGGTTTGTGGTTCCGTGTGTTCAAAAGATGAGTATCAAATCATCCTTGAAATCAAATTGATTAAAAACATGCACAAAACAATTTTATAAATTATTAAAAGTAATAGGTATATATATATAGGTACTCTTACACGTAATGTTCATATTTAGATTCTAAATTAAATCGTTATTGATTGAAAATAAATACATATTGTTTTATTTTTACAACGTTTTGTTGAGGAAGACTTTGTTTTTCATATAAGTACCAGTTACATAAACATTGTTACCTATTATTACATAACATATTTTTAGATTTAATTTTTTGTGCAAGTGTGTATATGTAATATACCATGGTCGCCATACGTCCCGGTTTCGCTGGGACACTACCGGTTTTTAACCAAGTGTCCCGAGACAGTGTTTCGGGACAGCGATTTGTCCCGGTTTCAAAATTTTACTCGATAAATTTACCCGATTATGAGAAACCGTCTTCCTACAAGTGTAGGGCCTTTACACATTACAAAATGCAAAACTATACTCGCGATAATCAAACCCAAAATGTATTATCCCGACACCGACTCAGATACTATACAGTATCTTTGTCCGTTTTTATAGTATCTTAGTCCGCGTATCCCGATAATCATAAACTTGATGGTTTTTATTAAAACCGCTACGGTAATAACGTTATCTACTTTAGGGTTTAATTGCAGAATAACCAAAAAGCCCATTTTTCTTGAATTACACGGGTGCTTGATGGGGGGGGATGGATTAATTGCTACAACTGTTGGTGTATCAGTGTAGCCTGTACAGAGATAATGATTGATTGCACAACCACATAATATCCTGCCGTACCGTATTACAACTTATTGGTACAATAAATATTGTTCATGATTGTACTATAACAATCATGTCAATTATATCACGGAAAAATATAACGATAACATCAAAAATGAATCAGTTTCGGCGGCAAAAAGGGAATTTTTAATTATTTTCAAATCTACACTGATATCCCAAAAATTTTTCACTGATAATAATTTTCGAGTTAAAGCGAACGTTCTGGTTATAGTGTGTGGTTTGATGTGTTCAGTATCGTTGTACACGTTGGTTTTCGTCGTCCGCGTCGCCCGTCTGACTGTCGATAATTATGGGTTTCGGTTTGTGTAAAATAACATTTACTTTTTTTCGGTTAAATTAATGAGCTATTTTTCTCGCGACGACATAATGCCACCGACACGGAGTGGTAAACGGTTGTGTAGATTTACGGAAAAATCGCAAAGTGAATTCACGTTTTTGAAAAAAGTTCGTAACGATAACGATTGTGTAATGACGTGCGCTGCACAATTTGTTCATTTTCCGTCAGTCACGGAAGTCGGGCTGATCGTTTAAAAAGAAATAAACGTCGAAACAAGCGGATAACACATTACAAGTTGCAGCGAAAGAGGTAACTTTTGTATACCATACGATTTCTCCGAGTTTAATTCAATGACGTGTGTACATCTGCATTTAATTCGTAAGCTATTTGACGGAAAAAAAAATTCAATATATCCATATTTCGTATACATATATATAATATTTGTCCATTCAAAATCTATACAAATTAAAAAACGTACCCAAGCATACACCTGCGTGTCGGCAATTTTGTAAATGTATACTTATGAACGAGGTTATGAATGAAAATTGGTTGACTAGGTATACACCAGGCAACACCCTCAAATACGTTACTGAGTAATAGACAATTCGCTTGTGGCATAAAAATGTACGTACCTAAATTGTAGTACGTGTGAATTTGAAAAAAACGTTTTAAGTATCATTATAAAATTATGTTGGTTAGGTAAAGTATGTATAAATATATTATGTAGATTTAAATTCGTATGGTCTTTTTTTCTGTTTTAATTTTTTAGTTGTAATTTAGAATATTTTACCATACTTACGCCGTCATTACTTATGCCAAAATTATACTGACTTCACTGAATGTTGTTTGAAATTATTTTTCTATAGTTCACTATGACTAGATTGACCGGTTTATCTATTGTACATTATTTTAGGTACCTAAAAAAACACGTATTGTTTTCGTTTTGATCAAAAGTGTGTTGTTTTAAAAATTTTGGCGTTTCAAAAAACTTATCCTTAAGACTTACCTTTTGTACGATTTCTGATCACTAACTTCAATAAATCAATAATACCCGGTTGTAGAGTAATACAGTTACAATAAGTTATGACCGTAAACATTTATAAAATATTTTTTTATAATATAAGCAACGCCTAATGATAAATAAACAGCTGGTTAGACAAAGCCGTTTGATATTTATCGCTGTTGAAAATTCTTAACTATACATTTTTCTACTTGAACATGTTTCGACTGCAATTGTTATTTCCCCCGTTATAAGTACTGTAGAATAATAATAAAAATAATTACAGTAACATAATTGTCAAGTGTGTTTGCTTGTTTACAGTTGAACAAATATTGTACGTTCTGAACATTCCCGTGCTAGTGTTTTATTTTGTTATTCGGTTTCCAACGTGTGTGCGGCGCACAGTTTATCTCGTATTTAATTAGACCTCATGTTTTGAACCTACTCTGTTCTAGTACACAACTCGTATGCGACTTTTGGCGGTAAGACATTTTAATTTGTTTTAGTCTTGGATAATTTGTGACAACATGACTTGAGAATTGATATAGTTAACTAATAAGTTATAATTTTCCATTTTTAGCAATTAAATGAGTGTAAATTAGAGTAAATTCAAGTTTCATATTGAACTTTTTAAAAGTCTTGTTTAAAACTAAATTTGTTATTTTCGTATACGTAAGATAGATAGCATATTAGATTTTTGTAGTCAGTTTGTGTTCCGTTAAGAAAATGGGTATTACTATGAGTATACTCACTAGCATACATACAAGGGGGTTAACTCCCCTAGAGCCGCAAAAAAAGTATATATTACCCATTGTTATGTTTACTAACCTATATATACTTTAATTAACTTAAATAAAAAAGAAAAAAACCCCGATGAAGTACTGGCTAAACTGTCAAATAAGAAAAGGCGACTCGAATTTTCGTTATAAATGTTTTGTGTTATATATTATTTACGTATTTAATAATTAACTTCCATGATAAAAAAGTGATTGTATTTTTTTGATTAGGTATCTAAACGTTTTAACTAGAAAAAATTAAAAAGGGTAGAGGTATCAAGTAGTTATAACTAATAGTATGAAATTGTTTTGATTATATTATTGATGAAACCCCGCTCAGAGCAAGATTGAATGTACGCCACTGCTCATAGTAATTTATTATAAGACGTGTCTTATAATAAATTGCTTAACTTAATGTATTAATATGGTAAAATTATTTCATAAATGTATAGTTTTATACTAAAAAAGTATAGTTTGTTATATACAAACAATCATTACAATTAAATAATATTATAATACATTTTAGTTGTGTAAATGTTTGTAGCGTTATGTTTTATGTAAGTAAAAAAAATCATTATTAATTTATTTTTTGAATCTTAAATATTTTAATACATTATAATAATAATTCTTATTCATTGATTATACATTTTTTAACACTATTATCATAATCAACCACTTTGCGAGTATAAAAACTTTATTTTTTACTTTTGTTTCATTACTCAAAGTAAAATTTTTTTAAAGTTCTTTTAAAACATCGAATAAACAATAAGATTCTGAGCGTGGAGTAAAGAATGTATTGATTTTTAAATTTGATGTATTTTTCTGCGACCACTTTTTTAGGAGTCTTCTCGACGTTACGTTTGATACCCACCTCGAAAAATTGGTTATTGGCCTATTTTATTTGACGCTTTTTTTTAATGTTTTTAATTACCCGTTGTTTGAGTTATGATCCAAAAATGAAAAATCAAAATTTCCCAAATTACTTTGAAACACTCGGAACACCGTGTATCATTAAGAAATGTTAAAACGCATCTGTACAAGCGTTATCAGTATGTACATGAATTTAGAACCAATGAAAAAAAAAAAGTAGTTATTGTTTCATTAAACCTCAGTTTATCCGTTTTGAAACTTAAATAATATACGACCGTAAAATACGATACGCTATTTACTTAAAGAATTTCGAAAATTGGTTTACATAACTTTGGTTTGTACACATTTTTGTTATTTTTTCGTTTTTGCCGTTACGTAGTTTTGGCAATAACTCTGATAACGAAAACTGTTCAAATTTATTGAAATATTCTTACGTTCTCGGAACGAAGTGTCATTGCGGTTTTGGCTAAAATCGTTGTTAATTCGGCGCCTTTCAGCCCTCGCATTACACGCCGACACTACACAGACCCTCATTTGGTGTCGTCGTGTCTTTGCTCCACCACTTGTCCTAATAGTAACTAGAAGAAAAACACGAGGAACCTATCCACAAGCTGTCGAATTAATGCGTAAGAACATAATATTTCAGCGTAATAATTTAATACACCGTGTAGTCGATTTTTGTGCGCAAGCAGTGGCTTGCGCAGGTGATGGAGATGGTTGGGGGTTATATCGCCCTGTAATTTTTTTTACAAGCAAACTCGTAGACTTTTAACGAGCCAATAAAAATACCGATCGTACAATACACAGGGTAAACATGAAGAAACGCAATTAATAATTCATTTTATCGTTCTAGATTGCATACAAACATGTCGCGGCTCACATTTTCTATATATTTTTATATATTTCCTAGTGTTCTCTTGGTCTTCTCATACTCCTTAAAGTACGTCCGAAGGTACTACCGACACTACTCGAGTACCTAACCATTTAGGGCGCGGGAAGGACTAAAGCCAAACTTTCGTACGCCAAAAAGCTATTTTCGGGAAGGACCATTAAAAACAAAATTTTTGCGCTATTAGTAGTAGTTTTTTAGAAGCGGCGACGTCGTCTACACTGTATCGGCGCTCGAGAAGATTCTGCGCTCGTGTCCGGCGGGGCGAGTTCGAGAATGTTCTCGCGGCGTCGTGCAAGCTGTCTCTCTAATTGTTTAAATTTGTTTACCGAGTTTAAATTCGGTATGATGTTAGTATGTTACTTCCAATTAAATTCTTTTTTTGCCCATACTCATATCCCTTTGTAAACTTCTGGGCACTGTGTGCAAGTGTCGATCGTTGTGAATGCGGAGTTACAAAATTTTGTCGACCATATTGAATTGTCGTCATATTTTATAAATTTATCGTTGTTCTGTCCGTCCGATGATTGATGAACAGAATAAAATGTCAATGGCAAAATACACCGTCACGCGCTCGAGTAACAATTATTATATTATCACATGGTTATTATATGCCCACGATTAAAAATACGCATACTTATATTATATATGCATAATTTTTATTGATCGGGAAATCGAATGTAATAAAACATTGTGGGAACGTAATAATAGAGAATATGAAGTAGGTGCCAAAGTGACGAAGAACAGCAATAAATGTCGAGAGTACGAAGAATAAAATTTAATGTCTCATCTGTATACGCTCGTGTACAAATGTATGTATGATCGAGTGGTGTTGTGATGGCAACCATACTGCTGCAGTCAAGGACGTACTCGTAAAAAGTTCGATGGTACTATACTCTATTTGAACGGTTTCTTTAGAAATAATTTTTGTATCGTACATTTCAAATTAAACATTTTCCGTTCTCGTATTCTTTTTTTGTTGGTCGTCGTAATTTTAGAAGAACCGATACTATATTTTCGTGCAGCAGTACGACAAGTGTTTTACACGCAGGTCACATTGGCGGTAACGTCAAAATTGATGTTGTTAATTTTGTTGACCATTTATAGGGTTCTAAAATCTCACGAAATTTATTTGTTTGAAAATATATTTCGTTATAAAATTTATAGTCTGTTTAAATATTACGAATTGTGACACCCGTTTCGACTTATCTACCTATAGGTACAAATGAAAAAAACACAGTTCATGTAAAAAAGTTTAGTGTATAATACACATTACAACTAAAACGTACTTAAATCATGTTCATAATTTAGAATCAGGCATACACGGTAGGTATTAAATTTTTCCCGAATTATTTCAAGAATAGGGTAAAAATTTCAAATTTGTAATATTTCATAGGTACTATATTATGTTGTAAGTCCGTTGTGGTACGTTAGTTTTTAAACTTATTCTTGTGAATACGTTCGGAATGGTGTACTGAACCGGGACGCGGATTTAGGGTGATTTACTCTTCGTCTATTGGCCTTAAACTTAGGTCGATTTCGTTACTTTTAGGCTGCGACCGTATTGTATAATCGTCAGATCCGAATTTACGACCCCGGTTTGTCCGTGAATAAAATAGAAGTACAATGTTTTAAAATTTGTTTTTCGAATGGCTTCAAGTCCGAAAAAAAAAAAAAAATAATCGACGACCAAAATCTAATGTGAGAGACACGATATCATCCGACAAAATAGTTATGCAATTGTACAAATAAATATACAATTAATGAACATTAGTTATTATCATAGTTAAAACATTTCGAAAAACACCATAAGAATGTACGATAGTGGTATAAATATATATTTAATTACCACATTTTGTAGTATATGTGTATAAGGTGTTTATATTTATTTTATTGTTACCGTCATACATATTTGTACAGACGAAAAACTATAATATATTGATTTAACTTCATTTTGATTGACATTCATGGTACACACAATTTAGCCAGTAACTGCAATCGTAGCATTTTAAAGTACTTTTATTTAAAATTGTTCTAAGATTTTGTATAAATTGCCTACACAAAACCCCTTGGAAATATTTTTTGTAGTACGTCCTTTCTTCAACGTTTGATACGTATAAAGGAATTTGTTTGTTTTATAATTATTTCAATAATTAAAAACTGTAGATGAAGTCATTTACTGGTTTAGGTAGTAGGTTCCTACTTATTTTATTTTTATGGTGGAACACTTAAATATTTTTCTCTGAGTATAGTGTATGAAGTTATTTCATGTGAAATGTTGGAAATATTTTACCCAGTGTTGAGATATTTCACAAAACCGCGAGACGTTAATTTCTTTTAAATTATGGCAGCAATAATGTAAGCATAAAATGTAGCAGATGCATTTTCTTTAATTATATAAAAGAGATTTCTGTTTGCGTTCACGACTTAAAGTGACAACAAATTAAACTATTTGAAATAACTCTCAATGTTAGGTAAATTATATTATCTGATTATGTATCTGATATGATTGGTGATTTCTAATTTTGTTTTTCTGTTTTATTCAATGATATTTAAATTGTACAAAATGTATCGCGTGTAATAATTATAACATTTACTGTGTAAAAGTGTAAACACTAAAAACATTTGAATATATTGTAGTATGCTGTTTCCTGTTGCTGCCAACAATTAATTGCGTTTAGGCAACCGTTCAGTGCGGTACTGCATAAGGTTTTGCATATATTTTTTGAAGTCTATAATTAATATGTTTGTATTGCACACATTTTGTGATTTCGATTTATTGTCTTTGTGGTTGTATTCTTTTTAGAGTTAGACGTATTAATAGGTTTTTTAAAACAAACTGCAGTATTTACGTATAAAATTATCGGAATTAGAATATTCCTACTGTACACTATGAGTCGTACGTGTGTACGTTGTCTGTCCACTATTCAAATAAATTATGTAGATAATTTTAGTGACATAATGTTCAAATGGAGTACATTTTGCTGTATTTTGATGACATAAATAGTGTGTCGTAAAAAATACGATCTCATTTTTAATGAAAAGTATTCATAACTAAATTCAATATTACTGGGGAAATATCTGTTTGTGGGTTATAATAATAATTGCAATCAATTAAGAAATTATTATTATTATTATTTGTAAAGACCCTGGCTTAGAAAAAGATTTATTAATTATACTATGATGTTTTTTTTTTCTGTAAAAACGTTTTCCAGACATTAAAATCATAGATAATATGAAACTTAAAGGTTTTTATAATATAATCTCTCCAAAAATATAGGTGATTAGACACGGAAATGGGGCTTTATTTAAAGTATTTTTTGAAATCCAAAAGCCAAAATTTTTAAAAAAGATTTAAATGACCTAAATTGATGTCAAAAAATTATTGTAATTTTTAATAAGTAAAACAAAAGTATAACAAATAAAACTGCAATTTTAATTGATTTTGAACGAAGTATAAACTTTTACATTTTTGAACTACTGATAAACTATAACCTTAATTTTTAATCAAATAACCCGTAATTGCACTAACTCGACTTATTTCCCTATATTTGATAAATGGTTTACATACGATTTTCGCTACATTTATATTATATTGTTAATATTTCATTATATTTGTTCTATTTTTTTTTTTTTTTGCTATAAATCTTTCTTTATTCATATTATTTGAAATTTTTGCACACTATCAGAGTCGACAAAGTTCATACGTGATGAATATTATAAACAATTTTGACCATTTTGCGCTAAATTCAGAACTTTTAAATTTAAATTTTTTAAGTATTTCACTCGCTGAGTTTGCTCTACAGAGTTGTTATAAGCGATGATTTATTGTTGTAATTGCTTTCAAATTTATTTTAAAATGTTTAGTTGCATGTTTTAAAACAGTGACTTACCGTAAAATTTTTTCGTATTTCGTTCAAGATTACCAATTATTATTTATTAATATAAATATAATTAGTATGTACTTGTTAGTCAACTTTATTTTAATTATTGAATTTTATTTTACCTTCACGTTTGAAATAATGACGGAGTAAAAACGTATTTTCTAAGATTCCCTGTCCTATTTAAAATTGCCAATTTGCCGAGTAATATTGTCGGATGATGTAATTACAATCGCAAAATCAATAATTAACTCAATTAAATGATGGTTCTGAAATTGTCAATTTTACATAATACATTTAACGTCCACCGGTCTACCTAAACCTGGGTTATCTCTTTTACTATGTTAATTTTTATCATTGAAAAAAGTACAATTATCTCTATAAAATGCTTATTACATTTGGTCTATATTAAGGATGATGTTTCACCGAATTCCGGCATTAGATAATTCGTTACGGGTAACTTTAAAAAAAAAAAAAAAATCATTATTTTATGAATTATCAAGTAGTCATGTATAAAATTTCGTTTTTTTACTGTTGTATATTCTTATGATAGTTTTGATCAAGTGAACAATTGGTTTTTTATTTTAAACATCGTTTTTACGAGTATTTAAGTATAGCTAAAACGATTTATAATTAATACCTGTGATCATACGTACAAAAATGTGGTGCTATCGTCTTATGTTTGTAAATATTATCATCGTTTATTTTTATTTAATTCTGTGCATTAAAGTCTGAGTTGGTGACTTGACCGCGAATGTATAGGTTTGTTTTTTAAATTCTTATTAGGTTCTATACCACCTACCTATAATATTATAACATAGCTCTATGTTTTTTCTGTGTTTACGTTCTTTTTTGGCTCATCCGAAAATTACACGCCATTAGTCTCTAACGTTTTTTTGGTGTTTAGGTCAAAAGTTTTATCGTGTTACAACATTATTTCTTGATCATTTTACTTTTTAATAGTTCAAATTTCAAGCCATTGGACGAAAACAACGCTGCAAAAACATGGTTAAGTGTTAATCTTTTCAAATCAAAGGTTAAAACTATCGGTGTACAGAATTATTTCGACTTTCGTTTGTTGGTTGATACTTGTAGTAGGTGCATAATTCCCGCGAAATATTTTCGATGGTACAATAAATTATAGATTAAACACTTTCGTATATTATGATGTATACCTACAGATTAGCCAGTATTGTAAAAATGTTCTTCCGGAATCTGTTTGTAAGTATTAAATGCAGTTAATAATATTTTTGTTTCTAAGTTGAAAATGATAGCGCTGTATGTGTACCGGTTCGCACCTAAGCAAACTCGGAGTTATCTCAGCTTCGACTTGACTCACGGCCGTGCAAAATGCGTCTATCCGATTTTTTTGTTTATCTTATTGTTTAACAAGACGTATATGCTGTCATGTTCCGTTTAGATTCGTTATTTGAATGCGGAGAGTCATCGTCGCATTTAAATGTAACTATAATAGCTCAATACACAGTCTCGGGCCCGCCCAAAAAAGTGACTAATCCCACGTCGTAAATTCTTTTTAGAAGCTGTCCGCGCAAAGCGTGAAATCTTTCATTTATTTTTTATAACTCTTTGTAACGTGCGTTTTGCTACTTCTGTCTCGCTCGCAGTTTTCTTAAACACCGTAAATTATTGTTCGTTTTCATGGTTTCAATAAAGTTTCGATAATTTTACTGCTGTAAAAACTATCAGTATTGAACCGACGTCTGAACTGTTAATTTTATGTTTTGGTTTAACAAAAATTCAGTACTATATTTTCCATAGAAACGTTCAAAATACGATTCAGAACGAATTATAGTCGGAAGAACGTATCAATAACTACCCATTTGTTTTTTTATCAGGTACATCATGAGTGCTAACGGTTTTCAGTTGTAAAACGTGTACGATATTACCTTTTTTTTTTGTTGGTTATAAAGTTGTAAAAACATGTATGATGAAGAAGAGATAAAGATAAGATAAGATGTATGGGTTGTGTGAAGTGGCAAATTGTTAAAAAATTTTAGAGACTTTAAACGTTAGAAAAAAATTTCTTGCCATTGCCATTTTAAGTTGTTTAATAATAGTATATAATGTGAGTAGTTCAAAAATGAAACGAGGTTCACTTCAAAATATTATCTTTACTTACTATATTACAAGTCTTTCCCTCGCAAACCTTTTTCAAAAGTTGTTTTTTTTTTGGGATTTAAGAAAAAAATGCATTAATTGCTTACCTTATTATTATCGAAGTATTGTGTCTAAATTGTAAAATCCAATGTTACTCAGTTGCTGCAATTATACATTTTCAAGTTATTACAAATATCCTGGAGAATCATCATTTACGATTTGTGTAAAACTTTTAGAAACATAATATTCTCACTGGATACATGCACCGAGGAAAACTGGTTTAGAAAATATTGTTTTTTTCGTTTAAAGTTTTGATATTCATCAACAAAGCTAATATGAGCCGTGTTCGTTTATGATTGTTATTTATTTATTTTTAGATATTTTAAAAAATTATGATGTCAACACAAAATATACTTACAATATGCTATTATATACTGACAATCAATCATAAATAACAGTTTTTTCCAGTATACTTACTTCCATTATTTTTATACCGCACTCGGTTGAATCTGCTGAATTTTCTAAACGATTAAATTACAGTTATCTTTGCGGTATTAAGTTAATAGTTAGTAGGTACGCGATGGTTGATGACGTTTGATTAAAAATAATGATGTTCTAGCTGTTAACAGCTGTTGATAAACGCAGTTGCCGCGGACTATTTATAAAGAACCGTTATGTTTGAACTATTTGAAATATCTTTCTCACGATGGCTCACGAATTCATTATTGTTCACCTATACTTTATTTATGTATGCCAAAAAAGTTTTTGAAGTCATTTTTCACTACTATTACGTTAATTTGACTTATCGTGTTATAATAGTAACGATTTATGATATCTGAACAAATAATATATTGTCAATAATAATGTCTTCTTCATTAAGTACTAACTAGGTAATCCAGCACAGTTACACGGTCGTCTAGGAAACCCAACCGTTACACGGTCGTCTACCAGCTTAATATAATAGGATTTTTCGAAAATTTATGTAGTTTAAAAATAGCTGTTTACTGTCAAGGTTGTTAGAAATTAAAAAAAAAATGTCGGAATCACTCTAAGTTGCGTGGGTAGTTTGACGTAGTAGCGACTACGTATTGGGTGGGTCATTGGTTTGGAAGTTTTGGTTCAAACGTATTATTTTATATCTGAAAGCAATCATTGCCTTCGAAAAAACGATACTGAGCGAGCTCAGTTGTCTAGTATACGTCCGGGTAAAAACCAAATTTTACTTAGAAAATTATTAAAAAGAATTAAGAAATTCCAAGTGAAAACTTTTTCAATATTTTATAACGTGTATTAAATTAATTTTGTACATAAAAGTTTGAAAACGACGTCGAATAATTTTTTACGTTCTGACGCCGGATTTGGCGATTTCGCTATTCTCGTCGTTTTTGGCTCATAACTCAGAAAATAATCAAAATACGCTTCAAATAAAATAAAATTTAAAGCTGGAGTCCTAACTTTTATGTGGTATTCAACGTAACGATTGGAGCACTCCTCCTTTTACCCGAAAACGTCATTACAAACCTGAAATTTTCGAATTTTTCGCCGTAAAATTCTCGTTTTTTTTAGTTTTTGGGGTAAAACTCAAAAAGTAAGCAAAATTTCAAAAAAAGCTTCAACCAAAGTACCACCGGAGTCCATATTTTACCTATCAGTAGAAGTACTGACTTTAAAAATCCTTCTACCCGAATAGTGTTGTTGACAGAAAAAAAAAAAAAACATCATTGTAAAAACACAATACATTTACTCGCTGACGTTCAGAATCAAAAACGTATTGTGTGTATGTGATTCCGTAAAAAAAAAACCAATTTTAACGAGATGTTTTTGCTTTTCGGCTTAGAAAACGAGAGAGACGTAAAATATTTTTATCGATGAAAGTTTCGAGGCATTACGACGGATATTTGTTTTTTGAACGCGGTAACCGCAAAACACATCCAGCTGCATTTGTTGTTCTATTTTTCGCAACATCATCGTAAGAGCGTACTGCTTCAGTTCACTCGGAATCTAGAAATCTTTAGAAACGCGTTTGGTATATTGTAGTTGTGGCGTACCCTGAAACGTTTTCTTAACGTGACCGCAAATTGCGTAAAGTGAGCAACACCGATATAAAAGCGGTCGATTCAACAACGTTGATTTCGTTTCGATTTTCGTATTCTTATACCGTGTATTCAATTGTAGTGATACGATAAAATACGCATGCGAAAATTTGCGCACACTGTAATCGTATGAAAACAAATCGTGAAATCGATTTGGTTTACATTTATACGTTTCGAGCTCGATCGCATAAAATATAAATTAAACGCATACTATATAACTTACATACTCTTGTTGATAGTAGTACGGAATTCGATGTAAAAACATTATGCGCGCGAATGAAATATTGCGTATAGTTTCATGATTAATAAAAACATGTAGAGATAAATGTTGGGATAGTTTGTATCTTATACGAATACGTACATAGTTAAATACAACGTTTTGTGGTCGTTACAGGGTACGACAGTTAACAAACATAATGGGGTAAAAAGGTACTACTGAGCGTCGTAGACCTACCCTATATACACGTGGACGGGCGCGTGAAAATAAAAGTGACAGTGGAACGAGAACGATGTACCTTAAATCAGTGGCGGCGCTAGGCGTGGGCAAAGTGGGCCATTGGCCTCGCACCTCAAAGGGCCTCGAAAGGGACTTATATAATTAACTATAGAAAAATATGGCCATAAAAGGGCCTCTTTAAGTCTACTTCGCCCACACATAAATTTTACCTCGCGCCGCCACTGCTTTAAATACGTATCTTAAATCGTGAAAATACTCGGGAAAAGTGTTTCCAATGATATTCCCAATCAGCATCATCATCTCACACGATGTCGTATCGTTTGATTGCGGTAGGTAGGTAGGCGCTGCGTGTTAAGGAGAGCACCGTCCATGTGCGTTTTGCAGGTATATATCGGTCGGTACCGGTTGTTGCGGATCGTAGAACGAATCTGTCAACGCGGGAACTGCTGTTGTAAATAATAATAATATAATATCGTAAAACGTTCGCAGACGCGCGCAAACCTTCGAATCAAAATAAATTCGAGAAAAAAACCGAAAAAACGCAAAACCCGAAGTATCGACGTGCAGGCAGTGTCTCAGAGTATGTAGTAGTAACACACGTCCGCATTCGTCGGTCAAATCACGTTCGCAGCTATGTGTCGTCGACGTTTTCCGTGCTGCGGGTGTCCATTGTTTTCTGTGGTGTATAGGACTCTGCACGAAATAGACCGATCCGGCTCACGACCTTAGCCCAGTTTGCCAGCCGAATAACGGTGGCCAGCACGCGTGTGTACCAGGCTCAAGTTTGTTTGTTCTCCTTATATATATATCGTTAATCGACGTGACTTTTTCCGTGAGAACTTGTCGCGCATTGTTTAATTTTATATGGGCTACGTGAAAATTCACACGAGCTGCGTTATAAATATTATGTATAACAACAGTTAAATAGGTTATCCTAAATATGGGTAAACGAAAAGCGCATACTGTGAAATAAAATTGGACCGACACGGATCCGGCCATATCGATTCTTTTAATCGAAAAACCGACGTAAAATAGTTAGTTTAGTCCATGATACACGACGAGTTTAATTAATGAGTACAGTACATAAGGTTATTTGTTTGACGCATTAGACGTTCCAATATACGCTTACTCCGATTCGATAAATTCCCAAACAGTAGTACCCTTATTAGTCCCAAACATTAATTGTTCCGACGCATATTTATTCCAAGAAATTTGTTTCCAACTATCAGTTGTTCCAATTGGACATTACTTGCAATATGACTTTCTCCCTAGGCGTATATCTAACCTAACCTAGGCATCTAACCTAACTTAACCTAGACATTTGTTCCACAGTAAATTTGTTCGAAAATAATTTGGATCAAATGTTTTTGCGGAACAAAAGTCCGATGGGACAAATTTATCGCGGAACAAATTTTAATGTCCTTATTATATATATCATAGACATGATAAAGAACGGACTGCGTTTTCCCGTCTATCGAACTTCCAATATTGATGGAGAGAGCACAGCACAGCTATGTCTGTCGGTATAGGAGAGAAACAATTTTATAGTTCCGAATCACGGAAGAAAAATTAATTACGGCTTATAATATGTACAGAAATGCCCTGTTTATTCCATTGAAAACCCTAGTACCTCGCTTAAACAATAATTGACTTTCTCTCTCTCTAAGCGCAGTCCATTCCTTTATATGTCTATGGTAGACACTAACAATACTCTGTAACTGTATAGTATAATAATTTACACTTTACCATAGTACGTATTATAAGGTCTATGAGGTATACAAAAATTGTTATCGACAATAACACGAAATCAGAAACCATAGGTACCACCAAAAACCATTAAACAAAGTTAGATTAAGGTGTATAATATCGAAATGGAATCAAAATAGCGCCCTCCAAAAGGATAAGTTTTTATAAATTATGAATATCTTTAAATATACGCCTTCCGTATGTAAATATATAGTACAGTGGTATAACTACAAAAATCGTAAAAACGAGAAAAAAAACGTTTAAACCGATCAAGCGGGAATTTTGTTAGATTTTATTCTACACAGGTAGTGACTTCGTTTGGTAGGACACAGCTTTGGACGGGGCTGGTTTGATGTGAAAATTGTAAGCGATAATATACGAAAATTACGATTCAGAGCGAGCTCGGTGACTCGGCGATTAAAACACTAAACCAGTCATAAATTATTAAGTTTTGTGTAGAATGAGATATTAGTATAAAGTATTTTTGTTATTCGATTTGATAGAACGGAAACCTGTTTAATATACACACTCATTGTTGAAATTAAAAAGTTAAATTGTTCTTTGTTTTTGTATTCTTCACACAGTAGTAAATACCTCTATATAACTGCTAGAAAGAATGAAAATACCGTTAATTATACTTTTGATACGTTGACATTTGGCATGACATTATTAAAGCTAATTTTTTTTTTATAAATCATAAGCGTAAACACCATAATTGATTGATATTATTTATTTTGATTAATAATTGATATTATATTTGATTTAATTTAATTTACCCAATCGTGCTCGTTTGATCAGAAAATGTATTTAAATATTCTTTTTTTGTTTTATGTCTCGTGTAATCGTTTTTATTAATCGTGGTTTATAAATACCTGCAGCCGTGCTACTTTTAAAGGGTTTTGTACGAAAGCAATTTGTATCGAATTTCGAAAATATCAATAATAATATTGGTTATAAATTGTACTTAATTTGAGTAACTCAAATAGGTCGAGTTAACATAGGTACGTAAAAATAAATTTTACATTCTCTCAATAATTGTTTTGTACCTTTACCAGCGTCCACCAAGTAATTGTCTACACTTCACTAGTGGCGAGATGTGTGTATAATTTGTATGAAACGTTCAACCTTCACCTAAAAAGTAGTGTGCGCCAAATCGTGTTAGTCAGAGAAGATTAATGTTTTTGTACGGTTTTGTTTTGGTTCTTTATGTAACTCTTAAACGGACAAAAATATAATTTAATTTAGCTATTATTCAAATCAACTAAAACCGTTTTTTAGACACAATATCCATATCCAATTACAATTTACAAAATATATTATTATTAGAATTTTACACTATCTCTTACATTTAAATTTTTGTATAATAATTTGCAATGTACTTTTTTAGATAGTGAGATTAAGTACATAAAATGGCTTATCTACTTCAATTTTAAATGTTTTGTATTGTTTATTCATTACGCATTATTTTTGTACTGTATATGAAAAAATATAAAGTTTTTTTAGTCCGTTTTGTTCAATAAGTAATTAGATAAAACGATTGAGGGGTATTTATTTAGTAATAATATGATTGCAAAGTTTTGTCATTAGTTATTGAATACTGGCCATACAGTGTTATTAATAAATGATTTTTAACGATCTAATGTTTGTTAAGCAATAGTTGTTTTACCGCCTTTTTATAATTTACTAGCCTATTAAGGTGTAAATGAGGATTAAGGTCGGAGCGATTCCCTAGGAGCTATGCGTGACGCAGACAAACATAAAAACAGATATCTTTGTATAAAATCAATAGCTTCCTCGCACCGCTCAGAATCTAAAATACATAATAAAATCTATAATAAACTACATCTTATCAGCCTATTAAAACACTTATAAATAAAGTGGATAGTTTTAAACCAATAGTTTAAGTGTTTCTAAAATATGCACGCTGTTCATAGATCTTGTTATTGATATTGATTGCTATTAACGTTGATAACTATTAAGCGTATAACGTTGTAACGAACATCAAAATGTTTTAAGCTAATGCCTCATGTCACCATTAATTTCGCCATTGATTATTCGTGTGTATAGGTTCACAGGGCCGTGCAGGATAGAAAATCGGGGCTTGGGGTCTTTTTCCCCGTATTTTTTACTAGTTTGTATTTTCCAATTTTCGTTCTGAAAATGGTCCTAACTCGTGATTATATCAAAAAACGTCACCACGTATATTAGACAATTTGGGAGCACTTAATAATTATATTTAATTAATGGGTTTTTAGTCATATTGCCAATACATTTTATTTTTAAAAACGTCATTTTGTATTTCCATGATCGTGATTTTTTTTTGTACAGGCCATCACTGATAAATTGAATTAATGACGAAAACCTAAACACAGTTTTTACAAGATGATTTTGCAAATAAATAAGTTTTCATATTTTTATATGGCCGTTTAAAATCGATCAAAATATATCGTCATAATTTCAATATTAGTTCAATTACTATTTATTTTTTTAAGAACAAATTTATTCAAAAATTATCTTGTAAAAGCACATAGTGTATACGAGAAATTACGTAACGAGTTCTGCGGAACTGTTTTCAGAATGAAAATTGAATAACCCGCTATTAGTTTATGGAATTGCCGAGACCATGTTTGCGTGGTAAAATCCAGTGCGACAAAGTACCTTATAGTAATTTTCAGTAAAATATGTTATAATAATACGTAAGTATACGAGTATCAAAATAATGAGAATTTGCTTGAGAATTCACTACTTTGTAAATAATATTAATTTTTTTTGTTGGTGTATAGTAGACGTAACGCGGAGGAAAGTTTAAGGGTCAACGTCGATCCGTATGTCGGAACAATATACGTGGCCTTCTATTTTGCCTCTTTTCACAATAAATAAAAACGTCTTTTCATATTTTCGATTATCTTTGAATCAATTAGTGTGTATGGTAGTACGCGCAGTGGCGGTAAAAAATGGCTTACTTTCTAGTAGTTGAGCTATGATGTTTTTTTAATGATACACACATCATGTTAGTGTTACGTAAGTGTATAAAGTATATATAATTATTATCAAATTGTTACTACAATTTGTGTTCAGTAACGTGAAAAAAAAAAATTACCTAAACGGATTAAAAAGTTAAAAATAAAGAATTCACTCGCTCTGAAGAGTTTCTGTTTTACTTTTATTCAAAATATGCGTCTAATTCCAAAATCCTATTGATTATTTTTACCATACAGCTATCTCAAACCAGAATAGGCTGAATCGTTGATTCCATAATTCTGTTGGATTATTCGATGTGATGGATTGTAAAACATGACACTAAATCGGTAAGGATCGGGGATTTCTCGACTCTAAAAAAACCCGTTGTATGTTCTTCAAAATATTCAATTATTGAGACTTAATGAACTTTTATGACTACATTATGCCTCGAAATACTTAATCTTTTTAAAAATTTGTTGTTTTGTTCAAGTTGATTGTTAATAATGAGAGTGATTATCAGTCTTTTTGCTTCAAGTGACTTCATTTAGTGTAAATTAATCAGTTTATTATTAGTACAATGTAATAAACTCAAGTTTTTTTTTTTTCTAATTAACAATTGTTTTTTCTGATGGTGTAAGTTCAATTTTAAATAAGGCGAAGAAAAAACGTGGCAGTTTTACTAAAAAATTTTGACTATTTTCAACTAAACGCTTAGAGTTTGAAATTTTAAATTTTCAAGTAAAGTTTAATTTTGCATAATTTTTGTTAGAATTTTTCGTTTTTCACTTATTGACGTGTTTATACATATTTGTTATTTCGTTATTTTACCATTTTTTTTTTTTTGACAAAATTTTTAAAACGTGTTGACAATTAATATAAATTGAATTTGGAAGTTTTCAATTATTTGTGCACATTTGAATCCTCGAGTTTGCGCAGAATCGTTATATTTTCATACATTTTAACGTAGGTAATATGCTTTTACTCTGCGCACCATTCAAAACATTGACCCCGTCGAAAACAGTGACCTACTCCACGCTATTATTCGTTACATTTTACTATTGATTTTAACGCTGCACTTCATTCTATGGTCACACGCTTATAGTAATTATTATGTTTTAGCAGTAGGCATAATATATTGATCGATTTGGTTCAAAAAGTAATGTTTGAAATCATATCGCATTTGTATTTAGTTATTCAGTTACTTAAAAACTTGACATTTCATATTTATATTTAAATGTATACACGGACTAAATACGTATATGTAGTTATTTTCTCGCTAATTCGGATGTACAACTTTTTTTTCACTTCAGTTGTAACGTAGAGACAAATTTCTTTACCAGATATACTCAATTACTCTCAACATTTGTTGCTCGTAAATTAGTGTATTAAAAGTGAAGAAATATTTGATTATTTTTCTTTGCCCCAGAATTTAAGTTTCGAAACAATTTTTATCACATTATCATAATTTTATAACTATACCGCTGTTATTTAAAAGTTGAGAGGACGTCATACACCCGTAATCTAAGCTAAAACAATAATCGTTCCATTATAGTTATTTTAAAAACAGATGTTATTACAATAAAAAAAAGTATATATTTCATGATTGCGCTTAGAAAAATCGTATTATAATAATAATTGTACTCATTTAAAATTACATAAAGTAAAATATGTTTTTGAATACCTTCAAAGTTCTTAATTGCTTATTATAGGTTATATACATACAATCCTCATTATAAAAACTCTAAAAACTTCCTACATTTATAACTTTGTATAAATGTAACACAATTCGTAAACATATATAGAAGCGGATCTAAAAATGTTGTTTTATTCTACATTATCTTTATACGCGTTTGTAAATAATTTTTATTAATTTTTTGTTATTTATTATAATAATTTTTGTTACAGGTATGTTGCATTTGGCCCTGTTTAGCAAGCTCGGCAACAGGTAAAATAAAAAATTATTAAATTGTTAGTCAGCACAAAATTCTACGTACATTTTTTTTATACAAAAATATGGATCGTTTTTGATATATACCACCATGTGCATTAAAATACAAATACATAACAAACCCGTGATCAATATTAACCGGTAAAACTGTATTGGCATCGGTTATTACTTATTATATTATACGCACGATCTTGTATTTGCGATGGTGATGCTCCGTTTTTGTTTGTTAGACGATTTTTTCGTTGTAAATTTTTTATATAAACGTATAACAGGAGGAATACCTTGCGAAAACCCCTACTTAAAAGCGTAAGTTTAGAGTATGATTTTGGGGTAAAAATATTGACCAGATAAATAGTAATTGTGAAACCTTACTATTTTTGAAGGTAAAGTATGTTTTTAGTTTTTATACTTATTATTCAGCTGTTTACTACGTTCACCGAAAAAAATAACTAAAACTTCCTCTAAAATGTTATAAAACCATTTGCCCTTCCGCGGCCTATAATGTCAAAGAACTGTTATAAATTTTATACCCGGAACGACCGTGTTATTGATTTTATGGCGACCGATTCAGTGCTAATTATTTATGCGTCTATATATAATTGCTTCGTGCGATTGGAAAGAAAACGGGAAATTGCCTCTAAACACGTACGTTTCTTAACTAAACGCAAGTAATTTAAATAATAACATCTTGAATTGGTGCACGGTAGTTTCGACTTTATACGGCATACAAATTATGGATTTAAAAAATAACGGTTTTTTAAATTGAGTATTCAATTGAACAATTATACAATATTGGTGTTTATACGAACATTGTTCTATTCTCACATTTCAAACTCGTATTATTTATTATTCACTTAGTCATTAAATATATTGTTGTAATAGATTGACTAATATTAATAATTGTGACTGTAGCGAATAAGACTTTTTGACTTTGAGAAAAATACGAACTTACCAAATTTCGTATTTTTATAAGTTAACAACTTAACACGGTACGAATGTTATTGTTGTAGATTATATACCTCGAGTCCATGACCTCATTTTAATAGTACAAACAATGTATGTACATGTGAAAGAAAAAAAATATTTAGTCTCGTATTATTATGAGAACATTTCAATTATGATTCTTATTGCTTGGGTAGTTGGTATAATTATAATAATTGTAAACTAACAATATTATTCTAGTGACCCACATCGTGGTGACCGACGATATTTTAGACACCTAATTTGTAAAAATGATTCGATTTCGATTGGATTCGTAAAATCGTATCAATTTCATAATAAGTTTATAAGTATTTTTCAATATAAGTATTTATTTTTTTAAACACATTGCTGATGTACACAAGAACCGTATAATGTATAGAATTATTATTAAGTTTTAAAAATTTGTTGTTATAAAACAGTTTTTCAATGAAATAACTCCGTAACACACACACACACACATGTAATTAAATATTTCACGAGGATGTGAGAACAATTTACATTTCATATTTGTGTATACACATATTTGCGCTGAAAATTATGTCTCGGATTCGTTGTACATAAAACTTGTCGCAAAAACTTGTTTTTTGTACATCGGTAATTCGTATAGAATTATTATTATTATAAATATGATATTCGAACGCGAGCGACTCGTATATATATAGTTTTGGTTTTCATCATTTTTTTCTGTTTAGTCCTCAACTGTTTAACACGATCGTTTTTTAAACATATCGAAAAATGCAAAAACATTCCGGTTTGTGTGCATGAAAACTGTTACTTAATACTATATTTTGTTTTGCGTAACTCATTAGTTTTTTTTGCGCAATACACGTTTGTGTTAATTTATTTAGATTTAGAAGCGTTGGTGGTGTACACGCTGGGAATATTTTTTTTCTCTACACTTTACGTATAACATCATGTCGGTGTACGGCCGCGGTATAATATAGAATTTGGTACGTTACCCCCGTGGCGTTTACAGTGAAATATCAGGTTCAATAAAAATGGAAATAATTCTAGGACATTAAAGTCGTATAATACAGGACTATTACGAGATATTGTTAACACATCCGTGAATAGGATTGATCTAAAGCATTGATAATGTAAAAAAAAAAAAATTCAGATCATCTAAAGGTTATGTGCATTGTCTCTAATTTATTATAATATAATATAATGTTACGACTTTCTTTTCGTACAGACTTAAAACGATACCAATAACGTTAAAAATGATCTGAAGCATTTTTTCGGACCATCATCGTTGTTGCCCGCAGCAAGCAAATGGAGACTATTACCGCTTAATAATGGAAAATCGGGTTTTGTTTTTCCATTAATTTTATACCATATTGTGTACAAAATAATCGCGTTGATAAATTGTAGACACCACCACTGATGACCAGATGTGTGTATAAAAAAATCGGCTCGCAGGTAGTGAAATCGATTTCTGTGCATATACGCCTCTGTATATCACATCTACAGTTGTTGTAAAAACTAAAAAAAGCGCGTAAACATAAAGTGTGTATCGTTATTATAATATATGTGTTTGGTTTCTTCTGCACCCCCGTAGTATGCCATAGGAAACTTTCAGTTCGATTTTGCACGATTCGTTCAATTCGTTTAATATTGTAAAATATTATTATAATTTGAGTTGTAGAACCTCGTATACGCGCGGGGTTCGTCGCGCGAGGGTTTAATTTAAAATGCTGCGCGTAGAGAGCAGCAATTCATTCGAATCCCATTACCACGTCGCCATTTATAATAGTAAATCATCGCAGACCTCTCTGTGTATTTTTATGCGAACATAATATTACCGTAATGCGTGTAACACGCATTTGTAATATTTTTACGTGCGATGTACCAATATGTGCGAATATGACGAGACTAATATGGCGCGAATATGACGAACATTTTAAGATACCATATCGTTAAATAATCCGTAAAAAATCCTGCTGCTAATGCAGTACGCGTTAAATAAACGAATTATTATTATCTTATTCAGTATATTCTTATTCTCGTTATTTAGAGGGGATATCTAGTTCGTATTATCACTTTATGTGATGTTATACTGCAAGGTTTATATCATAATATTATCTAATAAATCTTGGTCGTAATTCGGTGCTTTATCGAAATTTAAAGCTATTATCACATTTGAAAATATTGATAAAATTAAACGTTAAAGATATAGGTACGTTTTTTTAGATTATAAGCCCCGGCAGCGAAGAATGTATTGTGTTTTTATGTAATATGATGTTTTCTTTTCTTTCAACAACTTTTCGTATAGTAGGAATGCTCCGATTTTCGTACCTCTAATTACCGGTTTTCCGGTGGTACACAGTATAGGTTGAAGCTTCTTTTGAAATTTCGCTTACTTTTTGAGTTAATAAAACCAAAAGAAAAAAAAAAATCGACAATTTAAACGCGAAAAATTTTGAAATTTTCGTGTTCGGGCAGAAGCACTCGCTCCAATCGTGTTACGTCGGGTACCACATAAAAATTGGGATTTCGGATTTAAATTTTACGATTGTTTTCTGAGTGGTGCCAAAAACGACGAAATCGTCAAATTCAAGTGGTTTATAAATTTTTCGAGTTAAGTCTTGTAGAAGACTCTTTGAAGTTCTCGTCCAGTTGTTGACGTAACGCCGTTTTTAGCGGTGTTTCGCGATTTTTCGGTAGTTTTTCCGGTCGCGTTAAAAAACTGTTGAGAAAAATTCGAGAAACGACCTCTCCAAAGTGTGATCCAATTCGCTAAACAGAAGAGGCGCTTACGTACACCGTGTGTAGAAATCGCACTCTTTCTGGTAAAAAATAAACGTCATTGTAACCTAACCCGACCACTAGCTTCTTCCTCTCTAACGCTCTCAGAATCTAAAAATCTGATAAATCGTAATTTTTCTTCTTGTCGTCCGTAATATAATAAATTCTCGTAATGATATCGTCCGCCGTCCGACGACGCGGAAAGTGCGCGCCTTCTTGACCTACGACGCGTTCTGCGCACGCGCCGCGCGCCGCCCGTTTAGCGTCCGTTGCGCGCGGGATAAATTCAAAAAAACCCGTCGCCGCCGCCGTCTCAGTAGTAGTAGCCGTCTCGTCCCCGTCGTCCGTGCGCGTCCGCCGCCGCGTCTTTGCCGATTGTTGCTTCGCTCCGCGCACGTTCTCGTCGGATTAACGCGAATTTGTGCTTTTTTTTTCTCGATCGAAACGGAAACGTAGAATAACGTATTTTCGCGTGTAGTGCGTTAAAAATTTAAAATAAAAAACCGTTTGAACCGAGCTAATCAACACTATTCTGCAGTGTATACTACATCGAGTTGACGGTACTTACGTACTTACGTTTTAATTACCGTATAATGTTACATTACATTAGATTAGATGTTCTGTTGCGGTAAACAAATTGATCGGACATTCATTTTCGAATTTATAAAAAAAAATAGTAGTTGTTCAAAATGATAATTCCGTCGCAGGTGTTTGTCGGTGCAGCACTTTGTCCGATTCTCCGATTTTTTCTTCAAAATATAACGTCTAAAAATATATATATATATATGCTTACTTCGCGTTGTAGAGTGCTGCACAAATCGTGCGTGATTCGGCACGTCCGGCGAGAATAAGCGCCGATTTTTATTATGCAGCCGTCCAAATAACGATTTTGATCGGTAAATTTTTTAATGTTCTAGGCTCTCGATCAACGGTAATAATATATGCCTAAAATCGTCGCTTTGCCTCGCCGGACAGAGTCGAATCTT
This sequence comes from Hormaphis cornu, assembly GCA_017140985.1. Classification (NCBI taxonomy): domain Eukaryota; kingdom Metazoa; phylum Arthropoda; class Insecta; order Hemiptera; family Hormaphididae; genus Hormaphis; species Hormaphis cornu. Next base: position 13,666,253 of record CM029357.1, read on the forward strand.
GCGAGTCTCGCGAAAGACGCGTTCGAATTTTTTTTTTTTATCTGTATTATTTTCCTCCAAAAACAAATCGAAATTCCGACGATTCGTAATCACTAGACCCGCGGTCAATATGTTCGGTCATTTTGTTTATTTACAGGACTCACGAACATTTTGTACAGGTGACAATAACTTTTAGGCCTGATGAAATCTTTTGTACGCTATTGTATTGTCGTAAATTAAATTTTTTCGACAAAAGTCAACGAAAAAACAAGCTAAAAAACACGTGCTTTTGTGTACGTAATATATTATACACTATAAGTGTGAACTGTACACGTATAGTAGACAGATGGCATTGTATACTACGCAGGTATTTCGTTTAGACGAAATAGTATTTGCCAAAATTGTAACTGTCTTCTTTAAAAGTTTTGTCAAATTTTCCTAATTTTTTTTTATCAAATGTCGCTGTGTAAAAATAATGTAGAATTAGCAAAATCGAGGGCCAAATGAACACGATTTGAGAATATTTTCGTAACCTAAAATTAAAACACGGACGATTACTATCGTTAGGGGTGGTTTTACCTTGTCGTCATATATTCGTTTCAAGTAGTCGAAAATTTTTATTTTTTTCTCTCGGCGTTTATTATATTTTTATTAATTATTTTGTCTGCATTTTATTAATCGTTAAATCGAGTAAGACGATTTTATGCGTTCCGTCGAATGGTCTATGCGTTTAAGCGTGGTACATTGTCCTTGTGAGAAAGATTTTCGTGTACCTATATTTTATAATACTACTGTTGGTAGGCAATCGCTGGTATTCTGCAATTCATTCTGAACAAATAACCTTTAAAGTTTAAAACGTGGGTGTAATAAGTACATGGTGTGATCAAAAGTTGTTGTTTGTTGTACTGTATTAAGTTTTGTGATTTAAATCATTTTTAAAACGAATTCGTTTGGACAGCATCTCGTCGAGCGCACGTGAAACCGTTGGCGACGTTTATACGCAGTTCACCAAACCTATATAAGATTACGATGCAGTTTATTATTATGTTTTTTAATTCTTAGGCCGTCGATCGTTTTTTGTGCGTGAAAAACTTATCTCAAAATAGAATTCGCTCGCGTTCTGTGCAGTGGGCATGACGAATCCGAAACGTGAAAATAATAAACGCATTGACAATTTCTCTGTTTAGAATAAAGTACACTGTCAAAATCATCTTTGTTTCCGGTACAATGAACCTATACAGTGTGTACGCGTTTTGTTATTTATTTTTTTTGTAAGTACCTACTCTCATACCGCAGGCGTTTCGGTTATTATATATAGGCTATATTATTGCGGTCCAGTGTACCTACTCACAAAATATCTAAACTCTGTACCATTCTACTGGTTCTGTAGTGTAGGCGGTAAATTAAAAAACAAAATGTTGGACTAATGTTACTACTCGTATATTCGAGGAAAATTTCAAGGGTAAAATGTCCATACATAAAACGTATTATTGGCGTGGCATGCCGGTATGGAAAACACACGGTAGTGTAAATGTTTGGTATATTTACGTATAGTTTTCATTGTTGTTAATATTAAAGTTTTATTCAAAACTCATGACTTTGTAATAAAATTTAATATACCAACCAAATTTTATACTCGGTACAGAAAATTTGACGTTTGACAAACAAATTTTCGAAAACTCATTTTGTTTCTCCTCGAGTCGGTGTAAAAGTATAACGTTCATTAGCATAAAAATATAAATTACTGTAATCGCGTAAATCGCGTCATTGGAACACCGCGAAAGTCGCTCACGTCGCTCTATAAGACGCGTATTGTTTAATATTTTTTTTTTGTTTTCACGACACGCGCACGGTACGGACGAACGTACTACTACGTATTTTCGAGTCCTTTGGGTTTGGAACCCGGTTGTTCTCGTCGTCTAAATCGTTATATACTGTTAAACAACCGCTACGACGCGTCATATTTTATTTTTGCCCACTGATTTGCCGTAATCGCCGAAATTTATTTTTCAAACTTACACGACAGATCTGTCTGTTTTTACGAACTGCCGCAACGTCGTGTTCCGACGAACGAACGACGTGTGCGCACGGACAAAAATCTTACGTACCGTCGAACAGATCGCATTGTCTGTCCCCCCAGATGCTCGACACGAGCAGTCGTTGTATTTATTTTATTATATTTTGCCTTACAATATCGCGAGACGGTGGTGTTCACGATATCCTTTTCACGCGCGCGCTTGCGACCGGCTTTCTCCCATTTAAATCGTTCCGCGATCGTAATAATAAGTCACACACGCTCTGGCTGTTTGCGTTCTACTCGCGTGACGACGTTATTGTAAAATGTAAAAAAAACCGGTGCACATCCGTTTTCTCGTATCATCGTTTCCTATCCGACGCGATCCGCGGCTCACCCACACCGCGCGCACGTCACCGTTCACAGCAGCGCAGTGATATCGTCATCATCATCGCTACTCTCTCTGGTGTTGGTTGGTACGCGTTTTGTATTGTGGCGTTTTAAAGAAAACTCGAGTTTATTCGAAACCCGCGGATTTCCGCCCGATCCGTTTAGTGTACAACATACTACTAAACTAAATCACTTACAAGCCGTTATGCAATCAGCACAGGTACGAGGGAGAAGAAAAAAAGAGCAGTTTACGAAATCGTTTTTAAACGGGTTTTTTTAGGTATTAAAGGGCAGAGTTTGCGATTTCTACACTCGACGTGTGTTGATACGCCGACGGATATACATCGCTGCTGTCGATCTGTTTCTAAAATATTTTGTCGACTTTAGGGTTTTTTTTTTCAATACGACGACGATTGCGTCGATTAACGTTATTTTTGTATTAAAGCGCGTCGCGAAACTAGTGTAGCGGTGTATTTTTATAACTTCGTCAAAACCCTCGCGGTAAAATGTCATTTAGTAGAAATCTTCAGTTTTCCAGTTAAATTATGTCCTGTCACGCCGTACAACTTTATCGGAAAAATTGTAATTTTTATATTTTCAAACTGTAAACGTGTATCGCTACGAAATTGCGAGATCGGAAAAATGAGCGCTCTAGAAGAGGGTTTCGAACGAAAGAAAAATTTTCTAAATGGGCCTTTTACATACTTTTAAAAGTGTGTTCAGTATTTCAACGCGGCTTGTTCTAAACTCTCTTTTTTTGTTTACAGTTGATTTAATCTTGACGGTACTCTTTTTTGAAAAAGTTACTTGCAAAATATTAGGTACCTAAATCCATTCGTGAATATGACAGCCATACATTAGTGTTAAACACGTGGTAAACTGTTATGGCACCTTAATTCAACGTATGAAACGTATTAAATTTAAGTTATGATCATGAAATTTATCACACTTCTATAAATATTGATTATGAACTTAATTCCATATTGTTTACTATATCTATTTAACTAACTGTTTTTTGGAATTCGATGCATACAATGTTGGTCTCTTTAACTTCGAGGACTCGTAAAACTATACCTCGTACATTATAGGTTTACCGAAACCCGTTGTTAATTTAACGGTCTTATTATATTTCTCGGTTTTTTTTGTAGTTAAATTTTATCCATACGGTTCAAATGTTCACCATTTTTCTAAGTATTACGGGCTTGAATATAATATGAGTATGATAGTATTATGAGACAAGAGTTGCGAAAACCAAAGATTTTAAACTTTTAAACGGCAGATTTTCAAACAAATTGGTATAGTTACTATATACTTTGTAACAGTTTTTAGCTTTGTTTTTTTTTAGAGTTTTTAAAATTTTGTTTTTTATACATTTTAAAATGATTGTTATTGAAAGTGAAAAGATACGAAATCATATTAACTCTGTACACTTGGACCCACCCCCGATTATGATACAGGTTCGATATTCGCTGTTTTCCAAACGATTTTGTTTAATACGACTGGAGACCGTGACCGATTATTCAAATAATACTGAATACACTGCAAAACGTTTCTGAAAAAATGTTTTCTAGCGATTCACTGTTAAATTTTGTGTGGATGAAACTTTTCATTGTTTTTACTCTTTTAAATGTTGAATATTGTTCGGTAAGTGACTGTAATATCACATCCGTATCAAACTAACAATAACTGTATACACATACATAGATACAGAGAAAAAGCAAACATATAATTATATGTATATTTTGAATAGGTTTAGGATATTTTGTTTCAGTACATATGAAAGGTTTTTAAAATTATTTATAAAATAGTTTAAAAATCGAGTGTCGACATTTTTGGATTTTGACTGTCCGTTCGTCGATCGGCCAATACTTAATTTCACGTGTGTTAAAAAAAATGAAAACTAAAGCTGTAATGGTTTATTTCAAGGCCAGCACTCGCATATTATACGATTATTTTTTATACGTTTATGTAGGTATATAGACAATCCGTCATTAAGAAAAACACACCACTCCTCTTCCGGTAATTTTATTGTCACTCCGGCGCTTTCTTTCAGTTTTCGTGTTATTGTTACTTGTAGGTATACACCTTCAGCTCGACGATTGACTTATACAATATTGTAACGCACACCCCGTGCTTTATTTGTTTGTATAAAGGTTGGTATTTGAAAAGGACCTTGACATTTTCCGCTATTACAGTCGCTATTTATTTTTTTCGTCGTTGTACAATTCTGGCGCGTCATATAATTTGACAAATATTATTGATTTTTTCCATTTCCATTCAATTTTAATATTCATAGTTTACGCGCTGTGTATAGAATAAAAAAAGGTAGGTACACAAAAAGCTGTTCATTTTTCTAAGTGTTGGGCGTGGATATAATACCTGAATTTGGTATTTTTCAATTTAACCGATTGAAACCATAAATAACAATACTATAAACGTTTATATACGCTCAAGACTGAGTATAATATATATAAAATATACTCCGTCGTGCGCTCGCTACAACAGTACACACAATACAACATTTAGTGATAAAAAAAACTAAATAAATATTACCTTTTACCGATTGTCGAGGAAAATATTTTGTAATGCAAAACCATAGAGACATTTCTAGTCTACGACTTAGCTGCATAAAGAGTCACTGTTTTGGAATGTCTATAGAAGTTGTACGTTAAATTTGTTAGCGATAATCGTAATTCGCTTACAAAAATAACGATTCTGAGTGGAGCTGCGAGGTTTGCACTTTAAAAATATATTTTGTTAATTTCGTTTTCAAAAATTCATAAACGCATTGCACAAAAATGATATTATAATACAATTTTGTTTAAAATGATGTAGATGAATAAACAGAAAAACGTAAAGACGTCCGCAGGAAAAATAAATTTATTCAATATTAATGGAAGTAGGTTGTCAAAGTTATTTTAAGCCTGTTTTACTCTATAAAAACCTATCAAAAAATTATCAAAATTTCAAAATTAATTAGAAATCGAAATATTAATTATATTGGTCCACATTACTATAAACAGTGGAAATACATGTTTTTATTTCCTCGAAACTCGAAAAAATCAAAATCTAAATTATTATCGTTCGACATAAATATACAAATCAATATTATCTCCTCGTTGTACCGACGTGGTTCGACCGCGTTAAATTAGGACAAATTTAATTAGTGTACATTTTTTTCTAAGCACGCGTGACACAAGAAAAAAAAATTAAAACACAAATCTTTGTTAATTCAATCGATTCCTCGCTCCGCTCCAAACGAAAAACGTAATAAAATTAATAATAGCCAGAGGGAATAGGTCCTTTACGGTTTATATTATATCGCAAGTCGAAAAGATAGTATATTTTTTTAGAGCACGGTATATATATATTTTTTATGTTTTTATCGTACCTATCATAGCATGTGAGGATGACGTCTGTCAAACGGTTAATGACCTAACAGTGATTATATGAGTTATTTCGCTGACGAGAGAGGATACACGCGTCTTATACTCTTGAGATAAAACTTTTATAACACTTGGTAATAATTGCCTGTTGTTTGTTGAGTTGACAGAGGGAAAAATGGTACCAATCCGGTCGTCACAGTCACGACCATAACTGGAATAACGGTAATGACCGCAAAAAGTCGTTGACGTAACTCTAGGAGGCAGCTATTTGTATTGCTCATTTCATTCTTGCGATAGAGAATTTCTCGACTCGTATCACAAATGTACAAAATGATTCGAATGTTGTGATGGAAAATATGAAAATACATTATTGCACTCAGAATCTAAAAAAAAAAAAAAAACTCGCAGAACGGTTTTAGCGAAAAAAAATTATAGGTACTTAATTATAACAATCTTATTTGAGATTAAAATGATAGTGGCGTAAGGATCATTTAATTTATGGTATCATAAATGTGTGCAGAATATAAAATAATCATGTGCGGTATTCATGTGTCGCCTGATTTCTTATTGTTTTTCCATGTTTTTGTACAATTTACTCTGTATTTTCATGCCTATACTTTTTGGACATCGTATTGTGTGTTATTTTTTGATAAAAAAAAAGGTATAAGTAATCTAGTTTCATTTTGGAATTCTTTCTAGTAGTTAGTCATAATATGGTACGTTGTTTTTGACACTTATGGTCACCCCTTGTGTCCAACTTGTGTACTTGCTACTCGAGTATATTGTTTAAGCTTATAAACATCAAACACATGTTTTTAAATTATTTTTTATATTCCGAGCGCAGTGAGAAATGTATTATTTTTACATTAGTGTTTGTTTCTTTTTTCGGGTAAAAGATTGGGCCCCGATCTTCACGTATAATACCAGAGAAAATCAGACCAAGGCTATGGTACATTTTTTAAAGGTTTTGTTTGAACTTGTTGATTTTGGTTTTAGTTGTATGATTTAAAAACGAAACATTTTTCATAAACCCATGTACTCCGGATGACTCGACATTTTCACACGTCGTTAGGATACGAAATTGGAATTAATACCTCGGAACTCTCGCACGCGCGATATTGGGTGCAGTAGACAAGTTTAAAATGTCGTTAAAAGATTCGAAAAAATTCGGGACGAAGACAATACGAAAATTTTTTTTTAAATATTTGGCTCACCGAGCTCGCCAAGAATATTGTCATAATAGTTATTGCTTATAGCGTCTTAAAATCGTGTTTATTCTGCCTAGTTAATCTTATCGTTGTAGACAAATGTTTGGTTACCTGTCTAAATAACGTGTTGATGTCAAACTAAATCGATATTACACAGTTTACAAAGATTATAATAAATAATATTGTCGAAGAAAATCCCAACGCCCGTTGAATGCCTACTTTATACTGTGTACAGTGTCGTAGTTCTTAGCTGTTGATTTCAATGAATATCGTAGAACTAAACGAACGTGTAATGATCGCGAGGAAAACAGAATTCAATCTTATTGTGTATAATAATATTGTATAGCTTTAAAAAACATCGGTCGCGTACAATTTGCAAAAGGTTTCATCGGACAAAATTATAATTGTATCTAGGTGTGTTTAATGTGTGTATACTACCTACTAGAATTTTGTCACCACCCCGCGTCACCGCACCGCACCGTCGGATCCCTCGAATAAATTGTTTTCCACCAGCAGAGCAGCGTCAGACGAATTCTACGCCTCGAATTTCGTCATTTTCAATTCCAACTGTCTTTATTCTTTATTCTCTTATTTTTCTCTGCGGCTTTTGTCCTTTTTGTCTCCCCGTATACATTGTTCCATTATATCCACGTGGCTGCAGCGGATCATCACTGCAGATGTCCGTTATCGCGTCTTTGTTATTATTGCTTTTATTGACGTCGCGTTGCTGCAAACTGCACACAATATTGTACTGCCTTCCCACCGTTTTTCAGACTTAGTCTGTATTTTTCCAATTTTCGGTCTAAAAATGATTCCAAACTCGTAATCGTATCAAGTCGCGCGTATATTTAGACGTTCGGGAGAGCGTTTAATCGTTATTTTAATATAGTATAAATGTATTTCGAGCGCCGAATTAAAAACAAGAATCTAAACACTGTTTGTTGACCAGACGATCAATAATGAATGAGTTTTCATGACTTTTATGGCCGTTTAAATTCAAATATTTTTTTAAAAATTTTCGAAAATCTTCTTGTGCAACGCACCACATCGTAACGTGTTCAGAACCGTTTTTAGAATACTGACGAGGCTTATCAAATTCGTATTTATTATGCTTAGTACCTTATTCATTTACGGCCGTGTTATTTGCGTCGTAAAATCCAGTGCGACGGAGTAACATTTCCAAAAAAGGTCGTCTATAATACATAACCCACGTATCAAACAGTATATTATATATCTTTATTCCGATGATAGAACAATTATATTAGTACGATATCTTATCTTATTTTTTCACTCTAATTTTGGACTTTTGTTGTTTTATCACATAATTGTTGTTCCCGAAACGATAATATAATATACTAAAAATGGCGTTCCATAAATTTAATAGCGAACTTATCTATAACATACTATAGGATATTAACTTAATATAGACCACCGAATTTCGCTCGTCGAGCTTTGTAAGATTACTGTTTTGCAAAAATTTCCTTACGGCGGTCCGTGCGAGGTTTAGTCTAGTCTGCTGGTCGTTCGAGAGCCCCAGCTAGTTTTGAACGATAATCATCGTCTGAAACGAGAGGAATGAACAAGCTCCGACTGCTGCAGCGATATCTTAATCTTGGTTATGAGCGGTCTGAAGGTAGATTTTCGGAAATTATCAGAAAAACTGTGTGTAAGCAAGCAGCAATCTAACGACACTTTAGCGTACAGTTTTAGAATTTTTTCGCACCATTCGCAGTGTTGGTTTGCGATTGCTGCGATCACGATATTCGTATTCCCTCGACGGTGCGGTGGCTGCAATCGCGTGCCGCCCGGGGGGGAGGAGGAAACAGCTGTAAACGAGGGGAAAAAAAATATGAAAAATTCACCTTTATCCCGCAGGCGTTCGTCGAAAGGTGTTTCGCGGACAGAGAAGTCGTCGTCGTCGTCGTCGTCGTCGTCGTCGTTTCATCGTAGTGTGTTATTATTATAACAGTATATAGTATGTGAAAAAAAGGGCCGACACAACAGAAACGCGCGCGTGTGCCGCACGCACAACGACACGATATATAATAAATCGCAAAAAACGTGAAAAAGCGCGAAAAAGCGCACATGTCGCCGTACAGCAGAGAACACGGCGGCGGCGGCGGTCACACGGCCGCGGTGGCGCCCGTTTCGGCGGTTTCGCCGGCCATCGAAGAGTTCGGAAACCGAAAGGACGACGCCGGCGGGCCGCTGCCGGCCGTCTTTCAACACGTCAAGACGACGACGACGTGCCCGGAGTCGTCCGGGAAGCCGGGCGCCGGATACACGAACGGGCTCTCGTTGCTCCGCCGTCTTTTCCGCTGGTGGCTCACCCGGTTCGGACAGAAACCGTTGGTAAAAAAAGGTTAGTTTTGTCGTATTTTAAAAAAATTTCATTTATTTTCATCCGATAGTTAACGTCGTGTATTGTGTATAGTGTACGTATAAAGTAGAGCGCTCGTTCCGTACGTTTAAAAGAGGAAATTCCGGTTTGTTAAAAAAGAAACAATACGTAGTTTCGATACTTAAAAAATAGATTTCCCCTCGTTCCTAACGAGAGGAGCAAACACGCGTTCCTCAGAAAGTCGTCATCATCAAAACGTGTATAAAATATTATCAAAACGAAAAACTCTCCGTTACACATTACAATACGTCCATAAATACGTGTGTCCAGTCGTCACAGTTTATGTTGAAATCTCACTATAACTAAATGAATAATTAAACAAAATTTGTGTAGTCTACTTGTAGTAGTACAACTGGTCGACTCAACTAACCGTAGTTTTAATGAATATTATTGAATTAATTAAAAAATTAATGAAAACATATTCGATAATTACCTACAGCGGAACATTTTACGATTTTTCTTAAAAATTTTCTCGCTGGCAGTCATGCGTATATACCGTTGTGTAATATGTCGCTGCGTAACACGGATTAGAGATTACCGAATTTTAGATTCTGAGGAGCGCAGCGAAAAACAGCGTATTGTTTTTACGATGATTTTTTTTTTGGTTTTCTGTGAACAGGGTATATGAAATGCTTTGATTTTTAAAGTCAGTACCTCCAATAAAAGTTAGATTACAATTAGATTATGTTTGTTTTATAATAATTATATTTCCAACTAGTTTTTATTTCCATTTTATGATACGTTAGTGTAAACTGTTATTTAAAAAAAAAAAAAATCCTCGAGGAATGTCAAATGAAAGGATCTTTCGTTTTGATAATTGCTTCAAGACGAACATTTTTTATGTTTGTTACCTCCGATTATATCACATACACCAACAGTAATACTTGTTATTGTGGTCCGCAATTTATTAACAAAGAAACCATTACGTATTGATATTTCCAAAAAGTTTAAATTGTTTATTATTATTTTTGTACAAAATAAACGTTTTACATTGTTTAGGTAGAGTAAATCTTAGTACTTGCATGTTTAGAGCGGGTTTAACCATTAAAATTTATTTTGATTTCTGAAATTAAATAAAATACTTAACTTTGTACAAATCACTCGATTTCTATATTGTTTAAATCTATAAAACATAGTCTTTCAAAAGATTTTTGGGAGGAGTGGTAATTATGTAAAACGTTTTTTTTTCCAAAATTAAAAATATCGTATAAAATCAATTAATTTGTATTGTATACATCTATCTTTATATTCACGCATTTTAAAGTTATTCTCAACTTACGAGAGTTACTTATTATTATTATGGTTGTGACAAATTTGTTTTAGTTGCTAATTGATAGATGATCTTCTACGTGCGGAAATTTTTTTTTTCATTTCTTAGACTATAGGTATTAAAAAATACAAAAATACCCTATTTTAAAGATGCTTTTATCAAGTTACAGTCAATAAGCAATGAAATTAATTACAATAAGTTTATTTAGCGTTTATGTATAAAAGATTAAATCACGTAGGATTTTTCAAGTTGTATAGTTTCATAATTATAATAATATTCTCAATGCTTGAACGTCGGTAAATAATTGTTGTTTTTTATAATATTTTTTAAAGTTTGTATGAGTGAGAATTTGTAAAGATAAGAAATGTACGTATATTGTATATAGTTCAACGGCTGAATCTATAAATTGAATTTTTTTTTTATTATAAATTTGCTATTTTAATAAATATTAAGAATGTCTAGTGTTTTTTGTATTATAGTACTTAGCGCGTTACTTTTTTTTTTTTAACAATTATTGTTTGAAAAATAGAAAGAATTATTTCGTTTCCGAAATGAGAGGTTAACCTAACGGTTAACCGCTTGGCGCAGCCCAGTGACCGACTACGACGTACCGGCAACACGTATATAAACTACGATTATTATTTGAAATGACATAACCTTCACTTCGAAAGTTACCGATGTAGGTCAATTAGGACCAATTAAAAGAAATTAAATAATTTTTTTTGTGAGTAGTTGTCGCTAGCATGGTTTTTTCGTCTTAAAGGGAGCAGTTTATAGATGATTTCCGGACAACGTTTAAAATCGTATTCCAGTTTAAATGTATAATTAAAATGTACAAAAACTAGTAGTATTCCTGTAGGGAATTTACGTGAAAAAAAAACAAATGTATTTTATTACTATCCACGTTGAACTAATGTGTTTTTTTCCTCCATTTCCATATCTTCTTATAAATACAACTCGGTCTTCGTAACAAGGCTGTTGGTTTTTCGATAAATAGTTTTAACTATAGTTTTATTGCTGTGTCCTACTTGTGAGTGTTTTTTTTTACAAAGTGATGTTAATCTCCAGATTCTATTTTTTCTTTTTTAATTTTCATTCATATTATAATGTATTGTCACAGCTGTTGTATGTATGTAGTTTTTTTTTTGTTATTGCCCAAGTTCTTATTGTCACGGTACCGTAAACTCTGACCGCAAATTTTACAGTTGGGTGTTTTTTTCTTGTAAAACTGAATATACCATTGACCACATTTTCCACTGTATTATTCCAAGTATACACACCGTATGAGAGTGTTCTAGATTATATATCAGATGCTTGTACCGCAGTTATTGATTTGCGGTCGTGTAAATTATGATAAGAGGTCACTCGTAAATGTTTTTAACAGTATATTATAGTAATCAATTTGACGTTCAGTTTTTTTCTTTTTTTTACATTCGTTTAAATCGTTCTTTTGGCGATATGTCTTCCAAAGTACCCGTGTACCCCTATTACCTATTCAAGTTTTTCGAGATTTTTGCTAATCAATATATATAGAACGGGTGAAGTAAGAATTTTAAACCGTTTCAATTACGATATATTTCGTATTTCGGAACTTTTCAAAAAATTTGTTCGATATTTGTTTCACGCCGCGTTTTGAATTTTCGTTACAGGAAAAAACTAGTGTCTAGGTGCAAGGTGTATGTAACCTCTTTCTCCTCTTCGCACGTCTGATTGGAATCGATTTTCTTTCTTTCCGGCGCATTCCTTAGGTACTTGTCAGCGTATCCGACTTAACCCGTACAAGATTGAACGGGTCGAATAATATTCACGAATCGTTGAAACGCATTCGGTTCTACTGAAGTACAACGTTTAGTTTTGCGCACAATCAAATCAAACACTAAAAGGTAAAACGGAAATAAATACATATATTGAGTACGCGTCATAACTCTGATGTCGTGGACGCGTCTCTGCAGCACCGAAAAATCTATAGTTTTTAATAAAGTAAAATAGTCGTAAGACGAGTGTTGTCGATTGGGGATACTACTGTTGGGTTTGCCCGAATACACAAAACAAATTAGCATGAAAATGGTACAAAGCGGTTAAGCTTACGTCGTGTAACCTTCGCTGTTTATAGAATAATAACGAACGCAAACAGAGTTATGTTATGAATATGATATTGACGTCAAGCGGTTATTGTTGTTACGTTAATTAATTTTTTTTTATTTTTGTTTTTTACTTTGCGCGTGTCTGCCTACCTATTTTTTTTTTTTCGCGCGGTTGACGGAGAAAAACGTTTGTTTTGATCGATCTAGGACGTATTGTTGAAATTTGTTCGGGTAATTTTACACTATAGGCGTATCAGAAGGATAACTGTTGCAATTGAGTTGATGATTCAATATTAAACGATTGACGATCGTAATAAATTCTTAGTTTTGAAACTCGCGTGAGAGAATAGTATTTTTATTTGGTATTTTACCGAGCCCCGCACTTATACCGTGTACGGCGATCGTGGTAAAAAACCGATAATATGCTGAATTTCGCAGAAAGGATTGTACAAGTAATATGTTTGATTAATCTACTAATAATATCATGTTTTGGAACACAACTATAAGGGTGTTGTGTGTTTAATTGTTACTATATTATATAACAAATATGTACATTAAATAATTTGTTTAAGAAAAAAATCGACCGGTATACGAGATTTGAAGGCCAAGTGCAGATTTCAATCGTAATATATATTACGTATGTTCTGGTTATAAACGTTAAGTCCGTTGTGATTTTAATACTAGGAAACGTGTATACATACTCTCGTCAAAGCGAATATATCTAAATAAATTATCATTTAAAACGCGTGTTTGTAGTAGCATATTATGAATAGGATTTTTAGTTGATCGGACAAAATCTCGTAATGTTCCGTAGCCACTGCAAAATGTTTGTTATAAATGGCAAAGTTCGTATACTCGTATAAAACATAGTACCAAATTATTGTAAATGTCGGAATAGATGTGCGTGCGTGTGTGTACAATTTTTCCGATCTTTTTTCAATCGCTGCATCGCTTTTCATCATGTACTCAATCAGAATTTTTAAAGATGGGTCTTGTGGTAGCCTAATTTATTGTTTCTGCCTGTGGCCCTTGAAAAATATAGATCGTATTGTATTTATTAACATCATAGTATCTACTTACTAATTTCTGACGGGGACCGTCCGTAAAAATAACAAAAAAAAAGACTGCCGAACAAGTGAATATAATGCGATTGTATTGTATAGTAGTGGAGTACTCTTCCATCGTATCGGTCCAAATGAATATACTATAATCATATATTGTATCGCGTTATTGTTTTATTGTTTGTTACTTAATTAAATTCGTGTAAGATTTCAGCGTGGCGAGCGTGTTCAATGTTAGATTAGTTATTAGAATCGGTTGCAAAAATCGTTTTTTTCTCTTCTCGCGATTTGCTTTGCACAAAAGCGCCGCCCCGGCAACGTCCCGAATCGTAACCGAGTTGGCTCCTAATACGGTTTACTCTGACGGTTTTAGGTGTATTCTATATTACGATGAAGACAATGGATGAGATGTACATTACAGACTATATATTTGGGCTCGTTTTCTCGTTACTCGGGAGAGAAAAATAAAAAAATAGCGTGTGGCATTAATAATAATAATAATTATAACGCGCGTGATGGAAAGAGAGACCATAGACGAGTATATATTATAGTAATATAGACTGGCTTGGTCTTTCATTAACACAAACAAACGCAGCATAATATATATAGTGTAAAACGTGTGCAGCAGTATAAAAAATATGGTACGATTTGTTCTTTTATGATGTTTCAATAAAACAGCAATACAATGACACAATATACCTACCTCTGTACATATTATATACGACGTGCAGTAATTAGGTATAGGTTACGTGAGGTTTTCGAAAACGAACGACGTTTTGATGACTGCTGGGACGAAATTTATATTTTGATTTCGGATCGAGTGTTTTATGTATTTGTTCAAACCGTGTTAAGGAGGATTTGATTGATGAAATGATGACCGGGAGCCGAAAGTCATGTCAAATTCGCTATCGTTTTTTAACGTTTCGTCGACAATCTGCAGCGGTAAGGTTGCACTAATTTATGCGTAGTACGTTTATTGTTTTTGATCGAACGTTCGTATTTTCACGTCAAATAGCACTGCTGCAGTTTGTTTGAAACCTCTTTTGAACAAAAACTATTCGAAACCGTGTAAAAACATCGCAATGCGTCAAATCGCTTATAGTTGTTTCAGTAAATTATATAATGTCGATTTCGAGTTTATATTATATTAATATAATATTACGGTAATCGTTGGGTCGAGATTTTCGTTTAAAGAAAGGTTTTATCGAAATCCGATCGAGTCACGACAAACGAAACTCGCGGTGTCGATGCGAATAATTACGAAATTCGGAAATATCGTGCGGCGCGTGTGCTCCGAAAAGCATACGATTCGTGATATATTCCCCGGAAGCTATAATCTGTACCGTGTATAGTGTTTTTGTAATTGGTCGTGAATCAAAATTATATAACAGATTAAGTTGTGGTACAGGTATGCAAATTAAACACATGTATGTCTTTCAGAGGTCTTGTTAAACCGCATTCAGAAATTTAATGGTGCTTACTATTTTCAGCTGGGATCATTTGTTCGTGATATACGTACACTTAATATTCAAGTTGAGTTATTTTTTTCAATAAATTTATAAACTAAATGCGAATAAAAACAAACTTTCGTTGAAACATATTGTACATCGCACGCGTTGTGTCTTGCAGACTTCTGTACGCGCATTGAATTATTTTTCGAATGATTTACATACGAGTTAATAACGCGATAGTATTGGCTTTCAGCGTCGATAGTGGGCGAAAAAAACGATCGTTTTCGGTCGTTTTGTTCGAAAAAGACCTCTCTTTTAGGGCGCTCGTTTTTGATTTTGTAGCGATACGTTTACAATATGAAATCGATGTTATAAAATAATAACGATATTTTCTGCGGATAAAGTTGTCAGGACGTGATTTAAAATTAGGTGAAACGAGCGCCCTTCAAGATATTTTTATTTATCAAAAAAATACTCAAATACGTCGTCGAGTGGTTATCGCGGAAAATGATTTCTACTAAATTACGTTTTATCGGCCGGGTCTTGACCAAGTTGTAGATTACACTAAAATAGGTACGCCAGCAAAGCGACTCGTTTTAACTCGAAAATAAAATTAATTCCTTCACGGTGACACCGTCGTTGTATTAATTAAAAACCCTATAAAGTCGACGCGACCGAAAATTTTTCTAAACACAATATTTAAAAAAAAAAAAATTAAGGTTAGGTCGACAGCAGCGCTATCTATCAGCGCGTCAACACGAAGTCACCGAGCGTGTAGAAATCGCCAACCCTGCTCCTCAATATATGGCCGCACCCGTTCCTCTTAAAAAAAAACCTCCGTGCAGTTGTTTCAAACTATTGTTTCGAAAACAAAATCGCGCTTTAAACGAAAACAGGTGCTACAAAATCGTGACGATTTAAAAGATGATTTGTGTTCGTATTTTTTCTGTATTGTATTCGGACGACGGTCGAGACAATATACATTACATTTTACTATATATGTATTTTATAATAATATTATAGAACTCTGGAAAGTGAAAAAAATAAAAAACGTTTTCTTGTTGTTACTCGCTGACGACCGTGCAATGTCCCCCGCGTCCTTGATGCCGGCTGAGCATTTATTTTCCACGAGTTTTCATTATAATACCTACGTCGTTCCAAGCGTGTTTTATAATCGTATTTACGCGTATTAGAGAGCGTATAGTTTTTGTTTTGCATTCGGAAGGTAAGTATTAATATATATATATATTATTATTATTATATTGTAAATCGTTCTGGTGAAAAAACAAAGAAAAAAATTCCGAGGCGAACAGTATTATACCTGTTCACGGCCGTTAAATTACACATGCGAGTTACTCCAAGTGCGTTATAGTACCTTATTCGCTCGCGGAGTTCATTGGTGGTGGATACCAGCTGCTATAGTTACAAGGATCGCTGAAAAATCGCTTGTTTTTGTTTTTGATTTTTTTTGGTTTATTCGCGCATAATTATGATTCCTTAGAAAGAAAAAAAAAATTGTTTTCTCATTGTACATTCAATATTATTTACTTCTATATGAGTGTAAAAAATAAATAATTTATAGCTAGCTGTGAGTATGAGGAGGTTTTTTCTCTGTAATCGTTTTTTGTCCAACTACATTATTTCGGGTAACAGCCATTATCTTTTTGAGAAATTCCTCAGAAAGATTAGCAAAAAAAAGGGGCCGGGCTAACGGTACCTAATTCCTTTGAGATTTATTTTTCTGGTTTTAATGTCGAAAAAAATCTGAAACGACTGAAGTATGTTTACACATTATTATTGTGGAACGGATGTATTTCTAACGTCGTAATATTTTCAAACATTTTTGAACTAGGAGGTATGTAGAATTTCGAAATTAACTGCTGGAGAGCACGATAAGAATAATGATTTTCGTTATAAACGATTTATCTGCAACCTACCAATTGAATGTTGGTTGTACTGACCTTTTTTTTTTAAGGCTAAAGAATTTTTACTAGGTATCATTTAACATGGTTGAACACAGAAATATTTTTGAAAAATCATCTCTTTCTCCTCTGGGTGCAAAATTTAAAAATACAAATCCCAGTATAACATTTAACAATACGTAGTTTTAATGTAATGTTTATGATTATTTTGTACTTTCAAAAGAAATAACGCAAAATTAATATTTTAGGGTTTTTATAGTAATTTGATAAGTTTTTAATTTTTTATCACACCGAATAGGACTCGTCTTGGTACATTATTTTTATACCTACTTCTTTTTTGAACGAGTTGCGACCGTATACGTTTTTCATTGGTAATTTGGTTTATTTGACTTTATGAGATTAAGCGAAAACAACGAGTGTAGTGGCACCTGGTTTGTTGTTATTTTACTTGAACTCGATAAATTCATTGGGAAAACATTTATCGTACATTTATCTGATTTTTTAAATCTTCATGTTATAATATTTCTTTTGGTAACAGAAGCGTGTATCTTTTTTAGGTAATTTTCCATTTGTGCGTGGTGTAACTTTTTTTTTCTACGTTTGAATTAACTGAAACGCAAGTACTTTTTACATACATGTATGTTTTACGCGCGCATGTTTCGGGTAAGAGTTTTTAAAATAAAACTAATAGATATAAAAACGCGGACGACTTCGCCGTCGTGTTAAAATAAGAAATCGCGTTTGATTTTTTGTGCAACTCGAAAATGAGTTAAATTTTTACGATAACATTTAGCTCTTCTCAAAATGTAAACGCGCGTATATTTGTTGTTGAAATTCGCTGCAGAACGAATCGAAATAAGACCATTACTTTGAAGTCGTATATCTTTAAATTAATTTCGCAAAGTTTTTTTCACATAGGCGCGTTTCGTTTTTTTACATTATTTACAATTATCGTATCGTTCGCAGACACCTACTATTTTTTACCTTCTGTTTGCTTTCTTTCTTTCTTTTTTTTTTGGCTCTATTCTATCTGTTTTCGCTATTTCCATTGCGAGCACGTCTTTTTCCGACCGACAAAAATTTCGCATCTATACGCGCGCGGTCACCGCGCGTACTCGTTTTGTGCAGCAGTCGTCGTGTTTGGCCTACTTCCAAACCGATCCGCACATTTTAAGCGACATTGGAGTTTCGCGCCGTGTACACAAGCTGGCATTTACGAGTTTACAAGTATTAAGAGTTCCGTCACGAGTCGATTTTAACTCCTTAACAATTTTTCTTCCAGTTTTTTTTTATCAACTCGCCTATTTTTTTTTTTACGTATACGAGCGACAACCGAGCTCGTTCAGAATCGTTTTTCACAAATCGGTGACACCACCCCGGAGCGTAGTGTAGTCGTTACTCACGCGATCTTTACCGATTCCGGGTTTTCATCTATTTCTTCTTCGTACAGGTAAAACGTTTCTTTGTTGGATATGATGAAAGATTTTATTCTATAAAACTCGAATTATTTCACGTTGAAAATCCGACGTAATAGTATACCCATGCACGATATTAATAATAATAATAAGAATAGTTTTGTGTTCGGTTTTCGTCTCGAAGCAGACGTGTTCGGAGGTCGCCTCCTACACAACACCACCTCGGCCGCCGCGCAGAGCACACGGCCGAACGACGTGTGACGCGGGGCGCACCCGGAACAAAACGTTTTGGCCTTGACTCCGTTTTCCCAGTCCGAGATCGGATACCCCGCGGTGTGTGCTCGAGGTGAAAGACGATTGTCGGTAATTCTGTATACGTGTACACCTCTATACACTTTATTATTATGATAAAATTATTCTTACGTGTTATCGTACACCGGTCTGCTCGAAGAATAAAAAAAATGTATAACGCACCTATAGTAGTAGGTATCGCGAAAAAGCGAAAAGTCCGGAACGGGTGCGACCGAAATGTTTTGTGAAAAAATACCAAAACTCGCATTTCTAAGCGCCAGTAATATGGGCCGACGTAGAAAACGTTTATGTTTGGAAAGACCTCTTCTACGGGGCGCTCGTTTTGCCAAACTCGCGATTCCGATACGTTTACAATTTGTGAATACATAGTTGTGTAAAAAGTTACGATATTTTCTGCGGATAAAGTTGCGCCAGAATTTAAAACAGAAAAAAAAAAACGAGCGAAACGAGCGTCCTTTAAGATGTCCAAAAAAAAAATAACTCAAATACGTTGAGTGGTTGAAACACGAGTTTCTGCTGAGTTAGGTACGTTTTTGTCGGCGGTTTTGACGGAGTTTCGCCAGCAAATATTATAAACTATTTCTTTTCTATGACGCCGCGTCGTCGTATTATTATTAAAATCCACCCTAAATTTGACGCGACCGTAAGATGAAACATTTTCCTAAACACAATATTCCAGAAATAGTTAGATCTATCGTATCGACACAAAACCCCAGAGTGTAGAAATCGCAAACTTTGCCTCTTAATAATATTATCCCCGTTCTCCGTAACATCGTGATTTGTGTATATCTCATTGTTGCATACTCTCGATCTTCAGAAAAATGTAAAAGTTCAAGGAAAAAAAAAAAAAAGAAACACATTTTTGCGCCGTTCTGTTTTTCGGTTATATCCAGTAAAACAGATCTACACAGTATTTTAATCATGCGGTAGTGTTTATAGTACATTAAAATCTATAAACGACAGTAGGACGGACTACAAATCAGCAGTGGTCTTATAAAAGTTCCGTTTTTCTACGTGTAGGAACCGTAAAAATAGTTATTTTACATATATTTTCGTTATCCGTGGTTTTTCTGACCCTTCCGCTTAAGCCCTTTCTCTCCTGCGTTCCACGTGCGATAAACGTTTTTATCGATTTACCGTCGAATTTATTCTGTCGGTTTTTGAAAAATCCGTTTTCTACTATTTTTGCATTTTATCTTGAACGCCGTGCTGTTCATTATTGCTTATACCTATAATAGTATAATATGCTCAATTCCGCATAGAGTGAACACCTAATCCGCCCAAAGGCAAAGGTATACTACTCTCATTTGATCACTTGCAAATTTAAACTTTTCCACCGCGGTGTGTGGTGTTAACAACTGGTATTCGGTTTGTATCGTATTAGGAAATTGCAAACTACGAGGAAATCGGTTTAAACGCACGAGAACTGGGTTAGGAATCTTCTGTGGCATGGAACAGAGAGGAAATGCGTTTCGTTTTTTTGTTTCGCCAAGTATATGACGTACCTCTATACGATTTTTCGTCAATTCGTTTGTTTTTGGACTTCAGTTTTAAGACCAACAAAGTAGCATAAGGTACATGGATACGAGATCTTTACCCGTCGTCATCACGCCTGAAGTTTGATCGTGATCATTGTAATACGAGTTGGACGTAATGTAGTAATTTATTAAAAACTCGTAGGGCCATCGTTAAAGAAAAATGATAAATAACAACGATATCTGCTGCATGCCTATTTAAGTTTCCTAAAATCAATCAAATACGTCATCGACCTAATCTGCGCAGAGCCTTTTGATTTGTAACTTATTCCTTTATTGTCATCTCTATACTATAATTGTTATCTATATTTTTTCCCGTATTTGTGTATGTAAATTGAAGTAGACTACAAAGTCTCTATTTGTGTTGACTTTTGTCTTAAGTTAATAGTGTTGTTATGTTTTACTGATTTCCCGTTGAAAGGTCAAATATTCTTGTGTTTACTTGATTTTAAGTTTATTACTACAGTGTTGCATTTTTTTTTTTTACATTTTTGTCCAGTTTAAAGTATTTTGTCTCGATCCAAGTTGTGTCTAGTCAAAATATCCATGACGTAATGTTGCCGAATTCTACGGATTCGTTTGGAATTTTCGCCAACAACTATTAGGTGCATAACAAAAGTAATTAATAGTATTATCTTCTAATCGAGGTACGTGCGAGGTAAAACATTTTTTTTGTAGATTTATTCGTGTTGGAAATTTGCGCGATGGAACATTTAATTTGATAAGTTCGACTATTGGGTTTTCATATTTATTCGCGTGCGTTTAAAATATAACTTTACGTAGCTTAAGCCAGTTTTTTTATTAAACGTGTGTCGTGTTAGTTCAGTCTGATATATTTCGTTGTTTAGGAAAGTGTTTAATAAATAATCAGTAACGCTGAACCCTGGTATATATATAGTTAATATATGGTTATGTAATTTGATTCAGTCAAAACTCTCGCAATGTTTTTTAAATTATCTTCGCGGAAATTGAATTTAGTTCATCAATATCGAGTTAGTAAAAAAACATCTATTCAGTATATGTATATATTGTGCATTTTATGAAAATCACGACCTTAAACATATTATTTTGCATTTAGTGAATTTACCACACGAATATGGTTCATCATCTATATGTTGTGTAGTGTAGTACACTATTCCGTATAATCTATATACCGGTTGTTTAGTGTTTTTATTTTTTTTATCTTTTGTGTTTCTTCTTTATCTTATTCAAAACGTTTATAAAATGTATAGTGACTGAAGGTATTTTTAATTTGTCGACGATATTATGGCTTTAGTTGTCAGTAAACATTTAGTTTCATTTCATTTCTAGTTTACATTGCACTGTGTTTACACGTGAATAGATGCAATATTAAGTGGTGTGCATGTAAAAAAGGATAAGAAATAAAAATCCTTAAAAAATACGTTCATTGTTTACACTAAAATGTGATATTGCAGCTGCAGTGTCTAGTGTTGTGAGAAAATAAAGTCAATACATTCCGATATTGGTTAATGTGTAAGAACGCACATGCCGTACCTATATTAGGTGTCAAAACAATTATATCTTGTTTGACAAATAATAAGTGTACGCGAACACGTGTAAACACTAAAATCGTTATTATACTTTATTTTGTCAGAGACAAATATAGACAATCGTTTTGAGATCGAGTGTTGAGTGTCTATAAATATTGTGAAACATTTCCAATTTTGTGATTGTAGACTTGACAATACGCAGTCTTGGGCAGTAATGTAACGAGAAGTAACGCGTTACGTCGTAATATCGTTACATTTCGTCACCTACGAGTAACGAAAAAGACTTTTGGAGTGTGATTTCTTAAAACTAATGCGTCAGTTACTAGAAAAATACTGCATAAATGACAAAGAGAAAAAAAACCCGAGATCACTCTAGGTCAGTCTAGGTATGTTTTTTGTATGTTTAACCAAAAATATACTTGGAAAATTATTAAAAAATTCAAAAATACCTAGCAAATCAATCTTTTTTACAGTATTAAATTAATTTAGTGCATAAAAGTTGGAAATCAACGTTTCGAATAGTATTTTATAACGATAGTTTTTGTCGTTTGTTGCTCAGAAAATAATTAAAATATCAAAAAAACGTTTCAAATAAAATACAATTTAAAGCCAAAATGCCGACTTTTATGTTGTGTTCAACGTAACGATTGGAGTAATTTCTACTCGAAAACGTCATTACAAATCTGAAAATTTCAAATTTTTTGCCTTAAAATTCTCAATTTGTTTTTGTTTTTTGCGGTTAAACTCAAAAAGTAAGCAAAATTTCAAAAAAAAAACTTCAATCAAAGTAACATCGGAGTTCAGAGTCCTTTCATTAGAGGTACTGACTTTGAAAATCTGAGAATTCCGAGAAACCAGAAAAGTTGTTGACAGAAAAAAAAAAAAACAAAGAAAACATCATTGTAAAAACAATACATTCTCCTCGCTAACGCTCAGAATCTAAAAAAAATTCTTAAAAATTTACTGTGGAATTTACTAAAAACTTCAAACAGTGTAAAATCACTAAAGCAGAACAGCAGCTTCCGTTGACTGTAGATTTTACTTTTTATTATTATTCTTTCTTACTATTACGTTTGAAATCGGCAACAGCAGCTGCGCAAGTAAGAGACACCCAGTAACCACAACAATGTTTAGGTAGATTTATGTATTTAAATTATTTTTTTAAATAAATTTGAAATATGAATAATTGTTTAAAAACCTTACGATCGTTTCATGTACGTCTAAATATCCGAACCGAATTTATAGAAATAATCATTGTTACGATTACAGGTCTTTTTTGTAAACCGTAGTAACGAGAAAATAACTATAGTACTTTTTTTTTTTTTTTAAAAAGTAAAGTAATTTTATTACTTTTTTTTATTCGTTATCTAAAAGTAATTCAGTTACTTTATTCGTAATGTAACGAGCGTACAAAGGAATTACAAAATGAATGTAAATTTTTTTAAAGCTATAATGAACACGCCGCAATGGCTGTGTCATAAAAGTTATGAAATTTGCATAGATTTTATTACACGTGTGGTCTATAAACGCTTTTGAAACGTGGACAATAATATCTAATATATTATATTGTTATGTACAGTTATAAACGTGTAATATGAATGTTAACTAGTTTTTTGTTTTTTTTTGGTAAAAAATATTATAATCACCCGAAAAGTCCTAGAAAACGGACCATTTGAAGGTGAAAAGTCGTCTCCGTATATAATGTCAAACGCGCCATTACAACTTTTGGTCCATTACGTAAATGATTCCGAACGTTTTTCTAGCGCGTTATAATCGTCGTGTTGAAGAAAGGCCAAAGGTGGAAAATAAATGAATATTCATAAAATCAATCGTCGTTAAGATTGTTTTTTTCTTCTAACAAACACCATTAAATCGCAGCGGTACAGTACTTTTTTCTACACTAAAAAAAAAAAAAACGAACGTTCGAGTGTAGCTCAGTTGTTTTTTAGATTGTTTTTGCGACCGTGTTGAAAACGTTTCGATGTTAATATTTTAGATAAACAGTAATTACATGCCCGTTTATGGTGCACAGAGACATATTTGGATACGGCGTGCAGCGTGCCACCCGTGGCGTTTCCATAAATGTCCAACGGCTTAATAATAATAAGACTCGATTGATATAATAATTATTAAACGAATCAATTTGTGTGTACGTTATACCATTTTCACCCCGAATCGTGTTTTAGGACAGGGATGGAAGATAATATACAGAATTTTACTCTTATAAGTTTTCGTCACTTTTTTTTTTTTTTAGAAAGTTTTAAGCATCATACGATAATGCGTTCGAAAACGTATTGAAAAATCAAAATTATACGGAAATAAAATTTAAAAACAAAAAATACGTAAATACTCAACGTTAAAGTTCTACCGCACCCGAAAGTCACCGTAGTTACATTACCTGATTAGATTTGGACATTCGCCTTTTTCTCTACTTAGTACTGGGAATTTTTTACCATATATTGTTTTTGGAAATTTTTTCAGTCGATTCCAGAATAGTATCTCACTATTAACACACGAGTAGCCAATATAATGTTGGGCGGGCACGGATGAAATATTTTTATACTTTTTTTTTTTTTCCATGAAAAATACTGATTTTATCAACATTCAAATCATTTTTCATCCATAATCGCCCTACGGTTATTTTTTGGTGACGTATCAAAGCGCGTTCCATATAGGTTCGTAAGTCACTACCCAAAGATTTCTTCTTATAATTTTTTTTTGTTCTTCTGTTACACCGCGCACTGGATATTCGTTAGTTCTAACTTTAACTATAGTTTTTACCGTTTAATAATAGCTTTCATAAGGTTAATAGTGGTAAAATTTTTTTTTTTTTTAGTATGATGATGAACATCGGGTTTTTAGTGTTGTGAGTGCGGTAAGTTAGGCGTTTTAAGTTCTTATATTATGTGTCCGTCGAAACTTTAATATTACTTTTAATTAATTTACACCAAAGCCCTGTTGACCGCGTGTTTTCGAATAATTTACGTGCTCGTTCACCGTTTACCGCGGTGCTGACCTTATATCCAACAAAAAAATTATATACATTTATATTTTAACGTCTCTCTATAATTTTTTTGGTTTTTTTTTCTATAAAATTATACGACGCTTCTACGTAGAGCAGACTCTGTAAGAAACAGTGTGACGATTTTACTGCGCCGCCGAGTGTAATTACCGGTTCCCTACACGTATTTTGGTTGTTGTAGTTTAGAATACTTTGCTCGGTATGATGACATTAAATGTTTTTATTAGATACGGTTTGGAAGTCAAAAAAACTACAGTTATCGGTCTTTTTTTTTACTAAATTCAATGCAATCATAATATAATATTATTCACCGTTCGCATTTAATTTTCGCTGTAAGATGCAATTTATTTATAAACTCGTGTTATCCAAAAAAATAAAAAAAAAAACACTCTCGCATACATACACATTTTAGTGGAATAAGTGCTTCCGAGAAATTTGTATGATCTTAAAGCATTATAAAAATAAATCGTACATATTATGATCACGTACATTTCTTACTGTGCAGTTGTCTGCATAATAAATACGTACAGCCTGAGCACTTGTATACGTGAAAAGATTTTTTGGTAGGTAAGTAATTATAATACTTTTAGTGTTCTTATTTTCATTTCACTCGTGACAAAACTCGTTTTCCACGTAAAAGCGTATGAATAATATTCGATTTATTAGCGCAGCGATGAAGCTATATTGTGGTATTAAAATGACGCGTTTTTTGTTTTTTCGCCAATCACAAGATCCCGAAAAAACTTCCCGTCGAAAAGTTCGTACATACCGATGATATGTATGTATTTGTGGACATTTTTCGTAGCCACGATTTCTCAAAAACGGTCGAACCGATTCGTTTTCTGAAAAAAATTAATCTGTTTATTTCGAGTCTAATTATATCGTCTAATCTTTTTTTTCTATCAAAATCTGTCTATGGTAGTTTTTGAGAAAATATAACACGTATTATTCGAGCGGTGTTCGCGTTGTTTGTTTACACATCGCGCGCGTCTCTTTTAGTTTAAAACAGTTCTGTATAGAGTTCACGTGTAAAACACCTAGACAATATTATTGCGCGTGTTATTACCAAATCTGGAAATTTATAATGTTATGTCGCGCGAATCGATTGTTTAAAATGAGTTCACAATTAATCGTATAGGTTACAAACACATAGTATAACACACTATGTACTTCGTCAAACACTGCAGCACCGTTACAAAACTATTATTATAATAGCTACTTGACGTATATTATATATAGCTTTTACGGCGTATCGTTTCTCGCACTTGCAGCCATCAAATCACGTTGGTGGTAAACGCGTTTCAACGTATGTTTTTTTTTTTATTCGACCTCATTGTACGGCCCGACAATTATTAAACTGTTACGTAAAAAAAAAAACAAAATAATAATAATAATGAAAAAACCGGTAGATTATTATGAAAACTGCAGGTCGTGTACGTACAAACAAACTCTTTTTCTGTAGGTCTTTGTTCCATTCGTGTTCCATAAGGTAACATATAGTATCCCCCGCGATTATGAGAAAATAAACACGATTGCAGTACCTATATACGGTCTTTTAAAATCGCATCTATATTACGACGTTATATTGCGTTCATTAAAGTGATTAAAAACGGGGTTTTTTTTTTTGCATATTTAAAAAAACGGTTTTAAAAATCAATTATAATATCGAAACAATCAAATTATCTTCGAATAATTGTCAAATTGTACGGATTCGTAAAACGAATTTGATGTATAAAAAAAAAAAAAAAGACCGCGTGTGACCACGGTAAAGATTAATCCGTATTATATTTTGTCATCGGGAAACGACGATAAAACATTGTATTCGAAAAAAACGATTCTGAGCGGCGTGCTATCATCTAATAGGTATGTGATAAGTCTTGGGTCAAAATAAAAAAGGTCGCAAATCACTCCTGTTATAGACACGTAAAAAAATAAATAAATTTCAAAAACCATTCTTATACCGTGTTTTAAATTAATTTAGTATCACGTAATAGTTTGAACGATTTCTTATGACGTGTTAATTCTGACGCCGGATTTGGCCATTTTTGTCGATTTCGGCTCGTAACCAGGAAAATAATAAAATATCAAAAAATGCTCAGTTATAAAATATGATTTAATCCCGATTTTTATGCGGTATTCAACGGAACGATTGCACTCTTTCTAACGCTAAAATTATCGTTTTTTTTTGGTTTTTGGGGTAAAACTCAAAAAGTAGGCGAAATTTCCAAAAAAAGCTCTAAGTACCGCCGTCGGAGTCCACAAAGCTTTTAGAAAAGTGTCTGACTTTGAAAATCGGCAATTTAAAAAGTGATTATAAATCGTGTATTTTTTAAAATCGTTTCCAATATATGAATTTCAAACGACCGAAAATTGCTTCGGTGAAACGGCCCATTTAAGCTTTCGTTCCGTCCATAAAAAACAGTACAGTTCTCGACCCGTTTGTAAAGTTAAAATCTTAATACAGGCTATTCTATACGCTTGTTTAGTTTTTTCTCGATTTGAGAAATGTGTATTTACAGTTTTCCGCGGTCAGTCCCGCAGTTCTCATTATACGTGTACGAACATCGTACAACTTCCGAGGAGGGAAATTGTATCGACAGTGTGATCCACTTAAAAATTCCTCCTTTTGTGTTGTGAAAGACCGCAACCGATTTACCTTATGCTTGGCGCATTAGTTTTTTTTCCGCGTTTACGAAAATTCTCACGAAAAAAAAAAACCGCGTACCTATATACAATTGTTTTCACGGCGTTTTTGCTCGAGCCGATACGAGAACGTTTTTTAAAATCATACATTTTTTACCGTATTCTAACCGGCCGTGCAAAAACCATCGTTATTTTCCAACGATCAGGCTAAAAATATATTTATTTATATGTAGCGTGACCGTGGCACGGTTATTTAACAGTTTGATCTCGCGAAAACTCGGAATTTAGCCGAGAATTCGGTCCCTCCAAATTTCAATGTTATCATACTTTGGTTTGGTTTTTTTTAGGTCATTTATATAACACTCGTGGGTATTTTATAATTTTTTGTATTTCAACTCACACGTACCACACAAAAAAAAAAAAGTAAATATTTAAAAAAGCCGGGAACACTATATAGGTCGCGTGGGTAGCAGTTTGACGGAGTAGCGACTATGCCCTGGTCACTGTTTTGGAAGTTGTGATTAAAACGTATCTTTAACTCGTTCGAAATGACGATTCTGAGCAAGTTCAGTTATCAAGTAAACGTGAAACCCGAATTTAACAATAAAAATTGAACGAAATTTTTTGAAATATTTTGTTGTAGCTCTACAGTACAGAGATACGTTTTTGTTTTTTCGAGACAATATACATATAATGAATATTTTCAAAATTACGGAAAAATAACGCGATTTCGATGAAATCTAACATGTCGTTAAAAATCTTAAAACCAATATCGGTAGATCGAAAATTTGTGGGATTTTAAAAAATTTTGTTAAGTATAGTATAGTTAGACTGATGTTGTGTTTGAATTTCAAGTAAAAAAAGCCAAAACATAAACCCATTTATGATTGAAAAATCTATAAACGGCTAACCTAGCTTAAAATTAAATGAAACTTTTTGAAAATTCTTTGAAGTTGTATAGTACAAAGATTCGTTGTTGCCTAAAATTTCATGACCCCTCGATGATTATTTTCGAAATTACGGAGAGATGTACGCGTTATTTGACAAAATGCCGTTTTCAGCGGTTTTTCGCAATTTTTCGGTGGTTTTTCCCGTCGCGTTAAAAATCTATTGAAAAATAATTTCGAGTCCTTTCCCACTTGATTGAGTTACGTTTGTTAGAAGTCCGTGTGTACGTACACATTGCTCGTTAAACTGTCGTCGGCCAGTTTTTAGAAATCAAGTTATTAAATTTTAACAAAAAATTTTTCTTTTCGATAATCGAAATGCCAAAACAAAACTCAACGTCAGTCAATCAAACCGTTTAAGCAAAAAATAAAAAGATATTCCCCCTTTAATTGAATTAGTTCTTCACCTCCAAAACATCCACTGGTCGTTTCGAGATGTATTGTGACGTAGGTATATTGTGTGTATAGTCGCTCGCACAACATGTTTGTGATTAGATGGTAAAATTCGACGACACGTTATCGTGCGTATAACGTAATATTATGTACGATAATATTGCTGCAGTCATTCCAGTCATCTCCAGTCCTTGTCTCGGATACACGATTAGGCGTGTTTTATCGAGGACCATTAATAAAAAACCGTCGACTGATATCTGCGTTTCCAAACGGTTGTGCAACGTGTGAAACACAGGAGCTGTTCAAACGGCTGTTCAAGAGCGCTTCTATTTTAATATTACATTACGCATTGTAGTCGTGTGTGTAAAAGTGTGTAAAAAGCGTTTTAGAGAAACGAGTGGCGGTCGAGTGAAATAACAGTGAGTTAGAGCTCGTTTAATATAAAATTAGTAGGCCCGACCACCGCCTCCCGGAGACGCAACATATTTGGTTTTCGAATTTTTCAAACGCAACAAATGAGTCACGTACGTTTTTCCAAAAACGAATCGCAGCTGCTGGTGTATGACCATGCGACTTTCGACGGTTTTACAAAAAAAAAAAAATACTGGATTTTTGAAATTTTCTAGTAGCACATAGATTTGTATCGTTGGAAAATAACTTTTGTCGTATTTTAAAAACTTTTTCTGGAAAATTAAATTTTTATCGAACAAAAATTACAAAAAAATTGAAATTTTCGAAGATTTCTAAATACTCAGCTCGACAATTTTCGTGATCTATCTTCAAACATGTGTCAGATCTATTCTAATATTATGAGAAAATTGCAGATCGTTTCAACAATTGTTTCGGGTGTCAAAAAGGAGCTTGTCGTGATTTTCCACGTTTTTTTCATTAATTTTCTATCCCCGAGTACCGTGCGACGAAATATAGCTACCGGAAACCGGGCGTGCGAGTGTAAAGATCGTCCATGGATATTGAAGAAGTTATCGTTATTTCGTATTGTGATAGAAATAATCTCGGAAACTAAAAAATCTTGATAGGTCCAAGTGGGAAAAAAATTTGAACTCTGAGTTTTGAAAAAATTTTTTTTAAAAAAAAAAAACGATGCACCCAAGCGACGCTGAAAAGAAACAATTTTGTCGGTTTCTGTCGAGAAAAGTTATTTTCTCGTCAAATTTGTATGGACCCGTGACGAAACGTCACAAAAATAACGAAGTCGATTGAGAGTCAATAATAATAATAATAATTTATATTATTTCGCTAATCAAAAAATTTAATTTTACAATATAATAATAGTGTTCGTATATTTTGTTAAACGTAAAATTCACCGGTGGATTTTTTTTAACGTTTTTTTTTTCTTCTACATAGGCCTTTCCCAGTTTCTGTATACGCTGGTAACCACCGATTTCTCGGCGGAAAACACATTTTGTAACATTTCTTTTTGGATTCTCACGTATACGAGTGTGTACAGCGACTGCGACCGAGAAAGGAGAATTCCTATATAACATTATAATAATATTGCAGAGTCATTCGCGGTAAATTTGAACTCACGCGCGCTCACGAGACCTGAGAGGATATCAGAAATTTTCGCCGTAGTCGAGTTTCGAGCAACACAAATTGTACATGATATTGTAATACAGTATAAAATACAAGAATATCACATACGGGGAAGCTGCTGCTTTCGTGTGGTTTCAAAGGAACAACAGCTTGTATAATTACTAAATTTCGCGAGTTTCGAGCGTCTAGACGTCTTGTGAACGTATCTATTTGATGTGTACCGTCTGCCGAATATTGCTGACGTATTTTACCTATGATCGTTTTGGTCGCACGATTTCGGAATCTATGTATATATACGAAAATGTGAGCCAACAAAATATATTTCTTATCTGAAGAGGATTTTATATGAACGCGGTTCTTGAAATGTAAAGTTTTTTTTTCCGTTGTAAACTCCTCACTTTTTTTTATTAATGATTCGGAACGAATTACAAGAAGTGTACCCGCGATATCGGTGACTAGCAGCACGGGCTAACCATTCGATAAAAAAAAAAAAAACTTTTAGCTTACCTGTACATTAACTTAAAAAAAAATTCTTCAAATAAAACAATAGTAATTATTTTTCAAAGCATATCTCCAGTGACGTGCGGGTTATTACTTTTAAAGATGATGATGACGATACGATTCGAAAAGTGAAGTATAAGCAAAAACTTTTCCGCGAGCGAAACACCGCAGCACAGACGGATTGATCTCGTTAAAAGTTAAAATCGAGTCAAGTAAAAGCAGTGCGAAAACGATTAGATAAATCGTTTTTTTATCGTAGTGAAATTAGTTTGTTTTGAACTTAAAATTTGTAGCGTCAGTATAGTGTAATCAACAGTGCGTGGTTTAAACCGTCAGTTTCTTTCCGACTATCATATACATTATGTTTTTCTTAAGATTTTCACTAATTTTATCTGCAAGCCATCACTGCACGTCTAAAATATACCGATTATTTTTAATCTTATCGTTTTTTAGTTAACTAGAAAGAAAGACGCGTGTGGGGCGGTAAAATACGTAAAGAAAGGTGTAATTTTTCAAACTAAATAAAATTATGTTTTTTATTGTCAGCGATATTCACTTTGTCATAATACGTTGTTGTACACTTGTGCGGTGAAACACATATGTAAAGAAATCAAGTACGATACTGTAACTAACAATATGTATTATTATGTACCATACATTGTTGTAAACATATTTTCGGTATTTCGAATCATATTTTAAACGTCAACCGCACACTGCGCTGTGGTAAAATAACCGTTTTGTCATTTACGATTTATGTTGTTAAATTATAACAAAAACAATTGTAAAAAAAAGTATTCAAAATACATATAATATTCGTCTCACAAAACAAAATACCAATATTGTTACCGCATATACTATAATGAATGCGATAGTTGGCAATAGCCGACAAGGGCTTATACCTAATCAGTTTGTAATATTTTTCATTTTTTTCATTTTTTTGTCGTATAGATTGGGTATACTTAAACTTGTGATCGATCAAAATCGAAATCCCCGTATTAGTTGCGTATCTGTTGTGTGTGGTGTGCAGGACTAAGTGTTTTCAGAACGAATTTTCACCGCGCGCTCAAAAGAATCAATATATTTCACGGTAATATTTTTTTGCTAACCCGTAGTTTCAAAACGAGATATATATTTTCGTTTGAGGTATTTCACATGCGATATTTCCGACTTTAAACACTACCTAGTTATTGCAATTTGTTATTATAATACGCTGTAATACGCTGTTATGCCGCGTTTTAATCGTATTTATACTTGCATGTACCCAATACAATATTTTAGTCGTGATCGCGGAGGTGCAGGTCGAGTGAAAATACCGCTGCACGTTCACGCGAGTATTTACGGTATATTTTGTAACATACATTATCGAATGCAATTTTTAATAAATATTATTGAAATCGGTCCGTTTCGTTGTACGGTACATTATGTCGTGTCGTAATTAAGAGTAACGAAACGTTTAATAATTATTTCGATAAAATCACGTTAATATTGTCGCCTCGGGGGCGGCTCTAGAAATATATCGTGTGTGTGTGTGTGTAAGGCCATAGTTCAGAAAAATATGTGAAAAAAAAACACCGTCGGCTGTTCAATCCTTCTATTCTTATAAAACCAGTATAACCACAGATATATGTAAAAAATAGTTATTTTTTACACCGATCTGTAGTTTTTTTTCATCGGTCCGGATTATAATATGTTGGATCCGGTGGAAAAATCTCCTATTGATTATTATTTGATATATCAACTGGAGCGAGGAGTATGATGAGTATATACTTACTAGAAGGAATATCCGATAAAGTTACTATCGAATTCCGTCACGGTTTGCGTCCGTACGGTATTAGGTTTACATATCTCGGTTCCGTCACAATTGAAACGAAAATCGACCAATTTCGGTTTTGAAAAACTATTACGGGTTCAGAATAATACCTGTACGCTGTCACTGTGGGTTTTTGTTTTTAATCACGAAATTCGATTTACGCAGTCAGTTTTTAACTTTAAAAAAAAGTTAATTTTGAAGATACGCCGTGTACAAACTGGCCGTGTAATTTTTATATTTTGTAGTACTATAGTTTATTTTTATGACATTTTTTGTTTAGCTAATAATTACCGTATTATTAAAATACTAATTTTTTTTCAACCGTTGGTGTACAAATCGAGTAAACTTAAAAGTTTTACTAGCGCGAAAAATATTGTGCGAATTTTATTCGAAAAAAGAGTTTACCTAATATATATATCACTTAATTGTTATTATCAACACTGTTAAGTATCGAAACCAATCGCCTATTTAATTTTCGGGACTTTTTTCCCGACACTTTATTATTAGAATAGAATATTCGAACGTCCGCGGTTGCTCCGGTCCAAGCCGGACGCGAACCGAAAAAAACTCCGGAATAATTTTCCGTTCGATTTGGCGGCGGAGAGGAAAAAAAAATTAAATAAAATTTAAATCTCCGTTAGTCGGCCGGCGTTCGTCTCGCGCTGTAACCGCAGTCACCACACCGTGGTGTTGTAACGACTATGATTGTACGTGTAGTGTGGGGGGATTTGGGGGAAGAGGTCGTTGTTTCCAGGCCGTTGACATGGCCAGATGACGAGTACATTCGATATTTTCACGGTCCACGGGCGAGTTATAAAATGCGCGGCGCGTTACAGTTTTGAAAGATATTGTTCGTGTAACAAGAGTGTATACCGTTTCATCGTTTAAAAAAAATAAACGAATAAACGTTTTAAAAACGGACGGAACAAATATAATTAATTAATAATATCTCTCGTTTTTTGAAAGTTCAATGGCGAATAATTTATTTATGTTTTTTTTTTTTCTGGTTAAACGGTTTGATTGAGTACGCGTATTGTCAATTCTAGGCTCGCGACGAATCTAAAAAACATTTAAAACAATTTACCTAGTTTTTAGCCAGTCAATATAGTTTAGAAATTTTAAGTTCTTTCGATACAATATTATTTGCGACAAACGGAATTCCCGGTACGTCCGGTGAGACCCGATAATCTTTACAAAAAACTATTCATTTTTAGTTCGAAAAACGCGTCTTTCGGCAAAATTCTACGCACTGTATAATACCAGTATTGGGTTTTATTTTTTAAAAGTCCTATTTTCAAACATCGAATTATTAAAACTTAAATCTTTCACATTAGTTTTCAATGTGTCTTCCTATAGACTATTACATGCTATAAACTTTGTTAAACGAAAATTCGGTCATCAGTCCGACCAACAAAACGCGTTCTTTTCATTCAAACTAAAAACGTATCGTCAAAATCCGTTTCGAGGCGTGAGATTTTTTCCTGTATAGAGAATTATTGGTTTGTGCGTGCGCGTAAATCTAAATATTATTGCAAATTGTTATGAGAAGAGAGGAAACTAGAGAGGTTACGAAAATTCACGGTGGAGGAAAATGCGAAGAGAAGACGGATGGAAACAATTGAAAACGATCCGATTGTGTTGGGTGTGTGAATGATCGGAACAAGTGGCGAGGTGTAGGACAACAATGGCCAATTTCATGGTTGGGAGGAAGGCAAAGAAGATAAAAAAGATGTTACTACAATTTACGCTTTAACGTTTTTGAAATTTCATATTTTTTTTTTTTCCTCGGAATTTTTTGTTTTTCAAACGTTTCATAATAATGTTTTGTAAATTCCCGAGACGAATCTCGGTATAACTTACAACAACGGCTAACATTAATTACCAACACAAATATCTAAAAACATATCGGACGGTTCGTAGAATGAATACATTTTTTTCTCTGCCAGAAAACTGATTTGAATATTTGTTATGTTATGATGACGTACACTTTTGATCGATCCTTCCATCTTTTTTTTTTTCGCTTCAAAATGTAAAAATTCGCATTTTTAAATTCGATTCGTAAATACGCGAGGGAGAAGATTGCAAGCGCGCGGGAAATTTGATCAAAAGTGGGCGTATAGACCGTCTAAATTCCTACGTATTATTATAATTTGCGTGTGATCGACCGAGAAAACAAATCGACGCTTTCAAATCCTCTTAAATGTAAAACCTTTCACTTTATTGCGAAAACCGTAAATCGCAATTAAATCCGTATGTACGGGTGCGATTTAATTTTGATTTATAACAATGTAATCGAGTGCGTCGCGAGCTGCCACAAGGCGGCGGACGTTTGCACCGTCTGTTAATAATTCTATTTCGAACGCGCGTTTGTGACGGTCGAGACAAAATTTGAGTGCTAAAATTGCCGACTCATCTCGCTTTCCTCTCTGCGGCGAAATATTATACGATATTATTGCGTTTGCTGCAACACGAACCACACTCGAGACGATAGAAACGGACTCACTCCGATGAATTATATACATTTATAATTTTGTCAAACCATCATTACCCGAGTCTGATACCGAGAAATCTAACACTCGACCGAGAACTTACTGTCGAGGTGTCGACGTTGTGGCCGGAGCAGGATGACGTTTTTAAAAATCTTTTAATGGTCACTGTGGATCTTACGGTGCGAGCATGCAGGAATCAGCAGTTCCGTAAATTGCCAAGTGTCAGCCACGATTTAAGACAGGGCGGTTACTCAACGAGTCGTAAAATTAATTAGAATGCATATATTCTAATCAATTTTATGGTATTCAAATGTTTTTTCAAACATCGGTAGATAAGAACTAACACTCCAAGTGGCGAACACGAGTATTAATTTCGATGTTTGATTAAATATCGAATAATAAATTTGATCATACCTATTTACTTCCTTATTAAATCGTGGTTATTAGTCGATATTCTTTTATTTTAAATCGTCATCGATTCATGATAATATTGTTATTTTCCTTGCTCTTATCATCATTAATAATAATGTGGTAAGATAATTTGTTTAAATTCACCACTCGGAGCGCTCTATTTTATGGACGAGTGACACTATAGGTAACATCTCATCACGACTCGTCGGTTAACCAATATCTTAAATCGCTGTTTGAACTAAACCAATGTGCATTCTGAAAACGATTCTGAACGACTATCTTACGATATTTGTAAGATTAATTTTGGATGAGTCATGGGCGTTGTTTTAATATTATATACGAACGTGTAATTTATGTGTTAGTGGGCCTAGAGTATTTTTGCAAATATTTATTTTTAAAGAAATTTATAATGCGTTGACACGTCGAAATTACGACCGACGGTATTTGATCAATTTCATACGACCGTAAAATTATACGAAAACTTATTTATCGTCACGTGTAAACATCGTCTTATAGATTCTTTGATTTCACTCGCATCCAGTGTTGGCTCTAGACCAGACAGATCACATGCGTGGGATTAAAGAAAAAATAATGTTTTTAAAAATTACATTTACTGGCCGTGACTCAAAATGCGCACGTATATTGATCATATACGTATGTTATTAAAATAATGCAGTTTACGTGCTCCAAAAATGCATACTAAATCTTGATGTGATCACGAGTTCTGAATCGGAAAAATTAAACCGCTTCAGAAAACCATTAGTGACCCTTAAATCAATATGGCGGCGAGTATGATAACGGTATGACAATAATTATTATGTAGCGTTTGTGTAAAGCATATAAGAAATGGGCAAAACTAAGAAAAACATTGTTTACATCATATGCATAGGCATTTCGATGTATTTTAATCATTCGTCCTCTCAGAATCGTTATTTTTGTGGAAAGACTTTTTTTTGTAAATTTTAAGCCGTTTTGCTGTTACTGACACGACTGTTGTTATATACTATTTTATTATCGGCAGTTGTGTGTTAATTGCTGCAGTCTCTGTAGTCCCGTCGTCGTTTGTGCGAATTTTTTCGTGGTCCGATTATGTTTTATTTTTATAGTTCTACGTGAACATTGTTTACGTGAAAATTAGTTAAACGAAAACCGGATGGATTTCGACGAAAAACTATCGCGACTGCGTGCGTAATACGCCCTCGATTTTCCATATCGAAAGGCTGCAGAGTGCCTAACGTCGCTTTTGCACAATGTTGTGAAACGTTCCAAATTACTTTGTAAAAATACTACCCATATTATAGACATTCGAATACAGAAAAAAAAAAAAACGAAAATATTGTACGCTCCAAACATAAACTATCGTATGATTTTGCGAGAAAAAATAATGTTCAGTATTATAAAAGTACTATCCAAGAAATTTTGAATGAGGTATTTGGACTACGCAATTATTTCGAATAATATTTTTTATCAAACTACAAAAATAGTTGATTTTTATTTACCGTGGGTTATCGAATGTGTACAATCTAATACCTCCGGTTTATTCGTCGTATAATTTTGGCGACTTTGCGTACATCTTAAAATATATTAAAATCGTATGATAGAGCAGCTGGGGCGGAAAAATCAATTCTGTGTGTTGTTTCTCGACCGTGTACGTATGTTTACTACTGATCACGGTGCCAATAATATTACTAGAAGACGTGAGATATTTCGAAAGCCTTCTTGGCATTTTTCTAACTTCGATTGACGCGCGCGTACACACATTGAAAACGTTATAAGACACGTTATTAACAATAGGCAGAACGAAATTAATCTAAAAATACTACCGCCGCCCTATCTATTGTGCGTGTTTTAATATTTTTTTTTCTTTCTTTAGCGCACTCGAAAGTAGCGAAAACTCGTTTATTTATAATCATAATGTGTACGTAACACCTGTGTTTTCACTGTAAGCACTACGTGCGCCGCCGTAATAGTCTCCGCGGTTAATTATAATGTGTATATTTCGCAAGTTTTGAGAAAATTCAGTGCCGAACGGCGTTGATCGTTTTGTAACACTTCCCGTTAAAAAATCACATTAGGCGCATAGTTTGCCAGTTTTAAATTTTACGGTGGGAAATGTCCTATAACTTTTTTTTTTGCCCAAACGGTTTGATCGAGCAGCATACCTATATGGTTAATAAGATGAACCTAGAAATTATTTAAAACAATCTTTGTTAATAGTCGTTTAATTTATACAGGTTAGAAACAGGAATTTTGCGTTTCGGGTATTAGTGTAAATTTTCTAGTTAGAAGTCTGTAATTTCGAAAACAAAATTGGTCAAGTTTTGTTTCCTTTGTGAAGGAACTAAGATTTTCAACAAAGATATGCCCTATACGCTATAGAAATAACGTATAGATGCGCTCTGGAGGAATTCGATAGTAATTTTATTGGATACTACCCCGTAAAAACGTATTGTTTTTTAATTTTGTTACGATTTTTGATTTCAAACGATACGTGACACAAGTATAATCCAACTGTGTATCATTTATTATTATCGTTCTTGTCGTACCATATTTAGTTCTAAAAACAAAATTATTGTTATTCAATAATTATCACTATATATTAATTATTTACAATAATATACACTTACGATACGCGTTCAGTTTATTTTGAAAACTCTGACGGGTAATTCGGTGCGTAAAATTTCACAAACATATTCTAGGAACTGTGAAACGAATTGTTTACGGTGACAAAAATGTATAACTAAACTAAGTTATCAATATGCTTCGAATGGTAAAACGTGTTAACGAAATCCGTATCAAAACTTATAAATGTTCTTGTTCTTCATTTTAAACTTTTTTAAATTTGTACAGTCGTACCCTGCAAGAGTATGGAGTTAAATATATAAAAAAAAAAAAAAAATACTTAAATATTTTACAGTGCATACTTAATATTTAAAATTGTATTCCGTAACTCCATTCACTCGCGTCTTTAAACTTGACGACGCTATTTAACAATTATAAAAAACTGTACCGAAAAAATTGTAATCAAACGATGAATATCTCTAGTGACGATGACGTCGCACGAATTCCCCACAACATAATCAACCACTTTATCCGAGTGATTCATCCTCTAAACCGCAAAAATGTCGTCGAATCATCAAAACATACGTTTCAGTTTGATATCTGCAAGCGCGTGGGTTGAATGCGCAGAGTTTTTTCACGGTGCACAATTTTTTGATTTTTTTGTCGCGAGTCAATTTCATACTATTAAATTATAGGATAGTATTATACACGTGCAATATCACCTCGATTGTTGAAATGTTAAAAATCGTATAAAGCAATTTTGTCGAATTTCTAACACGTAAAATGCGTACCGACTGTGTCGCGTATAAAATATGACCGAGCTGGGCTAATTCCAAGGATTTGCCTACTGCGAAAAACATTTTAGATGTTTTATCCAGCTCCCCAGTTATTTTTAATCTAGTTCTGGAAAAAGTAGTTGGAATGATGAATATATTAACAAATGAAGGGGCAAAACTGGATGGAACATCAATGAGTGTTTTAGCGTATGCAGACGACATTGTGCTTTTAGGGAATAACATGAATACAGTGAAAAGTCTAGGTGAAAGACTTATATAACAGCGGCAAAAAGAGTGGGCTTGCAAATTAATGATGGGTAAACAGAATACATGGAAGTAAGAAGACGTCGGGAACAAGCAGAAGAGTTTTTAAAGGTAGGGTCTTACAGTTTCAAAAAAGTATCAGAATTTAAATATCTGGTTGCAATGATCACCCAATCAACTAACGTGGAGTGTGAGATACTTATAGAAGGATTCAAACGGGTAACAAGTGTTATTATTCGGCAACTTACTTAAGCCAAGAACATTCTCAAAGATACTGAAAGTCCAGTTAAACATCACGCTAATAAGATCTATAGCACTATATGGAGCGCAATGTTGGACGGTAAGGGAAAGTGACGGGTCAAAACTGAGGATTTTTGAAAGAAAAATATTGAGAAGGATATGTATGGACCCTGTCAAACAGGGGAATGGCGTAAAAGACACAATGAGGAGGAGTTATATGACCTGTACACGACTGGCCGGATATAGTAAAGGAAATAAAAAGGAATGAGGTCGGAATGGGCGGGTCACGTGTGGAGGAAACCTGATATGACATAGAGACGGTTCTACAAGAGAATCCAAGAGGGAAAAGACCGACCCCTAGGAAGACGCCGAATGCGATGGGAGGATTGTGTCAAAAAGGATGAAGATCGGCATATGTTTGCGGTAAATCGTAAAGGACAGTTTGGATGTGAGATCTAAAAGGCCGTAAAAAAAAAAAAAACTGCAGCCGGCGTGTAACTGCATTAAATTAGTATACAATACAGGCGCTGCAGTATTGCCGCGCATAACCGTGCCAAACCAGACGCGTAAATAGAACGTTCATTTTTCGTTCATCGTATGTAATAAAGAATTTGACTTTCCTGTTTAGCCATGTTATATTGTTTGATATCCATTGACATTTTTTCACACACTTTTCCCGTTGATAATAATAATAAATGTTTCCGTACCGAGTCGCACGAGATGGATAGACGCTAATAACATATAGTATGACGGTGTATAGTAAGTTTCACCTCGTCGGAATAGTTATTAATTTGTGTTTCGTGTAAAATAAACGCTCTAAAAAAAATAATCTTAAAAATCACATCTACACGGTATTTTTTACTATCAATAACAAATATCTACTTATAAATATAATATCCGAACACATTGCGACATCGATGCAAATATTATTAATGTACAACCGCGCATATTCCTCGCGAGTCTTACAATATTACGTGTATATATTACGAAATAATATCAGGAAACGTAAGGAGAAACGCATATATATATAGTTCAACAAAATAAAATACGTTTGTCAATATCACGACGTCATGTCTGCGTCGTGTGTCAACGTGTTTGTATAATATGGTGTATCACTGCAGGTTGATTGTTATAATTTTTTCGGTACCTAGTTCCAATATTGTTGGCGCACACGAGTCGTGATTAATTCAGTTTTTACACGTGCAAAGATTCGTTTCGTGGGCTTTTCTCGAAGCTATTGTGTGCATTTTATTTTTCCTTTAGATTGGTTTGTATAACTGTGTTCTGTACGCCTATATTATGGGAACTAGAGACAGATCAAATTAAGCAGCCCTTTACGAACTCGAGAATGTTAACCATACACGTATCAACGGCAGAGGGACGAAACAATAATACCTATATTATAATACGTCAACATCTAAGACCATAAATCGTTTTCTGTTTATAAAAAAAAATGAAAATGATTTAGACAGTTACGACAGAAAAATAATAATTTTATACAGTATTAGATTTGCGACCTATCCGATGATCCGTTTTTATAATTTATAGTTATTTTGTTTTTCGATATTCAAATTTAATGTACACGAATAGTCGAATGAATGCGATTCAGTATTTACACTACTCGCCATTAACGTTTTGTTTGTTTTGTTTCAGGTGAGTTAGTGTTTTGTTGACCATTGTTGTTTATCATTGTTGACCGTGTGCGGGCTGATTTCGGCGCGTAAGTACGTAGATGATACAGATTCGTATAATACTATGTATTATTATAAAAACGAATTGTAGGCCGACCGAGTTCTTCTCGAGCGATGATGATTTCTTACGTACAACATGTAATTCGTATTGTTCAAAATACACCTAGAAATGTTTACATTGTGTTCATATATAAAGTTACGAGGTAGCTATTTTATTCTTTTCGTTTTTACACCACACGGGATAAACGTTTTAAATTTATTGTACGCGTTCAGTGTGTTAGGCGTTACTTTGAACGAAACTTTTTGTTTTACCGATAAAACCACCTAAACGAAAGCGTTTGTTTTGATAAAAACCGCTGGTTTCCGCAACGGTTCGATTCGCATACTCGTTTTGTATAAATATCTCAACAGTAAAGCCGTTTGAATATAACACGATAAAAGAATAATATAACTAGTATATCGTCGTTATTCATTATAATATTGTTTACTGCGTTCGCCATGAATGGATTTAAAAAAAAATTAAATTACCAGCCAAAGCGAAATGAATGTGGTGTAAGTACCGCAGGTTTTCTTCGTACGGACACGTAACGAGGTGTTCGTTGCATATTCACAACGATGTGAACGTAGTAAGCCACGGGGAAAAATCGAAAACGTGAAATCGATTAAATCTGTAGACAGAATAACAGTTGTAAAGTGCTTTTTTTAGCGGTTTTCGAGATTACTCGGAATACCAACTACGCAGTACAAGGATTCACTAAAAGTTGATGGAATCAATACGAAGTGTAATACGTAGGAAATATATCGTGT
This sequence comes from Hormaphis cornu, assembly GCA_017140985.1. Taxonomy (NCBI): domain Eukaryota; kingdom Metazoa; phylum Arthropoda; class Insecta; order Hemiptera; family Hormaphididae; genus Hormaphis; species Hormaphis cornu. Next base: position 13,708,302 of record CM029357.1, read on the forward strand.
ATAAACAGGAAAATTGTAACGTCGTAAAAAAGAAGCGCAGCATTTGTATGCCGAAATGAATCGAAAAATAATTATCGTGAAAACAACGCGGGACGAACCGCGCGATTGCGACGTGGTAGAAATGTTTCAAGAGGTATATACAGGTATAAGTGAGTGAACAAAAAAAAACCGTGTTTAAGAATACTTACGATTCGATTTGGTTTACGCGTCGTTCGTATTGTTGTGTTTTTTCCACGATTTATTGATTGTAATTATTTTTTATTAAAAAAAATGAAATAAAAACACCGTCGATGTGCTGTTGCCGCCCAGCCCAATGACGTGCGGTTACTACATTTTAATTATGTACGCCGACGATAATATGTATATTATATAGTAAAATATGGCCGTAAAATGCTAAAAAAACGAAAAAATTATTAATTTTAACACTGGTTATGACCCGAAACATTAATAACACTATACCGTAGTATTAAAATAACAATATCTTTCCCGGCGAAATGTGTATACTGTATTTCTATATAATATTCCTACAGCTTCTAATTATGGTTGAAATTCACACCGTTGTTGTTTCACTCTCGAAAGTTTCCACGGCAAACGGTCAGCTCTATTTTGAATTAAGCGGAGAAACGGGTGTGGCTAAAATTCGTATGAAAAAACACCAAAACGCGAACGCACTTATCAACCAGCCGATTTTGAAAATTTTTGTTTTGCTTCAAAGAGCGACCTACTAACCTATTGTAGGGCGTAATAGCTTTTGTTCACAATCGTATTAAATCACAAAGTTATAAAAAATCACATATATAAATTTGTAATGTATGATACCATTAGAACGTAATTTTAAAATTCGGCAAAAAAAGATAATTTTTATCCGCGCGACAAAAAAAAAAAAATACGTCGAGTGGCAGGTTATCTCAGACAATGAACAATTCTACTAAACGTCATTTTGTCGGCGGTTTCAACAAAGTTGTAGAAATACACCGCTAGATTACACTAGTGTCTCCCGTCTCAGCGGGAAACGCGCTTTAACCCAAAAATAAAATCAATTTACTTTCTATGTGCCGACCCGGCGTTGCCCGGGATTTAGTCGGTCAAAGCTTAGTGGATTAATTCGAAATTAAATTTAAAAAATGAGCACACCGAGTCACACAAATTTGGAAACCCTGTTTCACCACTTTAAGGGAAGAATTTTAAAAAAAGCTTTAGTGGTTGAATTTTGAAAAACCCTTTCTTGGTGCTCGTCTTTGTTACAGTATAAGGAATCTCCGTGTGCGCAATATTTCTAGACCCGGCGGTTTGGGCTGTGCGTTGATCGACGTATCGAAATACTTGAACCTTTTTAACCCCTCTCGGGGTTGAATTTTGAAAAACATTTTTTTGGGGTTCGCCTACCTTGTATAAGGGACTTCTGTGCTAAATTTCAAGTCCCAGCGGTATGGGCCGTGCATCGATCGATGTATAAAATGTTGAGCCCCATTTTCACCCCCTCAGAGGTCGAATTTTGAAAAATGCGCTCCTACATTGCATAAGGAACCTCTGTACAAAATTTCAAGCAGCAGTTTGGACTGGGCGTTGGTGAGTGGTCTCCTACATATATATTACACTGACTATTCGTACTCGAACTATAATTTAGAGCAGATTTTAAGCTCGATATTAGCCATATTTTTTACAGCTATTGATAGTAATACGTTTTTGTTACGTAGTGAAACCGTGTGTTCAATTTTATCGTATTGAATGACATGTATAATACGACGTTTGGAAAGTGTATGTACTCGATCGATTTACACTGTACATAATATATTGTTCGATCGACTTTGCGTTTTAATAGAAATACCGAAATCGCGAACATTATATTATACAAAAGAACTGCCGCGTATTAAAGTTATTTTTATTTAAAGATACACCAATTTTTTACGTTCGTACACCGATCGCGTTTTCGTTTTCATATTTTTCTTTCATAGGTATTCATGTATACATTACGTATTTTATAATTTGTCTTTTGTGTAAACATGATTCTTTTATCGTTTTTTTTTTACGCGAGCGAAAATATCTGCCCGGCCGATCCGTCGGAAATTTTTTGAGCTCTTTTAAGCTGATCTCGGTACGTTTAGGTCGAGTACCGTTTATGGAGTTCCTAGTTAAAAGGTTATTCTTAGGTTTCTCCGAGTCGTACGTAACACAGGGGTGGTTCATAGCGGTTTTTTTCTTTCGTTTTTTCATTTTTCGTTTCCATATAATCATTAACCGTTTACGACTTTTGTTCGAAACTCATTAAAGTTAACAATTATTTATCCGCAGTCGGACCGGCCGGACTGCTGGAGACAGCTGATACCGTCCTTCTATTAATAATTGTATACAAATTCGAAAGTTTTTAACGAATTCGCCTTTGTACTGTTTTTGTATACCCCAGTGTCATAGTATGACCGTATAATAGCGTGCGTTTTTTTTTCGACGATGTTATACGTATAAATAAACGCGCTTTTATACAAACGAATAGTGTACGCAAATGGAAAAACTGATGTGTCGATACGTCTCTGTGTTTTAGACCTAAAACATTGTTTGACGAGCTCCGTCGGTATACTTTCAAATGCTTGGATTAAAATAAATTATGAACACAGATTATGATTCTGACCGGAGACTTTATCAGCGCAGAATCAGCGTTTATTTGATTTAAAAAGTAATCGACGAAAATGTTTAAAAAAAAAAAAAATAATACAAATTGTGCTTTAAAAAACTATTCGCATTGAATTTCAATGTGTCTAAATGTTCATTTTTTCTTATAGTTCAGTAAAAAAACAACTTGACTTAACTTTTCGTTTTTTCAATAAAAACTTAAACGAGAAAAATGTTTTAATTTGCTCGGCCTGTTCATAATATACGTATGTTTTTCATGCAGAAAATACATCTCTACAATATTCCCTATAAATTCTCCGTCGCTGAATTATTATAAATATAATACATATTAAAGTGCTGTACACGCTGTAGGTCATTATCGACGATTCGGTTTTCTATTACTACCCGTTTGTTTACGAATCTTTTTTTATTTGAACATATTTCTTGTATTTTGTACATCTGTGTGTGCAGGTAACAAATGTTATTCATTTTTTATAAACTCGGCGTTGTGTACTGCTCGTATTTTTCCTCGCGATTCGCTTGAAAATCGTACTTGCCGAAAATTATACAAATTCGAACAGTTTTGCTGCACAGTACGGTGCACACGATATTTTTATAATTCGTATTATTAATTTTCTCTTTCGTCACAACGCACGCGTCGTATACGGTTGACCCCTTCGGGCGGCTTAAGTGTTTTGCCTTGTGCTGCCTTAAGTTTTAACGCTAATTATTACATTGTCTACTCAAGGTTAACATCGCAACATTGCGCACAACACTCGCTATATTTATACGTAATACAGATATAATAACGTCGTCTATAAACTACCTTCTGTCGCGCCTATCCTTCTCCGTGACTCGCTCGAAATTCATCCGGTTATTTTTCACAATTAAAAAAAAAAACAGTTTTAAGTAGGTGTAGATACTTGACACAGTTTCAATGTCAAATACGAAATAACAATTATCGCGTCCTCGTGTATTTGGGAAAAGAGAGGAACAGTTGTGTAAGAGCGGTTGTGAAAATGAACGTTGTAGAAAGAGACCGAAGAATAAGAGGAAAACGATTATAACACGCGAGGTATTTTGGTTGTTCGGGTACATAGGACAAGGGTGAACGACCCCAAGTAGTTTGTGGAGAAAGTAAAAAATATTGTTAAGAATTGTATAAAATGGTACTTTTTTTTTAGAAGGGGCCTTAAATACCAGCCGTCCAAGTACGATATAATACACTCCTTCATTTATCCTTATTTTCGCTGTTTACCCTCCGTTGCGATCCGACTTCTATAAACACCTTCCGCATCATTAACAACACGATCTTTCCATCTCAGGTGTGGTCTACCCAAGGGTCGTTTTCGATTACGGTCCAATGTTATTGATCCCTGTTTCCTCCATGCACGCCCTGCCCGTACATCGGTTTTCCGACCGAGACGTCTTTTGCCATGTTAGCACGTTGAAAAAGGTTCTGGAATTCTCGTGGTCAGTATATATATCCTTGCATGGTCCGAAATTCCGTCTCAGAATTTTTCTCTCGAAAATCTCCATAACCTCGTTTGTTCCTTTTCTTTAGTCTAGTATCGAATCTCTTATAGTAGTATCATTGTCATTGGTTCATATACTGATCCTGAATAATTAAAGTGGGATACTCTTTCGAGTACAAGTTTTTCGTTTTAGTATTTCGAAAACAACGAAAACGCGTTCGTTACAGATCAATTATAATTAATCGTAAGACGCTGTATGTGTTTACTAGGTTGTATACACGATGCGTGTAATAAATTCGTTAAATTTTTATCGTAAACAATCTGCGAGATCTCATGAGTCTCCGTTTCGTTGTTGTATCTCCGCGGCAGGAAGAGACCGTGTGATTTTTTAAGTATTTTTTTTAACGTGAAAATCGTAGGCGTGCTCCCCGTATAACTTATAATATTATATATTATATACGATTTACGACACTGCGGCTGTCCGCTTTGAACACTATTATTACTACGTATATATATAACATTCTGTCCGACGGATGTTATTCAAATGAAGTTAATTTACGAGTAATTTGCAATGCGATCGGCGCGGTGACCGTTTATCGGTTCGATCATTTTCGGATTTTCGTTAGTATTTTGTTTTCGAGTTCCGTGTGCGGTTTTTTTTATCTTCTAAACGTAGGTTAGAATGCAATCTGATCGCGCGATACGATATATTGCGTGTAAATTTTCGGGGGCGTTTAAGTGTGGTGCGTGTAGCGAAAGAAAAAACCATATAGATCATAATACGGATGAAGGGGTGTTCAAAATAACCGTTTTTCTTTTTTATAGATAGAACCGTAATACTGTACCTGTGGTTTTCGTATCCAAAAAAATAGAGGAACGACGATGATGCGGTGTGAAAACACGTTTTTGTTTTAAACTTTCGCGTTTTTCCGAAGACCGAGAGAGTAATATATGTTCACGTAGTTAGACATCGCTTTCAAATCCAACGTAAATAACGTTATTTTGACACCTTTCAAAAAAGTGGCTCACTCAGAACCTATGCACAATTCTTTATGTATACATACATAAAATACCTGTCCAGCGTGCGCAAAAATGAATTCATAAACGATTTGCACGTCAATCTCGCGTGGAATCGAACTACTGGCCTTGTTTTTCGCCCACACGGAGACGCGTATTATAACATCGTAAGTATACAGCTACTTGTATAAAACCTATTTCCCGACCCAAAACTCCATGTATAATAATCGACTCTTGACTTTTTTGACGAGTATATCATACTACAACGGTTCGAAAACAATAGGCGTACATAATATAGGTACTTATATCAAAACGAACAGAACGTATAACGCCGTATGTACATATAGTTACGGGGTGTTCACACAAGAGATCTCTTCGGTTTTAAAAGTTCACTTTCCAAAAAGTATATTAAAAACCAAAGAAATATGCCAAAAATCGAATGGGTCGTGTGGTGTTACAAAATAACGTCGAAACGATACGTTTTCTGTCCGTCTCGCTGCACGAGCGAGCGATCGTTTCGATCCGCTGTTTTGGCTCGTCCGAAACGGCCAACGTACAAAAACTTGATCTTAAATCATTTTTTTTTTTTTCGGCTGGGATCGGTCGAGTTTACCAGCCAGTATAGACGACCGTAAAAAATATTTAAAAACGTTTTCATTTATTTTTTAGTCAGTTACTGCTGTTTACGAGTAAAACAGAAAACGGAAGATTTCGAGTTCTTTCCCACTAGTTTCGTAGTTAGAAGTCTGTAACTTTCGAACGTGCAACCTATACGTATTGCTTGATGTAGGTACGTCGTTGGCCAGTTTTTAAAATTAAAACATTTTTTTTTTTAAGTTATTAGGGATTTTTCAATTGACCTGTTGAAAGTCAACTTTCACCAATATTTTTTTTTTGAACAATCTAAATTAAAAAAAAAACTCAACGACAGTTTTTACATTCCGAATCGTAATAATAATTTTTCATAACAAAAATCGGTTGACCATCGTTTCATTTACCAAGATAATATAGTTAGTACAGTGTAGAACGCGCGGGATTCGACAGTAACTCTCTCGGAAGTATCGTCGTAAGTTTTCAAAACCCCGATCAATAGCGTATTCTTTTGCGAACACCCTGTGTTGTAACAACTTAGTATTAATGTACCTGTGTATTATTATTATTGTGCGCGCTACAGCTCGGACGCGATGCGGCAAGCACAAAAGGGTTGAGCGATTCCGAGTGGCGTGTCCTCGTAGAAAAAGAAGTGTGTTAAAAAAAAATTATAATTATAATCTCAGTCGGTACAGCTCTTTCGTTTTTGTTTGGAAAAAAATATGCGTAAAAGTAGACATATATATAAGTAGGTAGACTGCAACGAGAGGGGTCAAAGCGTCTCCAGTACAACATTTACATAAAGAGACCGCGAGTACTTTGCGAGTGCACAAACTCAGCTGAACGTTATGTGTAAGTATGTTGCGTATATTGATATTTACGTTTTGTCGGCAACGAATGGCCGTCATCAAACAATACAAAAAAATACGTACACAAAAAAAAGATTGTGAGAAAAAAAGAAAACCGTAGTATAGCGACCGACACTGAAACTTCAGTGCCTGCCTGATGGGCAGTTTTTTTTTTGTCTCGCGGGGATGAAAAACGGTGCCCTGAAAATCAAAAAGAATGTCTCGATTTAAATAACAACCGTCCGGACCGTTTTATTTGACGGATCGATACGTTTTTTTTTAAACGTTAGTGCGACAATAGTGCGCGTAATTTCGTTGTTTACGACCACCAAATCGCACCGTTTTTCAATACTTTTTTTTTTTTATACGCAGTCAGGAACACACGTTTTTTACTGGACGGATTCTATCGAAGTTGTTTCTATCACATGGCGAATTTTTTTTTTAAATCTTTTTAAACAACGTATACGGCCACTTTTCCAACTCTAAACGACTAAAAAACAAAAAAAGTAGGTTTTCAGTTGCACATGCGCCCTTGTTTTCGATGTGCTCGATTTCTAGAATATTATAACCGATTACTCACGATTGTTCGCGCTTAAAAACAAGACTGTTTTCTATCGTCTACAATATAGACTACCATGCGTAATCCAAGGCTGATTACGTTCCTGTTTTTTTTTCGTGTATATTTTTATGTAATACGAACCAAAACACACCAGTTTATCATAACACACGTCGTGGATATTTTTCTTCCGCAAACGACGAATTTTTCAGTCCTATACATTTTGTTCTGAAAACAATAAATTATTATCATTTCTGTCGGTTTACAACAGCATACGAATTCTGTGGTGGTTCTGCACGTATCAATAATAAAACTATTATAACACGGCTTGTGTTTTGTGACATATTTTCTGCAGCTGGGTCAAGTTATGAAGTACGGAAATCTGATTCTAAGATTTTTTCGTAAAGTAATCGAACTGTATGTAACGATATTATCGTCTGTCGGACTGCTGCCAATAACAACTGTTTGCCACACTCGTTAAAACGTCGTCCAGATTATTTATTTTTTATTTTTTTTCGTGAAACGTTTTGCTTCCTGAACAGAACATGATCGGCTGCAAAGTATAATATATTTGCGATCAAGAATATATGTAGTATAACCTCGAAACCCGCGGTGTTACTGCACGCGCCGTTTTTATTAAATGATGTTTTTTTCTTTCTGTCTTTTCGGGGTATGGAAGGAACGCTCAGATTTTTAAAGCCAGTACCTATTAACATATTATATGGACCCTGGTAGTATTTGAGTTGACGCATTTTTTTTCTTTTTTTAAAATTTCGCCTACTACTTTTATATAGTCAAAAAAAAAAAAAATTGGGAGAATTTTAAGATTTGTGATGTAGTTTTCGTGTACATAGAAGGAACGATCCAATCGTTACGTCGAATACCAAATAAAAACCTGGGATTTCGGCTTTAAATTGTGTATTTTATTTGAAGCATTTCTAAATATTTTGATTGTATTCTGAGCTATGTGCCGAAACCGACGAAAACGGTGAAATCGCCAAATCCGGAGTCAGAGCGGCCAATAAGTTATCGTTATAAAAAATTGCTCATTGTGGTTTTCAAACATTTTAGTGGTTAAATTAGCTTGACACGTTGTACCAAAAGGTTGGAACAAATTTTTCCCAGGTATATTTTAAAATGTATTAATAACTTTCCGAGAATATTTTTTGTTAAATGTAGTTTTTACCCAGGACGTATACTAGACAACTGAGCTAGCTCAGAATCGTTTTTTCAAAGGCAACGTTTCATCGTTTCTTTCGGATATTAAATAATACCACGAACTTCACTCACCCACCCGAAGCGTAGTCGCTACTTCCGTATTTTTTTTTTTTTTATCATACGCGTCGTCACGCGTTTCCCAATTATACAAACAAACTTTTTCGCCGTTCTATAAAAACTTAACTCGTTCGATTTTTGTTATGTGCACTATTTCAAATCGATTTTTTTTTTCCAGTTTTAAATCGGAATAAAATACTCCTGCATATTATAATTTGCACGCATAATATCATAATACACCGATACGATATAATCATCATCATCAGTTTCTAAAGTCAAGGCCTTGTCGCGGTTACCAAATTTTTCTACTTTTTATTTTTCAGTGTTTGGTAAGACGCGAAGCCCGTTCGTCGATTGATGTACAGATTGAATGTACGATTATCTGGATCTTTTACACTTGATCGTTTACCCATAATCTTCCTTTCCAAGATGTTTGCGACAAAATCGTCATGTCTTAACAGAGGTGTCCGATAAGCTACCACGTACTTTTCTTTTCATAATAGCCGTAATCGTGTTTCCGTCTTCGCCTATTTCTCGCAATATGGCGTCGTTCCTATTCCTCTCTGTCCAGCTCGTTGTTCTTCTCCGAGTCCCCACACCTCCGTCGTCATTTCCTTTTCTTTAGCCGTCCACAGCCGTATAAAAGAACACTCCAGATATACGATTTAATACTCTTCCTAGTTTGGACGCTCAAATTCTTGTTGGTCAATATAAGGATAGCTCGTTTTGCCGAAGCTATTCTTCTCTTAAATTCTTTTGTTTATCTTCCGTAATCAGAGGCAATACGTAAAAATATACCGCGTTTATTTTGATACAGTGTGTCCGAAGATTGTTTCTTCGATGTTTAAACGTTTTACCGGAACAATACACCCCAAACACGACCGTCATTTATATTATACGTTTTGAACTGCCGCGACAGCCGTACAAAAAGCTTTAATCGACTCGAATTCGCAGCCGAACCGTCGTGCAGGTATACGCGATATTTTATAACGTATTCAAATAACCACGATTATTCTGATCGTCCTGCGAACAGTCTCTCGTATTATACACCGTGTCCTAGATACGTACAGACGCGAATGCAAATCACTACAATAATAATAATAATAATAATAATAATAGTATATCATCAACTAATCCGAGTTCCGCGACTTAGAGAACGCGGTCTGCAGAAGTAGTAAAAGTAAGTGTAGCGGTAGAGAGAGAAAAAAAACAGTAAATAGAGCGTTGTAAAGAAGATCTTTCGTGAATACCTACAGGTTTTTTATTTTATTTTACATACCACGTATAATTTATTTTAATGTTTAAAAGTTAATGAGTCGGTGGTTTTTTGCCGATTAAAAATAAAATGCAGTGTGCGCAAAGAGAAAACTCGCGTTTTCTTTTTTAAATTGTACACAAAATCGTCCGTGTTTTTCGTCAGGACAGCGTGGCGTTCATACTTTATATATATATACTGTTCAAATAATTTTGATGGACGTATAGTTGAAATCAGTTGAACGCACATTGTTTTTCAATTTCGAGTTTGACGAATACAACGAATTAAGTGTGTGTGTTCAAGTCGAGAGATTGTCATCTAATTTACCGAAAAATAATAATAAATTTGTGTCGCTTATGGGTTCTTTTAAATCAGAAATAATCGGTTCGAAGTGTTAAAATACGTACACGTAATCGCGTGTTGAAAAGCAGGTACATTATTATAACGAATAACAAATGATTTCCTTTAACTTCCCGCGTGCTTTCGTTATGAGAATAGTTTTATCATACGTACGAGTATATATATATATAGTTTACAGATTAGTGTTCAGAACAAAAAACCTCGATCAAAATTTTAAGACATTATTTTGCTATCCGAGTGAAAGGTTCCATTGTTTTCATAAAGTGATTACATGTGTACGTTTGTTACAAACACTCGAGCAGCAAACATACTGCAGTGCGTTTCATATTGTGACCATCATGTTTCTTTTTGTCAATTAACACCGGAATTATCGGCAAAATGCGTCATCCGTCCGTATCCGGTAAAAACAACGATTGCAAAATTCATTTTTGACAAGATGTTTGCGGTATTGTGTTACGCACAAAGTGTATGATATGCTACCGTCTTTTCATGAAAACATTCATTAAAACGCAATATATCGAAAAGTATCAAATTTATAAATTACTGTGTTGAAGACTGTTGACGAGTGATACGTTGTTACGGGTCACATTTTTGAACTCGAGGTAATTCGTTATAGTTAATGCGGTCATCTTAATAGGTTTGTTTTAACACGCTGCAGTATATACGATGGGTTGTACATCGAAATGTTTGTTATTTAGACGTTATTGATTTTTAAAACGATGTTTATTACCTCAGTCGCAGGTGAAATTTCTACGTTGCGTCCAAAACGTGTTGTACAAACTACATGTTAAAATCCAGTAATGATGTAATACTTTCAAGTTCATTTTCAAACACGCAACAACGTTATTACGTTCTATTAATCCGAAATATTTTACCTCGGTTATAAATGTATATCGCCATAAAGTATCCGCACTCCTTAAACGTTGATTTCAAGACGTTTTTATTGTTAATCAGTTTTTAATTAACTTATAATTGGAAAAGATGTCTCCTTGTTTAGGAAAACAAACAGTTTTCTCTGATCATTTTATCATTACGTATAAACGGTATAACGTCGTCAAAAGTTACACAGTCGTTATTATTAGGTGTATATAAATAGTAGTTATATTACGTTTTTTTAAAATTAATTTTCTTAATCACGTTTTACCGAACGTACACTTAAAAGTGAAAAGCGTTATTTTTAATTTTGATAGTAGCAATCAATTCGAAGACGAACGTTTTATAATAAAATACTGTACCTATAGTATCTTTATAGGCTGGGGTGTCACTTCAAAGAAGGGAAACGAGTACGGCTAAAATTTATATGAAAAAACAACCGAAACATCTATCAAAGTGTGTCTCGACTTTAAAAAATCTAAAATTTAAAAATTTGAGAATAACCGTCGCAGATGTTTAAAGGTAGGCAAAGTATGCACTTGATTTAATAGTACAACAGCATTCCGGACCGTTCAAAACAGAGACAATTGCAAATCGATGTTATAAATCTGTCGATAAATGTGCATTTGAATATAATATTATATTATAGAGGTGGGTATAGTACGTATTATTAATACTCGGGAAAAAATATCTTGTGGTGCTTTCTAATTCCTAAGACGAGTTGTTTGATTCGTGAAATCTTCACGAATTTTGTGGACTTATCGTGATAATTTACGAAATCGAGAAAACTATATAGAACACCACAAAAATGAAATGCATAAAAAATCCCGGCACTCATTGAACGTTAAAAATGATTATTATATGAGCGCGTGTTCGTTTTTCCAACTAAAATGTAAAAACGATTTCGTTTCCCTAATGAATATTATACTTAATACGTTTAACTATATATATATTGCTTGTTGTTGTACGAAAAAAAAAAAACGTATTTTAATCGCACAAAAAATCGACGAAACAGCCTTACGTGCACAAATCAACGAGCCTACTATAATAATATAACACTTACTCGACAAGAATTTTAGTACGTTGAAAAATGCGCTGTCACAATTATTATAGTTACAGCTGTTTACAATGTTTTGCTGAATTTTGCGTTCTCGCGGGGGGTCCTCGACTTGTGCAGTTTTTGACGATTGGTTTTTTTTCTCCATATTTTTTTTTTTAACTCTTTTCTCGCGGAATCGTCTTGCCCATCGGCTGTGTTTTTATTACCCATATCCGATTCGGTTGCACAAAATATCGATTTAAACGCGCGTTTTCAAAGAATTCGTCAGTTATTTAGCAAGCTGTCCCATTCCCGTTCTCGGGCGAAAGACGATCTGAAGTTTGCGATCGATTCAGTGTAATACGATTATTTATTATTACGTTACAAACAGTCGAGGTTGACTGTTATTGCTGACGAAACCTACCGAATTTAACAACGACACCCAAACTATTATTTAAGAGACCTGTTCAGTATATGTTTTAAAATCTATAAAAAAAAAAAAAAAAAAATCCTTACAAATTTTGTACATCGTTATAATATCATCATATCGTGGAGTCAATAAACTGTTGGTTTGTGTAAATATATTTTTTAAGAAAAACCTAAATTTGAGTGTCGACAAGGCTGGGCACTAACTATATATAAGTAATAAAACTTTTATTTTGTACTAACAAAGTTTTAAAATTAAACAATTAAGTAAATTTTAATTTAAAAAAGTTAATTAACTCTTTAACTGAATTTTTTTTGAATCTAACTTGTGAACCTTAAGTATTAATATCTGTTATATTTGTTTTTTTAAAAAAAAGTATTTTCAGTAAGAAGAAAATTACAAAAGGAAAGATGACAGAAAAAAAAAACGAGAAAATGTCGTACTTATTAGGTACAAAACCGTGTAATTTAATCGTACTTGACATTTAAAATTTTTTTTTACCATCCGTTTTCTATCTAGACGTACAATTGTATACTTATTTTTCGTATTATTCTTTTCGGACAATTTTTTTTAAACCTTAAAAACCCAAAAAAATGGTTTTTGCACAAAACCGTAGGATTATTTTAGTTTGGTTTTTTTTGGTCAGTTAATAGGTATTCGTTTCATCAATTTAAAACATTCACGTTTTACTTGCAGTTTTTAAATTGAGTCGATTCGACGAGTTACAAAAAAAAAACGCCGCAACTCCGTCGGTAACGTACTTGACCTTTTTTTAAATACTGTCCGTTTTCTATCCATACGTACAATTTTTTACTCATTTTTCGTATTATTTTTTTCGGATAATTTTTTTTAAAACCCAAAAAGTTATCACAACGCCGAACATAGTAACCAATGTAGTACACGCGTCCGTTCGTACCTACACTCGTCGGTTTCGAAAATCCGCCGACGCGCGCACGCACCGACGACACCGCCGCCGCCGCGGTGGAGCACACACACCGGAGGAACAGCTGATCGTGCACGTGGTCGATCGGCCGTTTTTCCTCGTCGCACCGCGGCCACCCACCCGCCCGCCTGCTCGTCGTCGCTACGCCGTTTCCGCGACCGGACCGCGTGTTTACGTTCCACATAATCGAATTGAAAAACAAACAAAATGAATATAAAACGAGAGCCGGGATCACCTCTAGGCCGCAGTTTTGGCCGGGTCACTATATACTGTGTAGTTTAGAAGTAGTGGTGGTCCACACGCGTCATTCGAGAGCAACATATCATCGCCTTTGAAGATATCGAGCAGTTGTCCTGCAGCTGGTAAGTGACACCGATCCGTCGACCAAAAACTTTTATCGAATCTGTATCTCTCTCCTATTCCAGTGTTGTGTAAAAGTTTTGTTCGATCTTTATTTTGGACGCGATCGAAAACATCGATGTGTAAAAAAAACGCGTTCCCCGTAAGCGGAATACACGGCCGTCCGGAACGACGAGCTAGCTTGACGACAAAACATCAACGTAAAACTTTTGTGTGCGAACCGATTTTCTATATTTTTTAACCGCACGCGTGTAAAACTATCTTCTAATCGTTTTATACTTTTTTTTTTTTGATTTCGGTATTACTTTTTCGTTAAAATTGTTTTTTATTTCACGATTTTCCGCGGGACTTGTTTGCTTTCCGTACACGTAGTGTTCATACCGTGTGCGACTAAAAACTGTTGTTCGTCACCGTGTAATAAATAATACGTTATCGCGCGACTTTTCTCTGTGTAATTTCTTGTTCAAAAAGCACCGAAACCATTCCGGTAACATGTATGCGGGACCGTTTCTGAAGTACGGCCTATCAAAATAAAAAAGAACTGAGATGTAACTACTATTATTAACCAACCGGGCAATAATAATCGTATAGAATTTAACGTACGATCGAGTGGTGTCCAAAACGCAAATTTAGCTGGATAATATTCGATTTTTCAACAACAATTATTATTTAAAAATCCGATATAAATCTCGTACGTACCATGGAGGAACTCGAGGGGTGTGAAAAAAAATGTACAAAACGAACGTGTTTTCGTTTGACACTATGACAAATCAAACTGATTGTATACAACATGTTGTGATTGAACTGGAGTGACCAGATTTCCCCCCATGATTTTGCGTGACTCTCAATTAAATATTGTACATTTTCAACACTCGAAAAATTCTTCAAAAAAGTATCATCGTTCAACTAATATCGCGTTTGCGGCCGTGTGCGGCGCTAGATCCACGCACGGAACGTAAACACGCGACCGGGCGAGGCTCCGGCCGTTCGCACGCGTACCTCGGCCGCGTCCGCGTCGTCGGCGGCGGCGGGCAGTAGTAGTAGTGTTCGTTGGCACAGCGATCGGTTCGCTCGTGCGTCTCTGTGTGCCTGTTCGTTCGCGTCGAGTTTCGAGCTGTTTTTTTTTTGTGTTCTGTTCCCGCCGTCTTTTCCAGGACTCGTCACAGGCCGGCGAAACCACGTGAGTACCCTCGACTACAAAGTCTTCTTTAAGTTTTCTTAGAGTACCCGGCGGATCGGCCCCGGGCACTCTAAAAAGAAAACGACTCGTGAAACGATCCACAATCTAACTCGATATGGTTTTTTTTGAAATCCACGTTTCGATACGGACTGAGTTTCCATCGGATCGTATCGTTCAATCCTTTTTTCCTCTGTCCGCCATCTCGGCGGGGACATTTCTCATCGGTATCCAGCGCAGGGCGGCTCGATCTGACGTGGGGGGCGGCGGAGAACCCCTCAATTTTTACAAATTATGTCAGTGTCAAACCCCTTTACATTTCCCCCTGTGGTTGTATGGAAATATGTTTCCGTTTGTTACAAAACTTGTGTCCCCCTTCTGCCGTCAGCGCCGAATTCCTATAGGGCTTACGGGGAGTGATAACGCTGTTTGATATCGTTGGAACAATATTATAACACGCGTTTCCATCGATCAATCCAATCGAATGTGTTTCCGACAACACTCCAACAGACTCGATTGGGTTTTGGAAGCGCTTGTGACTTCGGGTGTCTCGTTCCAAAGTTCCAGGATGTGATCCCTAGTGGACCTAACCCAACTGCGGTCGTGCGATATTCTTCTTACACCTTTGTTCTCGTATACCGGTCCTCTTGCACTTCAATCATTCTCCTCAATCTTCATCATGTCTTCAACACAAGCGCCGTGTTTCGGCACCGTGTAACAGTTGTTACGTACCCGTCGGTGTGCCGGGCAGGACGTGGTCTCGGGAGAAGACGATTGGAGGCCACCGGTGCGAACGGTATCATTTGAGTAACGAAACCCGGCCGGCTCCTAGACGGTACTCTTCGTGTGTACCTACATAATACAGTTACTTTTTTGAATGGACCGCCGTCGGGGAACTCGCGCTGGCGCCCCTAGCTGTGTGTAATACGCTGTTTCTGGTATAAAATTATTGTAAAGCGTGAGGGGGCAATAGGGTTTTGTACACATTTCAGCCCGTTGTTCGAAAGAGAATTCTTAGAAGGGACCGAAACAATTCGCGAGCTAAGGGTACCCTCGCCGTTAAAACCGCATCTCGTTCGAGTATCGGATTGCTAGTTTAGCCGATCGCTTATGCGCATAACGTCGTCATCATTGTTGTTGTTGTATACTAAAGAGGTACGTTATCGGGCCGATCGCGATGGACTCCTTCCTCCTTGTCGGAGGATTTCCTGCGGCTAGAAATCATCGCGTACGGTTCGCCATCAGTCGCGTAGGACCGTCCTAGGGGTAATCGCGGGTTCGTAATACGCTGTTTGGATTCAAATACCCCGCGGTCGTCTCCACCGCGATTGTTTCTCTCGAACAACCATGTGTGTGCGCGTATACACCTATACCGAGGTTCACACCAGCTTATATGTGTTCATGTGAAACATCCTATCAATACATTATATTGTTTTACTATTCGAAACAGTACGTTTATCAAACCGGTTTTCGTGAATTAAGGGTTCACCCTTCCCCGAAACCCGATGCACATTGTGTTTAATGATGAGCCTGTGTACAATCATCGCCATACGACCGTTACTACACGCTATACATATATATACATATAATACACACACACACCGTTCCCTGCCGCACGGTGTCCCTGCCCAAACAGCCGTTTGTACCTATCGGTTATACAGTAGAGAATATTGTACAAACGGTACTGTTGCGCGGCACTAATTAAATAAAATGTTGTTACAAAAAATACCGTTCGCCCGTGTGACTGCGAGGGCTGTAGTATTATTCTAACATCACGTCGATTATTGCGTTGTTATCGCGTGCTTTCCGACGAATTCGCCGTGTGTGTTATACCGCTGCAGATTTGTAATGGAGAAAACCGCCGGTATTATCAGTGGTGCGCGAGAATGTCGGAAAAACAAAATGTTTCGTACGTAACGTTTCGCCGTAGGCACGAAAAATCTTCAAACGAAACATTGTTATATTTAGTATCTATCGTTAATTGTTTCTCCATTTTTTTTTTCTCTACGTGGATTATGGCGCGGTTTCGTTACATACACCTACAGTTGGCATACATTTTGTACCTCAGAAGATCCCATACGAGCCCTCCCGGGAAAAATCTCCGGATACGACCCGTTTACACGATTCCACGTGCTCGTGCTGTACTGTATACTCGTGCGGTGGTGCGAGCATTTTTCTAGGCGGCTAGGGTTTACAGGAGACGAATGACGTGAGGGGCGTTAGGTCGACAAACTAGTGAAATCCGGATGGAACGAGAAACTACGCATTGCGGCGCGATTTACACCGGTCGTATACGAAATTTTATAGAGGTTCCTTCTTATTATAGTTCTACGTTTCGAATCGCAAATAATTATTGTGTACGACAACGTGTTCGTGAATCCTATGTACAATTCATCAACGCAGACACTGGTGCGCCGGTGAAAACCTATTTTCGCACACTGCGCGCAAGCCACACGCGCCGTTTTTTAATTTCGAAAAAAAATTATGACCAAAAGTAAAGCTTCGATGACGGGCCTGCAACTGTCGATGGGGGGACCTTTACAGATGTACGGACCGTAATATACACCCGAAATCGAACGTACGTGTGCGCATTATTAAATCGATAATATTATGATCGATGTAACGCGAACGCCGTTTCGTCGATTTCCCGACGTTCGCGAGATTTGTGCCGTGTTTGCGCAAACTGTCAAAATAATATTATGTTCGCGTGTTATCGCTGCGCGCCATTTTCACACAGATCACACTGGACGGCGATGTTTTTGTTGAAATCAAAACAACAACGCGCTGCACTCTGGTAAATAGTTTCTAAATCATATGTATATATATTATTTAAACGGGAATAGTTCGGGGTCTTGGATCTTCCACTCCGGAGACTCGATATCTTTTTTTCAACGCTCGTTTCTCCCAATATCCAGGAGAACTTTCATCAAAAAACATTTCCAAGTTTTACTATCCGATTTGAGCCCGCGTAATCGACGATATTCTCGTACACGATTTTCGGCGTACGTTATTTTATCGTTCGACGCTAAACCGTTTTATCGTCGATCATCATATTTCTAGGGCATGAATGAAAAACCGTTGGAGATTTTTTGTTTTTACTCAAGTGCGTATGACATACGCACTTGTTTACAGATAGAAAAGAAACCCTTCTCGGCGGAAAAAAAAACCGATTTCCATTTTAACTCGAGTACACGATATCGTGTTCGACTCATTTGCATTTATATTTAACGCGCTGTAAGCACGTTAAACTGTTGGCACGATACAAGTACAATGGGTATAATACACGTCTTTATGCGTTTTTCAAAAGAATTACTATCGAAAGTCTTGTGCCGTTTTTAAAAATTGATGTTTCCGCTTCGGGTAACCACGAGCAACGCGTGTAACAACATCGCGTTTTCTGAAAATACTTATAATACGCGGCTGTGTGTGTGTGACCTTTTGGTCAGACGAACAAACCGATTAAACGGGTGGGTCCGATTAAAAAGTGTATCGAACGTTCGACTCTCTGCTATATATTTTTTTACATATAATTACGATCCGTCATATGCTAAAAGTAGTGTCTGTAAATCGTTCATGTACGTATATTGCGATTAAAACGAACAAAATTATGTTAAACGGTGTAACGTGTACGTTATAACAGCCGAGACGTCTCTTTGTGTTTATCACCGATAACCGCGCGTACGGCACAACCGTAGTATTAATGTGACACTAAAAAAAACGTCGATAAAACGATGTGGTCGTTATACGATCGTCGTAATACCTACGTCGTGTGTTGTATAGAGAGAACACTGCCTTCTTCTTCTTTACGGGTTTCCAACGGCAGTGAGAAATACGTGTAGAGAAACGGTAAATTATTTTAAGTGGTGCATCTTAGAGCCGAACAGTTCGATTACCGTCCAACAGTTCACAATATTGTATTCACGTCGAACTCGTATCGTTTTTTGTTTTTTTGGGTGCATAACAAAAAAAAGTAACATTTTAACATTAGTTTCTGTTATCGGTATTTTTTGATCCGGTGACACTTCCCCCTGTGCGTGGTTTTTACCCCTAAGTGCTCTTATAATATATTATTGTTTTACCGCACGTTTTCGGTTCGGAACGCGTTTGACTTCTGAACGCGATACGTTTTGTCGTTTCATAGACGCATTATAAACATAATATGGACCGCTTTAAAATCGGTATAGATTAATAAGCGCGGGGCAATCGTGGACGAGTACGCCGCGACGATATAATCTTGATAAGATCGTTTATTTTTTATGGAAAAAACTCGTAAAAATCGTTACTCATCCGCGATAAATCCAGTATTTTTCGTGGGAAAAACATTTCATCCATTATTACTTTGTATATTGGCCGCGAGTGCTGCTTGTGTGTCAATCACACGTCCTCCACGCGTCTATGCGTTGTTTACTTAACACAACAATCCTACCCGCTTTTAAACCCGTCTTTTTTCATTCGTGCAATTATTATTATGTTCTATATTTATTATTCCGCACACGTTCAATCATAATATTATCGCGCATAATAAACGCGTCGTACAGAGGTATGTACCGCGCGGTATAACGATCGACGGCTAAAACGCTTCTCAACACTTCTCAACGGCGATTCGTAATAACATATTATGCAGTTTCGCGTGCGAAACGTACAGCTGATAACCGATGATGTCCGATTGTAACGTTCGGAGATGCGCAAAGGATACGTAATGTGTCAAGTCATATGATATTTGTTAACTTTAGTTAAATTCAATATCATAAAATCGTCTTCTTGCATCTCGGCCCGTTTTATGGACTGCAAATATTGCCATTGGATCGGCTGTCATTGTATCAGGGGCGCGCCCGATGTAGGGTTTGGACCTCCCCAAAGTTGAAATTTCAACATCAAAGATTTTTCGATTCGGATCGCCTAAAACTCGTGTTAAATAGTATACAACGTATTGTCAATGTTATACCATGTGTAAAATTAAATCCAACGTATTGTTAGTGTTGTGTTTTTGTTAAATGTTACATCGATTTGTTTACGTCTACCGTGTATAGTAGTCTGCGGAGACGTGTGTCACGAAGGTAAAATATATTGGTGGTTAAAACCAAGTTCGATTTCAAACATTTTCTTGAACTATGGGTTCCCAAACGTCGTGTACAAGTCGTAAACACACGATAAACTTATGGACGTATCGCACGCATATCAACACACAAATACTTGTCGCCAGTATAGTGTTAGGCTGTGGACGAATTAGTTCACACTTTTCTTTCCACGAACAGTAATGATTAAGACTTTACGAACTTTTCACGGGACAATCGAATCAAATCATTTTTCGTCCATGATATCGCCGCCGCCCCACGTTCATTTCGGCGACTCACATCAAAGAGCAGTCCATATATAGGTTTGCCTACCGTACGAGTTATAAAACACCTGACCTGTACTTACGAATACAACTTTTCTTCATTCGAAAGACTTACCTCCGAAGCGTGTATCGGAATAAATACGGACTCGCGGTGTTAGTTCATAGATATGAAATCTTAACGCCAGATGGTGTAATCGAAGAAAACAGGAGATTAAAGTATTGATTAAACATAAATGTTTTTTTTTTAAATATTATTCGTTATCGTTATTTAAAAAATTCATTTCAAATTATAATATCTATGCTTATCGTAGCAAATCTTTCCGTGTACGTGTGTAGTTGTCCGATGTGAGTTCATTAATCGCAAATAGACCGTACTGTAACTGTATTATCGGTGTTATTGACTGCAGCTGTAATCTGTCGGTTTTGAATCAAACTATGTTTATCATAATGTTAGAAGAAAAAAGAAATAAAATTATTTTTGATCCCTTAAATAATTCTCTGGTACGCCCTCGATCTCTATGTATATATATATATATATATTTTTTTGATATTTCATAGGTTAACATATAGGTTCGTGCAGTATGTTTACGTTTTGTCCTATGTTTATCTCTGCAGTGTGCGGGCCACTCTAAACATAATATACACATTGTATTTTGACTGATTTGTTGTTTTGTTTATTATATCTATGTAAACGCTGCTACACCAAACGCCTATATTATTATTTTTGATTTCGTTTAAATCCGTATTACTCTCCGAGACAATTGATTAGCGTGATTTTCCTGAAGAATCCGTGGCATTAGACCGCATATACAGCTACAATCGATCGTAACCGGAAATATTATGGCTAATGTGTATCGATTCATTTTTTTCGTCTTTTTTTCCCTCGAAATCAACACGACGATCGCTTCTAAACTCGTGTCAGCCGGCAAATCGTTTTTTTTTCTTAATAATCCTCACAGGACAGTGTAGTTTTTGTCGCGTTATCGCCAGCAGTTCCGGCTCGTTTTACAGTCGCCATTATTTTTCGACCGAAACGACGTTAAGCGTGCCTAAATATAATAATCGTACACAGTGGCGTAGATACGATTATTTTCTGGGGGGGGTTTATTTCATAATTAACTGGGGCAGATATTGGGATATTCCTGTACTTTTTAAAATTATTTAAAATTTGTACATCTAATTTACTTTTTTTTTTGGTTCTGGGGGGGGTTTAAACCCCCTAAACCCCCCCCGTAACTACGCCACTGATCGTACACTAGATTTACCGTCTGAAAACCGTTCGTGCAAATCTTTTTCCGCTTCTACTTGTTCCGAACCAGCAGCGACATTTTATTATTTATATATGTGTGTTATTTTCAACGCGCATCACCACGTATTATATATAGAAACCGTTCGCCTCTCCAATACACATCCTATACAGTATAATAAATTAGGGTTTCCACGCCAAAATCGATTTCCATCCATATTGATTTCGTTTTTGTGGTTGCCATTTTCTTTCGCATAATTTATACACGTATACTGTAACAAACGTGTGTCTGATCGGGTTTTTAGTTTTATACGTACCGCGGTTTAAGTGCAGACAATCGCTATTTGTCTTACACCGATATCGTTTACTGTATATCGGTCAAGTGGCGTATTTTGGAATGTCTCGTGGGGGGTTTTTTTTTTCTTTGTAAGCGGTATAACGATCCTCCAAAATTTTACCGAAGAAACGATTTCGAATGAGAATAAAATTTCTGAAACCTCCCCCGAACGACGCGACGGGTGTTCCATTGTTATTTTTAATTTTCCGCTCCGTATACTACGCGTGTGGTCCGTAAGTTACAAAAAAAAAGAAATGTGTTCGTTTATGCACACAAAGACGTTTTACAATGACGTGCGGTTGTAAAAAATTTAAAATTATTCGAGTACCTGCGTGTATAGGTTACATTCCGAGCGTAGCTAAGTAGCAGCGTCCATCATCCCTAAGATGAACCGCAGTAATTTATTCAGAAACGCTCGGTGTACGCCCGCGGTTTTCCTTCGCTTTGAGCGTTTTCGTTCAAAATTGGAAAAATCACAGTGAAAAAAAACGTCAGGTAAAAACATTACGGCAAACTCGCGTGTTTTGGACGTAATAAGATTTAGTTTTTTTGACAACGCAAATTAACTGAAGTGTTCACACAACATCGTTAGGCGAGTTACAAATTCAAAGAGATTTCGAGGAACATTCGTACACCAGCTCGTATATTTTTTTGATTGATTTAAATTTGTTTTGCGAAAATATTTTGACTGCAATCTCGTTTTGTAGAAACGTCGTAAGACCATTACGAGAAATGGACCAAAACAGTCGGTATATTTTCGATTACTCGTATATGTTTTGTAATTTTGTGCACAACTAAAAAGAATACTTGTATTCGGAGCAGCGAGAAGCTGATATACATATATATAGTATACGTGTATTTGGACGTTTTCCAGACTGTTTTGTCATTTGCATCTTTTGTCAGTCAAAAACTTAATGAAAAGATAATAATAATAATAATATATTCTCTATTGTTTCTGTACCGCAGCACCTACCCGTATGCACGGTTCACGAATAGTTCTAACCCGAATCCGACTTATTTTACCAGTTTGTTTGAAACCGTTTTGGCAGCGCAGTAATAAAATTTTTTGGTGGAATCGATTTACGATTGTTTGTACCGTAAGTATTATGTCGACCGCGAGAATTATTGTGTAAATATATGCGAGGATCAGCGATTTATGATTTACAGTTAATTTTTTCGGTGTTTTTAACACCGTTTAATGTTTATATAGATAAAATTATTTTAAATACGCGGCAGAAACGGTTCGCGTACAGACCAAAAAACGAGACGATTTTCCGTTGTTTCCCCTCAATTTTAGAGGCTTTTTTCACCCGATTTCGTGCGATTCGTACTAAAATCGTGTAAACTCCTCGAATAACGGCTAAAATTGAGATTTACACACGGTTCGTTAAATGAAGACTCTTTACACGTGTATTGGATACGTTTCTCGGAATTTTCGGACCGTCGTTAAATTTGATTTAACCGACGCGTATACTGCTCGCTAAGAATCGTATTTTCGAAGACAACGGATAGAAATAACGCGTTTGAACTACAACTTTCAAACTATGGATACCCATAGTTTACCTTATAGCGCAGTGGCTCCGGTTCCGTCAAAAGTGCCTATCCCTAGGCTTTTATATATTTATTTCGGGCCGTTCGCATCACGTATAACAGTGTCTTGTTAGTTTCGCAGATGGCTCGTCGATTATATTACAGTATCGACATTATTATTACACATTATTATTATTATTCCTTTTGCATTTCTGCACGGCCGTATGTTTACCGGAGCCGCGGGGGGGTGTCTGTTCGCCACCAATTTTGTTGTTCGCCCGAGAACGCGAGAACACCTGGCCAACGTTCCAAACATTTTACCCTACGTCGACGCTCCACCAGTGTATATAATAAATTTACGTCGTCAACCTTTTGGTGTTTTGGTAAAAATTGTACTTTTTCCACAAGCAGTATACTCAAAAAATAATAACGTAAATTTTTGATTGAACCGCGGTTGATGTAAAAATCACATTAGTCCTATGACTAATTTCGTGTAATATTGTTACATCAAACCCGATTGTTTTAATGAATCCATTATAAAATTCTTCCTTGAGTATAAAAAGGACTGCAGTTAACCGTGTATTTCGCTTCGTTTCTCACAGTACAACCGAGATATTCTATCTTTATGGTAGTATCGAGTAGTTCTTTCTTTTTATTAATAATATCCTTCGGAGTGCTTCCCGGTGTGGTGATATAACCGTGCGAGATATAGTGTTTAAAAGTACGTATAGGTATGACAATCATTAGTTGTGTTCTTTTACTACGAACTGATTGAGTTCAAATAAGCTGTTAAAACAGTGGTAATTTTTGTCTTTTTTTTTTTCTTAATGTCTGTCGTACAATAAAAATTTATCCGTTCTCTATTGAGTGGTGTACAATGGAAGTACGATTGAAACGTTTAGATGATTATTTTGAAACATTGTGGTGTGCGTTTAATAAAGAGTTTTTGAATATCAAAAACTGACCGGAATATGCGTTCGCCTCAGCGAGAACGCGGTAGTTTTCACCGCAAATCCGGAAGCAGAGCTAGAAAGAGAACAAACGCTTACATTTTTTATAAAAAATATTTCAAACGAAAATCGACTTTTACGCAAGGGCGAGTTTCGGAGAAGATTTGAAAGAGGTAATACGCCTGTACGTTAAGGCGAGGGTAAGAAGGACCCGGTCACACGGAGAAAGGCTGCATGGTACGTATGGGTATGAGATGACGTGAAGAAAAAAATTTTGTTTTTAAAAATTCATTACAGGTAAAATCGATTTTGCACGTTATTCGCATATGTTTCGTACTGGTTTTTAGTTTTTTTTTAATATTCGTCTACCTGTTTTTACAACAATGCCCGCGCGCACATTATTGTGACGTAATAAAGACGTCAATGTCGTCGACGCGCGAATGTCGTACGTTTTATATTCGCGAAGGAGATATTTTTTACGAGAGCCGTAATAACGCGTATTATATTTTATGATAATAAATAATAATTGTTATTCCAACAACAATATTATAGTCTAGTTATTATGTAGATAACTCTCTTCGTATAGTCGATGGGTTAAGATGGGTTAAGATAGAGTCGCTATCGAATTCCGCGAGAGCGCGTTCTATACCGTATTTCTACAGCAGTATCAAACATTCGTTCCTTGACAAATAAAACAATTATGGATTGATTTTTGTTTCGGAAAACGATTACGGTTATATATTACCTGTACTCTGTCGTAGTTTTTTTTTGTCGGAATTTCACTATTTTGACTATAGTGGGAAAGAAAACTCAAAATGCGAAATTTCGATTTTAGTAACTGACTAAAAAAAAATGAAAATTTTTTAAAATATTTTTTTAGTGTCATCGGGGAAATATCAACTCAACCGAACCATTTAAGAAAAAAAAAATGATGG
Source organism: Hormaphis cornu (assembly GCA_017140985.1). NCBI lineage: Eukaryota > Metazoa > Arthropoda > Insecta > Hemiptera > Hormaphididae > Hormaphis > Hormaphis cornu. The sequence goes on from CM029357.1 coordinate 13,733,441, forward strand.
TATAATCCCCCTTAATACGTTGTGTTCTCAATTCGAGTTATCGTTTGCGTTTCGTTTTCGTTTCGTCTTTTAATGGTTTACGTATTCGCGCGAGATATAGGTCTCCGGTATGTGGTTATAACAGCGTAATTTTTTTGCTTCTAAATCTGAGCACGCTCGGTGAACACACTTCGATAAAAAAAATGAAAATGTCTTAAACGAAAAACTCCGTCATCGCAGAGTTCTGAGACCCGTTTAAAATACGCATTTATATTTTATTCGATAGTTTTGTTTTTTTTCCGGTGGAATCGACCGTTTTTCGTTCTGCTCGTGCTACCGTCGACCTCGATGCGGTGTCGTGTGTTTGCGTGGCGCGGACGAGTTTAGGAAATTTTAATAATATTGTGTCGTTCACGAGGTTTTTAATTTTTTTTCTAAGTCCGATCCGCCGCGGTTGCAGTATTTTTATTGCTGCTTTTATGTTAAAAAATTGTTACGACGACAATGTCGATTTAAACAATTTTACTGGAATCATTGTTGAAAACCCGTAAAAAAAAAAAATAATAATCTAAATTTAGTCTCGCTAGAACAAAACGACGTTTCTCGTATTTTTCTCGGGTTGATTAGACACGGTTTCTTTTAGACAGAAAACCCCTCGGGTTTTTCGGGTAAAAAAAACTCTTCGGTACACATGTTTTTATTTGTTTGACGGTCGAAATAACTTTTTTTTTTTTTTGCTTAGACTTTCTTAGCTATTGAATTGAAAATCGTTCAACTTTAACAAGTTATTTCACATTCTGTTTGATACCTGCAACGGATTTCGTTGTAAATCATTTAAAATTTAAAAGGTTAGGCTAGTCCGGTGCGCGAATTCGTTATTTTATCGTCCGTTTTTCCTTATAAGGCGGCGTTTGTTAATAATTTTGATGATTACGTTTTCGTGTATCGCAAAACGTACAAAAATATTAAATAATACGTGTTTGGTACTGTAATAATATATAGACACTGTTTTGTGAAACAAAAAGGAAATCGCAATTTAATGACCCGGTCACCCGGATGTTGATGATTTAAAATTCTTTTTTTTTTTTTTCAATGCCCGACGACGCTTTCGCAGTTAAAAAAACGCATGCGTTTCATTAGCCCATAATTTCTATTATTAATACGAGTATAATTATAATTTGCATTTTTCGATTTTTTTTTTTTTCTATATTATCATAATTTATATTTTTATTTTGTAAAATGTTCATAGTTTTTTTATTGGTTCACAGATTTCGTTGGCGTTGTTATTACTTTTTATAGTCGAATTAACAAAAGTTGGTATTTTTAAATCTTTCTTATCCTATCCAGGACAATCGGTTTTTCGTCAAATTCCAACGCATGCAGACTGCATAATATGTTGTTGGATTCCGTATTTTTGTTTCTAATGATGATAATATTATTCAATTATTCTCTGTAAATGCATATTAATATATTTATAAGTAGGATTACTGATTACTGAGTTAATTATTTTTATTTTTCATGTTCAGATAGTCATATCCACCGCAGATTTTTATCGTATAATGCGATACAACACCGAAACGCGGCGACACGTCTTATTCAAGTGTTCGACGAATGGATTTTAGCAATTATTTTCCGTTTTCAGTAAGCCGCTTTTTGAATTCTGTAAAAATACACTCACAAATTGAAGTTGAAAACGGGAAAATTTGGCAAATTTTTAGACGAAATCATTTTATTTCTCAAACATTAAATTTGTAGGAAAAACGAGGCCGCTGTCGTATGTCTTATAACAAATATGAAATTAATCGAAATACTCTGTTTATTTGATCAGCTGAAAAAGTGAAAACATTTTCATATTCGGTTTGCGCGCGTGATATATTTTTTTTTTATAAATTTTTGGTGAAATGATCAAGGCGAAACAGTAAACTACTGCAGGTAAATTTCATTAAATCATTTTCAATAACACAAATACATTTATCGAAATTATTGTTTTGCGTGTGAGACGTCGTGTTATCGCATCGTTCGTTTTTTGCACATGTTAAATCGGGTGTATATTTTGCCAAATTTGGCGCCTTAATTGACGGTACCGATCCTCTTAAAAAACAAAAGATTACTCTATTTTTCTGACGCGACGGATTAAATCAAATCCAATTATAACAATTATAAAGTACCTAACTACTTTAACCTGACTTTATGGGTATAAAAGTTAATAATTTTATACTCACAGCCTCTCTCTACGTATAGACACATATAACTTGTTAATAATACCTATTTAAGCTATTTTAAAATGTGCACTCGATATATTTATGTTTAAAAAGAAAAATAGTTTCACAAAAAAAAAAAAAAAGCGCCTGACGTTATATATAAAACGGAAATCGGTACGCGTACACAATAATGTACTCGGCGGGATCTGTGCACTGTATTAATTCGGATGAATACGATAAAATACAAAAATCAAAATAATAATCGCAGTAATTTTTTTTTTTATTATAATAGTATTATCGGTACGTGCGAATCGTCTTTACAGTACCTGTATGTACATTGTATACCCGTGTCTAATACGTACTGTTATCTATACATTTCGTGTATAGTACCTATTGAAACAAAAAAAATATAACGTATAAAAAATTGCCCAACGTCTGGCAATCGATTCGGCCCAGTGAATAAATGTGCGTCATAGAACGTATATATTTTCCAGTATAAACGTCGAACACCGCGTGAAACCTCTGTAAAAAAAAAAAATCATATTATTCGTTTTGAAACGCACGTGATTGAGGTCCACAATGCAGGCAATCGAGCTCTAGTTTTATCACTATATCGCATTCCTCATAGTTGTTGACGTAGAGCAATCGAACAGATTTATATCGAAGCGTTTAAAATAGCAGCAGAAAAAATGTTTTTAAATCTTTGGCGCCATTCCTCCGAACAAATTTTGAGGTCTCTTTTTCCCTATACGCCTCTGCTGCACTCGTCACGATCATTCGCGTGCCCCACACTAATACGTACACTTCCCATATGTAGTCAATTTAAAAACCGCGTTCTCTATTCATCAACAGAACACAACGCGATGTTTGGTTTTTTTTAGCTTTGGATTTATAATATATACTATTTGTTACGTATTGTGGGACACAAAAAAGATCCAAAAAATAGATGCTATAACGTCCTCACACCGTACACTTTTTTTTGCGGGGTTAGTAATAGTTGGTTTGAGTTTCACTTCTGTGGTCACATTGATTAGAGCAGAGCCAACGACAGCGTTGTATTAGATTTTTCTTCGGCGAGCACACTATCTATTTTCGTGTCATCTGCGCCACCATCACGGTCAGATTGCTCGGACTGGAATTAACGAATCTTACTTGTTTTAATTGACACGAAAATTGTTATCGACCGGTGAGAATTCGATCGAATCTTTTTGTTCGTTAATATTATGAACGGATTTCAATAAAGTGGCAAACATTTGTCTTCGAAATTTAACATTACACCCTAATTGTAGGTCTAAATAGCACGGGCTAATCCGCGCTCTTCGATAAACTGCGGTAGTTTTTTTGACATTGTAATTCATACTAATTTAGTTTGTACGACGTGTACGGACTTAAAAAAAATGTATACGTTATAGTATAAAATTCCATTTTTATCACCGTTTAGATTCGTGTCAGGAATTTACACGGACTGCAGCGATACTTTAATCTATGTTAAGGGTCTTCGTCGTTCACGGATTTTCTGATACAGATGAGTAATGTGTTTTTCAAAATTTCCTTCTGAAAACGGTTTTAAACTTGTGATTGTACCAACAGAGAAACGTCACGTACGTTAGACGTTTGGGAGCACGGCTTAATTATTGTCATTCATTAATTCAACAGTACAAATGGATTTTTAATCATGTCAATAAATTTTATTTTTTTAATCGTTTTGTGTTTCCACGATTGTGATTCTTTTTGGTAGGCCAACTAACTGATAAGTCGAATGAAAAGACAAGAACCTAAACACTGCGTTTTTATAGAATTGTTTTGCGGATAAATAAGTTTTCATAGTTCTTTGACCGTTCAAAATTGATCGCGATCATCGTCAATATTTCGATTGTTATTTATTACTTTGAAAATATTTTCACGAGTTATCTCGTAAAATGACGTAGTAAACGTCGTATAACGAGTTCAGAACCGTTTTCAAAATGAAAATTCGATAAATATATAACCCTATTAATTCGTGGAGCTGCTAAGATCACGATAAAAATAAAAAATAAATTTGTTATTGCGTACCACCAAAATCAGTGAACAAAACAACTCTCCAAATCTGCCGCAATAGTGCTGATTCGGAGTGTGAATATTGCACGTTTGTAGAAAGAATGACAACCAGTTGTGCAATATTTTTATTTATTCCTATACATATTATACGGACGTGCAGCGTGTAAATAATATTTTTATCGAAACGCGTTCGCCGCCGCCTTTTTATTGATCGTCGTCGGGCGCCGGATTTCGAGATGACCATCGTGTTTGTTTGCAGACTACCGGCGGTGGTGAAACGGAAGAAAATCGTTTGGCACAAATACATGTTTGATTAAGACGTTTTTTACCGGACGTTCAATGTATCGTATTACACGCGTAGGACAAAAACAATAATTATCGATAGTTGTGAAAGCTGCGTCGTGTGTATCTTTTTTTTTTTTTAGCCAATAGATTTCGAATTGCGTCCAAATCACTCATTTCAGTGCGCGTTTTTGATGGGATCGTCGCAGTCAATGGGTTTCGTGTTTTTTTCTCGTTAAAACCGTCGAAAAATCGTTTGAAAATCAAGGTCGATCTGTCGCCAGACGTCGTATATATGTATTATGTGCCGATACAACTCGAATGAAAAAACCACGATTGCGCGTTGCTAATAAACATTATGCAAAAGAAGTTTAACGACGGTTTGACACCTGCCCAAACTGTCGGTTATTCGTAATTATTATTCGGCATACCTTCCTACAATGCCAATGTTGTTCTTACCTACGTTTACAATTACGATTTTCGTACCTACACGACTTTAAAGTAGTAAAAAAATTACCAAACAGTGCCGATATTTCACAAGTACGTCTATAATTGCAGTATTTTCCAAAAGCGTTTGTTGCGCGAAATAATCTTCACGTAGAATTCCGTTGTCACGCTTTCGACGAAAAGTAAAAAATTAAAGTTTAGTATATGGAGTTTGTATCGGTTTCACAATATGTGTTTTTCAATTCGAAAATTAACGTTAAATAAAAAAAAAAAAAACGTTTACCACGTTGGTGGTGATTTCCAATGTTGGAAAAAAGAGCGAGGCATACGTGCTGCGAATACCACCACGGTCGACAGCAAAATTATTCGAAGATTTTTAACTAGGACCGTGTACTTAAGCTTCTATACATATGTATCTAAATGACATTTTAGTTTTCTAACTTTAATATTCTCAATTTATTATAAGAGCGTCTGTGTGGAGTTTCGATTGAAATCAACATAACGTATAGTTACTACCGAAAACGATTTTTCGATATATTTCGAGCCATCTTCTTTGTATTCAAAATAGCGAACAATGGTAGTTCTGTAAAGGAAGAAAAATGACACATTTGACGCTTTGGCATTTTGACGTATTGTCGTACTCCTTTGTAGGTCAACCGTAAAAACGAATCGCAAACAACTGCGAAGCGCCATATACAATATACATAAATATATAGGTGCTGAGATTGTTTATCGAATTCTCGTTCGTTCGCGTGTACAGCCTTGAACTTGAGCTTCGATCGATTTTTTTTTCTCCCAACACGTTTCGTTACGTTCTCCGACAGATAAACAATAGTATTCTTTTCATTTTATGATTTAACATTTTTTCGTATCAAATTTGTACATATTTTTCTTCTTCAATGTTCCGTTTAAACTATTGTTTTTCGTTTCGTTGCGAGGAAAACAGATTATGTAAAACGTCAAAAAAAAAAAGTAGTTTTCGCTGTACGCAAATCAAGACCGGATGTCGTCGTCCCCTACTCGCCGTCTCGTCCGTCAGCTTTTTTAGGATTAAAGAATGATTTTTTTTCTCCCGTCTTTTTTTTATCTATTTTCGACGGCCGATCGGATTCGACGGTTTTTTTTTTGACAATACCAATTGTTTGCAAAATAATTGGGGACGAAAAAAAGAGAGAAAAAAAACGCGACATAGCGTTCCGTTTTAATTTTTTTTTTCCGATCGTTTTCATTTTTAATCGATTTTTTTCTTTCGCCAAATCGTCGATTGAAATAGTGTCGCCGTTGTGTTTCGGACGCGGGAAAAACGCGCGCCTGATCGCGACGGAAAATCGAAAACGCGTTTTTTCTGCTGACGTCTACACGTTCGGGGATCCGTCTCGCAGCAGCCGCAGGTGGCACATTATTATATTTTATTATACGACAAATCGCCATTACCAGTCGGATTATGTCACGAACACACAGGGTGTTTGCAAAAGAAAGTTTTAAACGTGAACTTTTCAAAACGTTTGCTTCGGGATCAAGTGTGGGTCGCGTAGTTTTTTTCAACGTCGCGAACGTTTTGATATGATACACGTTTTCGTCGATTTTTTCAGTCGAACGAGTTCTTCGATCCGCCGTTTTCATCCACACAGCGGTGGCCGGTGCAGGCGACCGAAAACGGTTTTGTCGAAAAACACCATCTTAAACGCGCAAAAAAAAACGTTTTTAAAACATTTTCAAAATCGTAGCGTTCTTTTGCGAACACCCAGTACATATACATATATAATGAACGTGTGTGTGTGTGCTCATAGAGATGAGTGAACTCCTCGGGGAGTTTCGTGTATGCTCACTAATATATTATATCATAATAACGACATCATCGTTCGCGGCCTTTGTCGCGCGCGCTTGTTTAACGAGGCGCCATTGTGCGAGCTGTGGTGAGATTTTCGGTCGATTTACGCGTTTCGGGACTTCCGAAGTACGAGTTTGTGTGGCGTGAAATCTCCCAACGAATCGTATAACAATATTATATGTAATAACGATAACTTTCTACGACGAATAGAAATTGCACACGCCGCGTGTCGCGACGAAATTCGGATAAAATTAAAATTTTTTCTTTTTAAAAGGTTAAATATTGAAAAAGAAAAAAGCCGGGATCGGTCGCGTGGGTAGTTTGACGGGGTGTTGACTACGCTTTATAAACCAAACGATTGCCTTTGAGTTTTCTTTTTTTGTTCAAATGGAGTAGAAAAAAAATTAAAAAAAAAAAAAGGTTATTTCTTAGTAGAACTTCAAATACGCAATCTGTACCTACATGTTTCTTGATTTACGTATGACCGTCTCTGGCCAATTTTTCGAAATTAGTTTTTTTTTAATAGTTTTTTAGTGTTTAAAACCGTCAGCGCGGTTGAAAATTGAATTTCATGATTTTTTGTAAAAATAAAAAAAAATAAATAACTCAACGACAGTATACAGGTGGTCACTATTCTGATTCGTAATAATTTTTTAAAACCAAATCTGGTTAAGTCTTCTTCCGTTTGTGTGACGGAACTAAGATTGAGGTTTTTGAGAGAACTCGTTAGTTCGAACTATTCATCGGGTTAGTATAAAAATCGAATATTGTCGAACATTCGATCGGATTCTGTTACGCGAATACATCTTCTGTAATAGTACTACATACTCTGGAACTACGATTTCGGAAAATGAATTTAATTTAAATTTTACATTTATATATATTTTTTTTATAAAAAAAAAATACAAATCTTTAAAAAACGCTGTTCGGGCGAATACATAGAGTGCTTGCGAAACATAGGTTGGGGCTTATACACTTGTTCATCGATTTCTTGAAAAAAGATAAAAAATACGTTTTTCCCCAAAAAACAAAAGTATTATGCAAGATTCTATATTATACAGCATCTAAAATCCGCAATATTAAATTAATCGGTTTTTTTCGTTTCATTCTGTACTCCGACGCAAAAAATATGGAAACGAAGTTTAAAACTAGTTATTCAATTATTTTTTTTCCCAAGTGAACTCGCCCGAATATATTATATTTCTTATACCGTTTTTTATACTATTTTAAACCATTATTATAATTTTAGTTACCACGTGGTTAATACATGGCAAAAAAAAAAAAAAAAACGTAGAATTTGTGGCTTGCCGCTCAAGAACAAAAAATCGTTCTGTTACGTTTATAAATCGATAAGTTTTCAAAAACGTTACTTTCGACGTCAAAACAAAATCATACAATGACTGATACATTGTGTTATCACATAATAAAATATTGGCGATTGTCGAATAATAAAAATATAAATACCTACATTTATTGTGTAAGTTTTATGTTTGTATTTATAATCATATCAGTTTTCAAAGTCGAAAAAAAAAAAATGTACAAAGAGCTTAACTTGTTTTTTTTTTTAATGTATCATTTGAAGTCCTTTAGTAGATAAAAGAAAAAAAACCGCTTCGTCTGCGTTCATCAATAACTATTCCAATTATCTAACTATATTTACCATTTTTAATATTTATACGGTCAGGCATCCAAGTCGGTTAACCATCGTATTCAGCGCTTCCGGAATTCCTAGCACACCTCTAGCCGCCCCTCCTCAATCGATGGGCAGCGTTCTACTAACCGTTCGGAGGAAATTTGAACTTCTTCACGGATTCAAATTTCCAAAAACAAGTCGCGGTCGTAATAACGAAGCGTAAAAGCCGGCATAATTCACACCGTCGGTGGATAAAAAAAAGTCGTCACACTCCTCGTATCCTCGAGTCGATTATTTTCAAAGTGTGATTTGTTCTGCTCAAACGTTTTTCGGAAAACTTGACGTGGGTACTACGCGTTCTCTACGAGGGAAAGAAACTGGGAAGAGTTTTTTTTTCTTCCCCCCGGGCCCGAAAGACACACGTCGTCCCGCAGGACTACACTGCTCTGGACCGACGGAAAGATTCGCCTCGACAGTGTCGAACGGGAAGAAACGCCAACATCTTGTGTACGGAGCGACGAAATCAAAGCGAAACGACGTTTTTTTTTCTCCTCTCTCGCAAAACAATACAACCGTCTCTATAATAAGTCAAACTGTAACCGCTGCTGCCTGCAGTCCAAACCGACCGATGTTTACGAGCGGCGGTTACGTGTGCGATACTACAATAATAGGACGACGACACGCGCTCGGTGCAACGTTTTCTTCTCACGATTATTTCGCGCGCGCGTTTCGTCGTCGTCGTCGTCGTGTGCGTGCATCGGCGTTTTACCCATTTCGAGCGCGACCCTATTGTGTCGTCGTCGTCGTGGGCAGCGGCGGCAGTAGTACGTTTGTTCAGACCAACGTAGTAGTATCGCGCAAACGACCGACAGTGGCCGTGTTTTACATAACGATTCCGCGAGAAACGTTATTATTATTATGTTTTTGTTTTTTTTACCGGGTGTCGCCGCGCAGAAATGTGATTCTGAGCGAGCGCCGGCTTACGTTTTACGGAGGAGTTTTTTTTTTATATACTGTTAACAAACTACAAAAGAAAAATTTCATTCAATTTTACGCCGGTTTTTTTTTTAGATTTTGGGTGGTTTTTTTTTAATTCGTCGGTCTACCTCGACCGTGTGCCGATATTCTTTTTTTTGTTGAAAATCGCACAATTTTTCGACCCGCGCATGTATTAACGACGTGTTATTACATTTCGTCGTTAAAATCGCCGCCGCGTACGGTTATTGCTACGCAGTTTTGAAAACTGTTTTTATCGAAAATGTACCGTAGAACTATGGAATTTTTTTTTAAAAAAAGTTCAATTTGTATTGTTAAATTTGCGTTTCGCCCCGGGACGTTTACTTGGATAAACCGAGCTCGCTCAGAACCGTTCTTTCGAAGGCTACGATCGTTGAGACGGTCAAAATACCTTCCATAACCCGCCCAAAAGCGTGTAGTAGCTACTCCGTCAAACCACCCACGCGACCTATACAGTGATCCCGGATTTTTTAAATTTCGGTCGTACTGTTGCGCTCTCTCGCGTTTTGTGTTTCTCTTCGCCGCGAACCGTCGTTAAACGCGCTTTACGGAGTTAGCAGAATCCTCAGACACCTTTATTCTAATTGTACCGAAATTTAATGCTTTTTTTTTTTTCCGAGCTCTACAGAATCGCCAATTTTTTTGAGCGACAATATATTGCTTTCAAGTCCAACATAAAAATTTCGAAAAACGGCGACTCGCTGCCCGACAAGATTTTTAGGTGTTTTGAAATCTTTTTTTCTAACTATAAGTCGTTCGGGGAGCGTATTTTTCCCCGTATACTCAATTATTGACATAATGTTGGCCTGACTACTAGAAATCGTCCTTAGTAATTTACGAATAAATTTATTACGAAAGTTCTGGGGGACACTAATCGATTTGGAGCAGATTTAAGCTTTCTAAAACGGCGGCCCTGGTGACATGCTGCGTACCATACTCCAGCGACCCTGTTTAGAATTTTTAAAAAAAAATATTTCAAAAATCGCTCCGACAGTAAAAGCGTCTTTTGTTAAACGTGTACGCTGAAGTATAATTTTTTTTTGCCAGCAGCCGACGCAATTTTATTGTTATTTTACCCCATTTCTCACCGCGTCACTATGACGTTTATAAAGAAATAATCGTGGTCACACACGTTGAAAGCGCTCTTGTTCGCGACACACTGTACGTATAATATTAATGTGTTTGGTGGAGTCGCGTTGGGCTCTCGTCGTGCACGCGCATATTTCCCTATATCAGCGGTAAATCTTACCGCGCACACTGAGCACATTAGTCGAGAGACGTACTTAAATCACGTAAAAAAATACAAAACGCAGCTTTGTTATTCGTTTTCTCCATATTGCCCTCGTGTTTGTGTTGTATAAATAATATGACAATAAGAAAAAAAACGCGCGTTACGTCGCCCAAGAGTAAATACGGTCGTGGAGAATATTATCGTTTTAGACGTTGAAACGTAATAGTACTCGGAATCAAAATGCACACAATGTTTCGGCGTTGTTTTGGATACTGAGAAACAACAAATCATCATTACCTGTCACTACGTATATTTTTGTACGATTTCCATGTGGTATACGAAAAAAAAAAAAATCATAAAATAACGTATGTGTTCCGATGAAATCACGTGTGTACCATCGCGAGTCAATTAATAAACGTGTTTCGAACGCAAACGAAGCACCCGGATTTCGTCTGGCGTTAAAATGCTCGGAACATTTCCAAAAACGGGGTAGGCTCTCATAATTAAAAAAAAAAATTAAAATCCAATTTGGCCTTTTTGCGTTTTTGATGTTGTAAAATAGGTGTAGACAACATTTACTTTTTTATGACTTATTTTCAAAATCGAAAAATTAAAGTTTTTATACGATTTTAGAGTTCGTTTAGTTTTATACGCGTCGACGGCAATATCGCTCAATAATTAATTTACGATATAAATATTTTAGTATGAAAAATCCGAATTGTGTTTCTGTAAAAATGCAATGTAAAAAATATGAGTACAGTATCGTAACAGCTCAATGCAGTTTCGCTGTAAAACTAAAGTGGCGAATTTTTCTTACAAAACGCATGCTAAAATTAGTGCGACTATTACTTTTTGTGGATGCCAAGCACAACAAACGCATTTTAAACTAAATTTTATCAATTTCAATGTGTAACAGCATAAAAAATATACCGAACACGACGAACCAACACAACGTATGGGCAGACGTCACTGATGAAATATTTTTTGAACTTTTTTTTCCATTTAAGATAACGATTTTATCGATTTATCATTACGTACTTTTTGTGGAACAATCGAATCATTTCTCATCCTACGTTTATTTCGGCCACTTAATATCGAAGCGCAGGTTTTATTATACGGTCTTTAAACATCACGTTTGAACAAAATAAAAAACTACCGTTCAACGGAGCGCGCGATCTATTTTAAAAGTAAAATCGTGAAACTAGAAAACTGATACATACGCGTATGATAATATATGTTAAGAAATATTTGGTTTTTACAGTGAAGCCGATATGATTCAATGGGTTAACGACACGTCCTGAACGACCATCGTGGTCATTGCGCGCGGTGTACGATTAACCGTCGGTTGAGGTCATCGTCTGCAAGAGATGATAATATTATTAAGAAATCGTGTGACGTACGATGATTCATTATTATGATATTTCGTCTTCTTCATTATCAATCTCTCTCTTTCTGTTCTTTAAATTTTCTAACATCATAACGCTCAGTCGTATCATTCTCTTTTGGACGGACGATTATCGCGCGATTGAAACTCTGCTCCGAAAAAGTCGAGAACGTCGTCGCGGCCACTCCGGCACTCGATGTATATTTTATTGTTTTAACGTGTCCTAAAACGATCGTATCTCGTCGATTTCGTGAGCTCTATACGAAATAATAATTATTTCTCCGGTCGACCTCCGATGTAATATGGTAGCGTCGAATGGGCTTGGATGAATAATAGAAGACGGATGCAGTGAAATAAAAAAAGGAAATTTCTATCGACGTAACCGTATAGGACATTGCCCATAGGTATACAATAGGCTAAACATTTTTTTAAAAAAGAACTGCACCCGAATCGAGCACTGCGTGTAATATTATGTTATATACTTCTAATGTCGTTAACCGCCGGTACACGCGTCATACTGTCCATGTATAATCATGTTCCCATCAGCTCGTCTCTTTTCGGTATATTGTTGTTTTTCCTAATGATATGATTTAATAAAATTATGGATATTATTGGACGTAAAGTATGTATATTGACAAAACATCATACCCGCCGCAGCAGTATAATGCTCAAAATTGCAGTTTTCGAGTCGTCCGCATGATGCTCACTGCGTTTTTCTGCGATCCCCGCAGGTATACGGTGGTGCTTTTTCGAATCGTTCGTTCGGTATGTGTATCGAATATTGTTTATCGTGGTTTTTGCGCCCAAAAACGCTTCTTTTTTTTATTATTATTTTTACCGTTGACGTTTTGTTTGACAAAAGGTTATTTTTGCGCCACGCACATATAAATATATGGTTTGACGCGCGTGACGGAAAAGTCGGCCGAATCAACGGTCGTCGTCGTGTATATATACGTTTTATTTGACAAAAAAGGGAAAAAGTAAATTATCCATTAGAGAGAGCACTACGACGAAAAAGAATTTCGCGTTCCAAACGATATTATTTCGCCTCGCACGTCAGCGCCGCACTTACGATATTATAATAATATACAATTTCGCCGCGCTCCTATTTTTTTTATTTCTTTCCTTCTTCTCTACGCTCGCGATTTCGTCGTTTATTTCATATTATCATCACGTTATTATATTATTTATAGGTAGGAGATCATAATGTATCGTTACAATCATAGCAGCCATCGCCGCGTTAAAACCGATCGCCGCAGGTTCCGAAGACGCGGATTTCACACCCTCGAACAGCCGCTTTTTCGCCTGTACGATAATTACAATAATATTCGTTTCGTAGTCGTCTTGGTCGTCGTTCTCGCGTCAATTTCTATCACACCGACTCGCGGCGTGGGCGGACTTTACCGACCTCTTTACCCGCATTTTTCTCGATCGCAGAAACTCGTATAAAATACCGCTCGTCAACAACCGCGTGATGTCGTTGGCCCGTATGAACGCGTTACGTCGCTGTGTATACACTAGCGTTGTTTTCAACGTTTGTATTAAAAAAACAAAAAAAAATCATCATAAAAAAGACCAATATCTACTGAAAAGAGCAGCTGCTCGAAACAAGCTATTAGTGTCAATAGAAATCGTTTGAGGAGAAATGCCCGGTAAAGTCACCATCGAGTTTCGCCAGAGCGCGTCTATAACTGTAGCTACTAGTTACCCACTCACGAATGAAACAAAACTCGACCAATTTCGGTTTTAAAAAATTATTACGATTCAGAATACCCGTGTACCTTTTTTTTCTTTCTTTGTCGTTTCTGCAAAACTTTAAAGCGAAAAGTAGATTTTCCCAAACTCTCCGGTAAGCCGATTATTCCCTCCGGAGGAAAAAGAAACTTCCGAAAAAAATTTGTTTATTTTTCTCTAAAATAATATTAAGGCGCAATGTCGCGTGTATATACCGCACAACTCGATAGTTATTCCGATTGGTATGGGTTATATAATCCCCTCGGATTTTAGAGATTACGCAAATTTTTAACGTTTCGAGTCGACGTTTATTTGTAAATAAATAATCTCTCACACTCGCAATATGCGCGAGAAAATGTTGTTTTGGTTAGTAAAAAAAACATTAGCACAATATATATATATAGTATTATACGTGATATGTATGCAGTTGAAACGCCGTAGAAAGTATAAAATTCTTTTTTGACGTCGATAATATATGGTGGAACACGTGTGTTTATACCATATCATACTGGTTCACCTGTTGTTGTTTTTGAATTCGATTTTGTTATCTACGTTTTTAATTTGTTTTGTACGAGTTAAGTGATAGTTACATAAAAGTTTTTTTAAACTTTTATTTTCTGACGATGCAAAAAAAAAAAATCATTAAACCGATAGTCTGACCCACGGGTGTACATATTGGTATTATACAATCGTGTATTGATTATACCTTCTGATTATAATCAGTTTGACTTTTAAAATTAATTTTTTATTTTCATTACAAACATTTCGCGTAGTGTAGCCATATACTAATTACCTATATCGTAACTGAAAACTCGATATTACCAGGTTTTAACATTATGCGTGTTTTTGTACTTTTTTTTTTTTTTTATCGTGTTCTTAAACCGTGTTAACTTCTTCTAAAATGTTCCGATCCTTACATTCGTTGTACATCCAATTTTTCAAAATTCAAAAACTATCCCCAAGAAATAGGTGAAAACGATGCAGATTCGCGGAAAACGTGTAGTTTTAACGGATTCCAATTTTTCCGTATACGATTTCTCTCGAAACTGTTCAATCGAAAAACAGTTCGAAACTCTCGCGCATCGTCGTATGCGAGTCGTATACAATTTTCAAAGTTTTTGAACGATTCGTTCGACGTCAAACGTGTAAAAATCGCGTTAGCGTACGTCGACCCGTACGTATGTATGTATGTATGTATGTATGTACCCGCACTTATCGCAAAACAGTAATTTCGAAATATTGTTAAACGTGTGTACAAAACGCGTTGTCGATTATTATGTGTGCACGGTCTTTGATGCGTATTGTTTTACTTTAGATGCGGGTTTTTTTTATTGCGCATAATATACTCAAATCGTCAGCAATTTCTTCTCGCGTAGAGCCCGTAAGTGTCGCTAACATAACATTATATATTAATATTGGTACGAGTGACACAATTATACTGTAATATTTAAGTTGGAAAATTGAATTTGTTTTTAGTTCTAAGGGAAAAATGTTGTACTTGTTTGATTCGACGACGGGTTTGTTTTACAAGTGTGTGGGGCGGTTGCCAACCGTGGCGGTGTTGTATGGTTCGGAGTGTGGGCCGGTTGACAGCGAAATTGAACAGAGTATAGCGGAAATGAGAACGCTTAGAAGGATGAGTTGTTCAATTATTAGCGAATAGGAAACGAATATGTAAGAGGTACTAGTATTGGTGCTGCACGAATAGTGGATAAGATGAGGGGAAACAGGCTAAGATGGTTTGGACGTATACGTAATGAGGAGATTCTGTCGTGTCTAGTGTGTAGTTTTGTCGATTCGACAGAACGAAAACGGTTGATTCAACTTCTGTTTGAATCTGTTTGTTTGAAGTTTCGTATGGTCAGATTTTTGTCGGAATCGATCGAGGAGAGTTTTTGAGACAACGGTAACGTTATCGCCGATTAGTGTGATGGCGGCGGATGTGTGTAATACCTATTGGTCGAATCGACTTCACTTCTGTTTTTGGATTAATAAAACTACGTATCTGAAGTCGTGCACTTGTTTTTTTAACTTATCATTTATATTTTTGAGATTTTTCGAAAAAAACACGTCGGAAAAACACCTGTAGGCTTACAATTTTTCTCCGCTCAAAATCTATGCGTATAGTGTATGTTTTTTTGCTCGACCGGCTCGTCGCTACAGTGTCGACCGTATTTAATTTGAAATGACATAGCCAAAAACG
This sequence comes from Hormaphis cornu, assembly GCA_017140985.1. Taxonomy (NCBI): domain Eukaryota; kingdom Metazoa; phylum Arthropoda; class Insecta; order Hemiptera; family Hormaphididae; genus Hormaphis; species Hormaphis cornu. Next base: position 13,749,420 of record CM029357.1, read on the forward strand.
ACGGAAGAAAAAAAATGTATGTTCGCGTTCGTATCGGAAATCGTTTTGATTCGGAAACGCGCGCGCTTTGTCACGCCGCCGTCCGGCCGACCTACGCTGCTGTCGTCTACGCGTTCATTTTACCGTGAAATGCGTGTAAAATATGCGTCTTTTTGTTACGAGTCATAAACGTAAAAGTGTGCTCCTGTTGTGTGTTTCATTTAATATTGTCACGGGTTTTGTGTGAATTGAAAAACGAAAACCTCAAAATTAACGACATTTCGCTTTGGACTTAATTTTTTCTAAATCTGTTTTTAAAAACCGTATTTTTATCGTTGTATTATTATTATTACGCAAAATCGGAGTTGGTTGTCTGCGTCATCATTGTATAGCCGTCAACTTCTGCGAGCGTGTCACGGTGTCACTCTCAACCGTTGTTTTTTTCTTTTTCATTTTTTTCCTGTTAACACTTTTTCGCGGGGGAGGAATACCTAAAAAGTAAATAAGTCACAGTGACTTTTCTGATTATTCCAGTGATACTTTGGTTTTTTTTTTGTTACATTTCGCTTACTTTTTGAGTTACACCCCGCAAAAACCAACATATACATTTTGGAAGTTTTCAGGTTTGTGTGATGACGTTTTCGTGTAGAAGGAATGCTATCCGATCGTTGAATACCACGAAGAAGTCGAGATTTCGGTTTTTAAATACATATTTTATTTGAAATATTATTTTTTTAGTTATCCGCCGAAAACGGCGGGAACATCGTCTGATCGATTCGCTTTATGGCCACGATAAAGTTAGCGAGTTTGATTCGATGTAATTCATAAAAAAAATATTTTTTTTTTTACGTATTTAGCGAGTTTCGAAAACAAACAAACTAACAGACTAAAGACCCCGACGGAGAGGCGAGTATCGGTCCGATCTTTTCGTGCCTTTATATGATCGTAGAATCGTATGAAAAAAAAAAAAAAGACGGGAGGAAGAAAAATTTGAGTTCGGCGAGAAATCGTAAGGCGATTAATTAAAAAAGTCGTATTTCAGGTAGAGTATGTACGTAGATAATAGTTTTTTTGTTGAATTCGGTTTTTACCTAACCTAACCTGTCGTTTTTCTCGAACGCAGAGGTTTATCGCACTGCTCTCGGATATTAAATATATATATATATAACGAGTTTGAAACATTATTGTGCTGTAGTATTTGTTACTGTAAAGAAGAATCGTGACCCACTCCGAATTCTCACCGACCCCCGACGAATTCGCTTCCTTTTATGTTTTTTTTTATTTTTTTCCCGCGACGACTTTCATTCAACATTGCCGTCGTCGTGTTTCGCCGTCGTCGTCTCGTTTACTCTGCGGGGGCGGACGATAATAAACAAAGTGTATATTTTCGTCCGTCGTGACGAACGGCTTACGCGCACATGAACGCATCTATTCATTCGCGGGGTCTTTGACACGAAATCGTTTTTTTCGTTTTCCGCCTATATATGTGTGGTATAAGCGCACGTCGCGTTATTAAAATAATAAAATCGCGTCTTGTACACACACACATACGCGTATTAAAAAAAATAAAAAACCGTAAATTAGTTCAAGTAAAAAACATAAAGAAAAAAAAAAAACGACGGCACAGTCGTACGTTTACGATGATTATTGCTGCGGCTCTGTAAACCCGTATCAAACGACAATACCGTATGGTCCCGTGGACGTAATTCGGTTACAAACGTTTGGCGAACAGAGTAAACAATATCCACGTATCAAACGTATAGTATCCTCATCCACGTGTGAAACTCGGTCGATGTTGTCGTGGGCGTACGGAGGAAACCGCAAAATATCGCGTTTGTGCATTCTCCGGCGTTCGTGTTTTTTCCGATTTTCCTTCTGGAAACGGTTCCAAACTCGTCGTTCGAAAAAACGTTACGTGTCGTTGTTTAAATTTTGAATCGTGCCAACGCACGTTTTTTTATTTTTAAAAAAACATCATCTCGCGTCTTCACGATTTTTTTTCTCGGCGCTAGAGCCGTCTCGCGCACCGATACGTTGAGTCAAAGGACGTTTTCACGAGACGATTTTGCAAACGAGCAAACACGCTTTTATGTGACCGTTTAGAATCGATCCGTATTGTCAATCAATGATTATTTCAATCATTGTCGTTTATCTATTTGAAATAAACAATCTCGTAAAAACACAATGCAGACAACGAGTTCAGAACCGTTTTCAGAACGAATATTATCAGTTTATGGAACTGCCGAGATACCGTATTCATGAAATTTGGGTTTCGCCCCGGGACGACTGAGCTTGACGACTGAGCCGATGATTTCAATACGTTTGAACCATACAACCTCCAAAACCCACACCCGAGGCGTAGTCGCTACTTACTCCGTCAAACCGGGCCCGCGCAAACTCCGGTCGAAACCCGAAAATGTGTATAGTAGGGTTGACCGAAAAACGTATTTTTACTTTTTAACATTTTTCCCGAAGACTGAGAGCAGTAGTGCCTCCGTGTCCTCCCGGTACATCCTTATACGGTGCCCGCCGCTCGCTCACCCGTTTCGGACGTTGGTTAGCATGGTCCAGCATGATGGCCGTGATCGCCCCGAAGAGTCCGCCGATCGGCGCGTTTTATTACTGACCGTGTACCGGTCGGATTTCACAGCCTCCGCGAGTAGAGTGCGGACTGCGGTGGTAAACCGTACTTTTTTCTTCACATCTCCGTCGTACCGCGACGAAAATCACCGTTTGTGTATTAGAATTTCAGCACCGCCAACGATAAACCTTCGCTGTACGTTGCGTTCTATTGCCGTCACGCTTATTATCGAGCGTTTATTATGTTTTTTGACTGTTTTTTTTCCATTCATCGCAAAGTCTCGCGGATAACCGTTGCCCGTTCGCCGAGTCCGTTGACCCATTCGATCCATCGACCCGTCCTATATATTATTCGCATCACTGCTACGTCGCACGGGTGTCCGTCCAACATCTACACTCTTACGGCGCATTACGTCGAGCCGGTCGAGTTTTGTTAGAATCGCAAACGCGAAATACGGTTACAGTAGAAAATAACGATTGTCGTCGTCGTCTGCTCCGCGCTCGGCCAGTTGCGAATAACACTGTAGGTGTAGTTTGATTTAAAAAAATATACCATCTTACGTCCGTTATGATGGGGTTTTTTTTTATTAAATAATTTGTCGAACACACCGGTGCCGACGAATAAACAGTTCCCCCGTGTGTTGAGTCACGTACCTGTTCTGTTGGTCGGTTAACTCGGTCCCAGTCGTTTCGTGCTGTCGCACACGCGCGGCCTTGCTCCCGAAATCGTGTTCGCCCGTACGACGTGACACTTGTGTGTGTGCTTGTACCGGAATTTTTTTTTTAAATTATACAGCCGTTTATGTGTGCAGTGAATACGATGTGTGCGATAAAACAGTATTCGGCGTGCTCGTAATTTGGGTGTCGAATATTTTTGAACGCGTTCGCGCGTGGTGGTGTTTTCCCGAATTTTCCATCTGAGCGATTCGTGTCGGCGACCTTTACGTTGGATGTCGTTCAGGGGCCCGAGGGCCATTCGCCTCCACTCGACGGTATATACTTTGTGGCTAACTGACGAACGAAATCGGGGGGCGGTTCAGTCGGCGGGTTTTGTTGGTGTAAAAACTGTTTCGACGATAAAAAAATGTTCGCGTGGAGTCGCATTGGTCACGTTGGCCGATGATAGGAGCGTTCTGAACAAAGTCATTACCTCTACGTTTCGAACGGTTTTTGTTTTTTCTCTCCAATTCGAATCGCCT
>CM029357.1:13763177-13779364 GCA_017140985.1 Hormaphis cornu
GTTATTATATTTTCCGCCAATAGTTACAAATTAGAAATGCGTACACGTGTTTCACAACAATGTGCTGCGCCTCACGCGAGCCTCAATAGTAACTTTTTCCCGTCGTACAATGATTTACGCATATCAATTAGCCTGTATAGTTTAAACGTATTTCTTTACGTTCGAAACGGTTTAATTAAAACCGATTCACTATCGTTTTTCAGTATTTATATTGAATAAAAAAGTATGATATGATATTTTGTTTACATTTCTTTTGTTCAAAAACGTAATTAGGTGTAAGCGGAAAATCGTAATAATATTTTTTATACAAATTGTACAGTACTTATCTTTAAAAACTGTTTGCTTTAGGTAAATCGTAATATTATCGTAATGTGTTTTATATTTGAGGAAACGTATACTGATAATCATTACTTCTTCGCGTAAAGGTCAAACATCGTTTTATTCGTACTGCATATTATATGATGTTGTTTTCATATTTTACGTCACTTTTTACAGATAAAATATAAACGCGAGTAAATCGAAACGAATACTGATTGAAAACAAATCGAAGATGTTCATTTTTAAAAAGCCATTTTTATTCTACCGTGATTGTATTGGGTAAACACGGAACAATTATTTTTATTTAAGGCGCTATAATAATGGTCTCGTATTTACGGCAATATTTTCGGTCCAGAATTTAAAATCCGAATTAACGTTACCGTTAAAGCGATGTTCGTTTTATCTAAACATTTTATAATAGGTATTTCACTCGGTTTTGGTTTTACGTTGTCTTGTTTTTTCATTTCCTACTAGCACTTTGGAATGCATAAAAATGTATGGATTTCTGTCATGTTCAGTAAGAACAGTATTTGGATAATGGCTGTTTTTTTTTTTTTTACGAATTATTCGGTTCGATCGATTCGCGTACTGCTGACGTTATCTTGTGTATCGTTTCTCAAGCGATGAACGTTTACTGCACACAGTACATTACAGCAGTCCTCGGTGATTATACAAAACTAAACAGCTGTAAATAACAAACTATTGTTTCATACTTCGCACGACTATTTATCATGTCATTTAAAGGGTGAAAAATGAGTTTTGACGTGCTTTTTGTTTGTATTCTGATAATCGCTCGTACCGTTATAAATCCGTCCGACGATGTATAATATTGTATCTTCGTTACTTTATAGATAGGTGAAATCTTCGGTTATAAACGTCACTCACACATTTGTTTCACTAAATTTCAATAAGGTCGTGCATCGACGTATAACCGGTAAATTTATATTTTTCCTGTTGAAATTGTACTCGTTAGATTTTTTTTTTTTTTCTTCAAAAATATTAATAGTAATTTAAATGCGTTTTACGCGTTATAATATAATAACAATTAATCCAAGTCCGTTCAAATTGTATATCTGCATTGTGACGTACAAGATCTTGTTTTCACAGTAAGTTAAATTGCATTACAATAAAAATTAAACAATCATCAACAAGCAAAAATGATATACGCAGCTATCGTAACAATTGTATTAACAAATAATTTTTCCATTTGTTTTCAATGTAAAATGCAAAACACATTTCATGCTTTTTACTGCGAAATCGATGTTTTCAACGTATGTTAACAAATTCTTGGCAAATGCGGTTCAACTATTATATGACGAAAGAAGAATTTGATAAAAACCGTTTAAAATTTTACATATTCTACTTGTTACTCTTGTAAAAAAAAAATCACGTTCGTCTTTATATATTTTATACGAGTGTATTAAGAATCATATTGAACCGTAAAATATGATATTTAATGGTCGTTATTTTATATTTTTCACTATATAATTTGGATAAATCTACGAAAAATCTTAAGACCGGCTTAACAAATCCTGTATAATATACTATAGTACACACTGGCCTTCATAAATTTAGTAATTCCTGTGTACGAAAACGTGACTGAGTCAGAATATATAGTTGTATGCATACTCATCAAAAGTAATACGACTCTCGGTTAACATAGTTACAACTCAAATATCACGTTTTAAATTTTTCTCATCACTTAAATCGTTGTAATAATATAATACTGACGACACGATATCATAAAACTGTAAGAAAAACGGCTGTCAAAAATCGCACTGATACAATACAATACACGGTGTAAAATTAACTTTTTGTAGGTACGAAAAAAAAGCCTCTCGTTTTAAGATTTTATATAGTTTTTATTCCACAAGATTTCCACAATCATGTGTATATTTTTATCATAAATATACGTGGGTGGGTCCGCGAAAGAACCGGCAGAGTCTCGTCGGGCCCAGTTTAAAATCTATGTAAACCCGTCACTAATCTATATCTAAAAGCCACATCGGTGCTTTGCAGTCGAGTGCACAAATATGATATCACTTTGTGATCATTATTTTTTTTTTTTAACCACGAGAAACGAAAACTGCTGTAACAGAAAAAAAAAAAATCCTTTGGATATTTCAATAAAAGCAGCGGAAATACGCCGGATCTCATTATTATGGAATTAAATTGTGTGTGTGTGTGTGTGTAATAGTCGGAACACAAAAGCGGTTTGTACAATAATATTATTGTTTCGTTAAAAAAAAACCAAAAAAAAACTATAAAACTATGTCGTCGTCGCGATTACGAGATAAACGAAAATCGTCGACTTACAAAGAAGAAGAAGAAGAGTATAAACCCGCGGAGGCGGTCCTGGTTTTTTGTTTCTTCGTCGTTGCAGTGTGATTATCTCGCGGTGATCTTATGTATTATATATATATCGTACGTACTGATTTACTCGCCGTCTTTTTATTTTGTCTTCACGATAACGTTTTTAGGCTTGTATAATAATATCAAAAATATGAAGCTTTAAACATTTCGTTTGAAATAATTGTTAAAAATAAAAAAATCTGGAATCACTCTTGGTCGACGCTGTGGGTCCACTGTTTTCGAACGTTTATACTGTGGTAGTATTCACAATTCGTATGGAAAATAATACGATTTACGTTTTGTGACTCTCGTCGTAACGAATCAATCTGATTTTCCGATGGTTGCGAAACCTATATATACGTAATATTGTAATGACGGCGTAATCAATAGTTTTTGAGCAACGTCTTTGAACACTTTTTACCGCATTGTATACTCCGTACAGACTGCTTTCACAGTGTAAATCCGTAACACATGTATAAATATATAGTTTTGAAACCTGAATTATACGAAAATCTGAACAGAAATGTGCGAATGCAGCAACAACTATTGCAATTGTGCGAACGGGCGTTAATTTTATACGTATACAATTTTGTTTGTTCCCGAAAAACCGCGTCAACACTTGTAATATATTATGATCGTAAGTAACAGAGTCGTCATTTCTGTTTCGTCAGACGATGTCTGTCGGTTTTTACAAAACGTGCGTATAATACTACTGACAGTGCGTGTTATACGCCGGCTGTACGCGTAAATTTTTTTGTTCCAAATGCAAATTGCTACGAATTAGACAATATATTATATTCGACGCATTATGCTATTTCGTACATAATATGATAATTTAACGAACGTATTATACCCATATCATGACTGTTTCTTTATCAACGCCAAATCGAGTCGTGCAATTATATAATATAATCTTCGTCTAGTGTATAACGTCATACTCTGATAGTACATCGATTGATTTTTATACGAACAAACTGTATTATTCGTTTTTCGCGCGTACAAGTTTTTTCGCGATGGTTGATATCCGACGCGAAACAACGTCCGACAGAAACGTACACGTATGAACAGCGTTTGTTTAGTGTTTTATAGGTTTTTTTATATAAATGATTTAAAAAACAACGTTATCGACTTCCGTTTGTCTTCTTGAAAGAGTTTACGCGAACCTTTTTTGCTCACGAATATAACACGAGAAATGAAAAAGTCGCAAAAACTCACTAACACGCCACATTATATTATATTGTAGGTACAATATAAAAATTCGTATAACATAACCGTTTTACGTGTCAAAAAACAGGTTAGCGGAGAAAAATGCAAATATTTTTATCTCGGTGTATAGTTTTTTTTTTTTTTAAACGACGATATAGACAAAATTGTTCTTATGTATACCTCCCTAGGTTGTTTCGTGTTACCCATACATATATAAACGTGTAAATATGAAATTATTTTATGATATTTTACAGTGAATTGAATGTTGAAAAACCGTGAATGCCCCCGTACGTCAAGCACAGTAGTAGTAATTTTTTGTGTGCGTTATTTTTTTAAAACGTTTTTGTTTTATTATGACGCTTTCAACCATAACAAAAAACGTTGTCGTAAAAACTACGTGTATAATAGACGCAGGTATTTTGTAATTTATATATATACATTGCACGTTTAACAAATCTGTTACCAATATATATATATATATAAAGCTGATATCAAAAAAAGCCAATCTTCTTGATCTTCCGAGTTGAAATAAAACTTAAACAGCCTCGTTATTTACATTGGTTTATAATTATTCTTAATTATTCTGTCAAAACCGCCGACGAAATGTAATTTTTGTAGAATTCATTTTCCGTCGAATCGACCGAAGTATTTTTTTTGTTTGGATGAGATAAAAATATCTTTTAAAGGGCGCGCTCGTTTTACCAATTTTTAAATTATGTCCTGGTGAAACGCGTTATCTGAAAATACCAATTTTTTTATAACTTCAAATCGTACAATCGCCCCCGTAGAAGAAGACGGCTTACACTCTTTCGAACGAAAAACGAACTTTCAAAACCCTTTTACATACTGTTTGAATAGCGAGTTCGCGTTTTGGTATTTTTTCTCATACAGGTTGGTTGAAACACTTCTGATGCGCGTTCGAACGTTTCTATTTTTTGATTGCGCCAAAAAGGGTCTTTCGATGGTGGATATCGTCGAACTCGTCCCGGTCGTATCCCGGGGGCGTCATCTTGGCGTACTTATTTACCGATACGAATCCACAGCGATCCCCTTGAGACAACGGCGATTAATATGGATTTGGAGCTAGCACCGTTATTATCCGTTTAGACGCGCGACCCGTTAATTACCGGCGGTTTTGATGCGAGGTCGAAGAAATTTGTGCGGCGGACCACGTGGTGTCTTCGGCGTTTGCCTTTTTTGGATAATTAATGACGATCGTTGTCCGCGTAAATAAATAAATTTAAAATTTTTAATGATTTAGGCTCTTGAAAATATTATGAAAACAACAATGAAAGTTATTTCGAGAATTTCAAGAATTATAATACACACTCACACACAACTAGAAACGTTACGAATTTTTTTCGTTGTACGTATTGAAATATGAAAAAACAAACAATTTGTACTAAAATATTTTAAAGAGGTAAAAGTTACTATAAAATTCCGTCAGGGCGCGTCTGTATATTATTTCTATAGCAGTATAGGCTATCTTAATCTTCGTTTCTTCACGAATGGAACAAAAATTTTGGTTTTGAAAAATTATCACGATTCAGAATAGTGTACGGGGTCGTCAGGTGCTTTTTTTTTTGGAATTTCGATTATTAAAAAAAAAAATAATCGTGAAATTCAGTTTTCAACGACGCAATAAAACCCTATTAACATTTTTTTTGTTGAAAAATTGGCCAACGACATCGAGAAATATGCATAGATCGTGTATTTAAAGTTGAGAACTACAAAATTTAAACCGGTATGGAAGAACTTAAGGTGCAAAAGTTCTATTTTGAAACTGTGTTAACTGACTAAAAAATAAACGAAAATCTTTTTAAATATTTGTTCATCGTAACCCTGTTATTAACTGTAGGTATCACTCGATCAAATAATTTAACAAAAAAAAAAAAAGATGCGATATCCCCCCGTCATTGTTACGATGTGGTCATTGTGTCATTGTTACGATGCTACGGTAGAAAAATTTACTTATTTCGCGTAATACTGACGAATTTATACGTTGATTTCTAGATATTAATTTAGAGCAATTTTGGGCGGATAAAAAAATAATTGAATATTTGCATGCATATAGGTAAACAAACCACCATTTCACCGGTCTAATGTCTCCTACGTTTTTTCGCCGCGGTCCAATTAAAAAAATAGCCGTTAGGGAGTTTGAAAAAAAAAAAAGAATTCATAACAACGTGGAGAAATTTAAATTTAACAAAAAAATTCGCCCTCGCGAATTCTCTGACACGCCGTGTCACGACGATCGTACTTTTCGCGTCGGTTTTCAGTCTAATCGACTAAACGAAATGACGTAATATTTTGTAATTGTTTTTTGTACAACAGTATTATTTCTGCGAACATAACGCGTGTGTTTCGCTCCATATATATATATATATATTCTCTACCATACCGTCGCGATTCGACGCAAAACACATTGGATGATTGACAACAAATTTTGTTTCGCGTTGAACGAAACTATGATTTTGCGGGAAGAACGGCTTTTACGGCTTTAATTTTTTAAAAAATCCGTATTCTCGTCGTTAAAACTACGACATTTTCCGACGATCGGGTTTTGATGACCATTCACGCAGTAGGTTCGCCCTTGACCGTAAAATCGATCCATTTTCCCGCATATTTATAACTAACGTGTATGTAAGTAAAACATAAAATCATATACCTAAACGTGTATTGATTGACACGTTTTACGATTTTTTTTTGGTTCAGTTTAGTCTTCCGTCCAAGCGACATACACTCGTATTTTCAATAGATTACCATTTAACCAAGTACTTGAAAGAAACCGTTTTGACGTTTGTAGTAAGTATTTTTTACTGGTTATAAAAAACGATTTTTTGCAGCCAACACGACGCGTTTCAAATAGTCATTTACTCAAAATCGATCACACATACAGAGATAAATTCTTTATATTTTTTCTTCCGAGAGAACTCACCGCTAGCTGTTTTTCTTATAATAATAATACATCCCTTCTGCAGTAAAACCAATATCAAGTCGAGTCAAAAACTGATTACAATCATCGCTATTAGTATATGGCGCTATTGTTTTTCCTTTTCGATTGGACGATATTGTCCATAATATGTTACTGCAGTGTCATATTTTTGTTTTCAGCTTACTTTAGCGAATTCGAGATTTCAAACAAGAAACTGTTCCGACTCGCATATAATACACTTCATTATTTTTGTAGGCTTAAGAAAATCCGGTTAATTAAAAAAGTTTTTACGGATACTGTTGGGTATATTTGTTTAGCGACTCAAATTCGGCATTCGCGTTTGTTGTTTATAAACACGACCCGCAATATCAGTAACTACTTCTTCATTTCCTGCCACTTAACAATATCCTAATAAGTTTTTGCCTTCTTCACAACCTACTTCCGATCCTCTCGATTCTATAATAATGACTTATCCTCATCACTCTTTGCACTCCAATTTTATTTGGGTTCCGACATGTTTTCCCGGGCCGACGCTCTCGATCGTATCTCCGATTTTCCGTGTCGCGATTTCTCCAAATCAGGGCCGTTTTACTTACATCGTCCTCAGTTACGAAGCAGATAACTGATGCCATTTTCTTTTTTTCCTGCATAGATTTTTGTTGAATTTTCTCCTCCCGGTTGCTTTTTCACTTTCGTTTATTGGTCCAAACGTTTTTACGATATTTTGTTTTAAATTATCCTGGGCGTCCTTTAGTGATAGTCCGTGCTTCTCCGCTGCCAAAAGTAAGCGTACATAATCTGCTTTGGTTTTTTTCCCCGAAAATCATTCGTATTTTGAAAACTTGCTTAATGCAAATGCCGCTTTTTCAGCCTTTGTCAATCCTATATCCCTCCACTAATCGTTTTTAATACTTATCATTGCAGCTTCTTTAAATACCGAAATTCGATTGAATTTTTCAAACGTTAGATAAGATTGATGTCTTAGCAAACACTATTTGATTTAGACCAATAATATCCGGTCCTATTTGACCGGTTGCTATTTCAATATTTTTTTAACAACGCCACCGTGTATAACGGCTATTGCTATTAACGATAATTCGAATGAACGGGGTTTATACGAAGAGAGCGGTGTTTATTTTCCGAACAAAAATTAATATTAAATTTAATTCGTATCGATTCGCGACGAAACTGCGTGCGGTTCGCTGGACAAATTACGAACGCGCTAACGTCCGCAATGTATTATAAATCAATATATAAGTTATTTCCAATAAAATGTAATTATATTATTTCCGATTAAAATTTTCGTTTTTTTAACGTCTCGTTCGGCTTTCCAAGAGTTAAGTCACCGCTCTAGTTACACACAAACACTCGTGTTATGCGTTTGTGTTTGTATACATTTATAGAGCAATACGTGTCTTCGGATGTTAAATTTTGCTATCTTCATCTCGTCCGATCGAGCGCTTTCTCGTTTAATTTCCCGTCAGACTTTTCCGTTTCTATATTGATTGAGTTTTAAGATGGTTGGTACGTACTATTGGTATCGTGAAAATAGATAAAATTGTGCCTTTTAATCGTTTTCTACCGTACCATAAGCAATATACATCGTAGTAAGACTTTTAAATATTTAACGGCTCATTCGTAGTGGGCGATCGGAGGGAGAATATCTCTTAAATGTATCTTAACTCTTTAACTATTGAAGCGCTTTGATTTTCTTTTTTTAGATAGGTTTATATATAAAAAAAACCTAACCTATTGTGTATTCTATTCAATGTCGGGACTTTCGGACAATTTTTTGTGTTTTTGCCGATTGTGACCCACAGACCCCGAAAATGGCGTTTTTTTTTTTTAAAAGTTTACATATATACCGATATGTATAAATGTATGGTAATTTTTTGTGACAACCATTCCTCAAAACGAGTTGAATCGAATTCATTTCTGTTTCCGGCGAAATAAAGTTTCTTATTTCGAGTTGTGAATCGTATAATTTTTATCGAAATCGGTCGAGTAGTTTTTGAGAAAATCAAGTTTGAACCGATTGGAATCGTGTGGTGGCGAGTATGTAATTGTATTGATTCGACAGAGCAATAAAACAGTTGAACCGATTGGATTTGTGTTTTTTGAAAATCATGTATGTTTATTTGAAGTTTTTTATCGTCCAATTTTTCCGAAACCGATGGAGTAGTTTTCGTAAAAATTAAGTTTAACGTTATCGCGGCGGTATACTTTTATTAACACGGCTCATTGGTTGAAACAATTTGATATCTTTTTTTAGATTTATACGTTTCATTTTAAGTTTTGCGTTTTTCACTTATTTTTAAACTCGTATAGTATTTTTGAGATAGTTTCAACGATTTTTGTGCTGAATGGCAAGACGTCTCTACACCTTCGATTGTAGCCGACGCTTCGCCGACTGGTTTTTTTTTAATTTTCACTGTAATTAAATCTCCAACTCTCATTTAATTCTTATACACAGTCAACTAAACTCGTCTATATTGTGCTACCTATTTTATACGTTTTTTAAAAGGACGTCATCTCGTCCAAACACTTATAGTCGATTTCCTTCTGCTGCCGTGTTTTTGATCGGTTTTTGATAATAACATAGCGTACGCCGTGCTTGTTTTTGTGTACGTTTCGTATTAAACGTACTCGCATAAGTCGGCTAATCACTTTGTAAAATTACATTAAACCGTTCATCAAAATTTTCCGCAAACGTTTTGTAACAAGAGAATATATAAATTAGCTCGTGTTTTACGATGAGTTATGGACGATTTACAGTACAAATCACGTTTTGACAGATTTAAACGCGTGGGTAGTTCGACGTGTTGTATAAAACGCGTTAAAACACCGAAATTCGCTTGCCGCGAGTCAATCGCATGGATAAATCACACTGTTTATGTTATACTATATTATTGTACGAATAAAACTGACGGGAAAAAAAAGCACCCCGATTTGCATTTTCCATTCACAACTTTCGTGTTTTAAAAAAAAGATATTATAATGTCCTCTGTTTTTTTTTTTTTTTTTTTACGCGTCTCGTAGCAAAATTACTACGTCGCACGCATCGTCTAAAAATTTAAAAAAATAAAAAGACTATGAACAATGCCGATAAGGTGTAACTGTTATACCGTAACGATTTCCGTCGTTTCTACCGTCGGTTCGTAGTTGTTGCGAACATAATAATATACGGTCTCAGCAGTTTCTTCATTCCTCTAACCATTGTTGCTCATTCTGAAAACGGTTCTGAACACGTGGTCTATACTATGTTTCTACAAGATAACTTTGGAAAATCGTTGTTTTTAAAGAACATTTATAAACGATCGAAACGTTGAAACTATGACGACATTCGATCCGATTTCGATCGGCCATGAATAAATAGATTCTTTGTTTTTGTTCGGCACGACTCGTGTAATACGAGCATAACGCACTTGTGCCGTGAAAACAAAATGATAAAGTGTTCCCGAAAGTCCAACACTCGTATCGTTTCTCGATACGTACGGATCCGTTTTTAGAACGAAAATCGGAACAAAACACGACACCCTATAATCCATTAGTGAGACGACGAAGACCTTTAACGACGAATCGAAGTAATAATTTGTATGTGATGCGTATCTTTTTAGGTTGGCGAAGCTCGAAGAAACGTTGAAGGACGAGAGCCTTTCGGAACAGCAAAAACAAGAAAAACGCCAACAACATGCGCAAAAAGAATCCGAATTTCTCCGGCTGAAGAGGTCCAGGCTCGGCGTAGAAGATTTCGAACCGCTAAAGGTCATCGGCCGCGGCGCTTTCGGAGAGGTGCGTTGTTGTTTATTTATTTGAATTTTTTCGCGTGTTTTTACTCAAAATACGGTTAATAATTGAGTCGTTCACGCGACAGCGGTTTGTCGTACAATAATAATATAGCCGTTATCGCAGCTCTGGCGATCGGAAACTTTTTTTTTTTATCTTTTTTAAAAATAAATTATTAGTTTGCAATATATACCAGTGCCTGGACAGCGCAGGACCCGCGAGGCAATAAATCGATATATGTTTGCCGTTTCGAGCACAGCGTATACGAAACGCGTTGTTTCTCTTCGATTTTTAATTTTTGAAGCATTTTTTTGAAATTCTGGTCTTTTTTTACATAGTATTTGACGCTATATATATATATTGATACGATTTTTAAATACCTAGTACCGAATACCCACTTGAAATTCGTGCACGTTTTCAGACGGGGTAAAATGTTTTAATCGATTGCAGTGTAACGTATGTGGAAATTTTGAAATTTTTTGTTAATTTTTGCTGTTTTCGTATCATAAAAGTTTAATTTATTTTCGGTTTAAAAACTCGTGTACTGGACAACACACATTACGGTCGAACCGTTTTTAGAACGTTTCAAAAGTTTGCGTTTGAATTTATCAAAACATTTACGGACACGAAGTTTGAACGCGGTACAAATTTAAAAACATTTTGACAATATTTGAACTAAAAAGAGCAAACACGATATTCCGCAGTATATTTTATTGACACTGAAATTGTAATAGAACTCTTGATATAATTTCATTTAAACGTATACATTTATACCATCTCTTTCAAAACAGTTAAAAAAAAAGGGTTCCACTCATATCTGTGATCTATACTCCACATCAATGCTTGTCACTGTTTTTATTTTTAAGAAAAATGCGTTTCATAAATTAACAATCAACTAATAACTGTTTAAATTTGGTATATATAAATTAAAATTTAGAATATCGTCTTTTCCAAGTAACTTAAGGTCAGTGTCCTTTTTACTTGATGTTATTGCAAAAATAAAATTAAAGATTCAATATTCAAATAGGTGCATCAATTAACAAACAGTTAACGAGTAGTTTGATTGAAAATGATAAATTTAATTTAATTAATACATGAAATTCTTGTGTAAATATCTACCCTATACGCAATTTACATAAATTATATTGATCAATCGACTGATTAGTTATAATTAAAAACAAATATTTGTGTAATATTATTTACCTTATACATACATTAATACCAATGAGTCAGTATACGTATCTCTAATATTGTGATAGTATTATGATGATAATGATTTTAACTCGACAATCAAAATATTTAGTTACCTACCTATACTTGAAATAAAATTGTACTCTTCAAACGTTACAAAACCTAAAGAAATAATATTTTTTTTTTAAATATTTTCTAAAATATTACTTAAGTATAATGATTAAGTTTAAATTCAATTTTATTCTTATTTTATTTTCGACTTAAACATTGCTGAATTTTGACAAAAGCGTTTAGAAACAAAGTCACAACGTATTACGTTGTCTGCGTACCGCAGTAAATTGTGTTTGTCTGTAGACAGAGAAACGAACAGATTTCCAAATAAATTCTTAATAATGTCTCAAACGAGTCAAATTCTTCAACAAAAAGCTACATTTTAATTTTACCATGGTATTTCATATTTTACTAGTCACGATTTCATAATGTGTTGTAGTTATGTCTTGTTTTTGTTTGCTTCCAAGTAGTCGATTCTGTATTACTGTATACTCAAACAAGATATAATTAATATGTCGTCCGACCAGCCGCATAAATCATCATATTGTGACTGTTTTAAACGCAGAAACGTGTATTCTTTTAAACGTTTATTTTTTTTTATATTCACTAGTTATTTTAAGACGACAAAGTAAAATAATTTTTCGCGTGTGATTTTTATAATGTTCGAAATTGAAATAATCAATCAACATTAGCGGTAAGAACGTTAGACGAATATTTTCGTTTAGGTTTTCCACAACAATAGAGTGATATTGCGATTTCAGCTTGCACGTTTTCGGAAATTGACGACCAAGATTACCATGGACGTATTGTGATTTTCAAGGGCAATTTTCATTTTATTTTATTTTGTACAAATCAACAGTGCAGGCTGTTTGCAGTACTGTTGTTTACTGTTTTCGCGTTTGTGACGTGCAGAATCCGTGCAAACATACTGACCATTTATGGAAAATATTATCAAATACTCAAATCGTTCTCTTCAACATAACTGTGTGTTTGTACATGTTGTTAAGTTATCCAAAGTCAATATTAATTTTATAAACTTTACATCAGTCGACTCGTTGATGCGTTTTATTTCTCCGATACGCCAGTGCGACTATAAAATGTAGTTACATTTTTTCCATTCCAAAATTGAAATGATGTTTGCTAACCAAAGTGGAAATAAATTTGATTTATATATGTATAAAAAAAATAAAAAATGTTTCATCCAGCGGATGAAAGTTCGTTTAAAAGCATACATTATAAATTTTTACGACGGAAGTTAATCGGTTTGATATACGTTACGCTTTTCAATTTCCGCTTTGTTTAACTTTGCCGCTCGGAGAATTATCGATTAGTGTACACAATTTGTGATAAATTTCAGTTTCAAGTTTGAATTATCGTTCGCTTTAATCGGTTTAAAATACTATCGTTCCGGTTTTGAGTAAAACTAAAAATACACGCCCGTCAAAACGCATGTTCGCTCGTATACGAGCGATATTTAGCAATTCACGGAAACAAAAATCGGTTTTGAAGTTCGGTTTGCGTAGGCAGGTAAATAATCTAAAACTTTTTTATTTAAGAGTGAAATATATTTTTTGTTTTTTCGAATGTTATATACGGGATAACTGTGTATATTGATAATTTTTTATGAACAATATCTTCTCGATTCGCATTGTGTTGCTACATAAGAACTGCAGATACGCGATACCTTAAGAAGAATAGTCACAATACTTCGCTTTGTTTGTAGCGGACGACACTTGACTCTGGGTGTTTTCGGACTTTCGCAAAATTCGCGCACAACGTAAAACGTTGCATAAACGTTTCGAGAGAAATTTCGAGTCGTATAAAAACGATACCTACCGATTTGTGTGTGGATGCCTCTTATTTTTTTAGACGGTGGGTTAATCAGTATGCACACGACGTTTTACGATAAAATATTAAATCAAATTCTGCATTTTCAGTCCGCACTATGTTGCGACGTAGGTATTATTTGGAATTAAAATGTTATTTCTTCTTCTCCTTACTCCCCTGCGCCAGTTTTGGGTCCCTAGACCTCCACTCTCGAATGTCCCTTACATCAACAATAATATCCCTCGTATCGTTAACGATCGTGTCCAGTATCCGTCTATTTTTCGGTACCCCGCCGCCGTTTTTCCTTCGACGGTTGTCCATTTTCATTGAAAATATGTATTATTTACATTACCCAAATAATACGTACTCTTCAAGGCTGGACAAGTTAACGAGTTTTTTTGTACTTCGTTAAGTTAATCGAAAAAAAACCAAAAAGTTAAGTTTAGTCGAAAGTTGATTTTTTATTTAATAAATTAAAAGTTAACTGACTAATAAAAAAAAAATAAAGATAATAGTTCATATTTTTAATCAACATGGTTTTGTACCTAGGTTTTCAAAACGTTATTTTCGTGTCGTCTTTTGAAATTAACCTGTAACTGAAACACTTTTTTCGTTTAAACGTAGGGCGTTGAAGAAAAAATCGTAATTACATTACGTACGTGTATCAGTTTTAAGTCGACACGTTAAATCGGGAAAAAATTAACAAGTCAACGGAGTTTATTACCCAACTTGATTATTGAAATAAACTTAACTTTTTAGTTTTAAATTTTATTAACGAGTCTGTACGTATGTACCGTTTAAAATTGAATCTCGGTTTCTAAATGTTTCCGAAACCGGAACGACGTGTGCGTACACAAATAGTTAACAACAGGACCACCGTTTGACGATTGTGTGTGTTCAGGTGAGACTGGTACAAAAGAAGGACACCGGGCACATATACGCGATGAAAATCCTGCGCAAAGCCGACATGCTCGAAAAGGAACAAGTGGCGCACGTCCGCGCCGAAAGGGACGTGCTCGTCGAAGCCGATCACCAGTGGGTCGTCAAAATGTACTACAGTTTTCAGGTAATCAGTCCCTTCTATTCGCTTGTTGTTCTGTCGGGGGGAAAAAAAATCGTATCCCCGTTTGTTTCGGGGATACGTAATGTGGGATGATTATAAAACGCGCTGGACCACGTCCCTTCTCGCGTTTCGATATTTCGATTAAAGCGTAATAGTATTCGTTAAGATTTTATAACCGGACCGCTCGATTTTCCGTTGCCCGCAGGATCCGATAAACCTCTACCTCATAATGGAGTTCCTGCCCGGCGGCGACATGATGACGCTGCTCATGAAAAAAGACACGCTGAGCGAGGAGTGCACGCAGTTCTATATCGCCGAAACCGCTCTGGCAATCGATTCCATACACAAGCTCGGATTCATACACAGGTTGGTGGCGACGGTAAAAATTCGAAAACTAGTTCGGTGTGTTTTTTGGCTTTGGACAATCTCCGACACCGCCGCCGCAGTTCGGCGAACGACGGTAGTTTTTTTACCAACAGGATCTGACGGGAAACACTCTCGTCGCGCAGAGAACCGCTGTTCGAAGTGTCCAGTGCCCCTTACTCGGGGTTTGCGTCGTACGTGTGGACTATTTTGGGTTTCGGACATTTTTGATTTACATCCGCGCTCAGGTTTTTGCGCAAAACATTTTGCATTTTAAAAATCAAGTTGTCACTTGCCGTGTAACGGAACAAAATGTTTTTTTTTTTTTTTTACGAGATTTATCGTTTTTGACGCAAAGACGCAATAAAGATCGATCGGCGCACAGATTAAAAAATTATCGCGTTATAATATTACACGTCGTCGACGTCACTCTTTTTTGGGATAGACTCGTTGAACCGCCGGTGTAGAGCCCGTCGCCAAAACGCCGATAGTTTAACCGGTTTTTATTAATTTTCTATTTTCGTTTGTAAACTTTGTTTCACCCGCCGCGCTGCAGGGACATAAAACCGGACAACCTGCTGCTGGACGCCAGGGGCCACATCAAGCTGTCCGATTTCGGGCTGTGCACCGGCCTAAAGAAGTCGCACCGGACGGATTTCTACAGGGACCTGAGCCAGGCGAAACCGTCGGATTTCAGTGAGTGCATATTTTGTCGTCGGGATTAGCACCGTGTCATGCTTACGTCTCAGGTTTTTTCTGTTCGCCAGCGTCGAGCCCGATGGACAGCAAGAGGCGGGCGGAGAGCTGGAAGAGGAACCGCCGGGCCCTGGCGTACAGCACCGTGGGCACGCCCGACTACATCGCTCCCGAGGTGTTCCTGCAGACCGGCTACGGGCCGGCTTGCGATTGGTGGAGCGTCGGTGTCATCATGTACGAGATGCTGATCGGTGAGTGTATATATGGTAGCGATACGACACGTCGAGTCTAGTTTGTTTTGGATTATTTTCGGTTTGAGCGCGTGGTGCTCCTCGGGAACGCGAAGATTCGGAGGGTCGTTATAGTTACACGACGTTTACGCTCGGTGAAAGGGAACAG
>CM029357.1:13784676-13796082 GCA_017140985.1 Hormaphis cornu
CCGAGAATTCGGTCCCTCCAAATTTCAATGTTATCATACTTTGGTTTTTTAGGTCATTTATATAACACTCGTGGGTATTTTATAATTTTTTGTATTTCAACTCACACGTACCATAAAAAAAAAAAAGTAAATATTTAAAAAAGCCGAGAACACACTATAGGTCGCGTGGGTAGCAGTTTGACGGAGTAGCGACTATGCCCTGGTCACTGTTCTGGAAGTTGTGATTCAAACGTATCATTTAACTCGTTCGAAATGACGATTCTGAGCAAGTTCAGTTATCAAGTAAACGTGAAACCCGAATTTAACAATAAAAATTGAACGAAATTGTTTGAAATATTTTGTTGTAGTTCTACAGTACAGAGATACGTTTTTGTTTTTTCGAGACAATATATACATAATGAATATTTTCAAAATTACGGAAGAATAACTAAACGCGATTTCGATGAAATCTTTCATGTCGTTAAAAATCATAAAAACCAATATCGGTAGATCGAAAATTTGTGGGATTTTAAAAAATTTTTGGTAAGTATAGTATAGTTAGAGTAACGTGCGACTGATGTTGTGTTTGAATTTCAAGTCAAAAGAGCCAAAAAATTAACCCATTTATGATTAAAAAACCTCAAAATCTATAAACGCCTAACCTAGCTTAAAATTAAATGAAACTTTTTGAAAATTGTTTGAAGTTGTACAGTACAAAGATACGTTGTTGACTAAAATTTCATAACTCGTCGATGATTATTTTCGAAATTGCGGAGAGACGCGTTATTTTGACAAAATTTTAGCGGTTTTTCGCAATTTTTCGGTGGTTTTTCCCGTCGCGTTAAAAAACTGTTGAAAAATAATTTCGAGTTCTTTCCCACTTGATTAAGTTACGTTTGTTAGAAGTCCGTGTGTACGTACACATTGCTTGTTAAACTGTCGTCGGCCAGTTTTTAGAAATCAAGTTATTAAATTTTAACAAAAAATTTTTCTTTTCGATAATCGAAATGCCAAAACAAAACTCAACGTCAGTCAATCAAACCGTTTAAGCAAAAAAAATAAAAAGATATTCCCCCTTTAATTGAATTAGTTCTTCCCCTGGAAAACATCCACTGGTCGTTTCGAGATGTATTGTGACGTGTATTGTGTGTATAGTAGCTCGCACAACATGTTTGTGATTAGATGGTAAAATTCGACGTGACGCAACTATCGTGCGCATAACGTAATATTATGTACGATAATACTGCTGCAGTCATTCCAGTCTTCTCCAGTCCTTGTCTCGGATACACGATTAGGCGTGTTTTATCGAGGACCATTAATAAAAAACCGTCGACTGATATCTGCGTTTCCAAACAGTTGTGCAACGTGTGAAACACAGGAGCTGTTCAAACGGCTGTTCAAGAGCACTTCTATTTAAATATTACATTACGCATTGTAGTCGTGTGTGTAAAAGTGTGTAAAAAGCGTTTTAGAGAAACGAGTGGCGGTCGAGTGAAATAACAGTGAGTTAGAGCTCGTTTAATATAAAATTAGTAGGCCCGACCACCGCCTCCCGGAGACGCAACATATTTGGTTTTCGAATTTTTCAAACGCAACAAATGAGTGCGCGAATGTTTTTCCAAAAACGAATCGCAGCTGCTGGTGTATGACCGCAGGAAAACATCGGCGGAAAACATATTTTGTAACATTTCTTTTTGGATTCTCACGTATGCGAGTGTACAGCGAATACGACCGAGAAAGGAGAATTCCTATATAGCCATAATAATAATATTGCAGAGTCATTCGCGGTAAATTTGAACTCACGCGCGCGCACGAGATCTGAGAGCATATCAGAAATTTTCGCCGTAGTCGAGTTTCGAGCAACACAAATTGTACATGATATTGTTGTAATACAGTATAAAATACAAGAATATCACATACGGGGAAGCTGCTGCTTTCGTGTGGTTTCAAAGGAACAACAGCTGGTATAATTACTAAATTTGGCGAGTTTCGAGAGCGTCTAGACGTCTTGTGAACGTATCTATTTGATGTGTACAGTCTGCCGAATATTGCTGACGTACTTTACCTATGATCGTTTTGGTCGCACGATTTCGGAATCTATGTATACGAAAATGTGAGCCAACAAAATATATTTCTTATCTGAAGAGGATTTTATAAGAACGCGGTTCTTGAAATGTAAAGTTTTTTTTCCGTTGTAAACTCCTCACTTTTTTTTATTAATGATTCGGAACGAATTACAAGAAGTGTACTCGCGATATCGGTGACTAGCAGCACGAGCCATTCGATAAAAAAAAAAAAACTTTTAGCTTACCTGTACATTAACTGAAAAGTAAATTCTTCAAATAAAACAATAAGAATTATTTTTCAAAGCATATCTGCAGTGACGTGCGGGTTATTACTTTTAAAGATGATGATGACGATACGATTCGAAAAGTGAAGTATAAGCAAAAACTTTTCCGCGAGCGAAACACCGCAGCACAGACGGATTGATCTCGTTAAAAGTTAAAATCGAGTAAAAGCAGTGCGAAAACGATTAGATAAATCGTTTTTTTATCGTAGTGAAATTAGTTTGTTTTGAACTTAAAATTTGTAGCGTCAGTATAGTGTAATCAACAGTGCGTGGTATAAACCGTCAGTTTCTTTCCGACTATCATATATTATGTTTTTCTTAAGATTTTCACTAATTTTATCTGCAAGCCACCACTGCACGTCTAAAATATACCGATTATTTTTAATCTTATCGTTTTTTAGTCAACTAGAAAGAAAGACGCGTGTGGGGCGGTAAAATACGTAACGAAAGGTGTAATTTTTCAAACTAAATAAAATTATGTTTTTTATTGTCAGCGATATTCACTTTGTCATAATACGTTGTTGTACACTTGTGCGGTGAAACACATATGTAAAGAAATCAAGTACGATACTGCTGTAACTAACAATATGTATTATTATGTGCCATATATTGTTGTAAACATATTTTCGGTATTTCGAATCATATTTTAAACGTCAACCGCACACTGCGCTGTGGTAAAATAACCGTTTTGTCATTTACGATTTATGTTGTTAAATTATAACAAAAACAATAGTAAAAAAAAGTATTTAAAGATCGATGAAAAGCGGTGACTAATATATACATATAATATTCGTCTCACAAAACAAAATACCAATATTGTTACCGCATATACTATAATGAATGCGATAGTTGGCAATAGCCGACAAGGGCTTATACCTAATCAATTTGTAATATTTTTCATTTTTTTTTTGTCGTATAGATTGGGTATACTTAAACTTGTGATCGATCAAAATCGAAATCCCCGTATTAGTTGCGTATCTGTTGTGTGTGGTGTGCAGGACTAAGTGTTTTCAGAACGAATTTTCACCGCGCGCTCAAAAGAATCAATATATTTCACGGTAATATTTTTTTGCTAACCCGTAGTTTCAAAACGAGATATATATTTTCGTTTGAGGTATTTCACATGCGATATTTCCGACTTTAAACACTACCTAGTTATTGCAATTTGTTATTATAATATGCTGTAATACGCTGTTATGCCGCGTTTTAATCGTATTTATACTTGCATGTACCCAATACAATATTTTAGTCGTGATCGCGGAGGTGCAGGTCGAGTGAAATACCGCTGCACGTTCACGCGAGTATTTACGGTATATTTTGTAACATACGTTATCGAATGCAATTTTTAATAAATATTATTGAAATCGGCCCGTTTTGTTGTACGGTACGTTATGTCGTGTCGTAATTAAGAGTAACGAAACGTTTAGTAATTATTTCGATAAAATCACGTTAATATTGTCGCCTCGGGGGCGGCTCTAGAAATATATCGTGTGTGTGTATAGGAGGAAAGGCCATAGTTCAGAAAAATATGTGAAAAAAAAACACCGTCGGCTGTTCAATCCTTTTATTCTTCGGTTATAAAATCAGTATGACCACAGGTATATGTAAAAAATAGTTATTTTCTACACCGATCTGTAGTTTTTTTCATCGGTCCGGATTATAATATGTTGGATCCGGTGGAAAAATGTCCTATTGATTATTATTTGATATCTCAACTAGAGCGAGGAGTATGATGAGTATATACTTACTAGAAGGAATATCCGATAAAGTTACCATCGAATTCCGTCACGGTTTGCGTCCGTACGGTATTAGGTTTACATATTTCGGTTCCGTCACAATTGAAACAAAAATCGACCAATTTCGGTTTTGAAAAACTATTACGGGTTCAGAATAGTATAATAATACCTGTACGCTGTCACTGTGGGTTTTTGTTTTTAATCACGAAATTCGATTTACGCAGTCAGTTTTTAACTTTAAAAAAAATTAATTTTGAAGAATCGCCGTGTACAAACTGGCCGTGTAATTTTTATATTATGTAGTACTATAGTTTATTTTGATGAAATTTTTTGTTTAGCTAAGTACCGTATTATTAAAATACTAATTTTTTTTCAACCGTTGGTGTACAAATCGAGTCAACCTAAAAGTTTTACTAGCGCGAAAAGTATTGTGTGAATTTTATTCGAAAAAAGAGTTTACCTAATATATATATATCACTTAATTGTTATTATCAACACTGTTTATTAACAGTATCGAAACCAATCGCCTATTTAATTTTCGGGACTTTTTTCCCGACACTTTATTATAATTGGAATATTCGAACGTCCGCGGTTGCTCCGGTCCACGGTGCGCGCGATACGAAAAAATCTCCGGAATAATTTTCCGTTCGATTTGGCGGCGGAGAGGAAAAAAAAATTAAATAAAATTTAAATCTCCGTTAGTCGGCCGGCGTTCGTCTCGCGCTGTAACCGCAGTCACCACACCGTGGTGTTGTAACGACTATGATTGTACGTGTAGTGTGTGGGGGATTTGGGGGAAGAGGTCGTTGTTTCCAGGCCGTTGACATGGCCAGATGACGAGTACATTCGATATTTTCACGGTCCACGGGCGAGTTATAAAATGCGCGGCGCGTTACAGTTTTGAAAAGATATTGTTCGTGTAACAAGAGTGTATACCGTTTCATCGTTTAAAAAAAATAAACGAATAAACGTTTTAAAAACGGACGGAACAAATATAATTAATTAATAATATCTCTCGTTTTTTTGAAAGTTCAATGGCGAATAATTTATTTATGTTTTTTTTTCTGGTTAAACGGTTTGATTGAGTACGCGTAAATATTGTCGATTCTGGGCTCACGACGAATCTAAAAAACATTTAAAACAATTTAGCTAGTTTTTAGCCAGTCAATATAGTTTGAAAATTTAAGTTCTTTCGATACAATATTATTATATTTGCGACGGAATTCCCGGTACGTCCGGTGAGACCCGATAATCTTTACAAAAAAACTATTTCATTTTTAGTTCGAAAAACGCGTCTTTCGGCAAAATTCTACGCACTGTATAATACCAGTATTGGGTTTTATTTTTTAAAAGTCCTATTTTCAAACATCGAATTATTAAAACAAAAATCTTTCACATTAGTTTTCAATGTGTCTTCCTATAGACTATTACATCCTACAAACTTTGTTAAACGAAAATTTGGTCATCAGTCCGACCAACGAAACGCGTTCTTTTCATTCAAACTAAAAACGTATCGTCAAAATCCGTTTAATCTACGAGGCGTGAGATTTTTTCGTGTATAGAGAATTATTGGTTTGTGCGTGCGCGTAAATCTAAATATGATTGCAAATTGTTATGAGAAGAAAGGAAACTAGAGAGGTTACGGAAATTCACGGTGGAGGAAAATGCGAAGAGAAGACGGATGGAAACAATTGAAAACGATACGATTGTGTTGGGTGTGTGAATGATCGCAACAAGTGGCGAGGTGTAGGACAACAATGGCCAATTTCATGGTTGGGAGGAAGGCAAAGAAGGTAAAAAATATGTTACTACAATTTACGCTTTAACGTTTTTGAAATTTCATATTTTTTTTTGCCTCGGAATTTTTTGTTTTTCAAACGTTTCATAATAATGTTTTGTAAATTCCCGAGACGAATCTCGGTATAACTTACAACAACGGCTAACGCTAATTACCAATTATCTAAAAACATATCGGACGGTTCGTAGAATAAATACATTTTTTTCTCTGTCTGAAAACTGATTTGAATATTTGTTATGTTATGATGACGTACACTTTTGATCGATCCTTCCATCTTTTTTTTTTTCGCTTCAAAATGTAAAAATTCGCATTTTTAAATTCGATTCGTAACAACGTAGGGGAGAAAATCGTAAACGCGCGGGAAATTTGATCAAAAGTGGGCGTATAGACCGCGTCTAAATTCCTACGTATTATTATAATTGTGATCGACCGAGAAAACAAATGGACGCTTTCAAATCCTCTTAAATGTAAAACCTTTCACTTTATTGCGAAAACCGTAAATCGCAATTAAATCCGTATGTACGGGTGCGATTTAATTTTGATTTATAACAATGTAATCGAGTGCGTCGCGAGCTGCCACAAGGCGGTGGACGTTTGCACAGTCTGTTAATAATTCTATTTCGAACGCGCGTTTGTGACGGTCGAGACAAAATTTGAGTGCTAAAATTGCCGACTCATCTCGCTTTCCTCTCTGCGGCGAAATATTATACGATGTTATTGCGTTTGCTGCAACACGAACCACATTCGAGACGATAGAAACGGACTCGCTCCGATGAATTATATACATTTATAATTTTGTCAAACTATTACCCGAGTCTGATACCGAGAAATCTAACACTCGACCGAGAACTTTGTATGTCGAGGTGTCGACGTTGTGGCCGGAGCAGGATGACGTTTTTGAAAATCCTTTAATGGCCACTGCGGATCTTACGGTGCGAGCATGCAGGTCTCAGCAGTTCCGTAAATTGCCAAGTGTGAACCACGATTTAAGACTCAACGAGTCGTAAAATTGATTAGAATGTATGGTATTCAAATGTTTTTTCAAACACCCGTAGATAAGAACTAACACTCCAAGTGGCGAACACGAGTATTAATTTCGATGTTTGATTAAATGTCGAATAATAAATTTGATCATACCTATTTACTTCCTTAAATCGTGGTTATTAGTCGATATTCTTTTATTTTAAATCGTCATCGATTCATGATAGTATTGTTATTTTCCTTGCTCTTATCATCATTAATAATAATGAGATAAGATAATTTGCTTAAATTCACCACTCGGAGCGCTCTATTTTATGGACGAGTGACACTATAGGTAACATCTCATCACGACTCGTCGGTTAACCAATATCTTAAATCGCTGTTTGAACTAAACCAATGTTCATTCTGAAAACGATTCTGAACGACTATCTTACGATATTTGTAAGATTAATTTTGGATGAGTCATGGGCGTTGTTTTAATATTATATACTAACGTGTAATTTATGTGTTAGTGGGCCTAGAGTATTTTTGCAAATATTTATTTTTAAAGAAATTTATAATGCGTTGACACGTCGAAATTACGACCGACGGTATTTGATCAATTTCAAACGACCGTAAAATTATACGAAAACTTATTTATCGTCACGTGTAAACATCGTCGTTTAGGTTCTTTGATTTCACTCGCATCCAGTGTTGGCCCTAGACCAGACAGATCACATGCGTGGGATTAAAAAAAAAATGATGTTTTTAAAAATTACATTTACAGGCCGTGACTCAAAATGCGCACGTATATTGACCATATACGTACGTTGTTAAAATAATGCAGTTTACGTGCTCCAAAAATGCATACTAAATCTTGATGTGATCACGAGTTCTGAATCGGAAAAATTAAACCGCTTCAGAAAATCCATTAGTGACCCTTAATCAATATGGCGAGTATGATAACGGTACGACAATAATTATACATATTATGTAGCGTTTGTGTAAAGCATATAAGAAATAGGCAAAACTAAGAAAAATATTGTTTACATCATATGCATAGGCATTTCGATGTATTTTAATCATTCGTCCGCTCAGAATCGTTATTTTTGTGGAAAGGCTTTTTTTTTTTTGTAAATTTTAAGCCGTTTTGCTGTTACTGACACGACTGTTGTTATATACTATTTTATTATCGGCAGTTGTGTGTTAATTGCTGCAGTCTCTGTAGTCCCGTCGTCGTTTGTGCGAATTTTTTCGTGGTCCGATTATGTTTTATTTTTATAGTTCTACGTGAACATTGTTTACGTGAAAATTAGTTAAACAAAAACCGGATGGATTTCGACGAAAAACTATCGCGACTGCGTGCGTAATACGCCCTCGATTTTCCATATCGAAAGAGTACCTAACGTCGCTTTTGCACAATGTTGTGAAACGTTCCAAATTACTTTGTAAAAATACTACCCATATTATAGACATTCGAGTGCAGAAAAAAAAAAAAACGAAAATATTGTGCGCTCCAAACATAAACTATCGTATGATTTTGCGAGAAAAAATAATGTTCAGTATTATAAAAGTATAAAAGTACTATTCAAGAAATTTTGAATGAGATATTTGGAATACGCAATTATTTCGAATAATATTTTTTAACAAACTATTCTATCAAACTACAAAAATAGTTGATTTTTATTTACCGTGGGTTATCGAATGTGTACAATCTAATACCTCCGGTTTATTCGTCGTATAATTTTGGCGACTTTGCGTACATCTTAAAATATATTAAAATCGTATGATAGAGCAGCTGGGGCGGAAAAATCAATTCTGTGTGTTGTTTCTCGACCGTGTACGTATGTTTACTACTGACGAACCATCACGGTGCCAATAATATTACTAGAAGACGTGAGATATTTCGAAAGCCTTCTTGGCATTTTTCTAACTTCGATTGACGCGCGCGTACACACATTGAAAACGTTATAAGACACGTTATTAACAATAGGCAGAACGAAATTAATCTAAAAATACTACCGCCGCCCTATCTATTGTGCGTGTTTTAATATTTTTTTTTCTTTCTTTAGCGCACTCGAAAGTAGCGAAAACTCGTTTATTTATAATCATACGTAACACCTGTGTTTTCACTGTTAGTACTACGTGCGCCGCCGTAATAGTCTCCGCGGTTAATTATAATGTGTATATTTCGCAAGTTTTGAGAAAATTCAGTGCCGAACGGCGTTGATCGTTTTGTAATACTTCCCGTTAAAAAATCACATTAGGCGCATAGTTTGCCAGTTTTAAATTTTACGGTGGGAAATGTCCTATAATTTTTTTTTTGCCCAAACGGTTTGATCGAGCATACCTATAATACGAGACTCACGATGAACCTAGAAATTATTTAAAACAATCTTTGTTAATAGTCGTTTAATTTATACAGGTCAGAAACAGGAATTTCGCGTTTCAGGTATTAGTGTAAATTTTGTAGTTAGAAGTCTGTAATTTCGAAAACAAAATTGGTCGAGTTTTGTTTCCTTTGTGAAAGAACTAAGATTTTCTACAAAGATATGCTATAGAAATAACGTATAGATGCGCGCTGGCGGAATTCGATAGTAACTTTATTGGATACTACCCCCATAAAAACATATTGTTTTAATTTTGTTACGATTTTTGATTTCAAACGATACGTGACACAAGTATATTCCAACTGTGTATCATTTATTACTATCGTTCTTGTCGTACCATATTTAGTTCTAAAAACAAAATTATTGTTACTCAATAATTATTACTATTTATTAATTATTTACAATAATATACACTTACGATACGCGTTCAGTTTATTTTGAAAACTCTGACGGGTAATTCGGTGCGTAAAATTTCACAAACGTATTCTAGGAATTGTGAAACGATATGTTTACGGTGACAAAAATGTATAACTAAACTAAGTTATCAATATGCTTCAAATGGTAAAACGTGTTAACGAAATCCGTATCAAATTCTGATCATTAAGACCTATTAAATGTTCTTGTTCTTCATTTTAAACTTTTTTAAATTTGTACAGTCGTACGCTGCAAGAGTACGGAGTTAAATCTAAAAAAAAAAAATACTTAAATATTTTACAGTGCATACTTAATATTTAAAATTGTATTCCGTAACTCCATTCACTCGCGTCTTTAAACTTGACGACGCTATTTAACAATTATAAAAAACTGTACCGAAAAAATTGTAATAGAACGATGAATATCTCTAGTAACGATGACGTCGCACGAATTCCCCACAACATAATCAACCACTTTATCCGAGTGATTCATCCTCTAAACCGCAAAAATGTCGTCGAATCATCAAAACATACGTTTCAGTTTGATATCTGCAAGCGCGTGGGTTGAATGCGCCGAGTTTTTTCACGGTGCACAATTTTTTGATTTTTTTGTCGCGAGTCAATTACATACTATTAAATTATAGGATAGTATTATACACGTGCAATATCACCTCGATTGTTGAAATGTTAAAAATCGTATAAAGCAATTTTGTCGAATTTCTAACACGTAAAATGCGTACCGACTGTGTCGTGTATAAAATATGACCGAGCTGGGCTAATTCCAAGGATTCTCTTACTGCCAAAAACATTTTAGATAAAGATGATTTATCTAAAGATGTTTTATCCAGCTTCCCAATTATTTTTAATCTAGTTCTGGAAAAAATAGTTAGAATGATGAATACATCAACAGATGAAGGGGCAAAACTGGATGAAACATCAATGAGTGTTTTAGCGTATGCAGACGACATTATGCTTTTAGAGAATAACATAAATACAGTGAAAAGTCTAGGTGAAAGACTTATATAACAGCGGCAAAAAGAGTGGGCTTGCAAATTAATGATGGGAAAACAGAATACATGGAAGTAAGAAGACGTCGGGAACAAGCAGAAGAGTTTTTAAAGGTAGGGTCTTACAGTTTCAAAAAAGTATCAGAATTTAAATATCTGGTTGCAATGATCACCCAATCAACTAACGTGGAGTGTGAGATACTTATAGAAGGATTCAAACGGGTAACAAGTGTTATTATTCGACAACTTACTTGAGCCAAGAACATTCTCAAAGAAACTGAAAGTCCAGATAAACATCACGCTAATGTAAGATCTATAGCACTATATGGAGCGCAATGTTGGACGGTAAGGAAAAGTGACGGGTCAAAACTGAGGATTTTTGAAAGAAAAATATTGAGAAGGATATGAATGGACCCTGTCAAACAGGGGAATGGCGTAAAAGACACAATGAGGAGGAGTTATATGACCTGTACACGACAGGTCGGATATAGTAAAGGAAATAAAAAGGAAAAGATCGGAATGAGTGGGTCACGTGTGGAGGAAACCTGATATGATGAAGACGGTTCTACAAGAGAATCCAAGAGGGAAAAGACCGACCCCTAGGAAGACGCCGAATGCGATGGGAGGATTGTGTCAAAAAGGATGAAGATCGGCATATGTTTGCGGTAAATCGTGAAGGACAGTTTGGATGTGAGGTCTAAAAGGCCGTAAAAAAAAAAAAGCTGTAGCCGGCGTGTAACTGCATTAAATTAGTATACAATACAGGCGCTGCA
>CM029357.1:13866199-13878623 GCA_017140985.1 Hormaphis cornu
AATTTCAAGCATTTATCTATTGATTGCAAATTCACTAAAAAATATTGAGTGTTTATTTTGTATCTACTTTATCATGCCGAAAACGTAACCCGATCAACGATGAATTTGCAATTTGAGTTGTTTAATTTAAAAACTAATCACAAACACGGAATTTATTATTATGATTAAATTTCAATAGTCAGAAATAAATCTGATAAGTAGTTATTCTATAATCAAGTGTCTTACACACCTGTTATTGTAATACGCTTGAAAATAAACGACTAAAGCTGCCATACACGCCATTTATCCTAACCATATTATAATGTTGTTTTTATGAACAATAATATGTTTTTGTATCATAAAGCCATCTTGATCCCAGTACACGCGGATTAAAATCCAATTAGAATTATTTTACCGTGACTCGTTTACAATATTATACCGTTGGTATGGCGTAAGTCGCTCTGCGTTACAAAACATTTTCCGCTCTCAAATAAGTCGTGTTAGGACCGATGTATTGTCAGTTAAGAAAACGTCGTACACAAATACTCTCCAAGCAAACAGTTTGGTTGAATATTAATAACGATAATAATATTTTATTAATGACTTTCTACGGTTGTTCAAAACAAACGCACTCGCCTTTGTAAAACGCACTCCGTTCAAATAGGTAGGTGAGTAAGCTGCAGCTGCTCGTTGGGGGTTTGTTCTCCTCTTATGAAAACAAATTATTTCTGAAGCCTCCTGCTGATCTATTGAATTTCAGTTAGGGCCACCTGATTCCTTCGATCACGTACACTCAATGGCGTATAACGAAATTTCACAAAAATATTTAAGTCTCCTAGTTTTTATTATGTTAAGTCGGAGAATTTTTCTTCGAAAAAAATAATATCTAAATATGATGGACTCGTACTAAATCTCCACCAACGGCAGATTTCACAAATGAATTGAAACATTGCCACAATTATCTTGAGAGAGATGGACTAGGGTAATCTATTCATTGACTCGTTTTTGACGCGAAGCGTTGGAAAAATTTGCCATTTCCTCATGTACAATAATTTCATTGTTTCACGTAAGTATACCAACGACCGATTCTCCAACACACATGACTATAGTTTCACACTATTATGCATTCGTTTTCACTGAACAATTTATTCAAAAACTAAGAAATATTAAAACGACCAATAAGGCGATCAAATATAAACAGCTGTAATAGAAATTTACATATATATGCACCATTATTAGTTGAAAACTGTATAGTTATTATAATCACTGTAATCTTAGATTAAAGTAAAAACACATTCAAATCGTTTACACACAAATTAATTTGAACATGATTTACGCAAACGGTATATAAGCATGATTAATGAAACATTTGCATCTCTAAAATGTAATAATTTGTAAAAGTAAATAGAACAGAACGAAATATTTTGATAACAAAGTACAAAACACAGTAATAAACATGGCCTGGGTACCTATCTATTGATTTCCGTATTGCTTTTTTTTCAGTTGGTGTTTCCATGACGCTAAATCCAAATGGCGTCGGAGTAAAAGCCGAACCTGTGTTGTCCACAAGCCTTGGAGGACCAAGAAAACAGTCTGCGACAAAAACGTAAGCCGCAACGGAGGACGACGACGACCAGAAAAGAAACGTTTATTCTAAAAGTATTAGTGGAAAATGAGGATCAAAATCTGTTTTGATTTCGTTTAAATCGTTCTACTTTTTTTCGTTTTTTCAAAGACTACCTATAAAAATTAACAAAGTATTATATGACTTTTACTCCGAACGATAGTCGATGGCTGTAGTTGTTACTGTTTATATCATTTGTGTCTTAAAACTAGCTGGTTACAAGTCCAATTTTCTTATCATAATATACCTACTTATAAAAACTGTTGAAAACTAAAATATAAAAACAAACAAAAAAACATGTCTGAATACTAAAATATCTTAAATTAAAATTCATATTTAGAAGGTTATAAAAAATGAAATTAAAATAAAGACATAATTTTACACTTTTTGATTGCTTCAAGTGCGTCACAAATCAAAACATAAATTTGAACCACAACAATAGAGATGATCAGAACTTGAATCATTCTCACCAAACAACCCGAATTTCTTTCAGTAAATTCAACACTAGTACCATTAATACTTTATAATATGTAAAAAAAACTAGTATAGAAGTTATTCATATAGTAGCCACATGAAAGGATTTCTATTATCGAAAAAACGAATACTAAAAAAATTTAAATAATTCTCAATTTTGATTGAAATTTATTTTGGTAAGCATCTGTTCATGAATAAATTTAATAAAAATGTACTTGAAACCTACTAGTTTTTCTATCATTTACAGTTCAGAATTTTAATAATACTATCATATTGTTTATAGCCACAATATTTTTGTTATTGATTTTACAATTATTACTTTCTATTGAAATAGTTTTATCCCGTCATGGTGTACAAATTTTTAACTGTTTTATCGCACAAACGTAACGACCAAAATATGTCCAAATCAAAATAATTAATACCAAATAATATGTAAAATGCATTTATACTACGATTAATTTGTATTACCAAATTGTATAGAGATCAATTATAAATTTTTCAAGTGCAAAAAAATACGTAATTTAGGGTACTTGCTCTTCAATAAACAGCTGATTTAATCGCGTCTTTAACAATTCAATAATATTATACCCGAGTAGTTTTAATAATATCTTATATTTGTGTTCCAAAATGTACTCTCGTTACCTATATAGATATTGTTATACTTATAACTGAAATGACATCATCATTTTTCAAGAGTCCACGCGTCACAGGGTTCACATCCTGCAAAGTACAATGGAAATAAATTTCCGAAAAAGGTAATTTAATTTAATTTTTGAAATCCGGATTACGGCATTTTTGATTTTTAGTTATCAAAATATATATATATAGTTATTTTGAATCGTGTTCTACCCTGATCAATTAGTTACCTGACAGAATTTGAAACGGTCTTGTGAAACCGTTCGATTGACCATAGCCGGAAACGCGACCACACCAGAGCTCAGTGTTATTATATTATTAAAATATAATGTGTACATAGCATTAATTTATACATAATATCATATATGTGTCGTAAAATATCAAAAATAAATAACATAACAATAACGATTTTGTTTTTTATTAATTTGTTCGGTTTTAATCATAATTTTTTTTTTTTTTTTTTTTTTTTTAACTTAGCCGAAAACTATCCTTCGAGGGATTCTGTCGTTATCGTTTCAACAGAGAAAAATTTGCTCACTATTAACATAAAATAATTTTAAAAATATAATGATAATAATTTATAATAAATGACAAAAAATATAAAATTATAGACTAACTAGGTAACTATATACGTGTATTGCACAAAATTACCTACTTTATTTCTTTCGATAATTTTTATGTTACAATATTATAAAATATAATATTAACTAAAATCTTACAAAACAACGACGATAGGTTATAAATGTTAAGCATGTTGTACCTACACAATGATAACAATTTATTTTCTTATACATATACCTACTGTTAATGTTTTTTTTTTCTTTTTTTTTTTTGTAAATACAAATTTTTCTAGTATCTAATTAATATCATTATAATTATTATAAATTATGCGTACCTAGTTCGATTATTAGCTACAATCGATTTTTTTTTTTTTTTTTTTTTTTTTTTTGCACCAAAAAATTAATTTTATAAAATTTAAAATAAAAATTTGCTTCAATTTACAATACAAAATAATATCCTCGTTTGTACAATAATATAATATTATGTCGTTCTTATAACATATTGTTAATAATATACACAAAAACGTATTGTATTGTACTAAAAAGTTACACATAAAACGAATGTAATTATAAACAAACAAAACATTTTATACTTTATTTAGAATTATGACTTATAAAAATTTATTATTATCGAATACGAATCATGTTATAATATTACGATAATATTATATTGTCTACGTTTTAATTGAAAATTCTTATAATTTTGTGTAGCTAAATTATTAAGCTCTCCAGAAGTACCTACTTTCTTTATATGTTTTTATTTCGTAATTAATTTTTTTGCCCGTGTTTGTTATTTTACAAATGTATAATTATATTATTGTTTTCATTTTATTATTATTAAGTTTTGATATTCTTTTTTACGTTCTCTGGTTGTGATTTTAAGGTTGTATTTACGTTGTTTTTTATTAAGTTTTACTATAATATAATTGTCGTTCAAATTACGATTGTGTTTTTTTTTTTTTTTTTTTTTAAATATCTCTCTGCCTCATTGGTATGTTTCTCAAACTGAACGCAACAAGAAAGACAGAACGCTCTTTGTATTAGTTGAATGTATTCAAGTGTTTTGTAACCATGGTGAAGGAATACAATAAACGAGGACTGAAAATCCGAATAATATTATTCTAAAAATATTTTAAATTGTTACCAAGAAAAAACTGTTTACCGGTAACGTTACCTAATTTGAAAATAATTTAATTCTAGTAGTATGTCGTCGAAGTTTAATTTATCAAAATATTTTTTTTTGTTATGTCAATTATAATATTTAAAATATAATATGACCTTTTTTTCCGAATAACAGTAGCCAATACAAATATTGTTGACAATTTTAATGTATCATTTAATATTTTCAGTTGATGAGTGACCCATCGCATCCATTTGGTTCCGCGTATGCCAAAATATTGGTCACTCATAACGAACCGACTTCACGTAAATGAATATAGGTAGTTGGTATAAAACAAGTTTTGATAGTTTCTCGCCCCAATTCATCAATTTAATCATTTATAAACAAAAATAAAAATAAATGAATAATAGTGAAGTGTTATATTTAAAAAAAAATTACAATTGTATTTATTATTAATTTAATCTCTACACTCTGTTAAAAATAATACTGATAAAATGACTAAATGACAGTACAAAGCAGCTAAAAATAACCAAATAATTATTGTTTTTGATAATACTTTTCATTACTAATAAATATTGTCTTACCAACTAGAATTATTATTTGTTAAATTTATATAATAATATAAGTAATTTGCGAGGTAAGTTCATAAATTTGTTATAATTCATTATCACATAGACGAATAAATAGGGATGAGTATAATATAAAAGAGCTGGTATAAGAGATTGTTTATTAAATCACCGCACATAAACTATCTAGGTAAGAATAAAAAATAATTTGTAAGAAGAAAGATAAATGAAAGATTATATTGTAATAACTGACTTTGATCAAAAATAAAATTTAAAACGATTTGTTATATCAAAGAAATATAGGTTGTTTTTATGAATACAATAATTTTTTTACGATGATACAACTCGAAAACAATGACCTACAAATGAAATGATCTATAAAAGATTGAATATCAACAAATATTTTATCTAGATAGTTCAACGCCGACGTTGCCGCACGATGTCACCGAGTGTGCGTCTCAGTCGACGACATCGTGCCACGGGTATACCACGCTTTCGAGTGCAATAATAATTATTATTAACAAAATATAATTCGTTGATGAAAAGCGAAAAAAAAAAAAAATTTTGAAAATTTCACATTTTTTGGTAAAAATATCCAATGTTGGGCAAGTAAACAACTTATTTTGACTCGTTAAGTTTTAAAATTAAAAAACAAAAATTTAAGTCGAGTTCAAAGTTAATCGCTATAATTTTTTAAATGCATTAAACAAAATGTTAACAAACAAACTAAAATTAACTCGACTCAAAATGAAGGTAATAATTTATATTTTTAATCCACTCGGTTTTGGACCTATCGTAAAACATTTTTTTCTTTTCAAAAAATGTTTTCGTGTTTATTTTAAAATTTTAATTTTTAATGAGTTAATGCTCAACTTTGAAAATATCATTTATCCAATTAATTTTAAAAAGATTGGAAAAATATCAAAATTACGACGTAATTGTATCAATATCAATCGACAATAGATACGCATTTTGTACTTTGACTTATTTTCAATGAATAATAGCAACAAAACGGGGTGAAATAACAATCGTTTTTTTTTTTGCCAGAAACATATTGTTACGTGCTCAAAAATGACATAATTTATGCGTTTTCTAAACTATTTTTTTGTTTTTTAACTTAAGTCGTCGTTGGTTCTTTATCGACGAATAATTAATTATATTACACGTTTTGAGCACAATTTTCGTAAATCTTTAGAATTTCGATGAAACCACTTCCCCCTGAGTTTATTCCCAAATATACCACAGATATGATGTAATAGTATGCTGACAGTGGCGATTAGGACGAGCAAAGTTGTTGTTCGTATCTGATGCACATGCCCAGGTTGTCCTCCGGATTTTCCTCGTGGTTACCTGGCCCGAACTGCACTCGCATCACAAACGGCGTTGTGCTGCCTGAAAAAGTACGCGAAAATAAGCTTAGAAAAAATAATAAACACGCTCGTGTCAAACAAAGTTGTTTTTTGAAGTAACTCGAAATTTTTTAGGGTTTACGAATTGTTCGGTGTAAGGTAATGGTGAAAGTCAACTCTTGTCGAACGATCAAAATTATTTTTAAGTTGTTATTAATAATCCATCACAAAAATTGTTTTCGAGAACTCTTACACAAGTGTACACGTACCTATTTAAGATCAAGTGGAACATTTTTCTGTCAACAAAATTCGTATTAAATATAAAAAAAAAAATAGGTGATTTTCATCTGTCCAAATAGATTAAAAAAAAATTTTGCTTCCACAAAGATACTAAACATTTTTAACTTGTAAACGCGTCTTCGTGTACAATGCATTTTTCGTTTCGAATCAAATACACGATTATACACGTATTTATGATTTAAGGGTTAAGCATTTTTTTTTTTTTTGATAACACATTCCGTTGTTGAAAAACATTCACTTAATGGATGTTATCCTTACCTTTATCAATTCAATCTAATTTAACAGTGCCAAAAAAAAAAAAAGTAAATAAAGTCTTATCGTTTTGTCTTCATACAATTTGCTGGCCCAACAGTAAAAAATACTTCTTTAAAATAAAATAACAATAAAATCATTTACTCTTTGAATGCATATAGTAGTTTTACATAAGTTTAACATTTATACTCGATCACTTTATACAATGAATCGCCTTATTTTAAATTACACTCACTTTCTATGCGGCACGGTTTTTCTTTTTCCGAACAAAAATTGTTTCCGCAGTGGAGCAAATCGCAAACTCCCGGTCCTCCTTGGGGCTGTATGATAAGCAAATGAATATTAATATTTTTGTCAGAATAAATATAAACTTTTTTCTCGTTTCCGAAAAGTACCCGAAAATAACACGAATAAATAACCAAATAATCGATACCGTAATAAACTCTTCGAAATCGCACGGCATCATAACGCGGTCACTGCATTCCCGGAATACGTCCAAAGATACAGGCTGACCTCCACCACCACCGCCATCGTCTCCAGATCCATCAACTTCTGCGTCTGCTCAAAAATATGTTATATTATATTTGTATCGGTGGTCGTGGTCGTAGAATAATATCGTTATACGAGCTACACTTACCAGAAGAAAAAGGTGGGCCAATTTTGAACGAATTTTCGTCACAAGGCTCGTAAACGATAGAACACATGTCTGAAAAAAAAAAAAAAAAAAAAAAAACAATAATTATTACATTTTATTAATTTCGTAATAGGTTGTAGCAATGTCAAGTGATTTGATATAACTCTCAAAATATCAATTATACTGATACGTCTGTTTAAGTATCTAATTAAAACAATTTCAAACAAAACGAGAACTCAAAAAAAACACTTAAATATGTTTAACTCATGTGTTAAAACATATCTCAATAGAACTTGTAGGTTTTTGTTGCAGTGTAATTTTTTTACCACAAGTCGCCACAAAACATTTATTCTAGACATTCAAGACTTATCGCGAAAGAAAACTTAACTAGTTTTAACTAGAAAAATTTGAACAGTAAAATAGCCTTTCAGTACCAGCCATTTTACGTAAATCTAAGATTAACTTCTCTGTAAAAAGAATAATATTACTAAATACCGAATAATGTGTCAATAATGATAAAATAACTTTAAAAATCAAACACAAATCAAAACAATATTTGAGTTATCGTATACGATATGCCTTTAAATTTTAAACATTTTAGGAACCACAAAATTAAATCTTCTGAACGCCAAACAGTTCTAGCTTGTTGACAACGCATAATATGATATTATGAGTACAATATTATGTGCAGGTGGAATATTTTAATTTCTATTCGTATCACGAATTTCCACACAGCACCGACTGTCCCAGGCACCTCTCGTTAAGTTCCATATTGTTTCCCTCCAGGAACTGCTTTCTGGGAAACATTTAGACCTTCCTGGGAAAGCTTAATTATTTTCCATCGGGAAATTCCTACTGGGAAGCATTTAGACCTTCCTAGGAAGGTCGTTTGATGGTTCCAAATTCTTGTTTAAATTAGTTATGTATTTATTGAATTCGAAGAAAAAACTAGGAAGGCTGAACACTGGAGGCGCTCCTAAAAAACAGCTACTATACTACCCCCTTTTCCCAAAAAACAAATGTATAAAGTATCTACGTTTCAGCCCAACATGAGAGACCATAGACATATAAACGTATAGGCTTAATTATAATATGTCTAAACTATTTTGTTACAGAGAAAAAACGCTTTTTCTACACTATTTATCATAATAATCAAAATTTTATTAAACTGACCCTGTTCTTGGCGAATACAAATCACGTAATCCTGATCGGCTAGATGTCGGCCGTTGATCGCATAATTCATCGTTTGCACCGTGCCCGCCACGCCCTGGAAATATTGCAAGCATCCAGCTGGTGCCCGTTGAGCAAACTCAATCTGAGTGATCTGCAAAACAAAAACCGATAAAATGTAATTAATTTGCCGAATTTCAGGAGGCACCAAAAAAAAAAAAATCAAAAGTTTTTACAAAACTTTCAAAACTTTGGCCAAAGGCTTATATTGATGTATGGTATAATTGTTTACCAAGACAGTAAAATTTTTTAAAATTTTAAACATAATATATTATTTAAGTAAGTGTTATCGCATTTATCAATTTGTTACGTATTCATTATCAAGCTCATCTCAACCTTTTTGAGACTTATTGATCAAACTATTCCCCACTTCACTAACCCCTTGACTATATACACCCAATCATCGTTTCTAACTTAAATGGATCGGGTCCGGCTAAAATTTGTATAAAAAATACCAAAACGCGAACTCACTTGGTATCGGCCGATTTTGAATTTTTTTTTTGAAAGGGTAAAAACCACTACTAAGGATCTCGTTTTTCCGATTTTGCGATTTTGTAGCGAGACGTTTACAATTTTAAATTGTAGTTATAAAAATTACGATATTTTTGGATAAAGTTTTACGGTATGACGGGACATCATTTAAAAATCGGCAAAACGAGCACACTTCAAAATATTTTTATTTTTCCAACAGAAAAAAAAATACTCATATATGTTCAGGGGTTAACTCGGAAAATGAATTCTACTAAATTACATTTTATTGGTGGTTTTGACAATATTGCAGAAATACACCGCTAAATTACACTAATTTCGCCAGCCAAGCGACGGGTTACGTACTTAGACTAAAATAAAATTAATTGATTTTCTATGACGCCATCGTTGTGTTAAAAACCCAAAAGCTGACTCAACCGTATGAGAAAAATGTTTTTATAAAAAAACATTATAAACATTAAAAACATATAAACGATATATATATATATACATATAACATTATAAACACAATATTTTAGAAATAGATAGATCGACAACAGCGCTATCTTTCAGCGTGTCTATATCAACACGAAACCACCGAGTATAGAAATCGCAAACTTTTCCCCTTAATAAATAACAGCAACCGTTCCCCTTGAGGTATCACGAAAAATCTAAAGATAACTTTACTGAATGTACGTATTGTTATTTTTATTCATTATTACTCGGTCAAGTTTATTTTTTTTCATTTATTGAGTGATCGTATAGTATTCTAAGTATGAATAAAACATTTCTCGGTTTTTGTTTTTTTAATATTTTGTTGCCATTTCATTATCTACATTTTTCAATTCTCATTTAAAAAAATGAATTTTTGGAAAAAGTTTTAATAACGTATACTTCAATATTTTAATCAAGTTTTGCGTTCTGATTAAGTTACACAATTAGTGGTTACGTTCCTTATATTGTGTTATAGTTATATTTACATGTTCCAACTCACTTTGATTTCCCACATCCGATTATAGTTGCCTTTGGTCAGTCTAATGTTGATGGTCACTGCATCGTTAACTTCGTGCAAATCGTAGTACACTATATAAAATACGTTAATCATAATAATATATATTATTTTTCTGCTTGAATCATAAACAAAGTATAAAAACATTATAGTAGTTACGAATAATGCGCCACAAAAATAATTTACAGTTATTAGGACCCATTGAAAAAGTAAAGGTTGCATCATAGTTTATTCATAAATATACATCTTGTTCGGATGGTTATAACCGCACTCTAATAAATCAACAGCGTTTTATATTATTATGTCTTTTTAAATATATTTTTTTAAAAGTTGTTTTTTTAAAAAAAAAACATCTACCTACTGTAATCGATTTAATGTCGGGATTTCTTGAAAATATTTTGCTTTTTCGCCGACCCCAGAAACCAAAACCTCATCCCACTGGAAAGTTTATACAAAATGTATATACATGTATTTATGTATGAACAAAAAGTTTGAATTTGACATATCGAAAACGTTTGGACCGATTTCATTTCCGTTTTCCGTAAATTAATGCAACATACTTGAAGTTGTGCATTGGCTAATTTTTTTTTCTTTAATTAATAAAAAATGTTTTTAAAAATATAGTCTAAATTATTCTCTGATTTGTGTTTTGGGGCGACAGCGATAATGTAACTCTGTGTACTTACGCGACATAGCGAAAAAATAATATAAATAAAAAACTAAAACCCAACTGCAAAAAAATAACAAGTTCTTATCTTTAACGAATCGGTAGACATAGGTGGTTATAGTCGGACGTCGTATTGTTCAACCTAATAAAGAATAGGTATTAGATTGATTAAATATATCAATAAGATAGTCATCTAGGTATTCATACGTTTATTGTATAATGTACAACGTTTTTTATACAACGTTCGACTACGCCTATCAATTGTATTTTTATTGAAAATAAGATCTAATTTTTTGTTTTTTGCATTTGGATTTTTCATTCAACTTAATTTGCTTTCACACTTTTTATTTTAACGAAAAACATGGTCATTGAGTTTTGGAAATGTGTTACAAGTAGGAGTAGTTTCAAGGTTAGGGGTGTTTTAGCCTACAACACTTTCAAGTTTCTAACAAACTAACAGAGACCTCATTAGTTGTAATCTGTCTTCTATGAGAGAAAATTAAAAAAGCATCTTGAATGGTGAAATATTTGGAACTTCTTTTACCGTTACGCATATATTTGGTCTATTTACTGATCGTTTAGACGGTCTAAACCACCATAAATGAATACTGATTCTGATAAATTAACACGGTGGAAATCAATTTTAAATAAAAACTTGTCAATAACACTCACGCAATCATAATGAATCTATTGGCAACTTAATTGCCGAAATCTGTCCAATATAGTTCGTAGCCTTTACGAGGGAACATACCGATAAGTATACTGTATTCACAAGAAAATAAAGTTACACTTTCGAAATTTCGCGTCGTTTAATTTTTGCCAAAACCGATGGAGAAGTTTTTGAAAAAACGAAGGGTAAAACTTTTGTTTATAAGAATCATAAGATGGCGTAAATGTAGCTCGTTATCACTTGTAATTTGGTACCATAAAGAAGAGTAAAATACTATGAAATCAATTACGAGATGATTTCAAATACAAACATATCGTTAATTCGGTATGTATGAAAATGTCAATAGTAATTTGTGAAGCTTTTTGGATGTTTTTGACTTTTTCGTTGATAACTCGAAAAGTTCTCGAAATTTCAAAATTAACTAATAACCACTGGTCCAATATTATACGTTACTGTGCTGGCGTTCTACGAAAATATCAGAGCAATCCAACAAACTAGCCAAAAAAATATTCACAGGAAAAAACGTCATTGTAAAAGCAAAACATTCGCTTAACTCGGTATCTAAAATATTGACTCTTTCGTTGTATCGTAACGAATATGTTCGTAAATAAAACCACTCGCGTGACACTAGCGAAAGACGGAAAGTCGGTCCGAGCAAAGTGAACATGGCCGGATTTCCGGTGAACGATCACGAATAATAATTACAGTATAGTAAAAGGGCAAACGTCGTGTCTGTGGTCACCTTTTTTCCCAACACGAATGCGATAACGCGAGCTCGTTGACCCTAGTCGCACTGTTTGGCGGTATCCAGCATTGATTATTTTTTATTTTTTTTATAAAGAGCTGATTAGTGAAAAATACCATAATCCACATTGATTCACCCGTT
>CM029357.1:13905513-13988970 GCA_017140985.1 Hormaphis cornu
TTTTTTTTTTTATCAGTTGGGAAATAGTCGAAAATTGGTCATACTGATGTTACTTATATTTAGAAATCACGTTTACAAGATTTAAAATTTCATTATTTTATTTAAAATTCAATTTGCCACCGAAACATTTTGAAAAATCCACCCAATAATTTCTGAAAGCGTAAAGTAAAAGTATTAAATAAATTATTTTATTTTTACTGTTACAACGAAACAGTTCGCAATAATCCTCAATTGATATTCTTGAGTCGTAATTGCACTACAAAAATTTTCCAAATGGCTTAAAAATTTTCACACGTCATTTGAATAAATGTTTTTTAGACGTGGGTACAACTAGTGGAATTTTCCGACCGTAATTAGAAAAATTCTATAAATAGCACATACGTTCAATAATTACTCCGCAGTATTTGATACTTATATATATTTTCATTACTAATGTTAAAATTAATTTCTCTTGATGATAAAAATAAGATTATAAAAAATGATGATAATTTCAAACTGTTTCCATGCATTTTAATTCTGGTGCCGAGTGCCAAAAGACCCTAATAATCAATTCTATAGTAACGGCACAAATTTTTTAGGTATGCTATAAGCTTAATCACAATAGTTATTTTCGTGAGCAATTTAAATTAAACCTTCCCGAGCGACCTAGAGTGATTCGTGATTTATTTTAACTTAATAATTTTCGTCGTGTTCTATAAAATTTAGTTCAATAGCTGATGAGTTACAAAGACGTAACCGAGACGGCTATTGTAAAGCACAAAAAGTGATGATGAGTATTCATTTTTACACACCCGTCCCAAAACTCTATATTATAATCTGTTTCGGACGTGAAAACTTTTTTTCAAATTTCAATTGCGCGTACATAATTCGATCAAGATTTATTTACTGATGGTGAAACTGGACGTGGATTGGGTTTGGCACGTGGCTGCTGATACACTTGTTTATACATATTAATTTATACATATTAATTGAGCACAGCGTCAAAGGCCTGGAGAGATGGCAATAGTACAAAAAAAAAACAACGAGGCTGCAGCAAATCAATTCCGGTTGAAAAATCTGTACTGGTTACGTTATCTGGAAATGTAATGTACTGGAAATCGTACATACGTTCCGCAACTACTGTCAAAAATAAAATAATTTTTTTACGTTTTACCGACATGCAATTTCTGCAA
The DNA here is from genome assembly GCA_017140985.1 of Hormaphis cornu. Lineage (NCBI taxonomy): Eukaryota > Metazoa > Arthropoda > Insecta > Hemiptera > Hormaphididae > Hormaphis > Hormaphis cornu. The sequence goes on from CM029357.1 coordinate 13,906,686, forward strand.
TCACGTTACCGACAACGGCGTGGACAGTGGGTAATAATTTTTAATCGACTCGAAAATTATTTAAAACGTGTGAACTATTATACATTATGATTTTATTCACACACATAGACCTATCAGTCACGTGTATAAATCATTTAAAACAAATCACGAAAATTAAAAAAAAAAAAAATTAATTTTGTCTGGATAGTACTTATATTCGTGCTGCGCGCGATGATATTGACCGAACAAAAATTTTCTTAAGAACCGAGATTTTTGAAATTAAGTTCAATAAGAAAAACCGTCACGAATCGCGTTCTTATTTCCATATTTAAGATAACTATTGGAATTTTCGAGTTTTACATTTTCCAATGATCAAATAGGTTACATATAGAAGCAGTTCTTAGTAAAAAATTATGTGAATAATTTTTTTTTTTATTCATTTTTATATTGTATTGATGTGTTTTACGAAAATTAGCGTTTTATATGCAGCGTTTCATTGTTTTAATTTATTTTGACAAAATAATGTTTATATCAACAAAAAAACTTCAACCAAAGTACCAACGGAGTCCATATACCTATCAGAAAAATCATTGACTTTAATAATCAAAGTCTTTTTTTCTACCCAAAAAGTGTTCACAGGAAAAAAAAATCATTGTAAAAACAATAAGTTCTTCATTGTGTTCAGAATACCATTTTTGTATAATTTTTCAGTCATAATAATAATAATTTAAGATGTATAAAAAATTATAAACAAAAGTGTGGACGCTTGTAAAATGTAGAATATAAATTTTACGTACAAGTTACGATGTGGTTAAATAATAGGTAAAACTAGTTTAACCGTCGATAAACTCTCGGTAAGAAATTTTTCGTAAAATAAGTATAGTAAAAACCGGTCTACTACGATGAAGTTTTGGAAGATATTTTCCGGTCGTCTTTGAAACATGATTCAAAGTCATACACAATTATGTCGATTGTTCTGTCACATGACCTCGTAAAATCTTTCACACGGATTCGTTTACTCAAAAATACGTTTTTCAAACTTAAAAAACATTATTTGTCTTACGTCGTTCGTTATTATAAAACGTACGTTAAAAAAAAAAAAAAACCGGGATCGCTCTAGGTCGCGTGAGTAGTTCAACGGAGTAGCGACTATATAGGCTTTTTTGATGGGCCACCGGTAGTGGTCCAAGCGCATTATTTAATACTATTGATCGCGTGTCGAATCTTCTTTTTTGTCTTTGATTCTCATACATTCATTCGACTCGACTCGAATTACACGTCTCCTGACTGGCTTATAAAAAAGTAGTGAACCTTTGTAAACTCGTTTTGTACCCTGTTTTTTGTTCGTATTCGTACGAATCGGGCGCCCGACAAACTTATTGTTATGACTATTATAGGATTGCACAACAATGTGGGGACGTATAAAAAAATCAATTTTGCGGGCGCGTGATTTTGGCGGATGACAACCCGTTTTCGAAATTCTCGGTTCGTATCGCCGCATACTTGTATTATACCTACGTGTTAAACCTGTGTACCTTATACGTACCAACGACTAAATACACGAAACTTATGAGTTCCAGATCGTTCGATAACTGACCACAATTAAGTGTGAAATGCTGCTAATTATACCTGTATATACGACTCTAGACAGCTATCGCGGTGTACGACGACTAGCCGGGTCAATAATACCTATGAAAGTATAGTGTTGATTTTAAAAAAACCTTGCGGCCGAAGGTAATCGTTTTGCATCTCGGCAAACACCATCGTATCGAGAAAACAACGCGTAATACGATTATGACATTGATGTTACGATAAATAAATTAAATTTTTTAAAATATTTTACACAAGCGTAAATACGTACGGTCATAAGTTAAACAAACGTTATTATAAAACCAACGATGACGTATACGACTTGGCCTTACGAACAGGCCATGAATAATCGAATGCGGATGTGATTTGCGAACGCGTTTTCGTGTACACTGAGTTCGTTTTAAACCGTCCCGTCTCCCCGAGTTCGACATCATTATGTTTCTGCCACCGATTTTCGAATTCCCGCGAACAATCCACTTATTATCCACTCGATTCAGTTCCAAACTGGCAGTGACAGCCGATCGTGCGTGGTTCTCGTGCAGTATATTTAACCATTGTACTTGTCGGTTCGGCGACAGGTTAGGTTCGTAAAGTAAGCGACAGGTTCGTTAAAACGCGGTGTCAATATAGACGTAGTGCACAGCGGCGTATCCGGAAATTTTGTTTTCACTTTTTTTTTTTCTTTTCGGAAAGGGCTATTATAAGGTCCACATCGATTCGGGCCGTTTACAGAATTTCGTTGGTGAAAACGTTCCTACAAAAAAAAAAAAAAATACTTAATTACGGCAGCGGCGATGATGACGACGTCTCGGTGATGCCTGCTGTGTTTTCTGTAAAATTAATCGGCACAAAAAAAAACTTTAGAGCTATAAAAAATATACGATTTGTACGAAAATTCGATACGGGCTCTAGCAGTACCCTCTTCGCCCGCCCGGATACGCCTGCACTTTGACGGCTACGTAGCGACGAGAAAATCGTCCGTCGGTACGGTACGTAACCGGCAGCGAATTTCCGGTTGCGCGCATCCGTCGGACGATCCGCGATGAATCTCAATATATATTGTAATATTATACCAATTTATCATTTTTCGATCGTTCTAGTCGATGTTCGTCGCGTTTCCGAAAATATGGTGTCGTCGAGATTCGGCCCGGGACGTTTGCCGTGGCCGGTTTTCGTGTTTTTGCTTGCGGCCGCCGTCGTTTTTCTGCTCGCTCCGCAATACGCTTCGTGTCTGAACGCTGTAAGCGTCGCGGTAAGTACGGACAGACAGACAGACACTACGCAAACGGCTGCACGCAGCAGAGATAGCTCCGACGTGATTTTTTTTTTGCGACTCGTCAGTTTTAGCGGCAGTGTCTCATAAAACTCCAGTAGGTTAGGTTTTACACTGATCTAATAAACGTGATATTTCGAAAATCGGTTCACGCCGCTTCGTTCCGACCATCGGGGGCTGGCGCATATCGGTCACCATAAACGGGGGACGCACTTTGTGAGCGACGCGGGCAGTTCGACCGAGAACCGAAGGAAGAGTTTAAAAACGTAGGTACAGTTTTCGTTGAAGAGTTCCAGTGACACGTGACGAGCGGCGCGATGTATACGGATGCGGCGACACGTGAGACGGCACCGGAAAAAAGGCCTCGGGAGAGACGTTATGGAAAAAGGTTTAGTAGACCCTGGAGCACAGAAACGTGACGGTCCGGATAAGTAGAGCGATTTGACGATGGTGGTGAAAAACCCTCGGAGAGTTACGAAGACACCAAATTATTCTGTCGTAAACGGTACATTCTAAAAACTGTCGAGATATATAAGATTACAAAAAGGTATCCGTGCATTTGTCCTATCGCATTTACTAACGGAACGCAATGAAAGCAACCCACAATGTTTTCGAAAACCCAGGTAACTTTGAACGTTCTCAAACGGTTTTTCTCCTTTGCGATGACCTTTTAACACAGGGTTCTTATCGGAGCACAGATATTTGGAGCACAGAAACGTTATGGGGGACGATAAGTAGAGCGATTTGGCGATGGTGGTGAAAAACCCTCGGAGAGTCACGAAGACACCAAATTATTCTGTCGTAAACGGTACATTCTAAAAACTGTCGTGATATATAAGATTAGAAAACGTTTCCGTGCATTTGTCCTATCACATTTACTATCGGAACGCAATGAAAGCAACCTACAATGTTTTCGAAAACCCAGGTAACTTTGAACGTTCTCAAACGGTTTTTCTCCTTTGCGATGTCCTTTTTAAAACAGGGTTCTTATCGGATTAGGTTTGGAATAATAATATGTAGTTAAAGTCTATATGAACCAAAAAGGTACCCACCTGCACAAACAGATCGGTAAATGTCGTTTGTGGTACAGTGTGTTTACGATCTGTTTTAAATGATAGCGTACGATTAAAAAACAAAACACAATATCGGAACAACTGTTTTGGATTTTTTATTATGCTCTTTTTAAAATTTCGGCTACGCTACCACGGCACCTGTAATAATTTTGTTTCGTTTTTTTTCGGAGGTTTATATCGTTATGATTTTAGCCTTAATTCCTCCAAAAATTTTCACACGTCATTACGAAATATTTCATATTTTGACTAGCACAGATCTTTGATGTTTTCAATATTATGTTGATTTCGTCTAATAAAACACAATCATTACTAGGTGTAAATAAAGGTAGCCGAATAGACCTGATAATAAACCTGGAAGGTGTAGGTACTGAACATTTTGCGCTGTAAGATCTTTAAAATTTTATGTACAGTAAACTCGTAGATTATGTACTAAAGAATGAAAAACGAAAAAGTTTTTACAGATCGAAATTCCGATCTGTCGAAATCAGAAACTCTGTCAGAGCCAGAGCATTTTTCTGCTGCTCCAAAAGCAGTCGAACACTTAGCTGTATTTTCATATTATTGAAATCCGCTTGTGCGTGCGAATGCGGTTTGCACAGCAAAACTGGGCATTAACTAGTTATAAGTTAAAAAGTCAAGTTAATTGACTCGTTCACTTATTTTTTTATCTTGTTGTGTTAATTCTGTTTTAGTTTAACTTGTTATTAACTTTAAGCTAATCTGTAACAATTGAAATTTTTTTTTTTTAACAATTTGAAAACAAGTATATTTTTGGTAAAGAGGCAATTTCAAAAGAAAATTTTTTTTAAAAGGAGAAATCTCATACTAAGTACATAACCACGTGAGTAAAAAATATTATCTTTATTTAAATAGGTATAAGTTGATTAATTTTCGTCGGTTAACTTTAAATTTAATAAATTTAAAAATTAACATTTATCTTAACTAAAATTTTTGTTTTTACTTTTTTCAATTAACTTTACTTAACGAGTTGTTAACTTGCCCGGCTTCGGCACGGAGTGTGTAGGCTTCAATCAAGCCTTTTGCCAAAAATATTCGAAAACAATCTTGGTTTTTGGGCCGTTACTCGAAAAATTATCAAAATTTCAACACAAAAACTTCAACCATTGTATCAACTATAATAGAATCGAAAACGTATATGAAAAGATACCGTCATTAAAAATTGAAGCGTTTCCAGGAGTCGCAAAAGTATTGTCAGGAAAAAAAATACATCGTAATAAAAACAGAACATTTTTTGCTACGCTCAGATTCTAAAAAAAAATTAATTTTTTTTCCCGTACGATTTATAGTTTAAACGATTGTACTGTGTACAACCGATTTGTCGGTACAGTATTTTTTTGTATACAAACATGAAAAAAAAAACCTTAAACTTGATTTGTGTTTTAAATCCTGAAGCTTAGGCTCCATCTTTGCCTCAAATCTGCCGCAGTTAATAGCTGCGTGGTCTAAAACATAACAGCTGGTGATAGTTTTGTGATTTCAATTAACATTTTAAATGGTGCCAGTTTAACGTGGATAGAATACAAATTTTAAATTATAGATTCATAAAGAAAAAACGATTTTTTAGCGTAGATAGCTATAATTATGGAGTACATACTACATAATTATACAAGGCTGTGCGATGTAACACAAGACAATCATTTTTATTATTTTTTGTTTTTATAAGGTTTTTTTATATTATTTTAATTTGTACATTTAATATTGTATACTTCCTTGTCGTTAGTAACGATCGGCTAATTGATCTACAGTGTTTTGTTATAGTTTGGCAGCACAACTAGTTCTGTGACCATGATCAGTTTGACGGCAATGACCATTCGCACGAAATTCATAGACTTTATCTATGACGAAATTCTTAACTCACCGTTTTTACTTTTAGAGTTTACAATTTTTTTCTGTTAACACATTTTAGGGTATAAGAAACACTCCGATTTTTAAAGCCTCTTCTGAAAGGTTTTCGGACTGAGCCGGTACTTTTTCTTTGAAAATTCAGAATAGAAAAAGTTACAATCAAGAAATCAAGCAGAAACATAAATCACGGCAAACGTGTGGTGTTTTTAAGATATCAATTTAGTTTTTTGGACGTAGTATCGAAAATAAGCATACAAACAAGTCGAAACTTTTACATAATATTAACAAGTAAGGGTTTGATAAAAGTTTCAAATGATTTCAAAAATGTTTGAGCTAAGTATAGAACTTTGAAATTCTCGAAAAATTACACGTACACACATAATTATTATAGACAACCGATGTCGCTCAGAATCGTTTTTCCGAAGGCAATGGTTTCTCGTTCCTTTCGGATAGTACATTTGAACCAAATCTTCTAAACCAGTGACCCACCCAAAGCGTAAAAACACTACTCCGTCAAATCACCCACGCGACCAAGAGTGATCCAGCCTTTTTTTCTTCTCTTGTCTCGTTATTAAAGTTGTTACGCGAATTATTATTAGTTTAATTTTGTACGATTTTTCGTATTTATGTACATTTTCTACTGTTATATTCTTTCTCGCGATCCGCGGTCTTTTTATTTAGACGCGATGTTTTCAAACACGTACTTCGTACTTGTTCTGTTACAAACTAACGATCGAATTACGTGACGAAAAACTTTAGTGTTGAAATCATTATGATTTTTACGAACAACCAAAATATAGTCACTTCAACCATCAAAACTGTACTGATTTTTAAACTGACGATAAATTGCACCTATCGACTTGACAATACTCACTGATTTTTTCTCAATCGTAACACGATAACGATATTATCAACATAACTTGTGTTCTAATCATTATTGTTAACCGGTGCGCATCGACAGTGTTTTCAATACATTTTCTGTGGTTGTAATTTTCGTTAAAAAATAACAACTTGGTATATTTTGAATTGTAAATATATATTATGATATCTATGTTTGTTGTAACACATCAGCTCTCTAAACGTAAGAGTATAAACAGTGACGCAACTAAACAAAAACTAAATTTTGTGATGACGTGCCCGTATTACGTCGTTTGGGGAACCAAATTAGAAGGGATGCGGTAGAATATTTTCAAAAAAGATAGAGCACTCTGCCCCTACCCCCTTCTTACGCCACAAGCAAGCACCGAGTATAAATATCGGCGATGATGTAAGTTGGAAATATCCGAAGGAAAATTTTTATTTTTCTAATTTTAAAATTTCTATTTTGGAAACGTTTTGAGAAGCCTCTACACCAACGTTTATTAAGGAGCATCGTGTAGGCAACTTATCTGGCATCGTTAAAATTGTTTCGTAGTTGTGTTAGTCATTAATTAAGTGTGTGTGTGAGTTTTATCAAAACAGTTTCACTTCGCAGCTTCACCCCCTACCAACCCAATGACATTAGTATTGGAACATGTACTGAACCGAAAATGACAAAATAATTGCGCTACAATTTCATGAATAATGGACCTAAACTACTTCCGTTATGCATACTTGAGTTTTGCTCCGATAATAATTTTGAAAACAGATTAGAATTTTCCATGAGGTTTATTTTGGATCCTCTGAGCCACATTTTTTAAATTTTTTTTTTTTTTCTCATTAAAAGTTTTTAAAGAAATTAGTTTTTTTATGAAAACTAAACGTCCAAAAACAAATATTTTAAAAAATTGTTCTCAAATATATACATAGCTCGAAGGATCCAAAATAGACTTCATAAAATATTTAATACCGTTTTCAAACTTAAAATTGGAGTAAAACTTATGCAGTTATGGTGGAAATCGTTTAGGTCAATTTCACTTCAAAAACCTGTGATGTAGAGGCCCCTTAAATGTAAATTTCTGATAGAAATTTTTCAAAATTTTATCGTTTCCATATTATTCTTTCCCGTTGATTTCGATTCGCGAAAAGGGCTGCACAATAACTCTCGTTAGATACACAACTTATACTTATAAATCGTAAAACGGCTGTGTACATGACGGGACTATACAGTCAATATTAAATCTTTATGTACTTGAAAAAATTTATTTTTCAAACGCTTTACGGCAAGTATTATCATTTAAAAACTAATAATAATAATAATTTAACCTACGTTGTATTATAATACGTACAGTTTCAAATTTAAAAAAGTAAAACTTCTGAAATTTAACAATACCAATCGATATTATTGGTGATCGCGCAACGTACGGATCATCTCTTTGACTTCCGTCATGACCATAATTTTTTGTTCATCGTTTTATAATTATGTTACGTAGACATTGAAAATCAAAGAAATCGGTTACCCACTGGAGACTTACAGTTATTGGACTACTGATGAATACCTGTTGGGCATGGAACGGATACCGTACGGTAAACACGCCGACCGTGGAGCTGTCAGAAAGCCCGTCCTGTTGGTACATGGTTTGCTCACATCTTCGGCCGTATACACTATAAACAACTCGTCTTTAGGTAAGTGTAACGAGGCTTTTGTACATGGTAACCGACTATGCTTGGAAAGTTTCTTTTGAAAAAGAATTGATTTTCGTTCACGTTCATTTTGGTAGTTAGGAACTGATTCCGGGCTCGTTCCAACCTCGAAAAAAATGATCGTTTTAAACGTTCCTCAGAAAAATAAACTGTAAATATTGTTTTGTGATCAGTTTTAATATATATTCTTGACTAAATTATAACACCAATTATCCTAAAGAATATCTGATGTTCCAATAACGTATGATGCTATTTACAGAGGACGGACTATTATTAAGATCGCCTTAAACAATATTGTATGAAAAACGTTTACCGAAGTTTGTATAATGTTCGTATGGATTACCGTTAGTCATTTACGTAATATGTAATATAGTTTTGAACTTAAAATACAATTGTACATTTACCTATATGCAGAAATAACAAAAAAAAAAAAAAAATCTGACTAAAAGCGTTTAACTACATACTAAATCGAAACGATTAATAATTTTCTTCTGTAATAATGAATCACGACAATATATACTTCAGCACTTTTATTGTGGTTAGTAACAATAGGAAATCTTACAATCTGTAGCCACTGGCTCTGCTGCGACTGGCAATAATAACAAATGACGACTAACCACAATTTTGGATGAAAATTGAAAAATTTATAAACACCTACAGCCGAAAATTATTTACTTATTTATGTAAAGAAACATGAATTTTCAAAAATGGAAAAAATCATTCATGTTCCTCCAAAAAATTAACGAAATTCCATTATGGCCCTTTAGATATGACGTCCCTGGTTTGTTCCTAAAAGTAAGCGGAATCAAAGGAACCCGTTCCTATTCGAACCCGTTCATTCCAAGCGCTGGTCACTCAAAAACTGTGCTAATTAGGAGTGGATCTGAGGGAGAGTGATGAGATGCTTCTAGAGTGCTCTAGGTCCTCCCTTCAGCCGTATTTTAGATCATTTAAAATGTTTCAATATCTATTTTTCGACCATTTCAGAAACAAATCGGCATGTTTAAAATTGTTCATGTATTTGTCTCAATTATTAGTTTATTGAGTTAAACGAAAAAAAAAAACTGTTTTGCACAACGTCGTTAATTCCCATTGAATTTGCATAATGTATAGAGTAACACGACGTCGATATTGTGTTTATAACGTAAACAAAATTTAAATATTTTGACAATATTGTATTATACCTACAGACGATTTACAATATGTGTGTGTATTTCTAAACTTGTAAAAATGTTTACGGTTTTCGAAATGTTATTTTAGGTTTTGTTTTGTCGGACGCTGGGTTTGACGTATGGCTGTTCAACGCCCGTGGGTCGGGTCTGTCGAGATCACTCAATATTTATAACAATCCTCAATCGTCGCCAAACATGAATAGTATATCTTGGAATTCTAGGTAACGTATTTTTAAATTTTTTTGTATACGTTTAGTTTATTGCTCTTATATCAAAGTACATTTCAATAATTCCATACCCACCAGTTATTGGAAAATATTCCCAAATTGGTTTTTAAACATTATAAATTATGATTTCTCCTGATTTCTTAGTTCCTCGTATCCATTATCAGGTAAATTTCGTTATACTGCAGAAAAAAAAAAAATAATACGCCGTTATATCTACTACAAAAGAGTTTGAAAAGCAAATGTTAGTGCTGCAATATTGTTGAACTTTTTTTGAAATTTAGATTTTAATTTAGGATGACTTGAAGTGTTCAACCTTAAGATTAAGCGCATTTGAGCGCGCACGTTTATAACGGAATCTAATAATTAGACATTTTAATTTCAATTTAAAGACATTTGAAATTTTGAAATTCGTAGATTTTCATTGTTAGCATTTCATTATGACTTGAATTTTCAGTTTAGAGTCTTGAAAATTTAAACAACAGTCTAGTGTTTAGTTTTGAAATCGGTTATACGATTTTGGTCTATACGCGATTTTATAATGTTATTTTTCCGTTGTATTTTATCATTATTTTCAGATTTCAGTCGTGACTCATCCGAAAAGTGTTCAAACAACTTTATTTTCGAGCTAAACATAAAACGTTTTAGTTTTTATAATTCTGTAGGCTTTACAATGAAATTTTTGTATTTTATACTTGAGACATAAACACAAGCTTAACAGTATATTTTCCGATACCTATGCCGATAAACAAATTTGACTATCGGGTAACATTTTTTAGACCTATTTGTAGCATTTTGATTGGTTTTTTTTTTTTTTTTGGCAATGATTTGCATTACAAATTCCATTTCCCGGAAAAATGAGTCAAACCAATTTTTGAAATATGTGCGGGGTACACATTATCAGAATAAATAAGTTTTAAACATCATAAAAGATTCATATATATTTGAGTCAAATATACGACATCATGTTATATAACTTAAAACTTGTTTTACTAACTTTTACAACTTGTTGAGTAGACTCTTTATTTGACTGATTCGTAACTTTTGTTAGCTACTCGTGGCATAATCATAAACATCAAACTATACAATCTCCGTACCTGCAGTAACCCACCTGAAGCTGTGTCTATCTCTCCAAAGCGAAGTCGATACTTTAACGAGTTTTTCCCATCTGACGTAGAGTTTACTCGATATTTAGATTCTGAGCGCATGTATTGTTTTTACGTGATGTTTTTTCTTTTCCCGTGAACAACTTTACGGGTAATAAAAATCCTTCGATTTTAAAAGTCACTACCTTTTCTAAAAAGTATATAAATATTGATGATACATTGAGGTGTCTCAAATTCAAAAATTCAAAATTGGAAATATTACAATCAAGAACTTAAGCGGAAACTAAGGAGAAACGTTATACTAATTAGGGCAAACGTGTTTTTCACATATCAATTTAGTTTTTTGGTCATAACATCCAAAATAATGATCGAAACAAGCTGAAACTTTAACATAAAACTGAAATAGGTAAGATACGGGTTCGATAAAAGTCTCAAGTGATTTCGAAAATTTTTGAGCCAAGTACCTATAGAACTTTGAGATTCTCGAAAAATTTACTAGGACGTAACTGTAAACAACTGAGCTCGCTCAGGATCGTTTTTTTTAAAGGCAATGATCATTGCTTTCAAACATTAAACAAAACGTTTGAACCACAACGTCCAAACCAGTGAGACACCCAAAGCGTATACTATGTATACTCCGTCAAATTACCCACGTGACGTCTGGTGATCCCAACTTTTTTTCTTTCTTTCTGAGCGTCATTATAATCGTTTTCTTGTTGAAATGAGGTTCTTGGTTGATTTTAGTTTTCAAGAAATGGGCGAATACGACCTGACAGCTGCTATAGATTTCATTTTGAAAAAAACGGGACATCTCAAAATGGACGTGGTGAGCTATTCTATGGGAGGAGTTATCACCCTGGTCGGTCTATCCGACAAACCGGAGTACAATTTAAAGATCAACAAGCTCGTACTGATGGCACCGGCTTCTCGGGTCGGATCGCCTGGAGCTCTCATAAACATTATACGATCTCAGTCCAAATTGATTTCGGTATGTTTCTGTTATTAATAATAAACAATGTGCAAATAAATAAACATAATCAGTATTATTTTATTAATATTGATAGTATTGAGCTGGTATTTGTCGCTATAATTTATACGGAGTAAGATACAACCGAAAACAAAAACCGTTTTGCGGCAAAAATTTTTGTGGCTTAATTTTTAAATATTTTTTAAATCGTGCTTTCTTCTCACACAAAATAGAGAATTTTTCACGGTGTCTTTAGATTTTGGTATTATCAATTCCAATAACAAATTAACATTGAAACACTGTTGAATATTCCGGAAATTGTCTCCGTTTTACCGTCGTTTTACAGTTGACCTACGTAAATATACAATTGAAACTAGACTGTCGCGCCTTAAAGGATGTTGTAAGTTTTGCAATGAAAATAATTGCTGAAAAAATCGTTTAAAATTAATGCCATGAGAGCTTTTCCCATCAGCTGTTTTGTATTGTGCACTTTCATACGATTCTCGAGTACGTAGCGGTCTTACGGGATTTTTTCAAATTTTCAGCCGATCCTAGAGAGATTTTATTGAAGTTCTTACTTGAATATTTTTAATTTTCAGATGATCTTCAAGAGATTCGACTTCTGGCCACCTGTTACAGATCCAGACACGACATATAAATTGGTCAGACGCTGGTGCGCCAATGAAAACAACTTTATATTTTGTAAATGGTTTCTCATTATGATAGAGGGAAAAAATGTGCCAATGACCAAAGTACGCATATTTTAGATTCTGAGGGTAGCGAAGAATGTATTTATTGTTTGCAGTACAAGCAAAAGAACGTTTTGTACAACGATAACTATACGCTGTAGTTGCATCTATATTTACATTAAATAAAATGTAAATCGGTATTCAAAATAATATTTTAGTATACTTACATAATTTAATAATTTTTAATCATGAACAGCTGTATTCGCATCCGCGTTACAAGCTACAAGTAATTATTACAAAATACATATGATTACAAGTTATTTACGTATTAAACTTCTTTCATTGTATTATCAAATATTTTAGAATTGTCGTGATCAACTTAACCGCGCAAAATCATTTTGATTTTTGTAGAATCTCGATGATTTTTAAATAAATATTGGAAATCGTCTTCGTTTTGTAGCTGGTTAGGTTCCGGAATTTTTTTGATTGATTGTCGCATTCTTTTTTTCAGGATTCTGTTTTGAATATGATATCTATATTTCCACAACCGATGTCTACCAAAACGTTGAACCATTTGTTACAATTAATAACGTCTGGTGAGTACAAACAACTGCTCTATATTATGGTGCACTCACAGCCCATTTACGTGGGTAGTTATGAGAAAAGATAAGTATGCCGAATAATTTCAACTTTCAAAACTAGATACCGCCCAACGATGGGAATTTACATTTAAAAAATAGTCGGTCGTAATCAGTGATTTTGAATAGGTGATGAAAAATTGGGTGGTCCATTGTTTTGAGGAGGGCCGTTAAGACAAAATACATTTGATTTCAGTATCAAACAATAATGAATCGTGTCCATCGAAAACAATACTATAAACGATAACGAACTCAGTTAACAATTAACGTTGTAACAACGATGATTCTTACGACGAATATAATAACAACTAACCGTTAGAGTTGTCCATTATTCAAAAAACTTGTATGTTTGGTTGCGTTATGTTCAGAAAATTCCATTGGTCAATAAATATGCCGAAGCAGATATAAAAGTGATTAACTTTCATTCTTTCCTCGCTTGAAATGTACTCCCTTTTTGCTTTACTTTCTTAAAATGTACTCTCTTTCTTTCCTTACTTGCTTGAAATGAACTCGGTTTCTTTCCTTTTTTTTTTACTTAAAATCTACTCCCTTTGTTTTTTACTTTTTTGTTTTTTTTTTTTTTTACTCTTATATTCACCAACATTTGCTGTTTCAGGAAAATTTCGCCACTTTAATTACGGACCTTCGAAGAACATGCTACAATACAACAGAACAACTCCACCAGATTACGATCTGTCCAGAGTTACAGCACCTACTTATATGTTCTACTCGAAAGACGACACTATTGTTGGTCCAGAGGTAGGCTGAATTTTTATTAAATTTTTTAAACTATTTTATTTTATGTCCAGTTCCATTGATGTCAATTTAATAGTTACGTGTAATCTAAACTCACGTGTATTATAATGAGTAATAATTGAATTAAATACTGGTGGTGTTTAAAGAAAACGAAAAAAATAACAAGCAGTGGCGTGTAGTAGGTCTACAGCTTAACACAAAACTAACCTTCAGTGTTTCGTGTAAAATTTAAAATCAATGTTAAAACATTAATTTCGAAAGTACGGGTTATAAGCGAACTTTGTTAATTAAACTTACTCAAAATCACTAATAAGTAAATTACTTACTCTAAATCGGTTAATTCCTTTAATTTTCTTAAACGTTTTGTTTGATAATCAGTGTAGGGGCGTACATCATACGACTGTTAGTAAAAAAAACGTAGGACCTATTTTCTACGTTTTGTGACCTTTAATTAAAATTCATATTGTTGAGATTGTCTTACGATTTGGCGTTTAAAATTGAAAATAATATTGTAATCTTAAACAAAACAAAAAGGTGAACAATTTGATAAATTCAATGAATTCAAAGTTCTGTAATTTCAATTTTTGAAATTCAATTCAACAATATGGTTTGAAATTTTATCACGTTTGTACATCACTTATTCGTATAATATAATTTGTAAAAAATTATTAGAAAAAATTTTAAAACATTAGATACATAAAAGAACCGCTAGAAAACAAAAAACTCAAACTATAAAAAACTTAATCATTTAAACTGTACAAATATATAATTAAGTGTATCTAAACTGTTAGTTAATGAGCTTTATACATTTCTTTATAGTGAGTTATCACAGAATTTCACATAAAATCAGATTCATAGTTGTTAGGTCTTCAAGTCACATCATAAAATAGGTAGTTGTATTATTTTATCGATTGTACTCCGCAATTTGTAAATAATTAAACCTCCTTTTTAAGTATTGACAAGTTTTCAAAAATATACTTCAGTAGTTTAAAAAAACATTTTATAAATTTAAGTATCTGATACTTAACACAAATCGTATAATTCATACTTCTATCTAATATTAATTTATCTAATTTATAATTAAAATGTTAATACGATATTCATAATAGATATACGAACATATTTTTGAACCGTGATTTTGTAAATTAATACAATGTAAAAGAACGCTAAATTTGTATACGAGCATTTTATTACAAGTTACAATAAATAAAAAAGGGAGTAAATTTGGG
Source organism: Hormaphis cornu (assembly GCA_017140985.1). Classification (NCBI taxonomy): domain Eukaryota; kingdom Metazoa; phylum Arthropoda; class Insecta; order Hemiptera; family Hormaphididae; genus Hormaphis; species Hormaphis cornu. The sequence goes on from CM029357.1 coordinate 13,921,810, forward strand.
TTCGGGTGAGTGGTTGTTTGGCGTAACGAATACGCTTTAGAGTGAGTCACTTCTTTGGGTTGGCCGATGTTCGGGAGTTGTGGTTCAAACTTATTATTTAATACCTGAAAGCAATGATAAATCGTTGAATTTGTAGAAACGGTTCTGAGCGAACTCAGTTATACGTTGCTCTTCGCTCAGAATCTAAAAGTGTTCATCTCTTTTGCTTAGAATCCTATGTGGTTAGGTTTCGTTTTTATGGTATTTGGAAATCATCAGTTCAATATTACTCATCATCAAATATTCATAATATGAATGACTTATATTATAAGTATAAGACGCGTGAATATTAATCATTTTAGAATTCAGACAACTTGTGGACAAAAAACTATTACCTACAATGACTTACTGTAATGTACGAGAAGTCGTGATTTGGATTCTCCAGTTCTCTGTAGCTGTATAAATTTTTTTTTTCAAAATTAAGTAAACGATTGATAAAAACAAAAACGTATCGCTCATTCGTGTTTTATATTCATTATGTATAAGATTTATACCGTTTCAAAATATATACGTATATCAGATATCTACAATTTTTTCAGGATATAAGATGGCTCTTAACCCGATTGCCCAATGTCAAGGACGTAAACTACTTCGACAAGATTACGATTGGCCACTTAAATTTCGCCATTCATTCGAAAATAAAAGAAGTCGTGTACTCCAAAATAGCAAATGAACTTTTGGATGTCTCGAAATGATCGCGCGCGACCAAATACACATTAGCCGTAATCGTTATCAACTGTTTTCAAAAAACATTTAACGTTTAAGTTTTATCGTGCGATTGATCATGTTATTGTACATTTAAAACTACCGACTGTAATTACTTTTCTACGATTTTATGTACAGTAGGTACTATATAGCCTGCTCACTACGCTTCGGCACAACTCCCTAACGGATGAACTCGCTTTGGAGTCGGTCAGTGGTCTTAGTTTTCCTTGGTTTTTTTTTTTTATTGTAATTTTTTAATTTTAGGGACGCTCAAGTCTACGACCCCTCAAAGTGTACCGTTTGTATCTATATACCTATCGTTAGAGGTACTAACGTTTAAATTCGGAGCATTATTGAAAAAGTTATCGTGATTACGTAACGGTGAAAAAATTAAAAAAACACACACATCATGTGAAAACCAATACTGTATACATTCTTTGTTTCACTCGTAATCTAAAATTATAATTCGACGTATTATTTTACAAAAACAAGACGAAACACGCGAAGGACGCCCATTCTACGAGCGTAGCGTGCATTTTTGACAACTTATTTTTTCTCAGTTTATTAAAAAATACTAATTAATTATTATAGTGTGTTATATATTATAATTTCTTTTTTTTTTTTTTGTAGTCCAGATCCTGTTCATTTCACAACGATTTTCGTCGATTTCGCGCCTGGGCAGGGGGTTTTGGTATGTACGCCACTGAGTGTCGGTGCATTGCCGGTAAACTCGCCACCGTATTCCTTCCACTCCAAAAACAAGGTCAATCCGTCGGGCGTTCCTGCACATATTTAGTTTATATTGAAATTAAATCTGAATTTTAATATTAAATACCGAGAATTGTTAAAATCCATTGGGAAAACATTGACAAGAAAACAGTCTTCATATATTTTTTCAACTAAGTAAAATACAATAACAAAATAAATCATTATTGAAAAAAAAAAAAAATAACGGCTTTACAAAAAATCATTGTCTATACTTTTCATTAATCGAACTATTAGATAAATCTCACTTTATTCCTATCTATGTGTACCTATAATAATTTATATCTCTAGTGTACTATTCTAAGGACTATAATGTATACGTACGTATGGATAATAAATATATCTATAATAAACAGTACATAATATTCTGTATACAACACAATAATATCTACCGAATTAAATTAGTAAAAAAAAAAAAAACACAGTGCACGTGAAAAAACACGTGCAGTATGAATGGGCCACGAGGCTCATTCATACTGTGTTTACTATAACGACAGTGTTCCACGAAGTTTTCGCCACACGTGCGTGACATTTTTCTAACCCATGCCGAATTATCGTCGAACAGCGACGAGTTTCCGCGAGCTACAATGTCAAAAGTGACCTCCGAAACGAGTCCGGGGAGATCGTGGCGGCGATCGAGAATCGTGTTGCACTGTATAACGTTCATTGTAAATAACTTTGCGGGCGGCTGCGGTGACTATAAATAGAACATTCGACTTCGATTCCGGTATAATCGACGTGTGTGCGCGAAGTGAATTCTGTCTCCGAGATCCGTGAAACGATCCGTCGCGCACCTATTCGTATTGCGGCGGAAATCCGCGACGGTCGTCCTCGGTGTGTAAAATCGTTTTTTTTAACGCATTCCGAACGCGAGTCCGCCGGCCGGAGCAAAATCATGCCTCGTCGGTTTTCGTCAGTTTTCGCGTTCTCGACCGCCGTTCTCCTATGCAGCGCTCCGCACCACGCTTCGTGTCTGAACGCCGTGAGTAACGATAGGAAAAAAGTTTAGCTAACGAGTAATTAACTCGGTTTTTTTAACTTTGTTTCGACTTCTAACGAGTCAATGCTCAGCCTAATTGGTAATGCGTAATATGTATAAAGGAGTCTCCTCCTTCTCCTTCTTCTTCTTCTTCTTCTTCTTCTTTTTCGTCTTCGCCCTTCTCCCAACTATTAGGACCCTCATATCTTTTTCAATTGTTTCCATCCGTCACTATTCTTTGGCCTTCCTCTACCTTTTTTTTTCCTTCAACGTTCATTTTCATAACTGCTCTTAATGCTTCGGTTTCTTTTCCGAATCATTACAATTACGTCCGAACCATACGAACCTATTTTCCCGTCATCTTATCCGCTGTACCGATGCAACACCAACACTGCCTATTACGCGTTCGTTTCTTGTTCTATCCTCTCTCGTTACTCCACCCGTCCATCACAGAATTCTTATTTCCGCTACACTCGTACACTGTTCTATTTTCCCGGCAACTTCCCAACACTCCGAACCATACGACATATCACCACGCTCCTGTAAAACTTACCTTTCAATATATAGAAGTAAAAATATCTATTGAATTCGTTATTCTCTTTCACCGCTGTATAACTTTTTTGCTTATATTAATATTTATATACAGACGTTTAAAATCAACGAACTCGGCTATCCACTGGAGACTCACAGCTATTGGACGGCTGATAAATACCTGTTGGGCATGGAAAGGATACCGTACAGTAAATACGCGGACGCGAGAGCAATCGGTAGGCCCGTTCTGTTGATGCATGGTGTGTTCATATCTTCGACCGTGTACACTTTGAACAACTCGTCGATAAGTAAGTGAAATCAATGTGAAGTGACGACGAAGGAAAAACGATTTAGAAAAATTTTAAACAGGACGCGGACAGCAGATTTATTGTCTTTCTGCATGTTCTGAAACCTAACCGTAATAATGAACCGACGTCGACGCCCGGCTCTTCTCAAAATAAGTATAATATGGATTGTAGTTTGTAAATCATAACACTGCACCGATTCGGCTTATTTTTCGCAGTATACGGCGTGCGCGTAATTTTCAGTAGCATACGAAATTTTTAAATCTAAAAAATTTCAACTGTACCTAATACAAATTTTCTTCAAAGGATATTTTTTTGTATTGGATTTTCAAAACTTTTTCTTAAAGATTTGAATTGAACTGAAACGACGAAAAAATCGTACATTTTTAAACATTTCAAAGTTTTAAATTTAGCTTGCTAAAACAAGTTAAAATTCGACCGGTATATTTTACACGTTGAAACGTTTCGTGCAAATCTCAAGTCTTTTGAATTGTTATTTTGGAATAATACCTTGGGATTTTTGTTGTTCGTTTTACGACCGTTGTACTTCGAAAATTCTAAAAATTTCGAACGAATGATTTCGGATAGTGACTAAAGAACAACCTGAGATACCACAAATCGTGTATGAGAATTGAGAGAGTAAAAAATGTCGAAGCATTTTTAGAGAATTTAGCTTTATTTTATGAGGGTTGAAAAAAAAAATGGAGGACATTTTCCCAGTTAAAAATCGTTAATAATATTACATAGATTATATTTGTATCACGTGGTACAGACGGCAATATGACAAATAAGTCACTGGTCAAAATAAGTGCAAAATATGGAGGGGTTTAGATTGTTTAAGGACGACTAGGTGATTTTTGAGACTGTATAATGCCAACTACACATTTTTTATCCGCAAATCTGAACAAAAGGATCAAATGCTTAAATGTTTATTGTGATCTTATTATCTCAATATTGTTTTCCAGGAAAATAATGTCAGTGACCCAATTGTCATCCATTTTTGCATCCAAAACTTAGAGTTGATCTTAGAGTCTCAAAAGTGACCTAATACTGTCCATTCTACACGATACACGTCCAATGAACGAAAATCAATTGTACACGATTCGCAATCTTTAAAGTACGATATATAGCCTCAAGATTCGTTAGGCATAATAGTGGCAGCTTGTGTACACATACCGTTAGAAACAGTATGAGTGTTTACAATTGTTTTTTAAAATCTTTAAGGTTTTGTTTTATCGGATGCCGGATTTGACGTATGGCTGTTTAACGCCCGTGGATTGGGCCTGTCGAGAACACTCAATATTTATAAAAATTCGCGGCCAAACATGAGCAGTATTTCATGGGATTTTAGGTAACGTATTCCAATGTTATATAAAGGTAGTTATTTCGCTTACGAATTAACGTTTTGAAATACGTTTTAACGGGGGCTCCATAAATTTTAGTTGTTGACAGAATTCTCGATCTTTTTGAAAAAACAATTACAGACACGGCTATAATGATGATAATAATAATAAGAATTGAAACATCTAAATTGCAAATTCCCCTTGAATCCTAATTAGTTTCTTACGAGTCCGTTTCGAGATCGCGGCCATCATCATCGTTTATGATGACTGTGTTATTTATTTTTTGAAAAAACAATCGGATAATAGTTTAATCTAACTTTATTCATTTTTTTAAATTTCTTAGATTCTGAGCGTTAGCGAATTTTTTTTTTTTCTGTGAACAACATTAAGTGTATAAGAAAAGCTCCGATTTTTACGTTCAATACATCCAATGAAAGGCCTTTGCCTTTTTCTTTTTTGTTTCTTTTTTTTTTATCTTTTTGATAATTCAAAATTGAAAAAGTTACAGTAAAAAAAACTAGGTAAAATTTGACCATAAACGTTAAAAATTACGGCAAACGTGTATTTTGACATAATTGATTTAGTTTTTCGGCCACAACTATCAAAATAACTAACGGAACTAGCTGAAACTTTTGAACAACAAAGTTTCAAGTAATTTCAAAAATTTTTAAACTTAGAATAGAACTTTAGAATTTTTGAAAATTTTCATTTTCTTTTTGGTTTTTGTTCGATAAAAAGTTTGAGTTTCACGAAAAATTTTTGAAACTTTAATACAAGGTTAATAACTTGTATATATATGCTACTAAAAAAATTTTAAAATGCATTATAAATGGATTCACAATTTTTTTTTTTTTTTTTAGTGTTTAAATTTGGAAAACGGTCGAAAATTGGTCATACCTTTGATTTATTTTTATAAAAGATTCTCACACAAATTTGTTATTTAAGAATTAAAATTGAAACATGTTATGTAAAACAAAATTCGCTATCCGATGAAAAAAAAATTCACACAATAGATTCTAAACGCGTACAAAAAGACTATTGAAAATTGGTATGATTTGTTAGAATGAAATTACGCACTATTGTGCAATTAATACCATAAACGTATTAACTCCTCAAACAAAGGTCTAAACGGTTTGAAATTTTTTCACGTTATTTAAATTAAAATCGTTTACACCTAGATACATTTTTCGGAGTTATTGGACAAATTTATTGTTAAATTTGGTTTTTACCATTACTTATACTAGACAACTGAGCTCGCACAGAATCGTATATTCGGAGGCAATGGTTTATCGTTGCTTTCAGATATTAAATAATGCGTTTGAACCGCAACTTCTAAACTAGTGACCCATTCAAAGCGTAGTCGCTACTCCGTCAAACCACCCACGCGACCTAGAGTGATCCCGGCTTTTTTTCTATGAATTTGCTCCTTGTCTTAAAATTAAATCCCTTTATTTTTATATTTGCAGGAATAATATGCTATATTGCTGATCGTTGCAGAAAAACATGATATTTTATTCTATTATTGGAAAGTATTTTTAGCATTTATTCGGTATTGGAATGAAGGTAACAAATGATTGAAAAAATCGAAATCGTTTTGAAGTCTTTAATTTCTGTTTTGTGAAAAAATTATTTTAAACCTACTACCAAAATTTATATCAAAATTCAATGTCCTATATGTAGACCTCGGCTGAAAATCGTTAGAAGGTTCTACATTACAAAAAATTATTCGTATAAATATCTTGTAAATACATTACTTTTATTAGACAACTATTTAAACCTCGAGGAGTTTTTACGATTTAAGTGTCACTTTTTTCAAGATAACGCCGTTTTAATCAATGTTTTTTTGTACGCTTTCAGAGATAGAAACGCTTATTGTAATTTAACATTTATATAAGGATATTACAGTATAATATTATTATAATCATTTATTATATAATAAATGTATATTATTTATAATCTTTTTAAATTACGTACACAATTTGTTGTATGCAAATATCTGTTTTGTATAAATGTGTCGAATGTTGTGACCTCAATGTTGTAAATGTGTTTCCTTATATTGTACTAAGTAGCTTTTATCACACGGCCTTGCCCGGTATTTCGTTTGCCACTGCCGAGTAATATTATCAATTAAAATATTTAAATATTAAATACTTTAAAAACTTAAAATAAATAAATGATTTTAAATTTATTCAAGGTGACTGATTTTTTTTTAAGCTTACATCTGTTTTTCAACAAAACCCGTTTATATATATTTTAATCAATTTAATATTTTGGAGGAACAGATATAAAAGCTTTTTATTTTTCTGAATGCATAGTTTGACTATTAAAAATTCTAAATCCTCGATTTTCTTAACGTTTTTTTAAACGTTTTTCTAATTAAAAGCAATAATTTTAACGCGTTAGATTTAAAGTTAATAATAAATTCATATTAATTTAAACACTACCGAGTAAGTATGATATGGTGTAAACTATAAATTGTAAAAACTTCAATCAATTATTCAAACAATGACACAAATCAATAATGTCCATCCTTATAACAATATTTAGTAATATTAATTGCGGCCAGACGGACGGGCAAAAAGGGGATATACGACGACTAAGCCAAAGACAGGTATCCAATATTTTTAACTGAGCTAGAGCACTATTATATATTGTTTTTATATAAAAATGCGAAAAATGATGAATTAAACTTAGTAAAAATAGCCGATATTCTCCTCCTCTCTTCTCTTTAAACTAAACGGGAATATCCCTGAAGATAAAATGTATTCAATTCAATAAAACATTATGGATAAAAGTAATTATTGAAATGTGTAAAATTGGTCATTTTTACCGTCCTTCAAAATAATTTATAAAAATGTATTACATTAACATTGACAATATTATACAGCTATAAGCTATTTTCTCTTTCTTTTCTTGGTAATAAATATTTCGATAATTCATTTTAATTGAAAACTATTTATATTCGTCCGGCAAAATAGTATGACGCGTAAATATATTTTTATATATATAAAAGAGAGTGGTATTTTTTTTATACAAGAAATCTCGAAAACTACTTGACTTATGATGCTGAGATTCGGCAGATAGGTAGTATATAGGTAGGAGATGCGCACTAAGAACGGGTTTTGCAAAATTTAACTCCTGTCGACGTTAAATGGGGTAAAAGTGCAAACCTTGTTTTTGGTCGGATTTTTTTAAATTAAAATTTTACACGTATACAACACAAATAATAAAATATAGCGTGTATAAATCACACACGGAAACGGGGAAAATTGTAATTACACACACACACAACGCTGTGGGGTAACAAAAGCTACTAGGTATAAATTGTACTGGTATACATAGAATTTAGAAAACTATTATACACGGGCAAGGCCGGGTCGGGACATCTAGTATACTTATATCAGAGAAATTTAAGCTGCACAAAAATAAATATAATTCTATACATCATTTTAACATGAAAAATCGTAGAATATTCTAAAAACAGCTGTTAATTGTATCGATGTTTTATTCTGAATGTCGATACTATCGTTAGAGTATTGTTTTTTGTTGATTTCAGTCATCACGAAATAGGTGTATATGACATGACTGCTGCCATAGATTTCATTCTGAAAAAAACGGGACACCTCAAATTGGACGTGATGGGCTATTCTTGGGGAGCAACTATTGCCCTGATCGGTCTATCCGACAGACCGGAGTACAATTCAAAGATCAACAAACTTGTACTGGTGGCTCCGTTTACTAGGTGTACTGCTGCAGGACCTCTCTTGAAACCCTTACGATCTTTCTCCAAATTACTAACAGTTTGTGCCTGTTATTAAGTTAATAAATATAAATTAATCAATCTGTCATTGTATCGGTGAACCGTAGTGGTCGTTATACTCGTGCTCTACGTGCTCTTTCGGCAAACTAATCCGTCAATTTTTTAATGCATATCTTAGGGCGCAGCGATACGACCTCTTTAAATTTTGGTACAATCGATTTATTTAAAAATATTACACTCGAATATTCTGGAAATCGGCTGGATTTTATCGCCATTTTACTGGAGGCTTACATACGTAAATACTTTAGAGACACAGGTCACGCTCAATAAAATGTTGTGATTTTCACATTAAAAAAAAAAAAGATCATTAACTGAAAAAAATTAATGTCACGAGAGTTTTTCTCGCAAAACGATTTTATACAAACGTCTGCGTTCGATGTTGTTGACATAAACGTGCACATGGCGTACATTCCTGTTCGGGGGAAGTTTAGGAAACAGTTCACGCACACTATAATGACCATATTCACACAAGACCACGTACTGAGATAGGAATGGACTGATTTCGGGGTTTCGTTTATAAACACATTCAAAACCTAGTCTTATCATTCAGGCCTCGGATGATATGAACGTATGTTACATTATAAAAACTTAAAAATTACAAAAAAAAAAAATTAACTTTTGACGATTTCAACGTTCTATACACTTGGCTCAAAAATTTTCAAAATCACTTAAAACTAGTATCAGACCTGCATCTTGCCTATACAAACACTATGTGAGTTTTTTAAGCTTATTTCCACATTGTATTTTGTAAGTTATGGCCATTTACAACTATGGCCACTTTATCGCGCTTTACAACTTACAATATTAAATGGTCCGACTGATCTAAGCATTATCTATCTAACCCGACCTAGCCAGACTGTTCTAAAATGTGAAGCAATAAAATTTGTCTGACAAAAGTCCTCGATAATAGAGTGCGTGACCCTTAAGGGGCTTGCTGATATACCTATTACTTATGAGACAAAATATAGGCAATTTTTACCACTTCAACTTGCAGTGTAAATGGACAAAATTTGATTCGAAGTAAAAATTCTACCGTATCGTCGAATCAACGTAGAAAACCAGGTTTTTTTTTTTACCAAAAAGAAAAAGACTTCTTACAAGTCGAATTGGAAGACATTCGTTAGTGATTTTATTGTTGAATAACCACCGAAAATTAGTTGAAAAAATAGACCTAATTCAAACTATTGTTATATGTTTAAAAACTAGAATTTGAACAATCTAGGCCCAACGCGAACTGTAAGAAGTTTTCTTCTTTTTAGTTACGAAATAAGATTATTGTAACTAGACCGTTCTACGAAGTTTAAGAGTTGTTTTTTTTTTAAGCACGTTTTTGAGGGAAAAACACGACACGTGCACACAAACGTCGTGTGTGTTTTCATACAACTTACGAATCACTTAGCGAGCGTTCATACTTGAATACTTTGATTTTCAGTTAACCATAAAGAGATTTGAATTTTGGCCGCCCGTTACGGATCCAGACACGACTTTTCAATACATCAGACGTTGGTGTACAAACGAAAAAGGGTTTACATATTGTGAAATGTTAATCAATATGGGAATTCTTTCGCCGATAAACAAAGTACGCATAACTATGATTCCGTGGGTAGCGAAGAATATTGTATTTATTATTTGAAAATCACAGTGCTTGCTAAAACTAATTGGTATAACTTCGGTAGATTCATAATAATGGACCACAAACAGTGTGTTTTCATACACATTATAAACAACAAATAATAATTATTTCACATCAGGAACCAAAGCGTTACTTATGATTTTCATAATTTGATAAATATCTATTTATCAAATTATGAAAATTTCGATATTTTCTGTGAATAACTTTGCCGAAACGGGGAATTACCTCGTTAAAAGTTAAAATTGAGTTTAAAAGTTTAGTTAACTAACTCATTATTTTTTTTTTTTTTTTTTTTAACTATTAACTAGTTAATTTATGTTTAATACAACGTGTTGATTGTAATTTTTTTTTTTTTTTATTCTTTTGAAAACAAAGCATTGCTTAGAAGAAATTTTTTAAAGAAAATACAAAAAAAAATGTTGAGGCATATAATTTCATACTGGGTACAAAACCTTGTTGATTTAAAAAAGGATCAATTATTTTTATTTTAATAGTTAAGTTAATAAATTGAAAAAAATTAATAAATTAACTTTTATCTTAACTAAACTTTTTGTTCTTTCAACTAACTAAAATTAAAGAGTTAAAAAAAGGTGTCGACTTGCCCGGCCTTGAACTTTATCATAGATACTTATTGGTTATTTACTATTGAATCACGACGGTTTTCAATTTATATTATCAATAAGTGGTAAATTATCTTAATCAATTTTTTACTGCTAATTGGTCGTGGAACTTTTTTTGAATGAAAGAACATTGGCAATTTGTTTGTTTTTTTTTTTTAGGACACCGTTGTAGACATGATGTCTATATTTCCGCAACCAATGTCTGCCAAAACGTCGGAACATTTGTTACAATCTTTAATGTCTAGTGAGTTCAATTAACTGCGATACAGTGCACTTGTTTTATTTTATTTATGTAATTGGAAATAAGGAGATGCTGTTTTAAATTTCAAAACTAAAGACTGAATCGGAACACGCATTCAAAATAAAACCAGTTGTGATCAGCGATTTGAAGTAGGTCACCAATGTGGGTAGGCCATTGTTTTGAGGAAGAAAGTTTGAACGTGTTACATATAATATTATAATTTCAATTTTAAGCAATAATGAATCATTTCTATGAAAAAATATAACAAAAATAGCGTCGAGTTTAGTTAAACTTAACTTGTTAAAACAATTAATACATAATCGTTATAACGAAGATTTCAACAACAAATGAAATAACTATATGTTAGCGACGTACGAAAATAAAAAATAAACTATCTAAAAAGAAATTTAAATTATTTGAAAACTTTCAAAGTTGATTTAGGCTGATAAGTTATTAAAAACACGCCTAATAATCAACTGATAATTTTTTGAAAAAGTTTGAATGCGATTTCGTATGCGATTATTGATTGAATAATGTTAACAGTTTTTTTGAAATAAACTTCCATCCATAAAACTTACAAAGCCAATGCCTATATGCACCATCGTAAAAATTGAAGCATTTTTTAATCAGGAAAAAACTATAATAAAAAAAATCATTTGTGTTAAATCAAGAAATTCTATGCAGAAAACTAAAAAAAAATGTATAAGTAACAGTGTAGATTAATTGATAGAATTCATTATAAACGAGGACAACAGGGAGATAAACAAATACCAATGACCGTCTCTGTATACCTAAAACAGACCAGAACGTTCTAAAAATTTGTAATACTATTCTCGAAAGAATACAAATTCTTACAAATATTTACTGAGGTTCCGTTAATCTCAATTAACGTACGTAGGCGAAGCTATATTGTTCATTGGATGTTCCTTATTGTATCCTAAAAACAAAGAATTCACGCTTAAAATTAGACACTTCTGATTTCCAGGAACCTACAACCATAAATGAAAACAATTATTCGTCATTTACATATTACAAGCATTCTATGCAAATTTTAAGTATAATTTTGTCGAACAGGTATACCACAAATTATATACATTTATTAAAATTGATGCAGTTTTTTTTTTTTGTTACAGAATAATTTACAAGTTTTTGTGTAAAAAATTTAAATTTGATAAAATTTTTTTTTAATTTCTTGACGTCAGTCAACGTCTTTTTCTATTAGCGTGAAAACCCGATTGGTACAGTTTTTTTTTACGATTTTTTTCTTTACTTCAAAATGAGCTTTGACGAAAAACAAGAAGAAAACTTAAAAAATACAATATTTAAAATCATCAATATTCTGGCCATCTTATTAGTACCATTATACAATGAGTATGTGATTCAAAGTGTGCTGCAAACGTTTACTCTTTATGACACGTCTCATACTAAATTTTCCGTAAATAAAAAAATCATCGATATTATAAAATATATAATATAAATAAATATACCGAAGATATAAAACATCCCCCATTAGGATATGCTGTCAATAAACTAAATTTAAAAGACTCTGTCAAATAACTAGTGAACATATGATATTTTTTTTTTTTTTTGATTTTGCTTAGGTACCGACTTTTGCTGTTTCAGGAAAATTTTGCCATTTTGATTACGGACCTTCGGAGAATATGCTACGATACAACAAAACAACGCCACCAGATTACGACTTGTCCAAAGTTACAGTTCCTACTTATGTTTTTTACTCGAAACACGACGTCATAGTTATTCCAGAGGTAATTTTTGATTTATTAAAACTTTTACATCCTGAGCGTGTAATGGCGGTGCACGTGGATCGGTGTGAAAGTCATCATGTCAATGAGTACGAGTACGTACAAAGCAATAAAACACGTAAAAAAAGAGCGAAAATTCTTTTGCAGGAAAAAAACTCGTGGCTTAACCGTAAACTCGTCGTATTTTGGTCATTTAATGAAATAGGAGAATCGGACAGAAGCCTAAATTTTCGTTGATATTTAAACGCAGTCCTACAAATAAACGTACAAACGATTCCGAACCATGGTTAATATTTTAGTTTCTATAAAAATAATTTTGAGAATCCTACTTCTACACGATCTGCAAATGATTTTCGTCTTTTTAACTGTGCAGAGAGTGACAGTTTTCCCGTGAGACGTGTTCTCGGTACATAAGTCGTACCGGCTCCTTTAACACCGATTTTGATAACATCGACAGACTTGATTTGAGCATCGTTTATTTCTCCAAGTCGTCGTGGGAGTAGAATTTTATTAAATCTCCCGGATTTTTTTTTTTACACATTTTGATTCTTAAAATAATAAATGTACAAGTATACGAAATTTATGAGAATTTGTTTTTTAGAATTAAGTAAACCAATAAATCAAATATATTATCACTCATTCTTAGGCTTTTTGTTTCATAATTATTTTTTTATGTAAAATTTATATTGTTTCAAAATATTTGTACACCCACATACATTTTTCGTATTTTCTAGGATGTCAGATGGGCCATAACTCAATTACCCAACGTCAAGAATGTTCACTACATCGACATGATACCATTTGGTCATTTAACTTTTTGCTTAAGTCCAATAATGAAGGAAGTTGTGAACTCCCAAGTAGCGAATATTCTATTGGAGGTTTCTAAATGATCACACGCGACCGAATTCTGTACATGAAAATCATTAGACAAATATATATGAACTGAATGCATTTAATGTTTAAGGAACTTTGTCGCACTGGATTTTATGACAAAAATATGGTCTCAGCAGTTCCACAAATTAATAGGATTATACTTATCCGATTTTCATTCGGAAAACTGTTCTGAACTCGTTATAATGTCTACTATGTTTTTTGTTATTTTTAAAGAAATAAATAACAATTGAAATTTATGACGATGTTTTTTATAAATTTGAAACGGCGATAAAATTATGAAAACTTATTTATTTGCAAAATCATCTCGTAAAAACAATTTTTGTCTCTTTAATTCAACTTATTAGTATTGGCTCTAAGCCTAATAAAAAAAAAAAAAATAAATAGTATATTGGCATGACTAAAAATCAAATCATACTATTATAATAATGATTAAATGCTCCCATATGACTGGTACGTGAGGTTTCTTGATATAAACAAAAGTTTAGAACCATTTTACGATCGAAAATTTCAAAAATACAAACCTAGTAGTATCAAAAAATCCATGAACAACGAAATCCCTTAATCGAGGTTTTGGAACTATGAAAAAACGAAAAACCTGTTCCAGAACCGGAACTTTTACAAAACTTTTAAACGGTTAAAAGTTTTTTTGGTTTTCAAGTAAATTTATACTTAAATCGAAATATATAATTATGTTTCTTCGAATCTTTTGAATATCTAGTTTAATTGTACTAGTTTTTTTCTAAAAATTAATCACAGATATAATCAATTTTGAAAACGACTGAAAAAAATAATTTTTGCGATATTTAACATTTTACGTTCATATATTAAGCTATGTTGGGATATTCCACTAACTTGGTATTTGAATTTCAAAACTTTTTTTTTTTTTTTCAAATCAAAGTTTTTTATTGAAAAATACCACAAAAAAAAATTATTGTTGAAATTGCAATCGATTTTGGTAGTTTTTAAGGGAGTTATGGAATTTTGAAATTTTTGAATTTGTTATTTTACGCAATTATCATTTCATAAAACATCTAGTCTTTATGTTAAATCTTGATACTTTAATACAATCCAAAGAAGATAGTTTTACATGTGTGGTTTAGAAATTTAGAAAATTGATTTGCACAATTTCGGTTTATAGTCGATTTCACGTTGTTATTTTGTCGTAAAACTCGTCATTCCGAGCGGCCGTGTACGGAGACAAATAATTACAGGAGACGTGTTTTTTACACGTCGATCTAGATTTTTTTGATCAAAACATCCAAAATAAAGATCGGACCAGGCTGAAAATAAATTCTCGGAATATTTTAAGAATTCTATTTCTTCTCATTATATTCTTGTCGTGCTTTTATGCATTTTGAATCATTTCAAAAGCGTATTTCTAAACAGTATATTAAGAGGGAATAAATGAAGAACAAATGATAAATGTTATACTTATAAATGTATAGTATTATTAATATTGCATGATTTATAATCACGCCCTTCATAGCAATAAAACAAAAGACACGAACAATCTCATTAGAACAAATTTGCCAGGCATGATATAGATGCGAAACAGGTTTTTTCCGTTTTTCGTCTAATAATGGCGCACAAAAGAGTAGTTAATAAAAAAAATGGTTTTTTTTTTTTCGTTCGACCTAACACAAATATTAATACGATCATAGATCGTTCGTTTGGTTTTTATTCAATTTTTTTTATTTACGTGCGCAAATCCTTTGGAATTTCCATTTGAAAATCGGAATCGCAACACGCAGTTGTTACGTACAAACCAACGTCATAGTTACAAATACTATATCATTATTTTATTGCTACTTTTTATGCTTTTATCTTTTTATAATGGACCACCTGATTGTACCTAGTCTAATGAGAAAAACAACAACAATTTTTAAAATTAGAAATAATATAAACGAATAAAAACCTGCAACGTATCTGCAAACACCGTTAAAACACTAGGATTAAGCTGGTGATCATCAGTGATTATCGGGCTTTCAATAAGTTTGGGCATGTTCAGGGACTGGAATCGTAACAAAAAGAACACGGATTAGATGAATGATCAAAATCATCGCCTTCGAAAAAACGATCTGAGCAAGCTCAGTTATGTAGTATGCGTCCCGGTAAAAACTCTATTTTACAAAAAATATACATAAAAAATTATTAAAAAATACCAAGTAAAAACGTATAAAATTAATTAAGTACCTACACAAAAGTTTGAAAACGACATGGAATAATTTTTTATAACGATAGTTTAATAGGTAGGCTTTCTGACGATTTAGCCATTTTCGGCACGTAACTCAGAAAATAGTAAAAATATTAAAAAACACTTCAAACAAAATAAAATTTGAAGCCGAAATCCCAACTTTTATGTGGTTTTCGACGTAACGACGATTGCGGAGCACTTTTCTCGAGTTCTTTACGAAGATGCGTATTATCAATGCAACATTGAATTGTATAAAACATATAGGTACTGTTAAAATTAGGTACACCTAGGTGTATTGAAATTTTAAGGAAGTTGTTGATCATTTCGTGTATCGCTGGACTTTTTTTTATAGATGTACTTGTTATATTCACTATTTACCATAAGACCATAGTCAACCGACGAAAGATTCGAAATCCCATATTTCGCTCCAAAATAGTCGATTCCTGTACGCGTGATTTATCAATGTGGTGGCGGACTCATAGATCCGCGTTGCCCGCTATCTCACTTTTTAACGAGCGATAAGAATAACTTTTGTAAAAAAAAACACCCGACTGGATGGCATCTTCGCAAAGTTCATTCTTTTGTTTCACCGGTATTCGAAAACGTTCGTGACGGTTCGATCTTTCGGAAATCGCATTCGAAACGTTTCCCACGCGGCTGCAGCAATAAAAAAAATCTTTGTGAACTAACGCGGTCGTCTTGTGTATGATTTAACCCCCAAAAAAAAAAAATGGGCGTTCTCGATGCATGCCTGTCCCCTGGGGAATACAATACGCGACGTTATCATTGCGCAGTGATTCGTGTGCGAGGTTTCGAAATTTTTTTAAACTTTTTCCTTCCCCTGCAAGGTGTCCGATAAGACCAATAAAACTTTCTCCCCGTATCGGCCGCCGAAAACGTCGAACCTCGGAAACCGTTGGTGATATTTTATCCCGATTTCTTTTTTTCGGCAAACAACTCGATCATGGCACGCGCGACAGACTCGCGGACGACGATAATTGCGTATTTTCCTCGTTACTATCGTACGCATAGGTGATCTCAGCAAAGTATCCGCGGACCACGACGGTTCAGTTCCGCCACGCGAGCCGGCGGGGTAATATCGTCGTTGCCAAAGTCTCTTTCGAACGGTTCCCATCGGCAAAAACTACCCCCCGTGGTCCGCGAATTCGGCAAAAGTTTCGCACTTTGACTTTTCGGCGTTTCGAAAACACGGGCGCGGTCGATCTCGCGAGAGTCCGGCCCGGAGCGATCATGCCGTCGGACCTGTGGTCTTCGGGCCGTTTCCCGCGGCGGCGACGGTCGGTCTTCGCATTTTCGTTGGCGGCGCTCGTCGTTTCCTCGCTTTGCCCGCACCGCGTTTCGTGCGTAAACTCCGTAAGTACAGCGATTACTACAGGTATATGACGACGACCATCGCGATACGGAGTGTGTCGTTCGAGTCGGCACGCCATATCGTGAACACGCCGTTCAGAGAGTCAGTACGAAGATCGTGACGGGAAAACGGGCGAGAAAAAATTTTAAAGTCGTAATAAAAAAAAGAAAAATGAGAAAAAAAACAACAAAGAGTTTCCAAACGCAGGCGAAATTAATCGTTTACGCAACGGGAACTAAAATTGTGTGTAGTACGACGACGCGATTCGCGAACACGAAATGATGATAACTCGGTACGAAATGAAATGAACTGTGCCTACCTGCTGTATTATGTGTATTATTTTTTATTTAAAAAGTTTTAAGAACAATTGCGAAAACGTTAAAACTGTTTGCTTTCAATTCGATATCAATCGCTATTTATAAAAATGTCTGACGTGCGTACGATTTATATAGGCAAGTAGTAAAAACGGGGATAAAATCGTTTTAAATTGTAAATTTCTCGTTTTATACCGTTGAAAGTTTCGAGTTTGTTTTTCCGAGAAATTTTTAGAAGATTCGTTGCGAAAAACTGAACGAGTTTTTAACGGTTTTCAATTTTCGCTGCTAAAAAATGTCAAGCCGAAACCAGAAAACTAAGCAATATATCCGAAAAAAATTTTAACTCGTGAGCTTTATCTAAGCCCGTTTTTCGATTTTCGGCACCGCTTTTGCGAAATCATTTTTACCACCCTACCGGCCGATCACAAAGAACAATCTTCATTTTAATTCTTCAATGTCCTAAAAGACCGTTGATTCCGATGTAATCTTATAAATATTTTAACGGTTTGAAAGGGTATCCTGGTCGGGAAGACTCCAACAATAAATGAATTTCATTATTACGCGTGTGATACGAAAAAATTTCTTTTTTTAGTCTCTGATACGTATGTAAAAATATCAATAAAGTTAAATTAGCACCCATTTACTCGTAAATTCGTGAAATCAATTTAAAACTAAAGAGTCTTTGAGAGTCTTAAAAATCATAGAAAAAAAAAAAGTAGTCCTGTTAATTTAATTTAACTGTTGGCTTAGAATCAATCCAGGTAACCGTAATAAGTTTTCCCGTATACAATTTTAGGAGTTTTATTTTTGAGTGAATCCCTATGTACGCTATAGGCTATACCACTATAGGTCCTACCGTAGATCATAATCAATTAATTTAGATAGTTAAATTTAAATTCGTACAAACAAATCGTGTTGTCGGTACTGTTCGTAGTGCGTGTGACGACAAAAAGTATTACAACTTGAGTTCGCGATTGTTTTAAAATTATTTTTTGCCGATTAAATCTAGAACTTAAACAGTTGGTAAACAGTAAACAGTAACGTTTGTATATAATGATAATACATTTTAAACAATTTTACCAAACAGTTTCAGATCTTGAGCCAAAGTAGTATAAAAATTTGCAATTTCGCTGCGGCGTGTAATATTTACCTAGGATATGTTTAGTGAGGATTTTTCGGCGACGGAAAAACTGCAATGTTGAGCATTTAGATAAACGCGTAAAGACCGTTTGACACTTCATAGTAAATTAAATTTTTTATGGTTTTTGCCAGCTCGGGAAAAACGATTTTATAAACTTTTGTTTTCAAAAACGTAACACAAAGTATATTAATGATTTTAGCATTATTTAGCATTTTCATTCTAAGTTTTAGAGGCTTGACCCGGGCATATTCCTAACATGTTATCATAGTCTTAACGATTGCTGCAACAGCATGAAATATTCAGGAATTAAAATTAATAGTTATAAAGTTAACTTATTTTTTCATCAACTTTTAACTTAAAAGTTAATTTTTTTTTTAACTTAACGCGTTAACTTTAAGTTAATCTACGATGGGTAAAAATAAAATTTAAAACTCTTTTAAATTTAAAGTTAGATGAAAATTCCAAAAGAAAATAAGAAAAAACATTGTTTGAAGCGGTCGTCGTACTTACAGGTACAAACCCATGTGAATTAAAAATATTACCTTTATGTTAAGATAAGTCAATTTTTAATTTTTTAGTTAACTTTTAATCTAACAAAATAACTTTGAACTAATCTTAACTTTTTGTTTTTTCCATAGAAATTAACTTAACCGTTAATTAACATCTCAAGCCATTATAGTTGACAAAACAGTGTTGAAATCTATTTTTTGTTGCACGTAAAAATTTTTCCCTAATCTTTTTCGCGTTTATTATACTTCCGGATGGTTGGGTGTTACAACGCGTGAACGAAACCACGACTATTATTGTACCGAAAAACATTGACGAAAAAACAAAATAATATGACATTGTCAACCGCAATAATCTCCGCTTGTATACAAATTAATCCTCGAAACGCATCCAAATATCTTTAACATTTATCTCAAATAACTTATTTTAAGACGGAAACGTTGTAACTACCTGTAGAACATAATAATTATTTACCATATTTAGAGACGTTTTTCGGTCGTCAGCGTCCTTGACTTCAGCTAAATACTATACTATCTTGAATGTAAGGTTTTTTTAAATTGTGTATTAAACTTCAAACGATAGGTAATGTACCTATATTGTGCACGAGAAATTCCGTCTCTAATACCCAATATGGAATACGCGAAACTGACAGTGTTCAGGAGTTTTATTGTACATGAAAATTTGAGCGTTATGAAAGTATTCAAAGAATTTTGATAGACTCAAATTGTATGCTATTAAAAATTCATCGAACAATATACTACGATTTGTCAAAAAAGCTCAAACTATAAAAATTAACAATATTTATTACGGATTTATGAGCGTTTTTGTGTCGTTTTTAAAGCGAAGTCTTCTGTGTGTCCTTGTGTGTGACGTGTGCCAACAATTTCACCGGGAAAAACTTAAATATTTTGCAAACGCGTAAAAAACCTGTTGACGACGTACTAAGGAAAAAAATAAACATATAAAATGGCCGATCCATCAATTTTTAAAACTTTATTACCGCCAACTAATCTATAAAACATTGTAGAGTTTTTTTACAGTATAAATTTATCCTGTAAAAATAATTTTACGTTTTGGTACAAATAAAGTACAGTGTGCGAACGATGAATATTTATTTTATTTTCATTTCTGTTACACAAAGAAATGAAAAATGAAAAATAAAATTTACAACTTTTCGTTCTATACTCGACGTTTCATTCCATAAAATAATTATTTTTTTAAGTAAATTGCGTAGTATTTTCGTACGATTTTCGTTAAAAAGTGCAAATACGTTATCGACTCGGCAATATTTTGTGTAAATTGTAATTTATATAATATTTCTCGTCTAACTACGGGTACCCGCCTCCTAATACACATTTTATATATACGTTTACCGATCATACAGCGTGTGCTTCCTTTTTATAGTATATACAGTATAGATTGTACACAGTATACATTGTAGTTGTTTAATAGCAGATTTAAAAGTGAGACCAAAATGTTGAGACGAGAACGTTTGCCTTACGTGATCGGGGCGACTACTTCGAGAGCGTTTTACACTATCGCAAATATTCGAGTGGAGTTTATACTGAGTAAACTGGATATTTATTTGACACGTAACACCAATAAAGCGATATCGGCAAAACATCAGCTCTTAACAACTATGATAAATTGGTCTTAAAACTACCAAACAACACCGGATTTTTACAAAAACCGCTAGTTCGTTTCGAACTTCGATAAGTTTCGACATTATGAAAGACTACGGATAAACTTGAAATTATAAAAGTCAAAACAATGGGAGAAATATCGATATACGTAAGCAAGTCAAACGAACGAGTTTTTTTTTTTTATTCCGAAAAAATAACTCTCCTATTATGATATCGTTGAACGGCGACAATTTTTTTGCAATTTTCAAAACGTTAGTTACCACATTTGCAAACGATGCTCGCGTGCGGACGACTTTTCGTTTTTGTCGTTTTTACCGGAAATTAAAAGGCTGAAAAGTGTTTCGGTGGCGTGGAAAAGTGCTGAAATCCACAGATTGGTTTGTAGCACTTCTCCGCTCTTCCACTATATATCACTCGTCTTCCTTATCTAGTCTCTTCGGTTCAGAATTACATACACTCTTGGTCCTTTATTGCAGTTTGTCGCGATCTTCCCCTGGCGTTTTCTGCGTGGCCTTCCGTAATCATTATCAATCCCACCACGTACGTACGATCCACTCGTCTCTCCTCTTCTCGGATAGTATATCCCGCATCAATCGGACATTCTTTCTAGTACTCCTCCGCGATCCGCTGCCGTACATTATTATGCACAACTCCAAACGTAACGACGAGGAGACTTATCCTCCTGGTGGTGCCGATGCCCCGGAACAGCGCGCTAATATTACGCTACCGGGGTGTGCGTGATCGATCACCGCTAGTCATTAATTATTCGGGAAGTGACCGCGACCTCGGCGTAAAGGAGCTGCCGAATGATGACACGGTAGAAAAATTGTACGAGCATGATATATTATTATAATGACTTATAACGACGATAATAATAATAATACCATCTTGTAAGTGCGTCCCCGAGTTTCCGTTGTCGTGTGCGTAAGTAGAGAGGTTAATATCGTTTACGCCCGAGCTCAAATTGCTATTTTTTTTTTTTTGTTTTGCTAGCGGTAATGACTGTACGATAGGTAATGATTACGATGATTCGGAGGGGCGCGCGGTGTACTCGACCAGAGCGTGACGCTATATAAACACGAGAGTCCGCCGTGGCGTGCAGTCGCCGCCACTCGGTTCGGTCGGTTACGAAAACAATAAAAGAATATCGCGCGATATAGGTCGCCCGCGTTTTTTTTTGTTTTTTACGGCAAAAATAATGCTAACCGAATGCTGGACGTTTTCTTTTGAAATCGTCTTCCGACTGATTCGTTTTTTTTTTTTTCAATCGTTACAGACAGACTTGTAGTTTTGACGTCGTTTAATCGAAAAAGAAAATTAACATATAAAAAGTTGACAAAAAAAAAAAAAAACGATCCGACTCGATTAAAATTAGCTTTTTAGCTCGACCTTTGACGAGTCCAGCCTTTCTAATTGCCTAACCAGTCGTGACACCGTATCATTGCTGGACCGAAATCCCGAACATTCCGGATATCCGATATAAGTACTACAGGCCTAACCGTGTGGGCCATGCGGAGCAACAAGACGCGCTCGTCAGTAGCGGTCTGCCGTTGGTGGTGGTCGGCCGCCACGATCTTGATCGCCTGCGGTGAATGCGCGCTCGGCGTCAAGTCCGTAAGTACCCGATCGGCTGCAGTGCCCGATTCGGAGGCGACGTGGGGGGACAGGTTGCTCTCAGATTCCGAGCGCGTGTGTACTGTTTTTACAATGATGTTTCTTTTTTTTTGCCGTTAACAACCCTAAGTAAAATGCTCCGGTTTTCAGACCCGGCAACTTTAACGATGGGTCTAATGAACCCTGGCGGTACTTTGAATTCGAAGGTTCAAAATCGAAAGAGTCTGGAAAGTATGGAGAAACTTCGGAGAAACAATAGTCGCGGCAAACGTGTTTTTACAAATCGATTTGTTTTTTTTTTTTCGTCCATTACATCCAAAACAATGAACAAACTTTTACATAACGATAAAATAGGCAAGATACAAATTCGATAAGAGGAGTTTCAAGTGGTTTCGACAGTTTTTGAGCTGAGTACAGAACCATGTAATTCTCAGAAAAATTCACCAGGACGGTACCCACAAACCAATGACCCGCCCAAAGCGTCGTCAGTCGTTACTCCGTCAAACTACCGCGCGACCTAGAGTGATCCCGGCTTTAATATTTTTGCCTTCCCGTTCTAATTCGGTACACTTAACGGTCTAGTATACAGACACATCGTTACTAGGTGGTAGACGTGCTCCAAATTTTACACCACTCACCACCTTTAGAGATAGGTATTTTGCTGCAATTCTAGACGGTGTACCAGCTTCATTTGAAGACTTTTCGAGTTTCGCGGTTCAAAACGAAGAAGTCAAAATGTCTAAAAGCGCTTCGAATCACACGAAGTTTGAAAGCGTACTTACAATATTAATATTTATAGAAACTGCGGTGTTTATCGAGTTTGACAATATCTGAGTGGACGAACGTTTGAATTTGTCAACGTAGCGGACTTTGCAAGACCTTTAATTTTCGATGTAATGACTCAAAACTAATTCCTCGTATCACGATGATTATTATTATTATTTATTTATTTGTCAGTAAAATAACAACTTGGATATTAAAATTTCGAAGGAACTATAGCGATTGACACCTTTCCAATAAGCATAGCCCGTGATGGCGAGTTCGAATACAAAAAAAAAAATCGATGGTCGTAATAAAAAGAGATGAAATAGTAATGATTTTCAAATAACTACATAACAAATACGCTGTACAAATAAACAATATAACAAAACTAAAACGTATAAACTAATAAAGTATTGTTATTTAGATCTAACGAGTATATAAAACTAATTTATTGTTTTTCGTTAAGTGTCTTAGGATAACTTAAATTAGTATTAAATTTTCTGAATGTAACTTACAAATTTAGAGTTTTCTGCAGACAATTTTATAAATTAGCTGTAAACCGTTTTTTAGTTAAACGCACATAATTACACATTATATATTACACATTTGGCAAGTTTTGTTTTAATATATATACATATATATTCAATTGTTAAGTAAGAAACGATTAATAAGTTCCTAATCAATTATTATTTATACTACATATCCAAGTAAGGCGACATTAAATAAATGACCGACGTTGGCGTACAGGTTGAATCAGGCACTGTATAAGTCAGAAGTAAATGCTATTCGTAAAAATAAATCATATAAATATTATTGAACTTTAGTTTGTTCTTTGATTAAATGTTTAGATGTCGATGGGGTATAATCTTTGATTAGCAAACTTAGAATATATGAAAAAATAAAATATTAGAGGTACCTATATGCGGATATACCTACAAATATATAGTTTGAAATATTTCTTGGAAACAATACCTCAAAACAAAATATATTTTTATAAAAAATACCCGAATTGGGCACACGGCGTTTTTTGTATACGATGGATAAACTGAGGAGCTGGCCCCAAATGTGATAGTTTTCGACATTTTACAAATAACGACCAAATAGGATTCGAACAATGTACGTAGGTAATATATTAAATTATTTAATTATTTTTCGGCATACTTTTGAAAAAAAACGTGTCATTTTGACCGGAGACATGTCATGTTTTTAGAAACATTTTTCAATAAACAATGTTTTGGTGTTTACTTCCCAGATTTTTTCCCAAAATACGCCACTAGCAACACCTGTTATAGTGTAGGACCGTAGATTTGATTCACACCTATACATGATTCCTATGGTCTGTTTTAAAGTATTTTTTCACGAAATAACGATTTCTCTTGTGGTAATTTTTAGTAAATGTAGGTGTTTTACAAAATCTGAGCTTTAACGTGTTAAAAAATTAAAAATCAAATCAGTTTTAACCTAACTAACTATCTCTAGTCTTAAACTAATTTCATTAAACGTTTTTGTATCGATAAATATAGAATAAACACGATTTTTTTTTATTGAATCAAATTAAATTTCATCTTCTCGTAGTCGGAAGCAAATACGAGACAAATAATCTTAGCGTTAGAAATATTATACGAACGTAATAGGTAAGTAATGATTTTTTAAAATTGTTCTTAGATAAAACAGAAAAACTATTCTGAATTAATAGCTACCTGATGAGAAACGTTTCATCACGCGGTTATGCGACGTCTACACATTTTGAAGTTTATATTAGCATATTTCAGCAAAAACGCGTGCACGTTGTTGATTCGGTTGTAAAGTACTTATAATTTCATAACGTATGAGGAAAATAAAAGTGTCCATTCATGATGTATCATACTTATTACAAGTATTTTAATTTTTTCGTTCATATATTAAGGAAAATAATTTTAAAAAATTTATCAAAATGATGTATAGCGATTTACTGTAAATGGTATCTACTTATAATTTGCATCTCCCTGCTTATTGCCAAATTAGTTTTTAAATGTTTTTTATATCGAATATTTTTGTAGCAAGAAATTAGTGTAATACGATTAAGAGGGAGTGACTTAGCATTTTCAAAAATCTTATTGTGGTGCGATTAATATTATTTTTAACACGATAATTAATACGTTCTTATTGACAAATGTAAAGGTTAAATTCATAATACTAATATTTGACTCTTTTATTTTCGACAAGTCTCAAGGTAACAGGACATAGGCAAAAGTATGTGATTTAAAATCGTGTATTGATTTATACAAAACGTGATATTTCGATATTTCATAGTATCCAACGATGTATAAAAGTAATCAAAACACGTAATTACAGAATGTGGTACTTACAAACAACTATATTGTGATGCTAGAATAGATAACTAATTTTTCAGATTTAAATGTATTTATTAATTTTTTTTTTTATACATACAAAATTTTAACAAGGCGGGCATTATAGAGTTAAAAAGTTAAGTTATAAGTTAAGTGAATTTTAATTTTTCAATTTAACGACCGACTTCTGGTTGTAAATCAATTTAACTTATTTCTTGCTTAATTAACTTTTACTAAAGATAGGTAGTTTACTAATTGATTTTGAAATCGCTTCAGTTAAGTTCATCTAGATTTTATTTCTATACCCTTACAAACAATCGTAGTTGGCGTGCACTAAAAGCAGTTATAAACATAATCCATGATATTTTTTTTAAGTTCAGTAAAATAAAATTTACTTAAGTCTCTATAGTTAATTGTTTAACTATAGAACTTTAACTTTAGTTTAACTACGTTTAACTTAACTGATCATCACAACATTTGAATTAACTATTAATTTAAAAATAATTATTAACTTGCCCAGCCCAATTGATTTTCATTAATCACCACAGTATGTTTCTTCTTTTTTTTTGACAAATTGATTCTATATTTAAATTTTAAGACGATACATTCGTTCAGGTGCGTTTACAAAATACATATTTGGAGGGGTATAAGAATTCAGATAGCATACTTTTATACTTATGTAATAAGAAATTGATATTGTTTATGATAGCAAAGTTGGATATGGCTATTTCATGTTGCCCTTTTTTTTTATTATTTAGACGAACTTAAATGAACATTTAAAATTACCAATTCAACAGTAGTATTACTAGAAAAATGTATATCGTATTAAAAACTTGATTTATTGTCGTATCAATAAATACTGAATGTAAGTAAAATAAATGACAATTTGTGTTTTTTTGTGATAGCTCGTCAAACTTCCTTATATTCTTTTGCTATTTTTCCGTATAAAAAACTTAACAAAGTAGGTAAATAAGTAAAAACTAAAAAGTGAGTAAAAACTAGTAGATAGTAGTAATATTAAAAACTAAAAAGTATTTTAGTTTGGTATAAAACGTTTCAAATTTTCAATATTTGACTAGTATGTACCTACCGTAAATGTGGAGATATCATCATAATGAGTAGTTACTATAAACATAAGCACTAAACGTGCTTCTTGTTTGATGTCCATCAGTACATCCATAATTATCCGTGTTCCGTGTTTGCATAGAGCGTACCTTTTTGACATAAGTACACGCGAAAATGCGTAAACAAAGACGATAACTACTCATTAGCTATGAAATTGTATACTTATATGTGTGTTGTTTTGCCATCACATTTGCCTTTATGGTATTATAATATGTATAAATGATAAATATTTTTATATCAACAAATGAGTAACCTATACGTATAATATGTTTTAGAATTTATTGTTTTTTTTTTAGATTAAAATAAGTCATTTTTTTAAATTTCTTTAAACAATGATTAGACACCTACACGATATCCAATTATTGATTGATTTAAAAATAATAATATTATCTTATTAAGATACTCTTGATAATCCAAAGTTGCTAACGTACGATTTACATGTCAGTACTTGCTATTTTCGATCAATTACAACGTAGTATATTCCCTTTACCCGTCAAAGCCTTAGGGGCTTAATTTAGAAAAAACTCTCTTAATTTGGTCTGCATACACCACGAACCAACACTATTGACCAAGGTTCATAGGTACTTATAATATCCATATAAAAAAAAAAAATCAGATCAATAATACATTTTCCAATTTTACCCTCTCCCATTTTACCCTTTAGGAATTTAATTTTGGAAAAATTTTCCTTAGTCATAGACCTCAGTCTATTCCTAGGTCTACATCATAAAATGAGACTACTGACCAAATTTCATACTTTTCCTTAGATCCAGCTCGACAATGATTAATCAGTCAAGACATACTGACCATTTACTTTCTCACACGAAGACATATAAATTATTGTGGAAGCAATACAATTGGCCTACGTTAAACTCCTTGATTGCGCCCATACCTATGCCCTGATATATTTTTATTCCAAGTTTTGAGAAAAAAAAAATTGTACATACAAATCTATTTCCGCTTTTCGCAGCATTTTTCAAGATAAATGAGTGGTTAAAAATGTTCACACTCTTTTTGAAAAATATGGGAACACGTTAAAACATTTTTGTAGAATTTACAATTTGTACAGTATTACGCATGTTATAATTTTGCATGAACTATCGTGATTTTATAGAGGTAAAAAAAAAAAAAAGGACATCACGTTGAAACAAACACTGTCTTATTTGTACAATGTTCAAAATCAAAAACAACAACTTGATATAGATCGCGAGCTATGAATGCATAAACATTTTGTACCAGGCTTATAAGTATCGTAAATAACCAAACAAGAGTAGAATTACATACATTAGTAACGCGATCTCCGAACATATTACTATTATCTTCGTCTTTTGACATAATTATTATAATTTTTGGTTCATTGTTTTTCTGTAGACAAATAAAATCAAAGAAATCGGTTATCCACTGGAGACGTACAGTTATTGGACGGCTGATAAATACCAGTTGGGTATGGAACGGATACCGTACAGTAAACACGGCCAGGGAACTATCGGAAGGCCCGTTCTGTTGATACACGGTCTGTACTTATCTTCGGTCATCTTCACATTGAACAACTCGTCGTTAAGTAAGTGGCAATGAATTAAGGAATAAAAATATTTATGAAATCGGATGATAAGGGCCTTCGTCGCACTTGATTTTATGACGCAAATTAGGTTTCAGCAGTTCCATGGACTAATAGGGTTAAACTTATCCAATTTTTATTCCGAAAACGCTTCTGATCTCGTTATAACGTGTACCATGTTTTAAAAGACAATTTTTTAAAATATTTATATTTAAAGAAATTGATAATAATTTAAATCATGACGATCAATTTTGAATGGCCATAAGATTATGAAAACTTATTTAGTTGCAACATCATCTTGTAAAAACAGTGTTTAGATTCTTGTCTTGAATCCAACTTATCAGTTGCTGGCTCTACCCAAAAAATCACAATTATGGAAATACAAAATGATGTTTTTAAATATAAAATGTAATGGCTTGACTAAAAATCTATTCATGCTATTAAAATAATGATTAAAAGCTCCCAAGTATCAAATACGTGACGTTTCTTGATATAATCATAACCATTTTTGGAACGAAAATTGGAAAGATACAAACCTATTAACTAGGTGTATCGGAAAATTCATGAACGACGAAGACCCTTAACGTAAACAATTTATTGCGTCTCTGACACCCTGATATACCGATCGTTACGAAACCAATATTTAAAAGTCAATTTTTTTTCTCTAAACATTTTTTGTATCTTATTCCTACAAATTTATAACAAAAAAATTTTTCAAGTTATATAATTTTAGTTGGGAATCGGGGGGAAAATCTAAATTTTAATTACGGAACGCAGCGTTTTGAAGGCAAAATTCAAAAAAAAAATTTTACGAAAATTCTCTATTTTTATTCAAACTATAAAATGTCGATCTTAAAGGGTTACTTAATTTTAATTCTTTTACCTACATATTATAATTAGTATATTTTAAATTTTAACTTTAGTTATTGGATTAGGTTATAAAAAAAATTAATTTAATACCTACTGCTACTACTACTATTTAATACAAATTGCATATAATTTATGTCATAATATTTTTATTCGAGTGAAGAATTGGTTTTTTTTCTTCTCGATGTTTTAGCATTTGTTTTAAAGCTTAAACAGATTTTTGTCTTGTTCTAAAACACATAAAATTTATTTTTGACCAACAAAATTAATACATTCTAAAAATTAAACCTGATACCGAAATGAATATGTGTATGTGAGGAAAACTCCCCAGTCTTACAGTTCAATATATTTATCAATAAATGAATTACATTTGTCTCGACTCGTTTGGTTTTCTTTAAAATACCGTTGTCTCATTTAGTTTTATAAAAAAAAAAATTTCAGCACCACGTTAATTCCTGTTAACTTTCTGCACAAAATGGTTTACAATAATATTGATTTCTAATTATCCTCGATTTTTGCAATGAATCACAATATGCTGTAAATTATTATTTACGATTCGTATATATTAAGATCTCAAAACTCGTTTGTCGTTATTTAGTACAGTACTTACATGTAAACTTTTGAATTCGGGAATATAATTATTAAGATTCGATGAATTATTCAAGGTTATGTGTTATCGGATGCTGGATTCGACGTATGGCTGTTCAACTCCCGTGGAATAGGTCTGTCGAGGACACTCAATATTTACAAAAATCCTCGTTCGTCGCCAAAAATGAACAGAATATCTTGGGATTTCAGGTGACGAATTTTTCAATGTGTTATAATAGTTCATTGCGTTTACAAAATATAATTATACACTTTAGTGCAGGCTGCGTACCGTCTATTCGTAAACGAAATTCCCAAATTTGGTGTGAAAGCAATTTCAGTCATCGGAAACGCGTATTCCTCCCGACTCCTTGAGTCGATCTCGAGAAATTATATAATAGTAATTTAATTTATAAGTTTTCCTACTATTTTAATGTACTTTATATCTGCTTTTTCACAAAACGATCAACAGTTTTTTATATATTTAAGTCCACGATTTGGTGTATATTTTCTGAAGGCCTAAGATATATAACGATAGATAAATAAGATAATAAATGAGATATTATAATGAAAGCCAACTCTACGGATACAGGTATACGCACAGCGTTCGGTTTTAAACGGCGATTACATAATCATACTAAAAGCAACTATTTTAATACATTACATTCAAAGTTGAAAAAATTATTATATTTTCCATAGACATATAACCCTATTGTCTGCGCGAATCTCACTTTTAACACACAAGTACTTATCGCCAATATAATGTTAGGGCATTCATGGATAAAATTAGTTATATCCTTTTTTCTTTTAAGAAAATTAGTGATTTTACCCTAAATAAAATTATTTTTATACTTTTTTTCCATGAAAAATAACGATTTTGTCAAGATCGTTACGTACTTTTCATGGAACAATCAAATTAAATCATTTTTCGTCCATGATTGCCCTACGTTTATTTTGGCAACTCAATTTATTATCTAAGCGCAGTTCATAGGCAGCTGTTATAATGTCTATGATATTTTCGGTGTCGGTCATTTACCCATTACGGAGTACAATTTAGGCAATTTACTTTACATGTCACATCGTTGCGATGCATCTGTGCCATCATTAGTGAGACCGCAGTGGCTAATGGCACCGACGGTTTTCGCGTCCGTGTTTCGTTGTCCGTGTGTCTAGGTTTGGATGCGATAGGTTTTAGGCTATTATCTTATCTATTAGCTTATCTATTAAGGACTGGTTGGTTAGGTTAGGTATAAAGGCGGTGCCAATAGCCTATAAAGACTATTGGCACCGTCGGTGCCAATAGCAGCGGCCTAGTGAGACTGAGTGCAACAGATAATATTATTATGTACGTGCACGCAAAAAAAGAACGTTTTGTCATTGAACGTTTGCATAGAAGAAACAAATATTCCTTTACAGGACGTGCGCCTCGTAGACTAAACGTAGTTTGATAATTTTTTTTTTATTAAAATAGGAGAACACTCAGTAAGTCGGTTCTGTATTTTCGTTTGACATTCAACGGCGTTTGAAAAATACGTTTTAAAATAACCAAACATTGGCACTATTATTGGTAATTCAATTATTCACATTAGTTGACTTTCATACTTTTCATACTTAAAACTTTGAAAATCAGACCTCTATCTCACCTGCAAAACATTCTCTATTGTTTAAAAAAATTAACTAACGAAATCTAGGGGTGTACTGACAGTTTTAAGCGTGGGGTGCAAATTTGTTTAGGGGTCCTTTAAAACACAATACAGAAAACTCGCCGAAAACAAATAAATTTCAACCTTGTAGCCCAAATAGAGGCCGAAAACATAAATAGGGATATGGGCGCTGTTTTGTTTTGACAACCCGGATCAGTCCACCCCTGATCAAATCCGATTGTTCTACAGGACGCGGAAGATTTTCCCCCACGAGACACATTTTTTTGGAACAAGAAAGGTACCGGCTCCGACCCTCTTAACAAAACGGGTTGTAGGTATACACTATACGTCAATAGTTATTATAAATATAATACAATTATTCTTAATGAGTTACACAGACAGTTTTACACTAGTATTGTTTCAAAATAACGAATTAAATATGATGAAAATTTCTAAAACTTATATAGAATGCTCATCTTAGTAAAAACAGTAGATGTTCTGTTTTCTCTTCTCTTTAAACTACAGTTACATCCCTAAATAAAGAAATGCCATTTAATTTAGTCAAATCACGGTCAGAGTTATTGAAACGTTAAAAAATTGTTCATATTTTCCATTTCCCTTCAAAATAACCTACTTAAATTAATTCTAAAACTATATTGGCGTTATGTTTTTCGTTTATTTTAGTTTTCACGAAATGGGCGTATACGACATGACCGCTGCTATAGATTTCATTCTGAAAAAAACGGGATATTCCAAATTGGACATGGTGGGCTACTCATTGGGAACAACTATCTCCCTGGTCGGTCTATCCGACAGACCGGAATACAATTCCAAGATCAACAAGCTTGTACTGATGGCTCCGACGTCTAGACTTAAATCAGCAGGAGCTCCGATAAATATTTTCCGATCTATGTCCGAAATAGCAACAGTACGTTTTCGTAGTTAATTAATATACAAATACATAAGTATACGCGCTCTTAACTGCTATTGTGTTGGTGGCTGTTGTTATTTTCGTGCGATTCGCGTTCACACAAACAACAAAATAATATTTAGTGCGTTATCATACCTACAACTTATTAACGATTAGTATGTTGAATATCGTTGAATGAATTTTTTTTTTATTTTTATTTTTATTTTCAGTTTGTTCTGAAGGTATTTAATTTTTTACCATTCACTAGAGATCCAGACACGTCTTACGACTTGATCAGACGTTTGTGCGCGATCGAAAACGTCTTCATGTTTTGCAAACAGTTCCTCAATATGGCACAAGGAATTAATTTACCCATAAACAATGTATATGTATATTTTTATTATTTTAAAATAACAGCAAATGCTAAAAAGAATCAACGTTATGAGTAAAGATAACTATATTATTTTGTGTACATTAAAAGTTACAAATTTCATCATTCACCAAACCAGAAACAATAAGTTGTCTATCTATTTGTGCGTTTTTTGATGCATGTTGTATTTAAGAGAATGGATTTAGAATTTAGATAGTTTGGGTTTGTGTTGCAGATAGAGGAATCGGAAACCGTAAGAGCGGTTATAAAAATGAACGTTGAAGGAAAAAGAGGTACAGGAAGACCGAAGATGATATAGATGGAAACAATTGAAAATTATATGAGGGCTGTAAGTGCGTGTGTGTGTGTATGTGTGTGTGTGTAAAGAATGAAAATTATTGCAACAAGTGGAGTTATGGAACAAGGGTAGCTGACCCCGAATAGTTGGGAGGAAGGCAAAGAAAAAGAAAAAGAAGATTATTGTAACTAACCTCACCATAGAAAAGTGCTCGTTATTTGTTGATTCTTTTTAAATTATACGTACAAAACTGACTTAATTTTTTTACAAGTTATTACTTATTTCCAAAATATTGTTGAGTAAAAAATAATTCAATTTTCTTTCTTTTTTTTTAGGATACTGTTTTGGATATGATATCTGTGTTTCCACAACCAATGTCAACAAAAACGTTGAACCATTATTTACAATTTTTAACGTCTGGTGAGTACAAACAACACAACGTGCACTTATATCCCATTTATATTACTTGAGGATTCGAGTCATGAAAAGCGATTTGGAATAAGGTGAAATAAGTAGAGTGGGTGTGTCATTATTTAAAGACTGGGAATTTAAACGTAATACATTCTATTTCAATTTTAAAGCGATGATGGATTAATTCCGCCAAAAATGGTAACAATTGTAAATTCAGTTAAACTTAAACAATTCTCACGATGATTTCAACAACAAACAGAACAAAATTTTAATGTTTGGCATTATGCTATGGTGAACATATAAAAATAATTAATTTTTTTGATTACAGGGTAGTCAGATTAAATAAAAAATTAAGAGACCTCAGTAAATTTATAAGTTTGATTTTGGAAAATTTTTAAAGTTGGTTTAAAATAGTTAAAATCATTTAGAATTTATATAAAAATATGCTCAGACAGTTTATCGAAATGGTACGTCACATATTTTTTGAAAAAAAGTAATGGTCAATATTGTATACGATTGTTTTAAATTAAACGGTGTAACAATTTGTTGTAAGCTAACTTGTTATTGAAAAAATGCAACGAAGAATCCGCACAAAATTAGACATCGTTAAGGGGTACTTTTATAAAAATTAAAGAATTTCAATATAATAATATAAACTTATTTTTTCCGTAAATTAAATATTCTCGTGACGTTTTTGTCAATGAACTAATATTAAAAGACAAAAATGATGTTAAAACTATCGATTAAAACATAATATTATACAACGACTGATCGTAGATTTTTCATAAGTGTTTACCAATTTTTGATATTACAGGAAGGTTTTGCCATTTTGATTACGGACCTTCGGGGAACTTGTTACGTTACAAACAAACAACGCCGCCAGATTACGATCTGTCCAAAGTCACAGCACCGACGTATATCTTTTACTCGAAAAATGACACTTTAGTCGTTCCAGAGGTACCTAAGTGTTGTTTTATTAAAAATGTTCAATGTAAACGATCAATTTCGTTGATTGCAATAAAATATAACTATGTATAATTATTCATATAACTCTTTTGTTTACTAATAATTAGCGAATACAAGTAAATATCCGTTTATTCAAAAATAATAAAATAAACATTTTAACGAGCGTTGGACGAGAGTGTGTTGTAGTTGGTCACTGCTTTTGGTGGGTAACTTTTTTGGACGGTCTGTGCTAAAAGCTGAACAGAACCTAGAATTTAACATAATATTAGTGCAATACATCAAATTTGGATATAAGGACGCTAAACGAGCTTTAGATTAAAATTCACTAAAAATTACTAATAGATTATAATTGAATAAATTTTTGCTAATTTTCAATGTAGATATATCGATATATGCCTTTATAAAAAAAAATTCTGAGAACCAATTTTCCAAATTGTCTAACCCTATATAAAGATTTATTACTCGTATTATATTTGTACTTTTATATTTATTTTTATTCTGTTATATTTATTATTATATTATATTTGTGATTTTTAAAACTTATAGTGTTCAACTTCTTTTATTATTTACTTATAAACCGTATAGTTAATTGACTGATTTTATTTTAATGGCGACTCATTTCCCCTAACGGGCGTTATAGGTACATATTATATATTTATTTTATTTCACTTTTCAACTTGAAAAATTAAATTTTTAGACACAACATAATTATCTCGAAGAATAAATTAAACTGCGATTCATATTTTAATATATTTCATAGAATACGTATTGTTGCGTATTGTCAAACTTCAAAGTTCATAATTATTTTACTTGAATAAATTTAATAAGGAAATATTTTTTAACCGTAATTTTGGAAATTATTACATCGTAAAAGATGGCGCAAATTTAATGAGTACTTATTACAAAAAAAAAAAAAAAAAAAAAAAACGTTCGGGTTTTATTGCTTGAAAATCTCGCGTAACCAGCAATTCTCGTTTTTATAATTTTTTAAAAGTATAAAATAAATTAATCGTTATCAAGTGTACCTAGGTTCACATGGGTAAAAAGTAAGAGCATTTTATCATTTAGGCCACACAAGAACTTATTATATGGTGTACCAACTACCAAGTGAACCAGTCCTCAGCCACAACAAACTATTTTCTTTTTTTTTATAAAAAAAACCAAAATATTCATAAAATATAAAAATTAGCACTCTTAAGCGTTTTGTATTGTAATCTATACGAATCGTAATAACGTTTCCAAATATTTTTACACTTATATAACTACATTTTTTGTATTTTTTAGGATGTAAAATGGCTCATAAGTCAATTGGGCAATGTGAAGGACGTACATTACATCGACAAGATTCCGTTTGGTCACTTGAGTTTTTCGTTAAGTCCGATAATGAAAGAAGTCGTCAACTCGCAAATAGCAAATAAACTATTGGACGTCACCAAATGATCACACACGACAATACCCTGTACATAAAAGTTATTAGACTTCAAATTATTTTATCAACTGTAAACATTTAACACGTGATTGATATTATTATATACCTAGTAATGACTTTGGTGATATTTCATGGGCAAGTAATATTTACTATAGTTAATTGAGAACGCAGTTTATTATACTTCCAATGAATTATTTATTCACTGTAAAAAATCACCGATTAATTAATATAATAGGTACGCACAACATTAAAGACCCATTCGCCGTATTTATTGTTAAATTTAAAATTGATAGTATACCAGCTATTACAGTTATTACATCATTTACCATAAATCACGACGATTGGAAACGTTTAATATTTGTTTAAGTAATAATGATTACGTTTCTAGACGTCAATTATATATTTGTTATACGCATACAACTGCAATTATTTTTTAACAATTAAAAATTCGACGAAATTACCTATAAAAAAAATCAGTAGTCAGAACTTGAAAATGAAAAAAAAAAAATTATTTTTACAGTGTAGGTAGTATATAATATTATAAAATGTAAATTGTATAATTTTAGACCCTATTTGTTTGAAGAAATTTACCAAAAAAAAAAATAGCTGACAACAGAAATTTTGTAATAGCGCATTAGCATTAAAATAACATAAAAACCATAATGATATAAAAATAAAAATTATCGTACAGTAGTTACATCCGTTATTAAAAATAACAATTCAAAAAAATCTTAATAAAAAATTATTAATTTAAAAAGGAGGCTGATAAGATCGATTATTACTGTTTATAATCTGTAGATTGGATTGCAAATAAATACAAGTACGAGATTCAGTTGCAAAACCGAAAGAAAATATTAACGTGATCGAACCAACTCATAATTTTTCAACACAATATTATTTAATCTTTTTTTATCATAACAGATTTTTTGAGGGGTTTTTTCCCCGTTTGTTGCTTTTGGTAAACCCGTTAAAACGTCCCATAAAAGAGTTACAACCTTATAGGCAAAACTTCTTTACTTGAATCAAATCTGGCACAACCAAACTTCTTATGACAAAAATTATGATCACTATGAGAAATTCCTCCCGGTCACCGAGGGAAAGAACTTTTGAGACCCAAACGATTGTGCTCGGGATTCAAGGAAATATAGAACATGATATTTGATTAAATATCATTAACCAGCATACAAACACTTGTTAAGAAATTTTTTTTTATTTCATTTGTTCATAATTCCATTTTATCGCTTTCATAATATTTTATATGTGTTAGTGTGAAAAAGTAAGCGATCATTAGTTTGGGTGAGCTAATTTCCAAATCTTTCGCCGAAGAGTATTACGCATTGCGTCGACATCAACATAGATCGCAGACGCTGAACATCGTATAAAAAACCATTTAATAGGAAATAAACTCTCAGAGCTTAAATTAGATTTTTTATTGTTTAAACAGCTATAGCAATATTTCGCAGAGCACGACAATCGAATTTTAACTATCTCTTGTAAAATGGCCATAATATCAAGCCATTTTTCTGAATATTTAACTGTATTTAAAAAATTAACGATACTGAGATTTTATTTAAAGGAGCTACATCATTGCGATCGGCAAAATGTCTCCTCTATTTGATAAAAAAAAAAATCCGATATCAAAAATATTAGAAATTGAAGCCGTAAAAGTTTCTTCCGTTACACAAATTTTTCGGTAACGTTTTAATGCGGGTACGCCCCTTGAGACATCTCAAAACATTTTATTATTCGTGTTTATACGCCCCGGATTTATTCCTAGCGATCATCGAGAACTAAAAAAACTAAATTGATTCATTGAAAAACGTTAACACTTTTTATCCCCTTATTATTATTGACTTTGTATTGAAAGTTCGAGAACTCGAAATTTTGATGGAATTTCAATGTTTTCTGTTGTACTTTATATCCTCCAGATTTCGGATGGTTGATTTCCTCGTTTTATCTCCAAGTAAAATAAAGGGTAAAAAGTTCTTTTCAGATTAAAAAGTTAAACATAATTTTACGATACTAAAAATCCAAAACAATTTTAAGGGAACACGTCTTGTTTATACATTCAAATACTGTTTTTTGAAACTTTACAACTTTACAAATGTTTAATAGTACTATATCACGTTTTTTTCCGTACTCGTACCTTCCTCACAACCCCTGGCTTCGGCAAAGTTTTGTTCTGCAAGTCTAAAATAAAGATTAGAAGTTAAAGCGTAACACTATTGAGTCTCAACAGGTTTCAAAAGCAATTTTAACTGAACTGTTAAAAGATACGAAAAAATTAACGCTGTTTATTATCAATTAATATGTATTATGCTACGATCAAATCAAAGAATATTATAGAACGGTTTTGTTGATAAAATAGTTTACAATAATATATATTTTGTAGTTATAAATGAAACGAGTTTTCATCACATAAAAATATGGTTTATCTAAAATTTCAGTCGGGTATTTCAAAGAGGAAAAGATGTTATTCACCGTCTATTCTTGCAGGAGCATATTTAAAATAAACCAGTATTATACTGACATTTGTTCAAAACAAACCATTTTACTCTTGAATAGTTTTAACATCTACACTCGTCGTAAAACGTTGAACATTGTCAATATTTACGCAATTAAAAATGTGTACGTTTAGCGCATTTCACATTGTAATGTCACGCAGACAAAAACAATCAATAAATGTGTATTACTTGAAAAGTAAAATTTTGATGACGGTAATAATTTGAAGAACGTCGTTTATAGACGTATACGCGAGAATTCAAACGCATTCGCCCTTGGTCCGAGATGACGAATTCAAATAAAAAATTCAACTAACGTCACGTTATTTTAATTTATTCCCTGGTATTCAATGTACGGATATGTATATATTAAACACACCAGAGTTAAAAGTGTGAAGTTACAATATTTGGACAAACTATTGTCTATACTACAGGTACTTAAATAGGGACTATAATATAGGAACTTAAAAAAGATGAAATAAAAATTCACATCTTATAAACACGTTTTCGTCACCGTATCGCGCTCAAGTTGATTTCCAACGATGTTTTGCTTATTGAAAATATTCAAATTTTCGTTCATGCTGTTCGTGATAATCGCCGGCCTCTCAACATGCATCACCGTGTCAGCGAATACCGTGAGTATTGAAATTAACCTCAACGAAAAATTCAAAATAAGAAAAATAATTACACGCTTCAGTTTCACATTTTATTTTTATACATAATATATATATATATAGACAGTATGGGCACCAATTTTGATCATTTACGCAAAACCATTTCGCTAGTACGATGCAATTAATTTAAATGGACCACAGATTGTTGCCAAAAACGATATCTTTTCACTGCGATCACACTGATGTGACACTAAAAACGGAGAATCACGACGTGTTCAAATTTTTTTTTTTTTTTTTGCTAAATCAAAGAATTCGTTTTTCTGTTGGATCGAAAAAACGAGGACGTCCAATTTAAATGAGTATTTTTGGGCGGGGGGGTGGCTTCATCGGAATATCACGTCGTTTCTCCAAGTCCGTCTCAGTTTTGTTTTTCACACGTTAAGTTGAAGAATTTTCCTTCGAAAAAATGCGTTGGCCCCCTAAAAACAATAATAAAAAAAAATCTAAACACGCCCCTGGTTCAAATGTTTTCTAAATTGAAAAATTCCCGACGGTAAACAGGACGAGGCGGTGCGTCTGATGGGGTATCCGCTTGAAAAATACAAACTCCAGACACCGGACAGGTTCACGCTGGGCCTGGAACGAATACCCTACAGCAAGAACGGTGACCGGACCATCGGGAAGCCCGTCTTGCTGGTACACGGATTGTTTATGAGTTCCAACGTTTACGTGCTCACGAACAACTCTCTAAGTAAGTACGTCTAAGTAAGTAAATCGTTTATGTTTTTTTAGTTTAATTTAGATTTCCGGCCCGAACGCACCAAACAACGTCCCTATGAACACGCGTTTTAACGAATTGAATTTGAAAACAAAAAGCGTTCACAACGTTTAAACGTTTGAAAAACTGTGAAGACAAATATAATGACTATGTTTTACGTAGAAAACCAACCGACGGTTTCAATCCGCCTATAGTAATAACTAAAAACCGTACATGCGTCTTGAATTCGGATGAATTTAAATGGATTTACAATCAACTACTTTGATCAGTATTTCCGAATTTGTTTTAATGATTTATTCACGAGTTAGAACTATTCAATTGTTGCAAATCTGTACTTGTACATGGACAAACATTCTTGTTTTAATATCACGAATCAATTACAGTTATCATGATGATAATTACAGTAAATATATAGAACTTCTTAAAACTCTTCCCGTACATAATTAAATTATATCCAAGAAATCAAGTAAATAATTGGTTTGTTGTTTTTACAAGCTTATTGAACACTCGATAACTGAAATATATTACCCCGTATTGTCGTCAGGAATGAATTTTTATGACAAATAATCTCGTCTTTAAACTATACGTAATATTATAAAAACAAGTCGTTTTGAACGAAACACAATTTATAAATTAAATGTTATAATACCTTACAATTTTAGACCCACGAATCGTATGAGTAACTAAAACCAACACGAGGAGAAAATACAATTTAAACCGAATGAAAATAAAATGTATTATTTTTTTTTTAGAATTCCATAGGGAACTGCAGCAGTACACGATTATAATATACAAAAGATATTAGACACAATTAAAATGTTTGTTTCGTTGTGAAATATTTTAAAGGCTACACAGCTGGAGATGACAAAATTACGTACCTTTATACGTTTAAAATCATAATTTGTTTAGTGATATTTAATAAGACAATAATATCGTGTATACGAAACGAAAACTTTTGAACGATATATACGTACTTAAGTTTAAACGGAACAATTAATAGAAAATATTTAATAGATTGTTTTAAACCAACACAGCCACCTCTTCTCAATCACACAAACACGAACCGAGCTTTTGCTGATTCAATTTCAACGCACGGATCGTTTTCGATAATATAATAACATCACTAAACGTGGTTTCCGTCTAACGAATTTGGAAACAAATTCATATAAATATTTGTTTCGAATATGTAGGTACCTACCCGAGTTCTTTTTTTTTTTGCCAAAATAATATCCAATAGTATTCGCCGAGATCAAAGTGATATTATGTAAATCACGTACACGATTTTATTTTTATAATCTTTATAAAATATTAATTTATAATTAATTATTCTGGACTACAGTTTTGTGTAATTATTTATGTAGACAAAATGTTTTTTTCCTTTTTGTTAATTACGGCATTAGATTAAGCCGTGCAGGCCTAGTCGCAGGCCTAGGCCGCAGTTTCGCCTAAGACTGTACACAATACCGTCAAAGCGAAAAATAGTATTTGGAAGGAGTGAAGTGTTTAAATTTGTTCTTACAGTTAACATAGCGTAATAGAATTTACGCCGTTTCGTAGGTTTTTCTCTGTCGAACGCCGGATATGATGTGTGGCTTTTCAACGCAAGAGGCGCCGGCTTGTCCAGATCATACAGCATTTACCCAAAGTCAGGAAGGAACCCGAGCATGGACAAAATGTCGTGGGATTTCAGGTATCGACCATGTGTTGATTGTTTTCGATTGAGAGTAAATCTTATCAACATCGTTTAACGAATCGATACTAATTATTAAAAAGCGGGCGGTGATAAAAGTGTTGGTCCATCAGACTAGTAAGTTTCGAACGATGGAACAACGAATGGTCAATTGAACAAAATTATCTGTACGAGCGTTATTTTTGCGTTTAACTGTTTAGACATTTTGTACCAACAATACACAGTTCTTTATCGAGATAAAGATGTAAAATCATAATTATTTATACGGAAATAATCTTAACAATGGTCTGCGGATCGCTAACGACTGCTCGAAAACCAAAAAAAAAAAAAAAATTCAAAAGCAGCTTCAAGAAAGGCAATCCAAGTCCATTTTCCAAAACTTTTTACCGCTACCCGTTTTTCGAAGTTTTTTTTCAAAGTGTTTGCAGGAACAAAAAATGGAGAACATAAAACATCATTGTTTGAAAAACAACCATCGCACATAGATTATGATGAATTTGTTCCAGCTTCGATGAAATCGGCGTGTACGACTTCACGACCGCCGTCGACTTCGTGCTGAATAAGACCGGCGCGGCCAAGGTGGACGTGGTCGGGTACTCGTTGGGCGCGAGCGCCTTGCTCGCCGGACTGTCGGCTAAGCCGGAGTACAACAAAAAGGTCGGCAAGCTCGTGTTGATGGCGCCGACCAGCAGGATGACGGGGTACGGTCTACCGCTGATCGCGTTCCATCGTCTCAAATTTTTCTTCAAGGTACACACACTTTCGACGCTTTTTTTAAAAAAAAAAGGAGTTCAAACGAGCGGTGAATAATACGCGAATATTTTTAACGAGTTTTAACGCCCAGGTTCGAACAGAATTTCGTCACGAACGGTTTCGACCGTCGGTCATCGTCGGGTTACTACAATGTAATAAAAAACAAAAATTAGTCTTATATATTTTTTTTTTTTTAAATAGCGTTGAACATTTCAATTGCTCGTGGTTCTTTTGTTTTGGGCGTGAAACAAACGAGTACCCCCCTAATTCAATATCACGGGAAAGCAAAACGTGTCTTATGGGTTTTGACTTTTCAGTGCGGCGGGCCACATTATATTTATCCCAAAAACGTGTGTTCGCAGTGCAGTAAATAAGAAAAACACGATTGTACAAAACTGTTTTTTTTTTTATTATTATTACTCAAACAAATAGGTACTTTAAACTACCCAAGAAAATTAGGCAAGCGTTAAATTGGAGTAGCGACTTCGATTTGGAGCAGGTCGCAGTTTTGGGTTGGTCTTAGAAGTTTTAGCACTTTTATGTTGTTTTGATTGAATCTGTTGGCAATCTTACGAAAATTACAACTCCGGGCGAGCTCACGGCGAGTAAAACACTCGGATGTGTTGTCAATTTATGTCAATTTATCGTAGCGCCCTTCAGTTTGCGACCCGGGGCTTAGTCCCCATCCTTTGTCAAACAATTTTTAACCTACTCCACACGACGATACGATTTTATAATTGTTTTTTACTGTAAATCCTGTTCAAGATGAGAACAAACTTATTTTTCGGCTAATGTACATATTTGTAACAAAAAAAAAAGTTAAAAAATAGTATGTACTTAGAAGTGTTAATGTCGACAAATATTAAAAAAACAGCGGGTATCAGAATATCAAAACAAGGCTTTCATTACTTGTATTCCTCATTCGGATAGATTTATTCGAATACTACACAAGACGTATGGATGTTTGAACGACGCGACCAATCATCATGACACCTTATAATGGAAATATTGTTGAAAATGAATATGAAATGTGTATTGCTCATTAAGTAAAAAAGAAACAATATATAATAATTAACAATAATTAACAATAATCATTCTATAGGTACATCGAACATACATTCAGTTAAAACTTATCTTGAACAGTTAAACAGAATAAAATACGTCGTAATCTTTAATATTTTTTCATCGGTCTTACTTATTTATACGTTAATTTTTTTTTTTTTTTTTTTTCAGTACGCAATGGATAAACAACATTTTTTCCCAATCATAAATGACCCGGACACAATACACGGTTATAT
The DNA here is from genome assembly GCA_017140985.1 of Hormaphis cornu. Lineage (NCBI taxonomy): Eukaryota > Metazoa > Arthropoda > Insecta > Hemiptera > Hormaphididae > Hormaphis > Hormaphis cornu. The sequence continues at coordinate 13,965,124 of CM029357.1, forward strand.
CAAATGGATGTGTTCGTTTAAAATGTTTTATCCCGTGTGTTTAGCATATATTGATATGTTCCAAGGAAATATAGCTATATACAGCAAAGTAAGTTGTATGTTATGCAGTAACTACGCATTTCAATCATGTTCGTCTAACAATTAAGTACTAATATATCATATCTGTTTGTACCAAATACGAGTACGGGCCTATGAATTGTTTTGAACGTGTTTTTAAATGCATTTTTAGAGGGCTCTTTGCGATTTTGTGTATCCTCATTCGGAATGCCGATTAAAATATTATAATTCGCAGAGCCGTAGATAACGAATGGTTTGGAAAGTTCAATCCCCCCCCTCCCGTCACCAATCTAAAAAAAACATAAATCAATATGATATACTTAAAAATGGTCTTCCAACTTCCGATTTCATTGTTACCTATACTCCTATACCACAAAAAATTGAAAGTTAGAACCACCCTTCCATACAGGTGATCTCAGATAATTTATGACCACAATACTATATTATATTGTACCCGTTCAATATCGACTAGAACCGAAATACTGTAAGCAAATAGTTTCAAGAATGTAAAGCGCAGAGCAGTGGTGTTCAAGGGACAAATGACACATACTTTCTTCCCTTTTTCTTTAAATTAAACAAACATGTTAAAACAATGGTTAGAATGCGCGACTACATCTGACTTAAGAATAGAAAATATTCTAAGTTCAAAACAGGAATCCTATCACGAGCAAAACCGTATTCGCATTAAATTTTTTTCGATAGTCAAAAAATAACAATTTATGTCTTGTACCCATTTTAGAAGAACGTGGTTAATCTTGCGTCGAGCTTTCCAGAACCAATGTCGAAAAAAGTGTTCTATCACTGGTTACAAATGATGTCTTCGAGTAAGTTGAATATTATGTTTAAATAATAACAGTTCAATTGATTTAATAAAAATATCCGGGGCACCAACTAGTCAGGAAATTGAATATATACTCGGTGAACTTCCTTACTCGTGTATATTATACATTTATTTAACTAATTAAATTCAACTGAATGAGACAAATATAAAAAGCAACTAAATACTTTTAGCAAAAAGTATTTGGATAATACTTTGTTTATGTCAGTAGTTAAATGTAAATTGTCATAATTTATAAAACCACCCATAGCTTTTACTACTGTTCAGTCTCACATCTATGATATTTATCGCAAAAGTTTTTGATCATTTTGCGTTATTTGTAAATTATATCACTCTTTAAAAATAAAAATAAAAAAACCTCTAAATATCAAATACTAAAATCTAGAAAGTTGTATTTCAATTAAAGTTAACTTTTTCTTGACAAACATTGATTTTAACTTTGTTTATCATTTCGAACGTTTTACAAACTAAGTTGAACCTTATTTTATTGGTTTTAGATTTGTATCGAAACAAAACTTAAACAAGTTTAAAAAGCGAAAAATGTGTACTGCTTTGCAATTTATTCAACTATAAGTAAACACTAACTCGGATTTAAGACTTAATCAAAAATCAACACACACGTATATTTTGAACCATTAAATTGAATAGATTATTGACTCTTTACATAATTCATAATTTAATCAACACGAACATTATAAAAAAGTATTAATTTTCGGTAGTTACGTAAAAGTGAACGAATTATTATGACCACGTTGCCGTGTCCATTTTAAGTAGCTGATCATTACTTAAAAATAAATATTTCACTGAAATTCAGTCCAAAATGTGTTTTAATTGTTAAAATATTTTTTTTTATTATAGAAAGGTTCAGCAAATACGACTACGGTATAAACGGAAATATGCATTATTACGGCATGAAAACACCGCCCGATTACAATTTGTCTAAAGTCACTGTCCCCACATTCATTTTACACTCAAAAGACGATAACTTTTCCGCCTCAAAGGTAATTGTTTTTTAGAGAGTAAAGGTAGTAAAATAAAGATTATAAATCACTTAAAAAAAAAAACCGCAGTCAAAATATGTATTTGCATTAAATCAATGGATTTATGACGACTGACTTTCCGACCTTCTTAAAAGAGTGAATAAACAGAAAAATGTATAGTATTCTTAAATCTAAAAATAACTTTCATTCATTGAAAATTTAACCGCTTTCAAAAAAAAATTTGTAATCATTGAAGTAAGTATTAACCATGAAGTAACTTTAAAAAATTATTTTTCTGATATTTTGAGAAAAAAAATTTTTTTTTCAAACTATTGCAAAACAAAGGCTATATATAACTCGTAAGTTACATTTGAAAAAAACTGAACTCAAATATTTGCACTATAAATAATGAGTTAGGGCGACTGACTCAAATTGAATCAAATTGTCTTAAAATAAACACGCAGTGAATTTAAAACTCTAGGTAGCCTATTTTAACTGGCGGGTTTTTACATAACATACAGTGTTTATATTTCACTAAAACTAATTTTAATTTTTTTCAAGGTACATTCTTCACATTTTTAGTACTCCATTTTGTTCTTAATTATTGTTATCGTTTATTATTTAATTTCGTATCAATTTTCTCATGTTTTACTCTAGGATGTGAAATGGTTGGCGAGTAAACTGCCGAACGTGAGAGACATTAACTATATCGATAAAATTAAGCTTGGGCACCTGAGTTTTGTGATGCACACAAACGTCGAACGAATCGTGAACGTTAGAATAAAGAATGCGTTGGCAAGAGCTTCGTTCAAGCAATAACACTATTTTAGTATTAATATAAACTTGAACGGTAATTATACATGTAAATTCAAGATGCAATTCTAGTATATAAAATACACGATTCACGTCATAATACGGTAAAAAAATAACGTACCTTCGCACTTCTTGGTTCTGTTTTTTCACCTAGATATTGTGTTTTTAAATTTGAGTTTAGCACAAATTGTAACTCTTTTTGCATACCCAGTACCTATGTCCTAAAATGTTTTGTTGATACTCCGGATGCAAAAATAAAACACTTACCTTTATATCAAAAGTCTGGTTTTAAAAAGTTCTTCTATTATATTATGCTTTTTTAACCAAACGAATCATTTTTAATAACACAAAACATGTAAGACCATTATGAATTTCGTTTGTTTTAATACTGCGTCAATTCATCAGTATCGCGATATGATTTTTAGTATTATTAACTATGGATTGTAATTATTATTGTTTTTTACCTACCTAAAAATAATATTATGTAAAAATCAAATAATTTGTTAAAGAGTAGATTATTAGATATGTATTAGATAGTAGATTTACATTGTATTAAAATATGTCACTAACAAAATTAGATAAATAAAACACGCTCAATGTTGCTAAATATTTTAAAAATAGAAACTATTTTTTTGTTTTATTATTCCAACTTTTTACCCTACGTTATAATATTATTTCCTCTACAATGAGCTTTATTCCAACGATTAGTTTTCAACAAACTAATTTCTCAGTTTTTAATGAAAACTGGAGCTGAAAACCTTTTCAGTCGAGTGTCGACATCATATTTATATAAGTCAAAATTGAACATTCAAAATATACGTGACCCAACATAATTACTCGCAATAAATTGTTACATTAAAAATCTACCAAACACTTGAGAATTGTATTTTTTTTTTTATTTCAAAATCAAATACATACCTATTATATACCAATAACATATTCAAGTAGTCCGGTGCAGTATCTTTTTTTTTTAATTTTTTTGTTTTTGGATGATAACTCAAAAAGTTGAAAAAAAACGCCTCATCAAATACAGGTCCAAAAACTTATCACAGGTATAAATTATTGTCTGAAAATATCTCCATTTAACCAACGAAATAATTGAGAAAAAATTTGAATTTTATTTAGAATGAAGTGGATTTAAAACGTTATACACATTTAAAATATCACTGCGCTGAACCATGAACGCATTAGGTATGTAAGTTTTGATCAAATTGTTTCATCTACTCCAATTGGAAATTACACGAGTTCATATGAATTTCATCTACAGGACTCACAAAAGGCGAAAACCACTATATTCAAACCAAAGTATAGTGTCGAACTCAAACTAAAAACCTACACCAAAATCGGCTCACGGTTTTTTTGTCCGTACGTAGTTTGATTGTAAATGCTTGATAATTGACATAAATAATATGTATTTAATACTTTACAATAAGCACTTAAAAAATTAAAAATTTTAATGCTCTCGCAACATAAAAGAAAAATATTATTCTTGAAATAATTAATCACAATATTTTATACTAAAAGTATACTATAAGGCAGAAATTTATTTCACACTACGATTTCTAATGGGGCATTAAAAGTGTAATTTCTACCACCGTAATAAAACACGAACAACAGAAAGTTTTAAAAAAAACTTTTTGTTAAGTTTTTTGTAATTCACGTCTATCTTCTTATTTCAATATTTTTTTTATTTTATGTTAATATTTTTAGTCTTATTCATTCTTACAGTATTATTTGTTTAGTAATACATTTGTTTAGATTCTCAGCTGTTCTTATACAGTGTTGTCTTTTTCTGCGACCGTTTTATTGGATAGAAAGATTGGTGCATTTGTCTTACAATAATAAAGTTTGGAAAAGTTTACAAAGACGATGCTTTTTTGAAACGCTTTTTAAATTTTTGATTATTTTTTTTAGTTATAATGTAAAAACGCAAGCAATTTAAAAAAACTCCAATAATGTAATAAGTACTTTAAAGTACTCCGAACTTGGTAAGTATTTGACTCATGAAACTAGCTCATATCGTAATTTTTGTAAGCACTCCATTGCTACCAGATTCAATGCAAACTTTAAACTACGAATTTTAAACCAGCGACAACGTACATCGACTTATTCCCAACAATACCAATCACCTAGTACCTACCTACGTTTCTATACTCAACATCTAAAATAGTAATAAAAAACCTTTTTTTAATGATGAAAGTATTGTTTGTAAGTAAAACAATTTACTTTGAATCATAGCAAAAAATATCGAATTTTTTTCAAAATACACACTTATTAGGACACATTGTGAGTATTTTAGACCACCATATCATATGATTTCCTTTGGGCCAATCCCATCTCAGTAGTAGCGTATCCAGGGTTCTAATGCTATCCTAAGCGCTTCCCAAAATTTCAGCCAAATTAAAATTTTTTATTTAAAACTCTATAGTTTTATTTGGTACATCGGCAAATTGTTTTAGTACGCCTATCATTATATACCGTTATAGTACTGTATCTGAAAATGATTTGTTTTGTAAATGTAAATTTGTATTAGTAACTATCAAAAAAAAACAAAATACTGTTCGGCCCTCCCATATGAAAAACCTAAGCACGCCACAATAATTATGCAGATGTAGGTGCAGTAAACGACCGGTCTTGGAGTGAAATGTCATTCATAACGATGTGCAATGCGAACGTTGATTATAAACATGTTCGTTAAACGTTTTGAACCTACATTTTAAGGAATAAGTATTAAAGTAACTTTTTTTTTTTTTTAAGTAGGCAAACCAATTGCAATCTGGTACTAGTACTGCCAGATCGGGTGATTTGTCGCTATTTTGGCTATATTTGAAGATTTTTTGGCGACGAAAAATTTCAAAATTCACATAGGAGGGATGGGAATTCGGTGGTTTAAAAAAATTGGGTTGGCTATATCAATTTACAATCTTGGTGATACCACTAGTCAACCACCCGGCAACCCTGTCTGCAGTACTATCGACTCATCAAACGTCACGGTACTATATTGCAAGTTCCTACATTATGAACCTTCACATCATACATTTTACTAAAATTTATTTTTTAAATTACGTCGATATATATGGTTAATAAAAATTATTAATAGCTAATACCAAAATCGTTTAACGATACAGACGGTTTTTCCGTCAGTATCGTTAGATTTCGAAATCGAAAAATTCACAACGCCCAGTTTATTATTGGCTGCAGTTACCTTGAATTATTTGTGCTTGAAAACATGCAAAAATATACGTGCATAATTATACGCGTCGTACATTACTGTCACGATGGTTTTTATACAATTTTTAATTCATTTAGAACTCACGCGGGAGTCAGTGTTCAAACGATTGTCGTTTATCGTTCTGCCTACTTGAACCAAACATTGCTTTCTACAAGTTCTGTACATTATTGAGACCAACGGTTTGTCGGTTTCCAATGTGTTATTTGAAATGTCCGACTATAGATTAATATTTGTTTTATTCAATGCTATGTTTGTTCTGGATGACATATAATTATTTGTCTTATTTTTGTATCGTAGTTACTGTGTCCGTACTAGAGATTTATAATGATTGTACACCTAGCATGGTATGCTCTAGGGTGTACATTATTATCAATAAACATACAACAAAACCATGTTTTTGCATTCACCACCGTAAGTATTATATTATTACTGTTCCATGGCATTTTTAATTTCCGTCTTAAATTTTTTGTATGTAGATTATTATGATTTTATTTCACAATCGAATAAAAATAGAGCAAATTTTAGACCCAATTTTTAAAAATCTTTGTTTCATAAAATTACTTTCTCCGGCTTATAATTTTTCTCCTCCACTTTTAAGCATACAATCTTTCTTTCCGGTGTTGTTTTTACCATCGCTCACTGCGACATCTTAGTTCGAATCGTAAAGATTTTCAAACCATCCTCTGACATCAATAAACATAATTATTTCTTAAGACCCTGAAATTCGAAACTTGTTGAGTATTTGATTTACTGAATTCGCTCGAAAAGTCAGAAAGGTTACTTTATTTAAATACTCTTAAATTTAAAGTGAAATACCTTTGGTACACGTTCCAAAACCAGTAACCTATTCCACGTCATAACATGTTTTTTTTCAACATAAATAGTAAATTATCACGTTTGTCGTTTGAATCTAAAAAAAATGTGTTTGTTATTTTTACTAGTATTTTTAAAAGTTTTCGTTTTTATTGTATTGTGATTCTTAGGCAGATCAAATAAAAAGTAACGGATATCCAGTTGAAATACACAAAACTGAAACCGAAGATCATTACATGGTAGGCTTGGAAAGAATACCATACAGCAAAAAAGCAAATTCAACAACCAGTGGTAAACCAATTATTCTTTTACACGGCTTGTATGGAACTTCAATGTATTTCACACTGAGCAATATATCTCTGAGTAAGTATTTTTTACAAACATTTCAACAAATGTAGGTACACGATGAATATTACAACTATTTTTAAAACTATATTTCATTAGAAGGACAAGGATCCTTTAAGATCCAATATATTAAGCACAAAAAAGATAGTTTGGGTGGATCAAAACTACAAAAAATTCGATTGTTTTCATTACGTTTTTTGTCACCTAATCGTGATTAGTTTTACTGTGTTTGTTATGATGCATTTTATTAATTTGTATTGCGTTTTTTTTTTTTTATAAACGTTATGAATAACGCTTGTTTAAACTCTCACATTAGATCTTAAAAAAAAAGATTTATAAGACTAGTAAAATCATACAACCATAGTAAATTGAACAAGCTAGTAAAACGTTTAAGTAAATTGGTCAATTTGTTAACATATTGATAGATAAAACATAAAGTATTCAAATCTTTACGACTGTTGAGTGCTTAATTATATACATATAACGTACTTAAATCATAGTTGTTCATACCATAAATTTAAAAATAAAATAACAACAAACCTATGAAAGTAATAAAATGTCTAAAACTTTAAAATATCGGTTTCCGAATCCATCAATTATAAATTACGGTTTTAAGTTAATTAACATTCAATTCTTAAACTTCAAAAATTATCAAATTATTTTCATTTTTGACATTTGTTACATATTGTAATTTCTGTATACGTAAATCCAAGTGAATAATGTTTTCTAAATAAGTAGTTAAAACAATAACTGTAATATATGAATACATACTTTACTAAACATAGAGAGAAAGAAAAAAATGTATTAAATGATTTTAATTGCATTAAAAACCAAAATTTGCTTTTATTTAATCAAACAATTATTGAAGCGTATTTTTAATTTGTATAAAGAAGTCACTCAGTCCTAATACGTGTAAATGAAGAAGAGTAAAATTTTTTTCATCAAAAAGATTTAAAATTTATAAAAGAAAATATTGACATTTTACCTATTTATAAGGTAATAACACTATCTACTGAAAATTAAAGCTTATCGTTATAATTTCGGTGTCAAATAAAAATCCATCTAAGTAAGCAGTATAATAGTAAGTCACTGGACTTTTTTGACCACTAAAGAATACGTTTTGGCTAGGGTACGTCTATGACATATTAAGGAGCAGAAATAATATACAGGGTGTTCAATGAGTATGGATTTTCTACGACTTAATGATCTTATTAATACACGATAACAAACAAAAATGTAAGTTAATACACGGTGAGAAATCATGTATTATCATGAGATAATAACAAATCAGTTATACTAAATTTCCAAATGATTAGATGTTACAATCAATATTATTTTTCTCCCTCTCCAGATTTTCCGAACATTTTGATCACTCTGTATATAGTTACTTGAAAAAATGTGGGCTTTTACAATGTTTGCCGTAAAATTTGTAGCACAACATAAATTTCCAACAACAAAAAATTGTTAAGAACAAAAGTCATCTAAATATCACACACTCGATCTTAAATCAAAGTAAACCATTATTAATCGTAATGGTTATTAAACCAAGGTTTCACACTGTCCGATGCTGGTTTTGATGTTTGGCTGCTAAATTTTCGATTAGCCGGTATATCCAAGTACATAGAAAATCCGAGAACTGGTTTGGTAACTCCATTGAGAAATGTGTCATGGGATTTTAGGTAAGAATTCTCTAAGTATATTAATTTAAAATCTTTAATTCCAAAAAAAAAAAAATAATAATTATGACCCTCTCGATTTATTGACTGTGAAACCATATCGTTTATACGCTAAAAATTTTTGTTTCCAAAACGAAAAAATAAGGATAATCCGTATCCTCCCTAACTTTCCCGTTTTCTCTATGCTCTTATGATCAATTTTTCAATGTACCTAGTTATAGTGTACCCCAAACAATGTTTGTAACCGAACACTAAAATCAGAATATTGAAGTTTCGTTAAAATTACACGATCAATAAACACGAAAAACTTTAACGTCAATTCTTAGGCCTAAGTTGTGCGTATACTGTATTGTTTAGCTGTATGTAACTAAAAATCAACACTTTTATAGTTTTGACGAATTGGGAATATACGACACGACTGCCGCGATCGATTACGTTTTGAACAATACTGGTCACACAACGGTGCACTTGGGCGGTTATTCTTTTGGAGGGACCATATGTATAATCGCGCTAGCCGAAAGACCTGAGTATAATGACAAGATTGGCAAATTGGTATTAATAGTGCCGACGGCCAGATTGAAGTACTACGACCAAAGAATGCAAATTTTTAAGAGATTCCCCTATTTGTTTGATGTAAGTGGGCTTATTATATTACATAATATTCTCGGTAGGTGTATAGTTTGCAATTGTTATGTATATATTTTAAGAGTTTCGATGCCTAATAACACAATCATACATAGGTACCTATATATTTTTTTAAAAATTGAACATTCTAAATTGTTCAAAAATCATTTTAAGACCAACTTAGATATTTTTTTTAAACTACATATTGTTTATTATTTCAGAACTTATGAAATCCCGTCGCAATACTTAAACGGATTAAAGTTACATAGTGAATATAGGCGTTTATGTACCTTCCATTAAAAAAAAAAAACCATATAAAATTATTATAATCCGTTTTTCCGAATTCCTGTATGTACCAATAGTAATCGATATCAAAGATTTTGTTTCTTAATAATATTGAGCGTTTACATAAAAATAATAATAATAATAATACATTATATACATTCATTAAAACCAGTTAAGCCCATAAAGGGGTTCTAGGATAGCAAGTGCTTCCACAAAATGTGGTTTATTATTAAAAATGGGGAAATTTTAAGTGCCGTACATACATTCTGCTACCCCTGTTCAAATTTGAGTGTGCGCCACTGATTACAACTTAGAATTAGAATAGGGTTGCCATAAAAGTTCAAGTACTGACCGGGACATTTACAAAAATAATTTGAACAACATTTTTTTTTTTTATAATATTAAAATTATATAATTATATATATATATGTAGAATAAAATAATAATAATATTGAATTATGAAAGAAATTAAATTAGAAGATACATTTGATTAATGAAACATTATTTATTTATTTATTTTGAAATATTATATTTTTCTGACTTTTTCACCTGTTTCAATAGCTCTGGTTTTCCCATAGCATACGTATGAAATTCTGAACAAGTCATTTTGAAATTAAATTTGCATTGAATGATACTTTCTACAGTTTCTACTTGAAGACGGTTACGTTCTTTTGTCCACTGGGCCATTATCAGTGAAAATATCCTTTCAACATTAGCGTTATGACCAGGAATAGCATATAAGTATTGGCACATCAAAATTAAATTACGTTTTCTTTCCAATACATCAGTTTTTTGAAAGAAATGTAACCATTTGTCATGCATATTTTTTTTATTCCAATCGTCATCAAATTTCTGTTTGTCAATGAAGTTTTTAAGATACAATATTTCTTCAAAGCAACTATCCGTGATATCAATTCCCTTTTCTATTAAATAAGTTATTGTCTTTTCAACATCTTGCCATTGCAGCGAAGAAGTAAGATCCATCCATGAAAAGACCTCAAATTTTATAAGAGGGTTACTCCACTGTTGTAAATACTCCCGTGCCGTTTTGTAATAATTATCGACTTCTTTGTCGAATAATTTTGTCGAAACAAAAAGCTGAGCATCGTCTTTTATTTTATTATATTCAATTTTAGTTTTGATTCCCAAAAAGTTAGCTTCGGCGCGTTCTGAAAGTGTTTGTTCTAAATCGTTTTTAATTTTTTTGACTTCTATAAGGTAATATCATATTTTTCTATTTTTTTGATTTGTTTCTCAAATAAAAATGTTTGACAATGTAAAAACAAAAAATAAATTTGTGACAACGGATTGTTGAAAAAATCGATTATTGCTTTTGGTGGTCTTGTTTCTTCGAGAAAGAAATTTTTTAGTGGTTCCCATAACTGTAGAATAAGTTCAATTGCTGGCAACGAAGACAGCCATCGAGTTCTCGAATGAGACTGTAAATTAGCGTAATGTACATCAGCCTCCTCACAAAATGATTTAAGACGTTCATTTCTTACAGTAAATATGGAAAAATATTTATAAATTTTAAGTACTATAGACTCCACGTCGACAGAAAGTACGTCAGCGGATGTAGATGCTGTATTATGTAAAATATGAGCTGGACAACCTATGCCTTCGATATCTTTAGATAATATGGATTGAAGTTTAAAGTAAACATTGTTTGTTCCATGTCTGTCTCTCCCACCAAAATTAGTATTTGTATTATCTGCACTGTACGCGATTAGTTTATGTAAAGAAATATTTAAATTATTTAATGTGTTTATACAAAATTTCACTATAGTCTCTGAAGTTTCATTTTCCAAAGAATTAAGCTTTATTAATTTTAATTGCATACCTTTTGTTTCGGAAAAATATTGAATTATAAGAGGAAACAATTTTTCCGCATTATGAATGCTAGCGTCCGTAAGAACTCCATAGAAAGGAACTTGTTCAATCTCTTCTTTAATTGTTTGCAAAGAATGTGGTGCCAATATATTTTTGATGATTGCTGTTGCTTTAGTCCGCGCAGTTGATTGTTTCGCGGCAATTTTTGAATCTGGATAGAGTTTTGAATTAAGTTTTGTGTTACAATCCAATGAATTAAATGATTGATGGTGGTTAACAACTTTGTAAGATGTTGTTAATTCTGCGGCACAAACTAAAATATCTTCTGGAGTGTTTTCCTTAACCATACATTTTGAAATATCTTGTGAAGAGGACGCTATCGATGTATTGGACTTATGAGTATTAGACTTATTGTGGTCATGTATTGAAGTCTTACCACTGTGACTAATGGAAATAAATATATTGCATATTGTGCAATGTGCTTCGTATTCATTTCGACCCCTTTTTATGAACGACCATTCTTTGGTGAAATTATCTGAAAAATGACACTTTCTCTTTGGCATTGTTGACTATTTGTAAATTGTAAAACTAAACAATAATGCATAAACTAACGTCATACGAAAATACAAAATCACGATAAACGAGAGTAGACATCATACGACGTTGGTTAGATTCGAACTAATATGAACTAATGCGAACTCATTACATGTATATTGACTGACGAAGTGACGCCCGATTGTGTATCATATTAGTATTTTTGTATGTTCTATATTTAACTAACCATAATGGCATAATAGCACAGTTCAATTATTATTATCAGTGAAGATAAGATAAGAGTGTCCGATGTGAAATCTATGGTTTTAGAATACAAATATAATTTTTATAAAAATATAATTTAATATAATTATTGGTACTAATATTATTTACACATAACCGGGACTTTTGTAGACTCTAGCGGGACGACCAGGACCGAAGTCATGAACTGGTGACATGTCCCGGTGTACCGGGACGTATGGCAACCCTAAATTAGAATCGTAAAGTTAGCGAACGAAACTAAAACAACTAATATTTTTGTTTTATTTTTCAGTTGGCTTTGAAGGGTAGGGGTTACGTGCCTAAAATGAAACAACCGGACAATCAATGGTTCGGACGTCAATGTAGAAAGAACGGTCTGATGAAATTGATTTGTTATTTCGCAATGAGTCAAGTACAAGGAAATTATATACCTATGGAATTCGTACGTACAAATCATTTCAATATTATTGTTCAAAAACATTAATAAACGGTTGAAACCGTTATTTTGCCGATTTTTCAAACGTATATTTTCGAAATTATGTCTTGTCAGTAAGTACGTAGGTATCGAAATAGTATTTAAAAAGACGTTATAGCGACCGCATTCAAATGGTTCTGTTGGGCGATTTCAAAACAATTATGGGTATTTCGAACATTGATTACTTAATGTATTTTTCTTTCGAGTGATTTAGATACACATTTTAGGTACCTAATTTAAAACTAGTTTTATTTTGATATCATATTTTTTATGAGCACGCACTTTCAAAATTCAGTATATTTTCAGTCTAGTCTGAACATTTTGCCCGAGACCAAATTATTCTGCAAGCAATCATAACAAAATTTTCGTTTTTAGAGGAAAACGTTACCTACTCACTAAGTAACGATTTTTTTTTTCGACATTATAAATCTGTTTCAACATTCAAATGAGTTAAAAATATTTGTAATTGTTTTAAATTGTTGCATTTGATTTTAAAAAACTATTGAATTTGCTTATCAAAAAACTCTCGTTAGTATAGAAAAATTTTTCCTTTTTAAAATATAATTAAAATCGTCTCTTTTTTTTTTTTTTTAACTACACACAGAATGATACTGTTCCGCGGAAAACGTTTTTAACTTTACATTTTAGTACAACGTCCTTATTTAATCTTAAAATATTTTTAATACAGTTTCTATGAAATAAGTACCTGTTGTAACTTTTTTTAAAGTTAAAAATTGTTTTCTTTTTGTTTTAGAAAGCCATGGAAATGTTGATGGCGTATCCACAACCAACTTCGGTCAAAGTCATGACTCATTATCATCAGCTTATTTATGAAGGTAAAACCAACCGTTATTGATTATATTAGTAAGGTTATTTGTTATCGTAAGATAGAATTTTAGTTTACAATTTACCCATCCTTTATAATATTTAATTTGATAGCACTAGTAAGTTTTTATTTTAAAACATTAAAATGTCAAAACATGAATAAAATTTTGAATGGAAAAATTGTATACTTATAAATAATTATAATATGCACAACAACAATTGTCTAGGGTATAACGTATCAAATACAACATGGTTTTTATAGATTGGTTTTAAATTTACAACATCGAATCTAGATAAATACAATTCCTACTAAAAATAATGAATAAGTATTATGAAATACAAAACACTGTCACAACACTGAATAACGCGATCACCGATCTAAGTGAACTACTGATTGGAAAATAAAAAATTATTTTCAACTACTCAAAAACAATTATTATGGACGGGTTGATCAAAAATTTTTTTCTATTTGATTGAAATCGTTAATAATATATGTTATAAATTTCATTGTGCTGTTCATGTCGTTATTGCTGAGATTTAAAATAAGTCTTGTTCATAAACAACGATGGTTCCGAAACGCGTTACCTATCTATAATTTGGTAAATTCCAAACAACATCCAATCCATATTAATCATTCGGTTTTTTTTTTTTCTTTCTTTATATTTTTACAGTTTACAATGAAATCATGTCACAGATTTTATTTTTAAAAATGTATCATGCAATTTTTAGATTATTTCCGAAAATTCGATTACGGAGAACTTGGAAATATCGAACACTACAACTCTCTTACTCCGCCTGAATATGATCTATCCAAAGTCACGGCGCCGACGTATATTTATCAATCAAAACATGATATTATGGCTCCACCAAAGGTATGTTAACGCTTTACACGTCCTATGTACGTTGAATTGTTTTGTAGTAATGAAAAATATAACAAAATTACAAAATAACAGTGATTAATAAAAAACTGACAACTGTAATTTAAAAGTGACAATAATGTCTTCATTTTTTTGTGATTTCAGGACATGCAATGGTTAATAGATAGACTGCCCAACGTCAAAAACGTTACAATGGTGAAGAAATTTAGTCACATGTCATTTGCTATGAGTCCATACGTCAGACCCATTAATCTTTTGATAGCAAAGCATTTATTGGAAAATAACGATTAAAATAAACGCATCTACTCGTATATGTAATACAATGTTAAAAAAATTTTACTGTGCAAATTATGAATATAAACTGAATAAATGTGCAGTACAAACTACATTGTATAGTGTTATAGTGTTACTAATTAGTTACCTACTTTTAATATTCTATTAAAATAATGTTGTTGATGGCTTTGTTTTGTTACATGCAACGTTTTTTTACTTCAACGGGTATATTTGTTAAGTAGGTACCAATTTTTTTTTATACATTGACGACTGTTACGCTTCGATACGGTTCGGAAACAGAATACGTTTCTTTTGCAAAATTTAGACTTATAAATACAAACCTGTAAAGTGAAGTAATAATTGTAAACCTAGTAAGGGTTATAACAAGATAGATAGATATTTCGCAAACAATCAAATTGTACACATATAATTTAATTCAACAAGTTGTCTGCGCACTTTCTTTAAGCCATTGTTGGTAATTAATGTGTTAATTTCTTTAAATATCTACACTACAACAATCACAAGACAAGTACAAATATTAATTTGTCTTTGTCGCACTGGATTTTATGATGCAAAGATGGTCTCAACCGCTCCATAAATTAGTAGGGTTGTACTTATCCAATTTTCATTCTAAAAACGGTTCTGCCCTCGTTATAATTCGTTATAATCGTCTATTATGATTTTAAAAAATAATTTTTGAAAATATTTATTTTTAAATAAACAAATAATAACCAAAATATCCTAATATATTAAGCTGCTAGACGACCGTGTAACGGCTGGGTTTCCTAAATGAAATTATGACGTTATTTGATCAATGGCCGTTAAACTATGAAAACTCGTTTATTTGCAAAATTATCTTGTAAAAACTTATCAAAGTTGGTTCTAAACCTACCAAAATAATTACAATCGTGGAAATACAAAATTATGTTTTTTAAAATAAAATGATAACGAAATCTTGGGCCAATCTATTCAACTATATATTATTCTGTGACTATAAAATAGATTATATTATAAACTATAATTATATTTTAATTATTCTAAATTATAATAACACAAAATCATTATAAATTAAAGTTATATTATATAATTCTATAATTATTATATCATATAATAATTTTTCTAAATTATTATAACGCCACATTTCAGACAAAAACCAGCCGAAATTCGTTTATTTTATCCACAGTGGTACCAGGATCGCATGAATTGTACGAAATAGCACGAATCTGACGTGTTTTTATCCATGCGACTCTGGTACCGAAAATGGATAAAATAAGAATTTTCTGATCCTTTTTTCGCCTTGGCGGCGGCGCTGGGGCGTGGGGAGGTGTTATTTATAAAATTCAAACGTTGGATCGTGCGACCCTGTTACCAAAAATGAACAAAATACGAATTTTTGTATCGTTTTTTTAGCCTTAACGGTAGCAGGGGCAGGTGTTTTATATTAAATCAAGATCCCTCAAAGTACCATTAGGGACACATCAGAAAAGGTACTGACTTTAAAAATCGGAATATTTTTACTACTTTAGTCGAATGACGTATACCAACATAAAATTACTGGACAGTTACAGTTAATTTTAATCTAACATCTCGTTAATGGTTTTACGAAAAATTTCTAACTACAAGGGGTAGGTATATTTTTATATTCCGTATATTTTTACGGACTTTTTTCAACAACAACCGAAATGACTCTTCGTACTCAACGCGACGTACAAATTTAAAATTGTTCGTGAAAAGATTATTAAAATAAAATTAGTTAAAATCTGGTCTGCATAATATGTTTCACCGCTTGTTCGCAGTCTTTCATCAACGACTTTTACAAAGCTGAAGTTATATTATACAACGAGTCGCAAGTGAAACACATCACGTTTTTGAGAGATTCAATGGATTAGATTAAGAGTTTGACGTTTCGTATTTAATTTGGAAATCATTGCTTTTAAAAGTAAAAATCCTAAGTGAATCGTCGTCAGTGTGACCCCCATACAGCAATTTTTGGAAAATACATCAAACACTATTGTACACGCTGTATACAAAGTTTCAGTGTTTCCTTTTTATATTTATATATATACGTCGTGTGAACTTTAAATATATTAATTTTAAAAAACCAATTCAACAAACGTTTCCCGGAACCCATCGGGTTATATAATGTAAAAATTATAAACAACATTGTACCAAGAATAGTGTTTATCATAAGATCGATAACTAAATTATTTTAGTTTATAATTTTGTTCTGTGACATCAGGTAAAAAAATTACTCGTTACATAAATCAATACAACCGTTTATTTTGACTTTTAATATTGGAAAATACTTCTTTTTTTTTTATTTTTTTTTATGACCGTAAAGTTGATTGAATTTATTACTTTACGCTAGAAAATGAATGTAATTAAACACCTACTGTTGGCCTTGAAGTGAGCTACAAATATACTTCAAAGCAACAACTGTGATTTTACTCTTCCAATATATTATTATATTTTGAATAGGTACACGCATTTTTATCCCTGAAAGTTCGGCCATCACTACGAATGAATAATTTTACAATATGAGATAAGTTTACTATTATTTTGAAGTCACTTTATTTTTGTATTCTTTTTATATAATATTTAGGTATCGTTATAGTTGTATTTGTTTTAATATTTGGGTAGTGTTATTTTTTTCTAAAATGAGTATTTATAAAATGTATTTTTGGATTGTCGTGACGATTGTTTTCGCAACACAATACTACGTGTCATCGTTAGAAACCGTAAGTTGCATTTTGTTACACTAACAATATCGTAAGCGATCCATGTTAATCATTTTGAGTGTGCTTTTGCGAAATTGTAATTACTACCAACACGAAACCGTTTCCGAAAAATTTCTCATTATTATAAGGCTAAAATTTGGCCATTTTTATGATCTTTAAAACCAGTTGTTTTTTAAACACAAATTTTTATTCAGACATTCCCAACTTTAAAATCGTAAATTTTACATTGCTTTTTTTTTAACTCTCTGAGTTTATAGAAGCGTTTTCAGGCATGGTGATTTATGTTTATGAGCAAATTTACATTATAGTATTGTTTTCAACAATTCTGCAGGACTTAATTTTTTTATTTTTTTTTTTATTTACTTTAAATTTTTCACTAACATTTTTTATCAGCTGTTCGTTTATTTCGCACTTTTGTAATTGATTTACACGTAAACTTTTGGACAAGTGAGATACTGTAAAAATAACTGGTAATAGGTAAATACAACTTTATTGAATCTTGATGCAATCTTTTCGAGAGAAATTTATTTATTTATTTTTTTTTTTTTCAATTATCATTTTTGATATTTAACAAATGCATTTTTTTTCCTTAAAACCGAAATTTATGATTAGAATCAAGTACAAAACACAACGAAGTTAGTCACCTTATACGTTATTATCAGTGCTCGACAAGGAATGCGGGGGGGGGGGTGGAAGTAGTATTCCTTCATTTTTACATAATATTTTAGAGAGCCCCCTTCAAATTTACCATCCCTTGTGGTCTGGTATAGGGAAAATCCTGTTGTTTTTTGTAATTCGAGCACCTACATGATTATAACGTTTGTGTTACAAAAATACAATCATTTATTTTGTGACCCGTACACCTGACACTGCACCGTTTACTGTTTTATATACTTATAAAGTGGCACAGAATTAAAGGTCATGGATACCCGTTTAAACTGTACGAATACCAAAGTAAAGACAGCAATTACATGTTGGGTATGGAGCGAATTCCGTACAGTAGACATGGTAATAAAACCGTGGGTAAGCCCGTGCTCTTGTTGTCCGGCATGTTCGCTACATCCATCGTGTACGTATCGCACAACAAATCGCTCGGTGAGTATTCGGTTCACATTTTATACTATTTTTAATGAATCACGTTGTTCAACATCCAATAGGAAGTGAAACCCCGAAGGGGTACGACTTTTGTTTTTCTTTTTTAGACAGACGAACCGTCTAAATCAAGTCAAAACAGTGTTAGAATCATAGAAATATAAACCTATATGGACTGCGCGTATCTCATTATATTAACACACAAGTGTACGTGTCGCCGAAAGAGCAATCACGAATGAAATATTTTTGTACTTTTTTTCCATGAAAAATAATGATTTTATCAGGATTTAGGCCTATCGTTACGTACTTTTCGTGGAACAATCAAATTAAATCATTTTTCATCCGTTGTTATTTTGGCAACTCAATTTCACATCAAAGCGCAGTCCATATAAGTTTAAATGTTTAAATGGTTAGAGTTGATTGTCGAGATATTTGAGTAAATTTCCTTAACAGCCGAACTGCACACAGCACATATTGCCTAAACAACAATTTTACCAGTGTTAGACAAGAACAAAATCACTCGTCCGGATAAAATATGTACCTAGTTGATTTTTGTCCGTTTTTCATTTTATTCGAGGCTACCTATTCTTCCGTTCCATAAACTAGTTCAATAGTCAACTGTATTGTGATCGAAACTTTTATTTCCACTATTAACCTACCTATATAACGTTAAAATATAAACTCAATTCTTTATATTAATCGGTATGAAAAAAAATGTATATATTTTGATGTTTTATCTAAATTTTATATACGTGCCTCAGGGACGGATCTAGAAAATATTTTCGGGGGGGGGGCCCGATCAATCAAAAAAAAAAAAAAAAAAAAAAAAAAAAAAAAAAATTTATTTTTATAATTTTTTTTTTTTTTTTTTTTTAAAAATTTCGGGGGGGGCCCGGAACCCCCTTGCCCCCCCTCTGGATCCGTCCTTGACGTGCCTATTACGTATTTATTAGATTCTGAATGCAGCAAAAAATGTATTGGTTTAAACGTTATGCATGGTATTGTGTAGTGTTTTTTTATATGTAATAAAACCATCAGACCATCCTCAAAAACGCTCTGAAAAAAACAATCCGGTAAAAAAAAACTACCCTAAACATATTATAGCTTAAAACTATAAAATGTACGGTACAAACAAAACAAAATTCAATTTTTTTTTTTCAACGTTCAAATTTTTTCTATACCAACTTAAGGCGATCCCCTTAGAACATCAAAAATTTAGAGAACTTTACGGTTATAAGTGTAAAGAAAATTGAAATGTTTTGTATTAAAATCCGTCCATATTTAGTACAAGCTTGAAAACTTAAGAAATTATGTTATTTCGGTACGATGCGTGATAATGTCTTTGACGTTTTACAAACGTTTCAAATATGAGCGTAAAAATATTATAATAGCTTAATAGATAAATATAATAATACACAAATTCATGCAATTTTTACAAATTTTGAGAAGTTCGTACAATTCAAAAGTGGTTTAAATTTCAAAGAGTTTAAACCATTTTCAAAATCGTTATCAAAACTTTAATATTAATCAACTTTTCAGTTCAGCCTTGAGATTGAAAACATATTTTTTTATGTAGGGTTAAGAAATTTTTAATAGAATAAGAATTGATTAACAAACGACTGAATTGTTTTTTTTTTTAACCTGTAGTAACAATATCAGTGGCCTTTGATCCTTGTCTTGCTTTTGAATTTTCAGTTTTTGATACTTTAGAAAACAGGTGTGCTTTACCCAAATGAACTTTGACGAAATTATTATTAGTACTTACCTAATTATTTTACTTTATTCTTCATAGAGATTCTGCATCAGAATTATGTATTTTTTATTATTTTATTATGAACGCTATTCATATTATAGGTTTTTTACTGTCAGATGGAGGATTCGATGTTTGGCTTTTCAATTTTAGAGCAACTGGTATGTCAAAAAAAGTGAAAGATCCTAGGACAAATAAAGCTCCCAATCTAACTAGTATAAATTGGGATTTCAGGTAAGAGCATTTTTAAATGTACATATTAGAAAGTTGTTTAGTACTTCGTATATGAATATAAATTATTTCGAAAACAATGAAAATTTAATTTTGCTAAAGAACAAATGACTTTTGTCAAGTCAAATGATTAGTTAACGTGTTCATTAATGATAAATAACTGTATTAAATTGGGTATACAACATAAAAATTAATAACTTATTTCGTATAGGTACCTAAATATATTCAATATTATTTATTAATAAATAAATACTAACTTTCGATCAATTAAAAATATAGCTTACATACAGGACGATTTGATAGGTCAAAGGTAAGTGGGGTATGGAGTTAAAGAGAAGAGAGCCAGATCTCTGATATCTACAATTATTCTAGAAGTCAGTGACAGTGTGGTGAGTGGAGATGGTGGCGTGTTATCGGAGTGCAGGAATGCTTAGTTAAGGGCATGAGCATGGGCAAATACTTTAATTGAAATTCTAACTTCAAATTCGAAATGTTTACCAATTTTGAAGTATAACATAGATTTTTTTTTTCCCCAAAATGTTGTGCCTTTTGGTACGCTTCACAAATTCATAGACACACTGAATTCGTATACTTAAAATCAACATTTAATTCATTGAATAACCCGGTGTTCTTCAGATTCCTTTGATAATTATTATAAACTATAACAACAATAGTTAATACTTATTACTAATATATCAATAGAAAATAATATGCTATTTCGATAAACAGTGTATGTTGTATGCGTGTATTAACTACTTATAGATTATGACTCATACCTAAATCATGTAATACAATTGATAATAACTATACTGTTCGAAAAATAAATATTTTGTTTGAATTCAAAAAACAATACCTACTAAATATTATTCATGACTAGATGCCATATAACACCTCGGGTAGTAAATATAATGTGTTAATATAATAAAATGTTGAACGTACGTGCGCATAAAGAAACATAAACACGTTGAAAAATGTATGTAGGTAGTTCATAAGTTCTAAAGTAATTTTTAAATATGTTTGTACGAATTGTCAAATAATTCGAACAATGTACTAAACGTACAGAAAACATAGTTAACTTAAGTGGGTGTTTATTGTAGTAATCGGATAGGTACAATAAATTAAAATAACACATACTGACCACCGAACTTTTAAATCTTTCAGCTCTTACGGCCCACCCAAGAAAATTTTAAACTCCCCCGTCCCCGTAAACAGTGTTCCGGTGATCAAAATCCCGGTAAAAATTTGAATCAATATCTAAACGCTTCGGACTTTGAGTATTAAAACTACTTACTATTTTCATATTCTAATGCTCTCATTAATTTGAATTTATCCCATCAAAAACTCCTATGTTACCATGTATAAACCACGTATTCTATAGTCAATCGTGTAATAAGTATTGTTGAACTGAAACGTTTAAACATCGACGGATCTTATTAGAGTGAAATTAATTTAAGATTCGATTTTTCTCAAATCCAAACTGAGTGCACAATCTTTCGTATGTCTCAAAGAACAATTCCTAGGGTTATCGTAAGGGTGTTTTCAACACTATTATACTAAAAGTATTACGCCTTTCATTAGACATCCGTGAAATTTGTGTGTACGTACATAAGTCATTTGATGTGAAATAGAGAAAACATTATATGCTCAGTACTCGAACACGAAAAATAGAGTTGTGAAACTTACGAGTTACAAAAATGGTTAGCAATTTATTACAGATACAGTACGTATGGTTAAAGCTAGCTCTGTAATGATTCATTTTGTACCATTATGTAAATTTCAAATAACTGTTTTGTTGTTCTAAGTTTTCACGAGATGGCCGTGTACGATTTGCCAGCTGCTATTGACCTGGTAATAAACGTCACCGGATATTCTAAAATTGACATTGGTGGTGTTTCTTTGGGAGCAACTCTGCCTATAATGTTACTGTCTGAGAAACCCGAGTACAACGAAAAAGTCAGAAATTTAGTGCTGATGGGACCAGCTACTAGATTGGGATCTCAATACAGGGGTGTACAGTATTATTTCATAAGAAGAAGTCTCCAGAAATTTTTGGTAGTACACATAATTTTATTTAAAAATTACCATTTAAATAATTTCATTTTTATTCTTTTTCTCGAAAAACCATACAATTTTGATCAAAAATGTCTATTATAGTTATCCATAGTGAATTGGTGAATCAGTGACGTAAATTTCCTTGACTTCAAATGACGTATGATCACTCAAAAAGTGTAACGTTTTCTGTAATAATATTATGTCAGTACCGACCATTTATTAATAGGACTATAATATAGGCGATTCAACTGTCATATGGGTGAATTTTGTTTTTTATATTTGTTCCTTTTTTGTTTGAAAAACGAGATTATCCTATAGGTCGGACAGAAGCCCAAATTTTCGTTCAATTTGTAAAAAATCACTAGGAATGTACATTTAAAACTATAAAATATTGGCACTATTTGAGTGAATATTTTAGCATCCACAATTAAAATTTTGAAAATCGGAATTATATATATGCGAAGAGTGCTCTACATATGAATCATAAAAAGTTATCAAAATCCGACTATTCTATATTTCTATACAGGGCGTGAGAGATTTTCCTGTGATAATTAATAAAGTATACCTATAGTGGGCAAATTATTATTTACATTTTTATGTACCTAGGTTAGTATACACCTACTTATTTCATGAAGTTATGCCTTTTTTTTATATTTCCTTTTAGCGGTCTAAAACCAATTATAAATCTCGCTTCATAACGTTTGTCAAAGATCCAGATAACGCTGTGTATGGGAAGTTCTGTAGATATAGAATTTTGGGATCTTTTTGTGTTCAGGGTATGAACATTGTACAAGGAATAACAAATCCACTTCATACGGTACGTATTCAACCTATAAATGTGATATATTTTACTTTATTGTGAAAAAAAAAACTCGAGTAAAAAAAAATTAAACCGCCTTTGTACAGTTTTTTACGATTATTAGAATAATAAAAATTAAAATAATAATATTATTTAGATACTGCTTTTTTTAGGAAACAATCGTGGACATGTACACAACGTATCCACAACCCATATCATTGAAATGTTTGAAACATTTTTTCCAATTATTAACATCAGGTAATAATAATCGGTAAACGATTTATGTAGAATAGATAATCAAAATGTTCATAAGTCCATCTGGAATGAGGAATATAAAAAACGTATGAAATAAAACGACCAAAACACGGAGCGCAAAATTTTCAAGAGACCAAAAAATAAGTGCATAGAATACTGTACAACAGGCATGTCAAACACGCGGCCCGCGG
>CM029357.1:13998970-14019580 GCA_017140985.1 Hormaphis cornu
AAATTGTTGACATTTTATATTCTATAATTTTTTTTCTATAAACGCTCATTTCTGAATTAAGTAAAAAAAACTATAAAACTACCCCTATCGTCCAATTTTCAACCCCAAGTTGGCACGGGTTAACTTTGTTTGTTTGAGGTGAAATTTTTTTTGGTTGGTTTTTACATGTATATAAACAAATTTGGGGGGTGAGACCAAGGAATTTCTAAAAGAAATTTTTCATAATCAATGACTAAGGACCACCCTATTACACACACTAACAGACCTCTTATCATGTTCAATTTTTTCCATCCTTTTCTTCTTTAGTCTTCCTCTACTTTTTTTTCTTTCAACGTAAATTTTCATAACCATTCTTGCTGCTTCAGATTCCTCTCTCCTCATCACAAGCGAAAAACCATCTCGGTCTGTTTCCTCTCATTCACTATAGATACAACACCAATACTACCTCTTATAATAATAATATATCCGTTCCTTATTCTATCTTGTCACTCCACTCGTCCATCTGAGCATTCTTGTTTCTGCCACACCCATATACTCTGTCCTATTCTCCTGTAAAAATACTCGTCCCCCAACCTCAACAAATGAGTTAAGAACGTTAGGAAATCTAAGAACCCTCGAGAGACGTCCCAATATGTATTAGTTGTATTCCATTGTTTTCTCGCAAGGCCGCACTGCCAACCGTGGCTTTCCATTATCACTAATTTATTTTGCAATATGATACGAGCCGTACACATGAAACTTGCTTTGAAATGCAATAACGCTAAAATAAAAAAAGGTTGTATATAGTCATTAGTACCTTTTTTTTTTTTAGTTTTATCTAATTAGAATTTATCGTGCGTTCATCGTAGTTTTCCTAATGAAACATGAGCGGTTGAGTATTCTACTGACCAACATCACTCAGAATCATAATTCATAATTATCGTAAAAAATCCATCAAACAACAGTTCCCAAATCAGTAATTCTCCTACAGGGAAGTCTCTATGTAGCCTACTCCAAATAAGCTTTCTATTTAACCCGGAAGTCACCATTCCTTTAAGTAGTTGTACCTACTAAAAATTAAACGTAAATCAACTAAATTTTTATTTTGACTTTGGTATATTGCATTGTAATCATAAAAAAAATGTAGTGTCACAATTCAGCACAATTGGACTACAATGCCTTTCCAAGTAAATTATTTAATATATTATAACAATATTTTATTAATAATTTTAGTTCATACGGGAGACTAAGACAACTCTAATATCACAACTTTACATTGAATTTTTTAACATTTTTAACTTGCCTTCGTCTTTTTCATGGATCATTGTGGAGGGTGTTTGTTGGGAAGAAAAGCGTAGGGACATTTAATAATTAGCTATACACATTATTAATAATATAATCAAAAGTAAGCTGTAGGTAATTGTAATTTAAAAAATTGGAACAGACAATAAACATTTACCTGCATTCTAAAGACGACTCAATGTTGATCATAGGTGTTGAACACGAAGCTTGGCAATCTGTCTTTATGTTGTTTGTTTTAATTATTATAGGTAATTAAATCTGTTAAAAATTTAAACTTTTTTTTATATGATAACAATCTTAATGTTTTCATCTTTGTTAAAAAGTTATTAGTTGCTCTAATTTTCTTAATTTATGGTGTTAGCTTCGCTAAGAATTATGAAAAAAGTAAGCTGTTATAACGTATAAAACAATCTATGATATTCTTAAACAGCAAGTGTACGTGGTCTATATGCATTGGCTCCAGTTTTTTCAACAATATCATTAATTACTGAATAATGAATTGAGTATTTATTAAAAAAAACGTGCTAATACCCACTTTACTACGACGTAATTAAAAGAACGTGTATACACGTATTAAATATGAATAATATGTACACATTATATAGCAAAAACAGATAACTATATATAGGTTAATATGAATCCTCAACAAAAACCAAACAGCGAGGATATCGTACACATCTACTAAAATGTATTGAAAGAATCGTACGAATTTGGTACTAAGTACTTTAAACAAAAAAAGTGATCATACTTGATAGAAAACATTTGGATGTGCTGGAGAAACGTTACCCCAGCATCCCATATGAATTTTACGAAATTTTAAGATCCCACAACTTTTGAAAATTGCCGTTAATTCATACGAATAACATAATAATTGCTTATGTAAAAAAAACTGAATTCATCATGTGAAAGCGCTGGTGTAACGTGCGTCGAAAAATTACCTGCAAGTTCTAGATCCCATTACAAATAAGTCAGCCAATCTAAGTAAAGAAAACTTGGTTATGTTTGCTCTATCTTTACCGTCTAAAAACTCATTACCTTCACCCCTGATCCATTTGACAATACTTTTTTTTTACTTGGCTTTCTGAACAAGGCGTAAGACAGACGTGGTCACAAATTGATATTTGTGTGTTCTATCTTTGTTGGCTGAATATTTTGTACACGAATCCCAGAATATTTTCATTTCTTCCATAAACTACTTAACAATTTGTTGTAGGTATGCGGGTTAACATTAATATTCTGACGCCCGAACGAAAATCCCCGAACTTTTATTAATCGACACCCCCTAATTTGGGTAAAATATTCTTTATGTTTCCGGATGGGTTGTTGAAGTATTACAACCGTAAAAATTAACACAATTTTTTATAACAATACATTTTAATTCGCTTAAGGACGAAAAATTTTACGGTATCGAACATTGCGGATAACAATCACAATACTCGACTGATGTTAAAATTTGATTGAACCGATTTAGAGAGATGCACATAATGGCAATAGGCTATACCAGAGGTTCTCAAAGTGTGGGGCACGACCCTCCGGGGAGCCGCGAAAGCTTTATAAGGGGGGGGGGCACAAGAAAATTTTAAAAATCAACATTGCATTGGTAGGACTGCAGAAAAAAATTTGTGATATTTCCGTAATATTTTATGTAAAAAATTTGATACTTTAAATATGACTATTAAAATTATTTTTATGAAGGGGGCTCACGTCTAGAGTTAACCAAAAGGGGAGGAGCTGGCCAGAAAAGTTTGAGAAGTTCTGGGCTATACCGTTAATTACACCATTATTTATACTACCAAAAAAGGGTAAAATGGATGCATAGCTGCATGTGTAAATAGTTGATTTGTAGTGATTTTCTTAAAATTTAGAATGTTAAGAATGTAATTGAAATAAATAACGTTGAATGGAGAAAACTTCAGGTAAATATTTATTTTATATGGTATCAAAGTCATAAAAACGCATTAACAAAAAAAAATTTTAATCGTTACAATCACAACATAGGTAGCATTATGGTAAATTTT
The DNA here is from genome assembly GCA_017140985.1 of Hormaphis cornu. Lineage (NCBI taxonomy): Eukaryota > Metazoa > Arthropoda > Insecta > Hemiptera > Hormaphididae > Hormaphis > Hormaphis cornu. The sequence goes on from CM029357.1 coordinate 14,002,270, forward strand.
AAAATCGCAGAAAAACTATTTAAAAACACTCCAATTCATAAAATCTGAATTTATAATTAAAAATTTAAATCTTTACTCTTCTGTGTAGGAGTAATTGGGAACAATTTTATTTTTTGGTAAAATTTTTTTTGATTTCATATAATCCATAAATTGTCGAGGTACTTCAGCCAATACTTCTTTTGATAAATGTGAAAAAGAAATTCTCCTGTCAAATGATACATAGGGTTCGTACTTAACAAATTGCACAATATCTTTAACACGTTCTCCACTGTTGGTCATTAATGGGTAAATATCAGCGTCCAACATTTTCATTTCTTTAAAATGATGAGATCCAATACCAACAATTATGATGGAAATCGCGTAGTATGATGCCCTAATAATTGCCTATCAAGTTACAGTAACAAAATACATGTAATTAATTTATGCAATATAACAAAGTTCATTTAAATTTAAACAATCCTTTAAAGCTATTGAATTTGATTCTGAATACACCCTCCTAATTACCTATATGGCAATCAAACTAACTTTTAAATACTTAAATCTTGATTACAAATGTTATTAACCGTTGTTAACAAATATTTTGTGTTTTTTATGAAGTTATCGTTGCATGTTATGAACCAAACACAATTAAAAGTGAATTATAAGCAATATACATTAAAATATACACACACAATATAAAATGAACGAAATATACAAAATGTATGTATTTTTATTACATACTCAAATAGGTATCGCTATTAAATTGATTTATGAATAAATGAAATTATTTATTTAAAATCTTGTTTTTAAGTTATAATCCATACAAAACATAAAGACAAAAATGTATACAAAATACCAAAAATGAAAGCATACTACGAAAGTAGAAAACAAAGAACCTAAGTAATTTGTGTAAATTTTGTTGGTACCTCTTTTAAGGTTCTGAGCGCAGCAAACTCTTGATTTTTTTTTTTAAACACTTTTTCAGGTGGAAGAAATGCTCAGATTTACAAAGTCAGTAAATTTTATGATAGATTTATGGATTCCGGTGGTACTTTGTTCACAGTTTTTTTTTTGCTTTTTTTAAGTTTTACCCCATAAAAATTAGGAATTTTAAAGGAAAAATTTGAAATATTCTGGTTTGTGATGACCTTTTCGTGTAGAAGGAATGCTCCGATCTTAACATTGATTTACCACAAAAAAAGTTGAGATATTGACTTTAAATTATATTTTGTTTGAAACTTTTTTATTTATTTTTTTATTTTTTTTGTAAACACTTTGACGTTGCTTCCAATTAAAAAATGTCATAACGCTTAAAGTTGGAAAGAAAACTTCGATTAACTTAAATAGAATCTGTTTTTTAAATTTGGTTTTTTGGGGGGGAAGTTATGAACAATAAACAAAAAAAAATTTTGACCATTTTCGGAAAAACGCTTAAAACTTCAACATTTGTAATCACTTTCAGGGGATGTAGGTGTCTCCGATCTTAACGTTTAATACCAAAAAAATTTTATATTTTAGTTTTAAATGTTTTTTGTTTGAAATTTTTTTTTTAATTTTTGATTATTTTTTTACAAAAACGATAAAAATTTTAACTTTGCCAAATTCTTCGATTATTTGTGTTTTCTCATGGATGGAGTGATCTGATAATTTTGCTTAAGATCAAAAAAAAATTTTTGGATTTGATTTTTATTGAAAAACATTTTTTAAATTTTACATATTTTGGAAGTTTTGATCCAAAATTATAAACTTAGACTAAAAACCACAATGGAGATGAGAGTATTGGTCCAATCTTTTTATACAGTACCTTATAAAACATAACATAGTAAACCTAGAAGTGCAATATCAAAAAGAAAGGAAGGAAGAAAAAAATATGAGTAAAGTTGAGGACGATGAGAAGTAATTTGGTGTAGCGATTACCTAAATAAGTCGTATTTCAGATAGTAGGTATAATAAAACTTATGTTATTTGTTAAATTTGGTTTTGACCAAGACGTATACTAGATAACTAAGCTCGCTCAGAATCGTTTTCTTGAATGCAATGTTTATCATTGCTTTTAGATATAAAATAATAAGTTTGGATCATTATTTCCGAAACATTGGTCTACTCTAAGAAGTGACCCACTACAAAGTGTAATAGCTACGCCAAACAACTTCTCACCAATCTCAAATTTACTCCCGTTCTTTTTCTCCTTCCTTTTTTATTAGTAACTCATACACAAATCAATCAGTTTTATAAATACAAAACAAAAACAATACCTGTTTATTTTCTTCAAAATTTGTAATTTTTCCATCAGTCAGTATAAGTAAAATAAAGTATTTGCTTCCATCTTGGTGTTTACTAGCGATCTTAGTCTGATAATCAATAACTTCCGCAAAATTTGTAGGTCTATCTAATACAACGGTTTTTAAACAATCACGATATGCTTTCAACACGCCTGTCATAACAAATGATATATAATACAAATATTTGATTAAATGTCAAAATCAATAATATTATACACGATTACCATTTACTCCTGTACAATGGGGGTCGTCAGTCATGTTCACATTGAATGCATGGGACGTTTTGTTGGATACAATTCCACCAAAACCTAGTACTGGAAATCGTTTATCAGAATCATAGTCTTCAAGTATAGTCACAACACTATATATAGCTTGTTCATATGTATTCATAAAGTTTTTATCTATTTTGTTAACATAATGCAAAGATTCAGGCAAATTTTGGTGTATATTTGAACCTATGAAAAATAAAAACCATTGTATTATTCAGTTCATTAATTATAGAACACAGTGTAGAAAATACTTGTATTTTATAGAACAAAAAGTATAGGAACTTTACTTTGGAGTATGTCATAGCCTTTGGTAGGATACTGCGGGTTATGGGAGAGTATCTAATTTGATTTTTATATTTAATTTTTCAGGAAATCAAACAAAGAATAAGGCAAGCAATGATAGCTTTTATCAAGAAAAAAGGAATTTTGGCCTCGAAAAGAATAACAGAGCAATAAAGAAGACATTTTAAAAAAATTTTGTATGGAGTGTCGCTTTATATGGTTGCGAGACATGAGTCGTGAATGAAACGGAAAAAAGATGCATTGAAGCTTTTGAAATGTGATATTAGAGACAAATAAAAAAAATTAATTGTACAGAGAGAGTAACAAATGAGGATGTACTGACTCAAGTAAAAGAAACAAGATTCATACTGAATACAACAAGAGGTGAATTTTTGAACGCAGGCGATTTTCTGCACGCAATGAATGAGCTAAGTGAGCTGTCTAACACTACACGGCAGTGAAGACACTGAGTGAAATAAATTACTTAATGAATTGTTCTTTATTATTTATACACGAAATGTAGTACGATTATTGGGAAGCAGCTAAGGTTCTCAATCTATCAGTTCGGGTCTCTAAGGTGTCCTAGCAGTACTCTTGTTCACCTTATTCAGTAGACGCTGAGAATTAAATGCAAGATCAGATTTCATTTGCTGTATCCTTATAAGGACTGTATCAGTCGAATATCGATATTTTTAATGCAAATAATTTGTTTATTATAACGCACAGGTTGAAAAACTAAGTATTTTTGGAATCACGAGTTGAAGTTCTATATCTGTATTGAAAGAAATATTAGAACAATGGCCTAGAACTCAAGATATTCGTAGGGCAAGAAAATATTTTTGTGGAAAAAATTGCAAAAGGTTTTGCCGCTTTTGAGTAAAAAAAAAATTATATATATTGATATTTTCATCGTTGATATACTTTTTTCGAGTTTATAGTGGTTTCCATGGAAACCAATTGTCATTCGTTTTTTGGTGATTATTTCTTCGTGGTTAGTCCGGTTTTCGATTTTCTTTTTTTAAAACAACCAGATGACCAACCCGCATGCGCGTGCAAAATTCAATAATTTTTTCAGAACTTTCAGGACAATTTTTTTGATTTTCAATTTTTCTTCGGTGATTATTCTTCCGTGGCTAGTCCGACTTTTACCGTTTCAGATTTATACCTTCCCATAGATGCGTTCTACAATCGTACCAAATTTGAAGTGAATCGGTCAAATCGTCTAGAAGGAATATGATTACAACCGAGTGGCAGGTGTCACCAGTAAGAGCTCAATAAAGCGACGACAATGGGACATGATGGGGCACATTCTACACCATGATAAAGAATTGCATCATGCTATAATAAACAGTGCAATGGAATGACAATAACCACCAGAAAGACCGATAAACTCATATTAAACGCATTCTGTATAAAAATATAGGATTTGAAGATTGTGTTTAAATTTTTAATTATGAATTGAAAATGTCGTGTGTCCACCATGTAAGTATATCCTAATATACATGCAGAATTTCTAAAATATTAAAGTTATGTTATTGTATTTTGCTTAATGATGATAGATATTATTTGAAATCGTATTAGCAAATAAACTTGATCTACGCCAATTACGTGTGAAAGATTCGGTAGGTACATTTAAACGATTTCTGGAAAAGTTACGGCCACAAACACATAGTGACAAAAACGAATCGAGGTTTTAGATTTCTATGTCAGATAGGTAAGCTTGATGAAAAAACGGTGCCAGATTTTCAATGGATCATTATTTTGGAAGGTTTAATTGGATGTTTGTTCAATATGTAAGCATTTATAAATTACATACAAAATAATGACTCTGAGAGGAGTTGGAGAGGTAGGTGTACTTGTTTGGTCCCTGTACAATTTCAAAAATATATACATATCATATAATAAATTATTAAGAAATATGTCTTTCAATGTATGCAAGAAAAATGTGTTACACTCTTCTACAGTCTTCAGAAACCCGTTATTTATTCTATTATTATAGAGTATAATTTTACCAAAAATTAGTATAAAGGTTAACATTTATTTTGCCTAATAGTTGAAATCGTTTTCATGTTTCCGATACCAAGAGCATAAGAAAATTATTTTTATCTTATTACCAGAAAAAGCCCTACCAAACTTAGCAAAATCAAATGAGTAATTTAATGTTCTGATCTTAAAACCTGCCTTCATGTTGTCAGAAAAATTCCAAATCTAGTGTACACATTTAAAGAAAATTAATTTAAAATATTTGCAAAAATTTAAACAATTATTTGGACAATTATATAAGAAGTTATTTTGAGTGTTAGTTTTATGATATAGCGTGTAATTATAGGTAATTTATAAACATCAGTTTATCAACACTTATTTTAGACGCTTTCAGAAAATCATGGAAGAATTTGTTCGTATTTCAGGAATGAAGGTAACAAATTAAGTTTTACATTCTATATTGAATTTTCAAATCTTTTTGCTAGTTTCCTAGCTCTAAAAAAGTGAATAAAACATTTTAACCCACAATTTCAAATACTCTTTAATCAAAATAAATATTTAATGTTTGCGACTTTATATTAAATTTTCAAATTATTGCCTAGAAAATCTCATTTTTTATTGAACAAAAACAAATAAAAACAATAAATAAATGAAAAATCTAATTTTCTAAATATAACATATAAATATCAATAACTTCCAAAATTTGTTTACACATAAATAATATTAATTTGAGCATTGGATAAAAAGACAATCACTTAAATATTTATAAGAATTAAGTATCAAATGCCCAAAGTTCATAGTACCAATTTTACAAACAAAATAATTACACAGTGTTAGCTACCTATACTTTTTTTGGCACGTTTTCGGAAATTACTTCGTGGAATTATTCAAAATTTTTAGTCACTAATATGAAGTTTTGTCTTGCACATTTTTTTACACTTTCAAATGTAAAATTATGTTGGTTAAGAATTTGTTTCCAAAAATCAAACACAGATATGAAAAATATTGGCAATTTTAAATGACATTTTATTACTAACATTTTTGGAAAAAGTTTAATCACAAACGGTGCTAAATTATATTGTCAATAGTTTACTAAATTTTCAATTTCTTTTTTGAAAATGTAAGTTTTTTTTTCTCTTTCTTCATCAGCCCAACGGTCCATTTAGGACAAGCGCTGCCATCAAAATCTATATCCATCTATCATTCTGATACGCTGTTTCTAATGTTGCGTTGTGATCTATCATAACTATATCTTTGGCAAGTCAAATCCATCAATCCGTCAATATCCATCGATATATAAGTTTTTTCTGAACAAAAATCAAAATAATAATTGATATTTTCGAAACTATCAAAGTTTTGTTTTTGACTTGATCATTTTCAAAAAAAATTTAACTATATTAAGTTATATTAATTTTCTTTAAATACGCGTACAATGATTAGAAGAAAGTTTAACAATTTTTAATTGCGTTCTAGAAATTAAACATCAAATTACTAGTCGGATTTTAGTATTTTTAGTTGAATTTTTCGGTGACAATTTTAAGATAATTTTCTCATTCGGTTGAAATTTATAACTTTAAATTTATTTCAACCATTATAAACAATGTAACACACACAGAAAGATTAATTCAAAAAATAATAAAACACCCTGAGATTCCTCTACATGACGACTTCACTGCACACCCCCCAAAATGATTGAAATCAAGACACCCGATATCGGACCTGAAAACAACAAAAGATACAATGGTAGAAATCTGGAATAAACGATGGAAAAATTCTGGCGTATGGAACGTTTCACTGATAGACAACCCAGAACTGAGAGTACCAGGTTTCGATCTACCGAGGGCGCTATGGACGACACTAAATAGAGCAAGAACAGAACAAGGGAAATGTAACTACCTAATTCACAAATGGGGAAAGGTAGAAACACCCCTCTGCGAATGTGGAATGCATCAAACGATACGCCATATCGTTGATAATTGTTTACAAACACATTTAGTCGGAGGCCTGGAGAAATTGCATAAAACAGAGGAGGATGCAGTGAAATGGATGGAGAATCTGAAGTTAAGACTGTAAGCTAGCACTTCAAAAGTTACCAATGTTGCCTGTATACCATTAGCTATAATTTTACAAAGTCATAGTATTAGTTTGTTTGTTATATAACCTTATAATTTAAAGTTTATTAATATCTTGATCATTCTATTCTATTGTAATTGCACATTATTTTTATTTTATTTTTATACTCCGATAATGTCATATGTAAAATAAAAAAATAATAATCAATGTAACCATATGCATAACCGATTCATTTTTTGATAATAATGATATTACAATAAATAATGTTTTTCTTTATGCCTGCGAAACGTTAAGCACGTTTTTTCGGCATTATTATGTTTTAAAAACAATTTTTTTTATATCGTTTTTGTATAATTTATATTGATTCGATAATATTTGTTATGATCCAAATATAATTATAATACAATTATATTTATAATTATAATTATAATACCTAACCTAAACGAAGCACCGCTCAGAATTGTTATTTTCGTAAGCAATTATTATTCCAAATGTATTATTAATGTTCTTACTTAAACCTTCAAAATAAATGTCTGAGTAACCCGCTAAATGTTACACTTTCTAGCATCATTGGAATGGAAAAATTTTAGAAGCCGAGTAAAATTTTAAAATATTTTTATTTATTTTGATCTATGTATAAAATTTTAGAATTTTCATTATTTTACCGGTTTCATTCCCTATCCTCAATCAGAATTTATGTGTTAGCCCAGAAACACCTTTTCATGTACGAAACCAAGCCCATGTGACGTTCAATCGCAATTTTTGCCGAATTTATTAATAAAGTTCTCTCCCAATAAATAGAAATGAATTAAAATCAAACATCTACACATTACTAAACGGTAAAAATATTTAACCTTATTTAAACTGAACACAGAATTTTGAACTTAAAAATGTGTCGAGTATAATGATTTTGCTAGAATGTGGTACTTTATTAAGCAGTGATACTATATATCATTGTAAAATTACACCGTACAAACAGTGACCAATCAAAACGTTGACCAACTCCAAATGTGTGTAAATAAGCTATGGCTCGTAAGTTCCGATCTCACACTTAAATGTTGGAAAATAATGTAAAATTTCGGTGAAATAGCAATATAAAAAAAAATCCGTTCATTAAGAACACGTTGTATATAATTTATATTATTTTCACTTTCACTACTAACAAAATAAAAACACACCATGTGACGGACAAAAAGACTAGTCTCAATTCATACATTCAACGATTGATCGCCAATAATTATAATCAAATACTTTCATTGTGAATTATTGGCAAACATTAAACCATTTTCGGTTATCAGGATCTTTATAAAATGCGTATAAGTTAGGACGCTGCTTCTACAGTGATCATTTAGATGTGCTCATGCACTGCATTCGGGAAAACTTATGGAATAACATATATTAAACAATTGGAAATTTTGAAAACATCAATGATAAAACGCTCTAAAAGTATTTTATCGGGACATTGCCTTAATTCATAAAGGCATTACCGTTACACGGACTTAAACAAAAACGAGCTAAACTAAAACAATATTAGGTACACGTTTTTTTTTAAGACCGAGTGCTTTTTCGTGAATGAGTTAAGTGACCATGCAGTAGGTTTCTTACTTGTACTGAAAATCTATAAGTTCATATATGTAATGTATAATGCATTTATCTAGATATTAGTTTTTATAAAAAATATTACTTTTGTACGTATATCTAACGAGCTAAGTAAATTTATGACTTCGTAAGCTACAACATCTATTTTGGCATCAATTAAATACATAGTATAGGATAAATTAAAAACATATGTTAATTTTACCTGTAAAGTCAATAGCTACCGTACATTGAATCTCTGTTCCCCCTTGAATATAATCCATAAATGTAATGACATTTTCTGCTTTATAGTATGATAATAGTATGTAACCTGAGTTAAGTTTTTTTTTCTCCTGAAAATAGTTGATTGCAATAAACTCAATTAAAACGATCTATCCGTTACCGTACTAGAATATAAATATATTATACTACAAACGGGATTGTTTACTTTTTTTTTTTTTTTTTCATCAGTTTCTTCTTTTTCCTTATTCGTGAGTGGAAAAACAGCTGGATTACTGTTTTCAATTGAGTTATAATATTCATTTAAAAGTCCTTTCAGGGTGGTTTCAAATTCACCAATAATTTTATGTTTACCAGAAGAACTATGATGTAAGCAAACAAATTTTAAATCACGATGACGATCTCCATTGCACAGTGACCAAACAGGAATTTCAATTGGATCCCATTCAGGATTGGTGGTGGACTTCTTTACCTATAAAAAATATTTGATTAAAACTAAAAAATGGATTTGTTACTATTTAGTATTTACATTGCACTACCAATATGTATAAATTATAATTACCTACTTAAACATGACACTTACTTCAGTTTCGTACACTTTCACGAAATTCTGTTTGTCAGAACGTTTGTAGATTAGTAAAAATGGATTTGGATCAACATCACCAAAAAACGTTTCTTTTTTATCCAAATCTTTTCCTTTCATATTGAATGTTAAATGCGTTGTATCCCCGCCCATTTCTAATGCTATAATAGTTATTGTACCGAGTTCTTCATCTTCTCCTTTTTTATTTTTTAGCTTTAATGTTGTCTAAACAAAATAAACACAAAACATTTTTAAAAAACTAAAAATGTTTTGACAATGATGTTATTTCATTAAAAATATTTTTTTTTTTGGTAGTAAGGATGCTTCGATTTTGAAATTCAGTACGTCCTATAATAAGTTTTAGGATTTTGTTGATACCTTGGTAAAAGCCTTTCTTTGTTTTTTTAATATTCAATTACTTTTGAGTTATGGCCAAAAAGCCAAACATTTTTCAAATAATTTTTGGCAAGCTCCTTGAAATTTCCAAATTTATAGTCAATTTTCTGGGTATCGGGAGACGGCGATCTTTGCGTTGAGTACCACATAAAAGTTTGGACTTTTGCTTTAAAATTTATTTTAATTAAAAATTTTTTTGACATTTCAATTTATTTCTGAGATATGTGCTAAAAACTATGAAAATTGCTAAATCGCGAATTTTGCCTTGTGTGTCTTTTCAGACAAATGTCACGATCGCTTCTATATGCTACACAATACACACCACACACAAATAATGGAATTCGAATAAAATTGTATCTTATTCGAAACATTGTTTTTAGTTTTACATATTTTACGAATTGTGATCCAAAACCACGCAAATTTAGGGAAAAAAGTTTTTGTTTTTAATTTAATTAAAAATAAAAATTTTCTAAAAAACATTAGAAAACCAATATTCTTCTACTCGACGGATAGGCGAGTATTGGTCGGATCGGATCGAAACCAATATCTTTCAAACCAATAACTCATTGAATTAATTTACCACGTAAAAAAAACAAAACGGTTTCCCAAAGTAAACCGAATACCTCTGGTGAGCGATTAAAATGTCCGTTTCTCTTGGACGGCTTGTTTCAAATAAAAATGAACCAAATATTAAACTTAAAACTTTAAAAATTATTGAGTGTTTGATACACTGATCTTGCTCAGAACCGTTGTTTACGTAATCCATCAACCAATACCTACTAAGCCAGAGACAACCAATTTATTACTCCAATATGCTTGCAACCCAATCCTGTGGTTGCTATGATTCTTTTAGTAATATCAATTTTCTTAAGCTTACACGCCTATCAGCAGAAAGTTGTCCTAATGAAGCCTCAGCAGTTCCAAGAAAGTCATGTTTATTGTTGTTCAAGTTTGGGTCTTTTGAGTCTATATCATAAACTTCAAACTTTAATGGCCTTTTTTCTTCAAATCTGTTTGAAATCACTAATTTTGTAATAAATTCTACATCATGACTATTCATTATAACTTCGGTTCGGTGAATCTCTCCCCATTTATTTTGGCCGATTATTTGTTCATACGTCACAATCATTGGATCAGACTTTGAAAATAAGTCTTTCCGTTTTAGACCCCTAAAAAACATGCAAAAAAATTAACATTTTAAATTTAGTCTTATCAATATCATTAAGTATCTAAAGTTTAATTGATATAATATTATTGATTTTAATGAACAAATTATTTTAGTTAAATTATTAGAAGTATAATCAAGTAATGCAGGTACAAAATATCTGCAAATATTACAGGCTAAATTCAAAAATTTGTTATTTTTATACACCTTACAAATCTATGATATGAAATTTTAAAATACAATAGATACAATAAATAACTACATTATAGTTAAGTAATTGAAAAAGTTACAGATAAAAAACTTACTTCACATTTTAAGAGAAATAATTAAATTCCATTATTTGGTAAATATGTTATACGCATATATGTATAATCTCATTAAACCCCTTTCACTTAGCTTTATGAAAAAAAAAGCAAGATAATAAAAAGCTTATACAAAAATCATAAATTGTAGTACCTATCACTGTGTTACCATAAAATTTTAATATGATGAACCAATGTTAAGCTAAGTTAAGCCAGATTTTCGGCTAACCACGTTAAATTTTGATCGATTTAATTTAAATTTACTTGCCATGGCTTATTTTATTTTACACTTAAACTAAACAAAACTGTATGTTTAAAAGTAATTAATTTTTCATTAATTATTAATTTGTACTTCTACTAATACTCTTGAATAAGTTAAGTATACATGTGTATTTATTTTTCTGTTTATAAATATTCTTAGCTAAACGTGTAATGAAAATATTGATAAAGCGCTTTTATCTCAGTAAAATGCAAAATGTTTTCATTGCCCTATCGAATAGAAATTTATCACTACCACACTTATGTTATGAAAACACGTTAATTAATTCAAAATATTTGAAAATTTCGAAAATCTTTATAAAAATTTAACTAATACTATACTTAATACTAACTTAATAATTATGTGATTTTTTGATTTTTTTTTTTTTTTGTTCTTTAAATTTTGAGAATAACTCTATCAAAAATAATTGAAATGTATTTAAATTTTTATTCGTAATCGGAATGAATCATGTTAAAATATGTCATAAAAGTTTTAGAAAATTTGTGCTGAATATAAATGTTTTATTTTAACACATCTTCTTGAGTATGCCACTCACTCACTGAGATCACTCAGCAATCCATTGCTAACAGATTTTATACAAACTACAAACCTGCAAAGACTCACCCAAATCTGTGACCTACACCAAAACAAAGTTGTTACTCCCAACAAGAGCAACAAGCATCGAGCCGATCCAAAATTATTTTCACTTTTTTTACAATATTTACAGAGGAAGGTTTTCTTTGTAACTTTATATATATATATATAGAAGTATACATTTCATGCATAATTTTTAGGAACAAATTTTAATATTTTATGAACAAAATTTAGCAATAATACGTATTATCGTTTAAGAAAAAATAAATAAACGTATAGATATTTTTACCTGCATTCAAACGACAACTCAAATTCGTTTAAGAACAATGGTTTTGAAGATGAAGCTCCGGGACTTGCATTTGTGTTATTCGTTTTAATAATTATAGTTAAAACTGCGAAAAATGTCATCATATTATAAATGGATGGACGCTGCAATCTCATGATGTCAACAAAAAATTACTATTTTTGTAAATTTTGCCAATGTAAGTGCCTAGATCATCTAATCACCTAACCTCCAGTTTTTGTAATGAAATTAATGATTATTAGATAACCATAATACCTACGTATATTCAGTATCATACGTAAGTACACGCAAACATTTGTTCAAAATGGCGTCTTTAAAAACACATACCGCATATTATTGAGTTCATCGTGTACAAATTATACAGGTTGAATTTTTATTTTTATTATTTTTTTTTTTTTTTTTTTTATCACACCTTTTTTGAGAAGAATTAAGAATGATTTTGTGAGTGTACCGCTGAAATTTCAATCGATTTCGATCATTTTTGAGGAAGATATGGAACTTTAAAATTCTTGTTATTTCGGGCGGCTGTGTATTTCTTACGGGGGTACAAATAATTACGGGAAACGTGTTTTTTACACGTCGATTAAAATTTTTTTTTTAGTTGTTTTTATCACTTTTTCTAGTAGAAAGAATGCTTTGATTTTAACGTATGATACCTTAAAATATAGATAATTAATCTGAGATGGTACTTTAATTGAAGGATTTTTTTAAAATTTTGATTATTTTTGGAGTAGTAAGCAAAAAACGAAAACGGTTAAATTTTTGAAAATGCTCCGTTCAAACGTAACAAATAGGTACGGGGAACGTGTTTTTCACACATCGATTTAGATTTTATTGATCATAACATCCTAAATAAAGACTGGACCGAGCTGAAACTTTTACGTAATACTAAAATAGGAAAGATACAGATTTGACAAAAGTTTTTATTGTTAAATTTGTTTTTACCACGACGTATACTATACAACTGAGCTCGCACAAGATCGCATTTTCGAAGGCAATGATTTATCGTTGCTTTCAGATATAAAATAATACGTTCAAACCACAACTCTTAACCTAGTGACCCACCCAAATCGTAGTCGCTACCCCGTCAAACTATACCCACGCAACCTAGACTGATTCCGGCTTTTTTTTTTTTTTAATAACTTCTCCTTCATATTATGTATTGATATGATGACTGTACCTAACCTAACCTAAACGTTGTTGGAACGAACGAAACTCAAACGCCAAAAAATTTCTAATTTTTTTTGAGCCAAGCATAACACTTTAAATTGACATTAAATTTTTCGGACTATTATGAGCTCGCTCAGAATCGTTATTTTTACTAGCAGAACAATTCACAACGCGGTATACGTACAATAAGGTATCGTCTCAGAAATTAGGATAAACGAACTCGATTGTGATACGATGAAATAAAACGCAGGTAATATACGTGTTAATTGTTTATAAGTAACACGTACCTACCTATAAAATATACCACGTAAACAGATAATACCATGCTTTGTGTATATGTACGTGTACTTATAAAATATCATGTAGATCGTGTTAAAATTTTCGCGTTTACAAAACTGTGTACACACAAGTGATCATTACCTAACGATTTATACGGCTAAGATAATCGGAGCCAGAGAAATAATTTTATTATTCGTAGACACGGTACCAAAGTCATTGATAACACGAGTTATAAAAATTATTGCTTTTTCGTGTATACAACTCTGGTATTATAAAAATATACGTTAGGTACCACAAATATTACTAGCGTATACTTTAGGCACCTATTATTATACAGGTATTAGAAAAATCTACGCGGCGCGTAAACAATTATTGTCGGCGCGATGAAACCATTGAGAATGTCCAATTACAAAATCGTAGCGTGGTTAACGTTTTTAGTTATAATAATAAAAACGAATACCATAAAGGCTAATCCCGAAGCTTCTTCGTCGACATCGGTAAACGACGATCGCAGCATGGTTGATTTGACTTTTGAATGCAGGTAAATACTCGTATTATGTACCTATACACGTCATAATGTCTAAAATAATAGTAACATGTAACATTAATAGTAACAGTATTGAGTATTTTACATGAAAAATTAGCGCAATGGCCTACCGATTACGATCGTATCGGTTTCAATCCCATCGCACAAATACTCGCCACTCCGCCGGGCTTTTAGTATAAATCTGTGTGTTTATGTACTATTACAATGTGTAAAATATATGAATTTGTTCGGAATAAGACATAATTTAAAGCAAAAATCTCAACTTATTTGTGGTGTTCGACGTAAAAATCAAAGAAGATTCAACTTGTTGCGATCATTATTTTCGACGTTTTGCCAAACAACTTAATCGATGTGTCAAAAAACACGTTTGCTGTAATTGATCTTTCTCCTTAGTTTCTGCTTAGTTTCTTGAATATATCTTTTTCAATTTTAAACTTTTAAATTTGAGACATTTTTATGTACCAATTTAAAATCTTCAGACCCTTTAAAAGAGGTGTTGATATTTTAACAATCGGAGCGTTTCTCATACACTAAAAAGTGTTCACACTAAAAAAAAAACATTGTAGTAAATGATTTTTCGCTTTGCTCGGAATCTAAAATTTAACTCATGTTCGTCAAGTCTCAAAATTAAATAAAAATGAGTCGTAATTAATATTCTGAACGTAGTTTTTACTTTGATGTTTTTTTTCAGACAACTTTTTGGGTAGAAGGAATGTTCCGATTTTTAAAGTCAGTATTTTTTCTGATAGAACTATGAACACCAGTTCCCGGGTTTTGGGTGCCTTGCGGCTTCGATCCCCGACCGCGCCTTAGCGCTGGGCGCTACTTACGGGCGGGAAAAGTATCGCAGCGTTGCCGATTGCTCGGCAAACGATACGAGGTCTTCTAGGGAACACCAGCACCGGAACTTGTGGGCTCCGTACCTTTTCGAGGCCGGCACGACTCAGTTAAGTGCCGCGTTGGGACCGGCCTCCCACCAGGTGTGGTGGGATCTTGGCTACTATCTAGCGCTTGTCCCACAACCACCACGTTTCAGCCGAGGTAGCAACCTCGAGGGGCACCGTCCTTCCGCACTATCGGCGGTGACGGTGGGGCTCCCCTCTCCCGTTGCACCGACTGGGTTTAAAGTTGACGTCGGTTGGTCAACCCGTGACGCGAAGTCACTACCACTATTTTGGCACCCCTGCCGGCTAGTGGTGGGCCTTTAGCGGAGATTCGGGCCAGCGACTGAATCGCTAACCCAGGGTCCCCGCCAACCCTCGCCGGTGCCTCGCCGACGCCCCTACGCCTCCTAACACGAACCTAGACCTAGAGACATACCTGCGAGGAAGAAACATAACAGCGACGTGTCATTCCACCAACCTATCCGAAAGTTGTTTTGCCTTGATGGCCTCTTTGGCAAACCTAACCAGCGAGAACTATGAACAGTTAACTCCGGTGGTAATTGATTGAAACTTTTTTTGAAATGCTTACTTATTGTGCTTACTTTTTCAGTTATACCCAAAGAAACAACAAAAAAAAAAAAAAAAAAAAGAGTGCTCCGTATTTACGTTGAATACCACAAAAAAGTTGAGATTTTGGCTTTGAGCTTTATAATATTCACATTTTGCGAGTCGTGGTTTAAAAACACTACAATTTATGCCTAATACAACCAAAGCCCGCTGGAGTGTCGAGTATTTGTCAATGCCCGTCCGTGAGCGTTTGCCCTTTTCCATAGAAATGCGAATCCTAAGCGACTCTTGTAAACACGTCAAATATTACACCGTTTGGACTCGTACATTTTTTGACCCATTTTTCCTTCAAAAAAACAGTGTGATTCCTGTAATTTTTTTTTTTTTTTTTCTTATTCGTGTATCTAATTTGATTTATTCATCTCATTTGTTGGTTTTTTTTTCTAGTGTTCCAAAAAATAATGCTAAAAAACCTTCATCTAGAATCAAAATAACATTTCCCCAAAAATTGAAATACTTACTTAAATGCAAAAAAAAAAAAAAGCCGGAATCACTCTATAGGTCGCGTGGGTAGTTTGACGCAGTAACGACTACGCTTCGCGTGGGTCAACGACTTAAAAGTTGTGGTTTCAACGTATTATTTAATATCTAAATGCAATAATAAATCAATGCCTTCGGAAAAACGTTTCTGAGCAAGCTCGGTAATCTTATACGACCTGGGAAAAAAAATTACCAAAAAAACATGCAATAAATAATATTTATTAAAGCGTTTTTTTTTTTTTTTTTATGGTAAACAATTTCAAGCACTAATTGTTTGGTACTTCAACATTCTCAAACTCAAATTTAGACGTTTTTAATTTGTGTTAAAATCTAAATGAATGCGAACACTGATAAATGAATTATGTTTGACCAGGGCGAATTTGGGAGAACTATGGGAGTATTTTCTCCCATTACCATGATATTATGTACATTCAATTCAATACTTTAGAGGGTGGGAAAGTTTCTTTGTTTATATACTAATATACTACAGTTCTATAGTATATAATATGTATTATATACTACACAAAACTGTACCCATACACATTGGCCCTCCATAATTTAAAGCTACATTCACCCCTAGTTTGCGCCAAAAACAAAGAAATTACACCTACTTATTTGGAATGGTGTTTTTCCTCGAGAAAAAAAATGAATTTACCGTAAAATATAAACACAACTTATATATCTATTGCCTGTATAAGGGTCTTTCTGGTTCGAGTTTAAAATATTAAAATAAAATGTATTGGTGAAACACACCACACAACCAATAGTGATTGTCTTAGAGGTTTATTTTGGTATAAAGTGGTAAACACCAATCGCTCGATACTTCAACACTTGTAAACATAAATTAGATGTTCTTAATTTGTATTAAAATCTAAATAAACGCAAACACTTATTAATGAGCTATTATTTGTCGCTTAAATTAAAGAAGCTATACCAACTTATTTGAAATAAAGTTTTTTAGGAAAAATTTAATTTATCTACCAAACAATATCAACATACTACTTCTTTAGGTTGGTGTTTTTCTTTCCCAAGACGTAT
>CM029357.1:14029580-14190653 GCA_017140985.1 Hormaphis cornu
AAATGTTTGTAAAAATTAAATAATTGGTATTTTAGGTGTTTTGGAAGCATACAAAAATTGTTTGGCAACTGTGGATTTATGTGGGCCTACATATTTTAAACCTACTATTGATCATGTTATTGAACTGGCTAGAAAAGTCGATAAAGGAAAAGGTTATTATATTTTACTTATAATTACTGATGGAGTAGTTACTGACGGACCAGACACTGAAAAGGTACTATTTTTCATTATTAAATTGTTAGATTTACGTTTATTCAGTTATTAGTTGTTGAAAAATCGACCCATTGAAAGTTATATAGGTTCTTCGTTTTTAACACGTATAGTACAACTCTATGATTTAGTTTAAGTAAAAATTAATACATACCGATTCCGACACCCTTAATTAGGTAAGTATACATAAAAGTTCTTACTTGAAACGTACACTGTATTAACGTAACACTGTATTCATAAGTATACAATATTCGTTTTGTGTTTATATTTGTATTCTATGTTCCGTTCAATTTACTTTGACTTACCTATATAGATATTTTAGATTCTGAGTGAAACAAAGAATGTATTGGTTTTCACACAATATGTGTTTTATCTTTATTTTTTTTTATTTTACCACTAAGTAATCACAATAACTAAAATAATGCTCCGATTTTTAACATCAGTACATCTAGTGATAGGTACTCCACTCGTACAAGGACACAGATGGTACTTGAGATTGAGGGATCATAGACTTAAGCGTTAAACGAAATTAAAAAGTTACAATCAAAAAACTAAGCAAAAATTAAGGAAAAACATTAAAAACTACGGCAAACGTGTTTTAAACATAATCAATTTAGATTTTTAGCTATAACTTCCACAATAATGGTCGGAATAAGCTGAAACTTTGACTTAATATTGAAATTAGGAAGATACAGATCTGATAAAAATTTCATGAAATTGCGAAAATTTCTAAGCGAAGTATAAAACTTTGAAATTGTTCATTTTTTTTTTGTAATTTTTGTTCAATAAAAAATTTTATATTCCACAAAACTTATGAAAATTTAATACAAGGTTTCAAACATGTAAATAACTATGCTGCTAAAAAATTTCGAAAATCCGTTGTCACAATTTTTGTATTTAGTTGTTAAAAGTCGGAAAATTTTCAAAAATTGGTCACAACTGTGATTTATTTGTAGAAAAAAATGTGTAACTCACACAAATTTGTTATTTAAGACTTGAAAATTAATTATGTTATGTAAAACAAAATTTGCAATATGAATAAAAATATTTCAAATAAATCCACCGAGTAGATTCTGAAAGGGTACAAAAAAAGTATTGAAAAATTGTGTTATTTCGATTATAACAATGAAATTACGCACTGGGGTAGAGTGATTCCAACTTTTAGGAAAATTCTAAAAATAGAACATTTAACTACTCCGTGGATATTTGATATTATTCGTTGGGTTTTTTTGGTATTAGTTTTAAAGTTACTTTCTCGTGATGATAAAATTAAGATTCTAAAAAATTATTACAATATTTTAAACTGTTTTCTCTAGGTACTTTTAATTCTAGCGCCTAATAATAGACCAATTATAAATTTTATTGTTACGGCACAATTTTTATGGTTTTACTGAGCTCACTCTGCAGGATCGTTATTTTCATAGGCAATTTTTAATTGCTTACAGATTTGATGTACAATTTCTATACTTATAAACTTTTCAAATCAGTGACCCACAGCATGAAAACTACCCACGCGACCTAGAATGATTCGGTCTTTTTTATTTTTATATTTATTTGCAAGTCCAATATTTCATAATAATTAACATAAATATTTCAAAATCAAATGTAAAATACTTTTCCAGCTAAATTTTCAGCATGTCAACACTTAGTTTAATAGCCACCAGGGGCATGCTCACGGGGGGGGAAGATGAGGGTGTCATATCCCCCCCATGGATTCATGGTTTTAAAAAAAAATCATTAGCCATTCTATGATTGATATGATGATACCCTAAGCCAAGGAAAATTGATTTTGTTTTGTAAACAATAATTTATAAATAATATTAAACAACCTTTGTTTTTATGATAGCAATTTTTGAATTTTTTGGAAATTATCCCCCCCCC
The DNA here is from genome assembly GCA_017140985.1 of Hormaphis cornu. Taxonomy (NCBI): domain Eukaryota; kingdom Metazoa; phylum Arthropoda; class Insecta; order Hemiptera; family Hormaphididae; genus Hormaphis; species Hormaphis cornu. The sequence continues at coordinate 14,031,672 of CM029357.1, forward strand.
CCATAAGAAAAAGCTGTGCACGTCGTCAGCCACAACATATAATATATTAAGGAACTTATATATAAACATATATATTAAGGAACTAAGAAATATAATTTTAATATAGGTTATAAGTTAAAACTTAACAGCTTTATTTTTTGTTCAATTATAATTATTTTACCTTTTTATTTTTTTATTTTTTTATAACAAAAAAACTCTATTTCTTTGTATTATTATACAGGCAATTGCCGTCGCATCAAAACTACCGATTTCCATCATTATTGTTGGTGTTGGCGGAGGTGATTTTACGAAAATGCGAAAAATGGCCGCTCATGAAAGGCTATTAATAGACGCCAGTGGACAGCCTGTTAGAGACATTGTGCATTTTGTTGAGTTCCACGGCGATAAAAAGTTTAACAAAAACATTGGTTCTTCAGAATTAGCAAAAGATGTATTGGCTGAAATACCTCAACAGTTCTTAGATTATATGAAATTAAACGGTATTGAACCTACAAATAAGGTTACCTATCAAGACTACTACGTAGAACACTGAGATTGGAGGTTTAAAATTATAATAAGAGATTTGGATAGAAAAAACCCAAAATTATTTTTTTATTATTTGATTAAACATTTTCAATGTACAAGTCACTGTTTTTCAAAAAATAAAACATTTTTTACCGTGCTTGTTATAATATATTATGATGGTATCAATATAAAACTACAATTGTTACCTACTACAGATATATTATAAATTCAAGTTACATTTCAAGTTACTGTTACGAATCATTGCTTCATATCTTTTCTTACATAATAAATTGGCATAAGTCCACACCAATAGATAAATAAATGGTTGTACCTATATTTACCTACAGTCGTTTTTCATAAATTTACCGTATGATTTTATTTATTATTCCTTATTCTATCTTATCACTCCACTCGTCCATCTGAGCATTCTTGTTTCTGCAACACCCATATACTTTGTTCTATTATCCTGTCAAAATACTCGTCCCCCAACCTCAACGGCTTAGACATGTCGCATTTGTGTGTAATTAATATCTAAGGCAAGTGCCGTAAAATTATCATTAAGTAGGTAGATACTTAACAAGCAGGAAGGATCTACAATGTACTTGTAGATATTGCATATTATTATAATGTATGGTTATATTACATTATACATATATATATATAGTGATGGTTTTTCGAATTTTACACTCAAATAATAATGTTACTTGACAACATTTTAAATCAAACATTTTCCATGATAAAAAAAAGATAATTAATTGCTAAACCAACAATTTGTAAAGTTAAAACTTGAACTATTTTTAAGATAACAGTGTGTATAAAATAAAATTTATGTTTGTGCTGTACACAAATGACTTATAAATTTAGTTTGTTAAATTATTTTCATAGATGCAAGCTATCAGGTTTGTATGTATATCTTTTTGATCAAATAACATTGAACAAAAAATTGCACGAGAATCATCGAAAAAAAAAACAATTTATTTTACTATGTTACGCTGAAAGACGAGAACTACCTAAGTTTTATTATTATATTCATGTACTTAATTCTCATTTATTTACTTTACTTCATTTAGTGATATTATAACTATTACTAAATGTGTACTGCAGTAGTAAATGTTATATCATTAAAACAAAAATTGTAATTACAACTAGTATCGGATTGTATATAAATCCAGACTCAAGATAAAATTTTGTAGATACACACGTCATATACCTACTCCAACCTACGAGTGAATAACCGGAAAACTTATAGTTTGTTGTGTGCACATTGCATTGAGTAGCCAAAGGTGGAAGAAAGCAGTTGTCACGACCGTCATACGGATGCCCAAATTACGGTTATTCTCTTGCACACATGAGTTGAATATAGTTAAAAATTAATAATCATCTAATCAATTATAAATCATTTTTAGTCATTTACACAAAAACTTATTATTTTAGTAAAATTATAAAGTTAACATTTTAATAATTATTTGTACTGGCAGTGAGCCTAGTAATTTACAAAAGTAAAATAATAAGACCCAGTACTTATCCATGTTTGCCTTTATAAACATCAAGTTTGACAGTAAATTTTACAATAAAAAATGCCAATAATCACAACTTAATACAAAACATAAAAAATTCACAGTAATAAAAAATTCGTCAAAAATAATAAACAGATAAATAATATCTATAAATTATAGTTTTTAGTTCTTACTCAATAAATAGGTACTCGTACAAAACAACAGTAAAAACAATTCATCCCTTAGAGAGCATTTTGTTTGGAATATGTTAATTGTATACAATGTATAATAAATAGATCATAAAAAAAAATTTAACAATGATTATTAAACAAATAAAAATATACAAATTCGTCCAAAAAATTAGTAAAATTTATATGGTAGTGGTACCTAATTACTGAAAAGTACAAAATACACGAATTCATAAAACAAAATACATAATGACCAAAACCTGTATTAATATAGTTATTGAACAAAAAATAAATAAAACCAACCCAGATTTCATTTTCTTTTTTGTTATGAACTCGTAGTAAAAGGAGGTTTCCATCCACCAAATGTTTTTTCTAAATGTTGAGCGACAGCTACACACAATCTATCTTGATTCATACCAGCAACCACCTATAAAATAATAACACATTTTTTTTAGACTAGATTCTAAGCAAAATGTTGAGATAATATTATGTTTGTTAAACAACAATGAGCTATTTTATTTTCAAGCGTACACTTTAACAAGTCGATATTTAAATTACCAAAAAATTTGATTTCTAAAAATTCCTTCTTGAGTTTACCATAAAAGAGTTAGCATAAAAAATAAGAATTTAAAAGAGCATATAATAATAGTACACTATTTGAGAAAGTTGTACATTATTGATAAAATATAGCGCGAGTTCCTGTTACAGCTTAACAGTTTTAAGCATTACATCTATTCCTATATTTTTTACCAGTAGTAGATAGACCCATAGAGAAAAAGAATTTTCTTCATAGCCCCTCATATGCGCTTGTGGTGGCCTCCACCCCTCACTAGAAATTCTATTACAAAATAAACCAAACATTATATGTAACAAGTTTTCTTATCAGAACTTGGAAAATGTAAATATTGGTATTACTATTAAAATATATATTAAGGTCATACAATAAATAAAACTAATTTTAGTATTATATGCCCTTTATATTCAGATGTTTGTGCTCTATGTAATAACTAATTAGTAATAACATTAAGGCTTTTAATTTTTTGGAAATTTCATATTTTTAACCATGACAGAAATGAAAAATGACAAAAGAATTAAAAATATTAAACAAACTTCTGCTAATAAAAAATACTCACTACTTACAAACGCCTTGTTTTTATAATTATTTAGAAATTTGAAATGAAATAAAATATTTTAAAATTTAAACACTTCTTCAATTGAATTTATAATACTACAATTAGGTAAGATTTCAATTTCTAGTATTCTATTGATAAAAGTAATAATTAATTATTGAAATTGTAAATAATATTATTCTACTTAAAAATTTCAACTGTTTAGTCTCTATGGGGCTCTAGGCTGGAAATTGAAAGACTGCTTGATAAATAATTGAAAAGTTTTCAAACTGACTGAATCATCGCAAAAAGCCTAACATATAGTTTTTTTAAAAATATTTTGGAGGCCAATTCAAACATTGTCTCATAGAAAAAAAATTAACCTATCCCCGCCCCTGTTTTTACTGATATTGTTAAATACTTATTTTATTAAATACTAGTCATAAAAATAACAAATATTTACCTGTATTCCTAATGGTAATCCATTTTTACCTAAACCAAGTGGCACTTGAGTAACTGGCAACTTCAGTACATTGATAATAGCCCAATAAGCAAAGTTGTATGGATATAAGAATGGCTCATAATGATGTTTGGCTGTGGTTGGAGATGAAGGGAAAAACAAAACGCCATCATTTCCCAACAATGTCTAAAAAATAAACAACTCAATAAGCGTGGACATCTCCAACCATCAAAAATAAATAAAATATTTTAGCAAATTAATTGAATTCCTTTTTAAAAAGCCACACACTAGGTTTTGAAGAATTTGTTTAAAACAATGTGTGTGAAGTATTAAAATTACTACAAATATAACAAATTCAATTCAAATACATTCATACTAAAAGTTGTATTATATCATTACAAAAAGTTTAAATTAACAAGAAAATTGTTTAAACAAAAAAAAAAATCAGTAAGTCATAAATATTTTATGTTTTTGTCAAGAATAATAATTGTAAACATATTTTTAGTACAGAAAACTTAATTTTTTAAAACTTTTATAAAAAAAACAGAGTATTTAAATACAATCCAACTTTTCAATTCATGAAACAGAAATGTTTAATTAAAATCGGAGTAGTTTTTTAAATACATACAATAGTTTTTACTTCTTATAAACAAAATTGAAAATATGATTTAATATGAATATTAAATGATTTTATGTCAAAATAATGTTAGATTGCTTTCTTCTGTTCAATTTTAAAATCTTAAAAAATAAATATTTTTTAAAATTATTTCACAATACAAATAACATTTATCAAATTAAGTATACCTACCAATATTTCATTTGAAAGTTTTTCAGTTTCAGCATTGGCCCAAGCTGTATTTACTTTTGGTAATTTCAAATCTATTAATTTTAAAATAGCAGCCAATGTATGATCTGAATATCCTGTAATAAATTTTGGAATTTCCGACCATACAGAAACTCTGGTCTAAATCAATATAAAATAGTGTAATGAATTTTATGTTTATTAATGATGAATGTGCCATTTACTTGATTATTTCCTAAAGCCGCAGCAAAATCTGATTCCTCTTCAAGCGACATCCAATGTCTCCACAAACTAAAACAATAACGTGTGCCAGATAGTTTAACTTTAAGTGGAGGAAGTTCAGTAATAGAATTTATAGAATTTACAGCTTTATTTAAAGCAATCTGTAGTTCATCACTAATGGGACTGACACGTGGATCGCCAGGATTATTAACATAGTAATACTTCAAACTAGACAAATCAACCTAGAGAAATAACACAATATTATGCACTTTGTTAGGTATGATGTAAATTAAAATATTTTCTAAAACTAAAACATGAACTTAATAAGTATTATTAAAATAATTTTAAAAGTTTACAATATTGTGTCAAATTGACACAATATCATATCAAATACAGTGACACAAAGGTTTTAAAGGTAAAACATAAGAACTTGAAATTGAATACAGAATTAAAATTATGCCTACTTCTTGATCAATTTTGAGTTCTAAAGATTTTTCAGGTCCAAGGCAAGCTTTTATAACTGGCAATAAATCTTCAGCATATTTAGTCAAAGGTCCCACACTAACCATAGTATGTTTTTCTGTGCCTTTTCTAAATGTCATGCCTTTAGTGTTAATAAAACCTAAAATACAACAAAATACAATTACAAAAAGATACTAAATGAATGTTGTAGTTAAACAATGCCTATATATAAATACATATATTTATTTATTTATTTATTTTTTTTTTTTTGTTAGCAACATCAAATTTAAATAATAACAAATTTAACCTTAACAGCTAATTGACTATTTGTTAAGCATTTTTAGGCTTAAGTAGGATGGCCATTCGTCCCAGATAACCTTACTCGTCTTGGTAATAAATGGTATTAAATTTTGGTGTCTCAGATTTATTAAAATCCGATCTAGTCACTCTAAGCTTAAGTCATTTAGGCACAGTGATAATAATCTTGTAATGGCCCCTTGCGTACACAGAGCAGTTGTAATATTTTAAAATATGTTTAACAAGCTTGCACTTAACCTGTTTTTCCCTCAAAAAAATTCCTTACTGGAACAATTTAAAATATACAAACATAAAATGGTTTGATTTTTATAGTTCGTTTTTTGTTGGAAACATAAAAGGCATCTTACAGAGCACATTGGACTACAGGTTTTTTAATTCTATTTTTTTAAATTATAATAATAGTTTTGATTAGACCTATTTTTATGAGTTTTTAACTAAATTTTAGGGGAATGAATAACCAGCAACAGGCTCCTTGAGACCAAATGTATTTTATGAACAGGAATAATTGCAAGTAAAATAAAATTAGGTATTAAGTTATACCAACTGAATTGTTTGCAATTATTTTCATTCTAGTCAAAATAAAAATAATTATTTCCATAAAAGACAAGAAAATAGAATTTATAGGAAAAATTAAATCTTTTCCAAAAAATAATAAATATTCAAACAGAGATTTTTGCACTTAAAATTATTGTAATGGGAACACAAAAATAATGACTATATAAAAAGTATACCTACATTAAATTCTAAAACAGAACTAATATCAAAAAAATTTGATTTATTTTTAAGACAAAATTCAAAACTACATACAAATTAATATTACTAACCCGTTGTCAGTTTATGACTAAATACACCACAATAAAATGCCGGAATACGAGTCGATCCACCAATATCTGTACCAAGACCCAATGGACTGCCACACGCTGATACTATACAAGCCTAGAACAAATATTGAATTATTTTTAAAATTTCTTTAGATTTAACTACTTTTGTTTGTTTTTTTTTTTTTTAGCGTACTTCTCCGCCAGAAGAACCTCCAGCTGAATGATTAGTGTTGTAAGGATTATTAGTTTGTCCAAAAACTTTATTTCTAGTTTCATACCACAAGTTTATTTCTGGAACATTTGTAACACCTAAAAGTATTGCACCTGCAGCCTTTAATGACTTCACAATTTCTGCGTCTTCATCGCTTTTTTTACCGGTTCTAGATATCAAACCAAACGTGGATGACATTCCTTTGGCACCAGTACTTTCTTTAGATGTAAATGGAACACCAAATAAAGGTTTTCCATCAAAAATCGGATTGAGTTTTTCTTCAGTATCAGCTAATTCAATAAGTTTATCTAACTCATCAGCTTCAGCTAACGCTTGGTCAAAACGAGAGTCAACTACAGCATTTAAAATCGGATTTACTTGGTTAATTCGTTTAATAAAACATTCAACAACTTGGCGACATTTGACTTCTTTGGTTTTTATTTTGTAAACAATTGTTTTGCAACTGTCGAGAACCAATGGGTCCTCTACTGGAGGCAAAATTTTGGAAGGAGTATTTTGGTATAAACAGTTGAAAATAAATGATACAACAAAGTCATAAATAAAACGAAAAACAGAAATGACAAAAGATAAGCAGTTGCAGGTGGGAGTTGAAGATCTTGGTTTTTTTGATGGACGATTGAGCTTCGTGTGTATGCTCTTTTCACGTTTTTCCTAAAAGAAAAAAAATGAGTCATTTTTCTTATTGAAAACAATTAAATCACATCCAAACAAAAGACGCACCTAATAGAAGATTTTAAAAATACCACAAGTAACAAATTTGAATAATAATACAGTATGCATGTTATATTATATCATAGCATTGAAAACATATTAATGAAAACTCGTTTACATTTTGCAAAATTCAAATAAACACTACATACATTGGGCACATAGCTCTGAGCAGTCACAATAAAAATATTCTATGCCAACCCAAATTTGTCGAACCTTTAATAATATTATAATATATTTTGGTAATAAGTACACAAAACACATCGGTAGGTATGCATTGGGTCAAATTACAATGAATGAGTATAATAATTCTTAAGTAAAAACACAATTTTTTTTTTTTTGTCACCCCGATTTCTTAATTTTTTGGATACATGCCACAGTCATAAAGTATAATACATAAATGTATGAATTTCGTATAAAAACCGAGTTTAATTTTAATAAGTTTAAAATAACACGTATTAGAGTTACGCACGTGCCACGGGCACATAGTTCTTGTAAAACATTGTGTAACATTTCGGCGTACTGGTCTAATCAAACAAAAAGTACACAGCAAAGGTGTGTTTGTAAATCTTAAAAATTGTGTGTACTTTATAAATCATCGGTTGTAAAATTGTGACAGAAAAAATCAACTACCATTATCATGCCTGTGATACAACGAAATATTACATTGCTGTTTGGTAGAAAAAATAATTTGCAAAACTGCCGAGTTAAATACAAATATTGGACGTATTGGACTATGGACTAAAACAATAAATACCGTATGTCCTATATAGATTCGGTATGTACGATAAACACAACAAATAATTTGATAAACTAAAATATGTTTGATCAACAAATCGTTAAACCTTAAGCGTGCGTGAAAATAAAATATGAAAAAAAAAAATAATGAAACGCGCCCAATACAGTAATTATAACTAACGGTTATGCTATAATATTATTATCATTTTACCTTTATAGCGCCGGCCATCGCACGTCTTTGCGTAGAAATGCGAATAATCTTTTTTTAATTTTTTAAACGGGAGTAAAATGCTATCGTTAAAAAAATTAGACTTGACGAGCGGTAAAAAAAATTAACACAAAATTTCTGATTACTAGCACGACGTTTTTTTTCTTTTTCTTACGCATAAAGTAGAAACTACCCGAGTCACAGTGATTAACGGCGCTCGACCACCTTGAAAACAAGCTATAGCCGAGGAGCTGAGACAATAAAATTATTATTATTGTTAGGCGATTATAATTATGCGCAATGCACGAGTGCTGTCCTCGGTGTTGTTACAATAAACGCAGTGCAAAGTAACTTTCTACAGAAGTCGTCATTTTTCGAGTTCGGACCATTGCAGACAGATTGTTGAAAATAATCACAAAAAGCAAAATCAGCGACTGATAACAAACCGAAGTGATAGCAACAAATTAACAGGTGTTTTATCGTTTGCGCCCAGTGGCCATAGAAATAAAATTAAATTACGCCAGTGGCGTAAATTGTCAAATGTATAGAGGTCATAAAAAAAAAAAGAAGTTTTTACCACTTCTTCCTTCCAAACACTAGAAAACTATACTTGTAGAATTTTTTCTTATACATTTATTGAAAAAACGCATAACATTGATCTCACTAATATAGTAATTAGCAGGTCACTGTTTTGGGTGGGTCATAGGAATACCTAGACTGACGTTTTATATTATGAAAATTACGAATCTCAGCGAGATACCGAGATGATCAATGAGTCAACTACCTACTCGACAATTTCCAAATCGCAATAAAGTTCTTTATTTAGCTCGAAAATTGTTTTACGACGTTTCAACCTCATCCATTCTAGTAATGTGTATAGGTTAGCGTTAGTATAGGTACAATTTTCAAATTTATTTTACGCATTTATTGATTTATGGATCTGCCGACAAAATATAATAATAAGGTATAACCATAACGAAATAATAATACGCAAATATTTCTTGAAGTTTGTGCTTGAAGTTTTAAAATACCTGTAAGTAAACTACACAAATTATTAATAAATAAAAATGAACAGTAAAAGTGTTTGTCAAAAAATGATTTTGATGAAATTTCTGGGGTCGCTATTATGACCCCAAGTTTATGCCACTGTCTGCGCCTATGGTGACTGCAGGACGTGCTGGGCGCACAAAAAAATTAAAGAAAAAATCCGTTTTAGAATAATTTTCAAATTGTTCCTGCAATCTGCTGCAGATCATCAAACCAGATCCGAACCGTTTCGATTTAATTCTCAAAGGATTTTGACATTTTTTAAATCCATATTGGATTTAAAAAAATGTCAAAATGGTGATGGTGACATAATATTATTTAGTTCAAATATATTTATTTATACGTTTCGTATTAACGCATCAGCTGATATTATTGTCAATTTTAAATTCTAAAAGCCATTGTGTATATAAGCGTAACCTGTTACGTAGGTAGATACTCCAGCGAACAATGTTCAGTGTAATATGTATCATGACAAATCTATTCTATTTCTATTTCGTCATGGTCTGTATAGATTACATAGGTCGTAGATATAGGTAAGTACCTCAGTCCTTGACGAGGGCTTCTTTAAAAAAAAAAAACATTTTAGCATAACCCTTCTAATTTGGCACACTTAATGGTCTACTATAAGCGCATCAACCTGATTTCATTTTTATTTTACTGCTTTTGTAAAAATTATACAAAGACTACAGTGACTTGAACACATTATGAGATGAGTGAAGAACAATCAGGAGTCAAATCAGTAACGGAATGGAAACCACTTGGAAAGAGACCTCGGGGAAGATCTAAAAAAAGGTGGATCGATTCAGTTGAAGAAGATCCAAAAGAAATGGTAACTGACACGTAGAGAGAAATAGTGAATGACGGGGATAGATGGTGCAATGTTGTTTTGGCCGTAAAAACTCTTAGAGCGAGTTATAAAAGCCACAAGAAGAAGATTTAACTGCATAGTGCACACCTTTACTATTTTTTATCCAAGTCAAGCACTGATATACCTACGCTACCTACCTACCATAGGCGTAATTTTGGGTACCTAAGTAGATAGGGGCTTAGCCCTGTTGTTAGTCTTAAACACGTCCAACTTTTTAGGAAAATACACAGCCCATATCTTATGGGGTTAATGCAAATTAGCCCGTCAAAAATTTTAATATCAGCTCTTCAAACTTCGCCTATGTCCCCTATGCTATACCTATCTAGTAACAACTAACAAATAACAAGCACAATGACATACATAGGTTATAAACATTATTGTACATAATAATTATTTACCTACATTGTAACATGGTGCAAATAAAATGTATAAAATGAATGTCAACCAATAACAACCGGTTTAACGATAAATAATTGGCAAATAAGTAAACCAGCTGAGTCCATTTAAGCTTAAATAGCTTAAATAAGGTAAACAATATATGTACAAACTACAATAATTGTTTGGTAACGGCTTATAATAATTTTATTCTTATTTCCCAAATCGTTACACATGTTTAATAAATAATAATGTAGACCTGATGTTATAGGTATTATTATAGTGTGTAACTCAAACTGGCAATATACGTATCGTGACAAAATATTTTGTTATGGTACCTACGTATTACCTCAGGCTGACAGGCTTTGAGCACGCAATAAATAAATAATTAATAGGTACCTACCTAGGTATCCAATTTATACGAGGCAAAATAATATTATTCAATATTATGCTGGTAGAATTAAAATTACCCACCAGACTCAATTTCCAAAATCCATTTCAACTTTGTTTTAGGAAAATCATGCACTCGTTTTTTTTTTTTAATCTCCTATTCCTAGGTATTTTGAAAGTCGCAGTACAAATAACTACTCAAAAATTGGGTAAAAATTGGTCAAATATAGGGAGTATAGCGATCGCGTATTTTTGTGTGTCTATTTTCATAACTCTAATCTCTTATACAGTAACTATAATCATTGATTATAGTTAATACTATCTATAATTAAAGCTATAACCAAGAGTTGAAATACTAATTTACACGTAATGAAAATTATTAATTGATATTGATCTCATGGAATACGAAGAACTATACGAATATTAAAAGTTGTTCGTTGTTTTGTAGATATTTTTTAAGGGGATCGGGAATCTCCAACGTATCGATTGATCAATAGATCAATAAATTCGATAAGGATATCCATTTGAGTTCATCATGCGACGTCTAAATTTTGACTGACTTTCCCACATTTTTTGTTTTTGTCTTATGTTTTCCAAAAATTAGAAATTAGAATTATTTAAAAAAAGTATATACGATGTAAAATATAGAAGATAAAATCGAAAAAGTAGGAGAATCAATCAAAATTAAACTCCATGACAAATTTAAATTCGCTGCTTTCTGTTATTGCATCACTACCCTAATACATATTCAGTTGGTACGTTGGAAATAAAAACTGTCAAATTTCTTATAACTTGCAAATGATAGAAAGAGAAAAAAAATTGACGGTTCCAAAGTGCGTAAAAATGTAAAAAGACTATGAGAATATACGTTAGCTTGTTATTAAACAATTTCAAAAGTCATTGGTCATAAACTCATAATTATTTCAACAATTAAGTACCCATTTAATGTTAATAAACTTGCAAACACAAGGTGTCTTCTAAGTTTAACAATAGGTTAATTTTTTAATTTTTATTTTTTTTATTTATATTTTAGACAAAAAATTCGCAATTAAAATAAGTCCATCATTTTTTATTATTCAAAATTTTAATTTTTGAAATTACTTGTTGTAAATGCATGTATATATTTCAAAGGCATATCTATATGTACTTTTGTCAACAGTAAAATAATAATTGTTTTTATATTTTTAATACCTAATAGGTAAGTTTTTTTTATCATGTCATCATAATTTACTGTTATGAAGAAACAGCTCGTTAGCTGTTACTGGTTTAACTAATCATAGTAATAAATCAGCTTATGATAATCAAAAGTTAGAAATCTTTTTGAGTCTCAGTATGGTCATGACCAGTAGCGAAGCTTGGGTTTTGAATCAGGGTAGACAAATTAAAAAAAAACTAACTAATAAATAAAATAAGCAGCTAGACATTTTTATTTATTTATTGAAAATACACTTATATAGCTTTGTAGGTTAGTTCTATTTTTCTGTTTTTCGTTTCCGCAAATAGATCGATTACTTCGTCAATATTAAATACTATAGTTAATTAAAAAAAAAACTCAAATTCGACCTAACGAGAAATACTAACTGTTATGTACTGCGTACAACAAAGACAGTAGGTATTGTACAGTTTGCGCTGTTCAATTATTCAAAAATAAATGATAATATTTATTATTCATGTTTTATATCACGTAAATCATTGTTATCGAAGTCACATTTTTCGTAAATCAAAATAATATAGACTGAATCACAAAATGTACAAATTATTTACTGATAAAGAAGTTATGCCTTGGACAGTATGTGTATACGGTCAGTCTATAAATATAAAATTATTATTTCTTGATAAAAATATTCGTGAGACATGTCTCTTCCATCTGCTTGCGCAAGGTACCCCCTCCATACAGTCCTCCTCACCGCATGCTCTAAATAGTGAGACACTGCTCGCGTTGTCTCAACCAGCAATATTATTTTGTTTTGTGCCGCGTCTCGCGTTCGTCCCGCGGCGGAGCGGCTTGATTGATATTTAATTTTTACGTGTTTATAATGTATACAATCGTATACATCATTGTATATTTAAAAATGTAATTAGCTTAAAAAAATATTTGGGTAGACAATGTCTCTTTGTCTCATAGGTAACTTCGCCACTGGTCATGACCAAGTGGTCATTTTCAAACCTTCATACGCCACTACTTCTATATTATATAATATAGTCTATAATTTTCACCAAAATGACGAAAATCCGGATAGAACCAAATTTTTAAAACAGAACAAAATGAAAGTTATTGGGTTAGTAAAAACATGAAAAAATTATGGTATCCTCAAAAACGAAATTACTGGGTAAAACGCTTAAAAAATAAATCAATTTTGCCTTTACCCGTAATCTTTACGTGGTAAATTTATCAAGCTTATCTGCACATCTCTGCGTGTAAGTCATAGAGAAGATTTAGTAAAGATTAGGTGTAAGTGGCAAGTACGCAACCATTGATTTTATTAAGTTGGAGTAAAAGGTACGATAATTTTTTATCACATATTTATTAAAAATATTAACTGCATTTATAAACAAAAGCAAAATAAATAAAAAAAAACTGCATTTAATTGATCCCTTCTTGTTGTGTGATGTTTTTTTTTTTATTATTGTAAAATCTGTTCTTGCTCAACATAAATTTCTTAAATGCAGACTGCCGGTTTTAAATTTTATTTAGGTACCTACCTAACTAAAATATTGCACTTTTGCAGTCTTAATGTCATAACGAGCACCAATAAGTAAGTGTACATAAACTGTTACCTAACTGTTAAGTACATAAATTTACGCATTCGTGCAAAAACATAATATATTAGATAGAATTTTAATTGCTAAGCAAATATGATTCAAGTTGGTTGCTGCAAAAATAAATTATGGCTGCATTTAAAAAAACATGGCTTTTGAATAGTAAGATTGACAAACACGCCTTCAACATAATGAAATAAAAAGAAAGAATCCTAAATATAGGCACCTAAATATTATTTTATTATTTTATACTACAAAATATTGTGTTCTGGATAATTTTTTTAAGCTATTTTAAATATAATCAATAAATAATAAAACGCCAATTTTTTTTCCAACTAGGTTACTCTATGGACGTCTTTAAGCCAGGGATTAAGTCATTAAGATATCTTTTAATCCATGCTTTGATAGTTGACAAAATATTTGAAATTTTAATCAGAAATCACTCATGCGTGTATTGATATTATTACGTGTTAAGATTTTAAGAATTGATTTTCCAAAGAAACATTGTATAGTTTTAGAATTGTGAGTGATTTATTTTACCAAACATTGTACCTAATTTGCAATTTTAAATGTATGTAAAACTATTACACCTAATTGAAATACAATCTAAATTGATAAATTAAGAAAGATATGACTATATGAGACTGCAATTAATGAACCAAACCAATGTTTTTTACGTGCCGATCATGAAAATAAACATCTTAGGTAGGTATAAGCAGCTAGTATACGTCCACAATTCGGGAATATTAATAAAAACGAATTATACAAGTTACATATGTAACTACTTCTCTTTGTTTTTAAATATTTCTCTGTATGGCTCTAAACCACAATATTGTCCATCGTATATATATATATATATTTTTAAAGCCATTTCCAACTATTTTTCCGTTCCTAGAAAAATTCAGCTCTCTCATTATATCATCGAATACTATAGTTAATAACATTGAACAGAACAAAGTTCTTGTGAATTTTTATAGTTAATATACGAATACCAACAATTAAACGAATATAATGAAATAAATGAAGAAAAATACTTAAACTGCGTGTTTATTTTATATAAACTAAACGATTGTTTAATATGCGTAAATATGTCATTAAATTTGAAAAAATTATTTTACTTACAAACTTTGAGGGGTCAAAGATCACTTACGAAAAACGGTTTAGGTACTTATAGCGTTTTGTTTGTAAAAATTATACACAAATCAAGTATTTTTTTGAATTTATTTCAAGCATATTTGAGTTTAGCTCAGACACGTCGTAACAATAAGTACCTATAAGTGACCAATTTACATCTATAAGTATTACAAAGAACGAAGGTCATGACCATAACAAATATAACGATCCAAAAGCCTGAACACAAAACAATCGATCGTGCGCGTAACATAATAATACGATAAAATGCTATTTAACATATTTATCTTTGTACAATACAATATATTAGGTATATATCATACATCATTAATTAATTATTGATAAATTGTATATTTTTTAGCCAGCTCGCGTATTAACTAATAATCAACCTGTTGTATTCAACCTAACTCGCAAGTTTATTCACGGTAAGTTTACTAATACTTATAAATAATTGTTGAAAATAATAATAGATACCTGTAGTCCTAAATAGAAAATGTGTAAAACAAAAATTAAATAAACATTTCACAAATTAATAGTTTGCTATTGGTATAGTAAATGTAAAATAGGTGTATGGTGTACCAGTACCTATATATATATAGAATAGATAGAAATTAATATTATGTATTTTGTAAAACGTGACAATAAATTAAATTGATCATTGCGTATTAAATTTATTGCAGTAAATTTTTGAGTTATAATTTCAATAAAATATAGAAAATATAACGTAGAAATTTAATGAAATAGGTAAGTAGCACATATTATATGGGTGTAGAAAAGAACGTGTGACATAATGTGTACCAATATTTATTATAAATTAAGTCAAGTTCGTATACATTAAATAAAAAAAAAAATTCAGTTTTATATTTTGATATTATGTACAAAATACCTATTTTTTTTTTTAAACTGATATTGGTTTGAATTATAATACATACACTTGAACATTAAAACATTATATTATTTATACATATTATATTATACAGGGTATATTTCATTTTAAAGGTAACACAAAATACATCTGTTCAGGAAATTTGGATTGAACTGGGGTTCTATAGGGGGCTTATAAGGAATAACGAAATACACATTTTTTGACCATTTTTAAATTTTTATCACAAGCGCAGTAAAACTTGGATTATTTGAAATAGCAAAATGTATTTTAAACACCCGGTTTGGAAGTAAAAATAAAAATAATGCGTTATTTTTATCGTTTACATAAAGCTGCTAACGAGTGCGACAAATATGCGAAAAATGTAACAATTAAATGTTTAACTCGTTGTCATTCGGCCAATTATGGTTTTAGAACCATATGGGGTTAAAAGGTCAAAATATAAGTAGCCCTCCCAACATCTATCTCATTTTGCAACCCCTAAATCTTTTAGACTTATAATCGCGGCATCGTCTAGTGGCTAGACACTGACCCCTAACTCGGCAACCATTAGTCAAATACTTCTATAACTAGTATAGTTATATAGTCTATAACTTTGTTGGAATACTTATAAAATCACGAAACATGTTCATTAGGAACGTATTTTAAACAATACGTACCACGGTTATCTACACATTGGTAATAAATATAGATAGCCGTGATACCTACACATAAATACACAAACTGACAAACATATTTTAAATCTAAAAGTCTCAGTTTACCTCCGAGAACATCGGTCTTAGTTTAACCTCCCCCCCACCAATCAGGGCCAAAACTGATAAAAAATCACTACGAAACGAATAAGTGTTAATTTAGGCTCTGTGCTAAATCTTCACGTGTTTTTCAAATGCACGTTTTTGTAGAAGAACACGTCGACTTTTTAAACGTCGGTGTACATTTTCAAATTCGCGTATCATCGAAGTGGGTAAAACCACAGAATAACTAATTTAATCTATTCCGTGCCTCAACCACTTTTCTCCATTCTCCTCTGTCTACGATTCTTGTTTTTTTTGTGATATTCCGACGGATATAAAACGATTGGTATAATATCTCTGGACGTTCCAGTAATATCCGTCTTCGCCGTATGATCCTTTCCTCCCCGCACTGTCTTGACCGATCCCTAGGCTTTTTTCCGTTCAGTCTCCCAGTAAAAATTTCAATCGATCCAGATGTGACCAGCCCGATCTTTTACTTTTTAAACACGCACTAACGGCGAGTTTATTTCGAAATAAAAATCTCCTGGTTCGTTCGCTTTCTGAATTCTCCGTTGTCAATTGTAAATCACGAGTTATAGACCGTGAATCCGGCGCGGCGCTCTTCTCTCAAACTGCTTCCCTGCTCACTTACCGACCGAGTTTCACGTGCGTATATTCTGCGATTACCTACCTATATATTGTGGCGACGACAGTTGCAAAAATGTCGATCGAAACCAAACAAAACAGTTGAAATTCGAACTTCCGATCATAGTATTGCTATCAGAACGCCATCAAGACGTATAACAGTGGTTCCTTTCTTTTTTTCTTCCGCTCCCCCGATTATTTTGTTATTGTTTTCGTCGAAAATCGATAGAAATTATTACTATATAACCTTTATATGAACGCCGCCGATACCCGATAGTGGCGCCTATCTATATCAGAGAAACCGTATCACACACGCTACGCAGCGGCCAGCGGGTGTGATATACAGTTGCCACTGCAACTTGCCGTACAAACCGTGCTGCTGCTGCTGCACGGTTCTCTCCGGATCTTCCAATAAAAACAATAATAATATCGACTTGTATAGCCACGCTATTACGATCGCACCGTCGTCCGGATTAGCAGCACTCTTCGGTAAGTACTTCAGACGTACGATCGATCGAACAGCAATAATAATTTTTAAAAACGCGTGTTCGTCGTTATTAATAATTTTTTATAATCGTTCGTACGCCTATTATATTATTATGTCGTTCACTTATAATAATAATACGCTGTATTTGTTCGTTACACACACACAGTGTTTCGATTTGAACATTTCGCCGCCGAGTCATTATATCTTTCCCCCCCACTCCGTGCGAGCGGAGCGCACGTCTCAGGGTCACGCGAGGTGCTTTATCGGAAACGGCCGCCGAAAGATTCGCGGCGTCCGTAATTTATTCATTTACTCGTCGGCCGCCGCACCGGGTACCGCACGCCGCCTTCGGGCCGAAAGCAGCCGGTTTTTTTTCCGATAAATCGTAGCGAAATATTGACGGGTATGTAACACGTATTATTGTTTTGTTCTAAAAATACTTTACAGAGTGTTGTGTAGAAGAAAGCGTCGTAGATCATCGAGATTTTCGAGAAGTTTCCGACTTTTTTTTTTCTGTTTAGAACAATAGGTGGAAATGGCCGTGGACAATTTCTTTGAGGGGGCCGAAAAGTTGCTGGAAATATGGTTCGGCCGACAAGACGGAAAAACGGAAAACGGAGATCTAAGAAGAATACCGAGGTAAATATAATATAATATTATTTTGTGTATTTATTTAGTTGTTTTGTCAATAACACGCTCCAGGTACTAGGTAGGTATTTAAAGGCCTTACACAAACTGTCTTTGGGATGCTGTTCCATTTTTAACAGCTCGTCTGTCTTATGCAGTGTTATTATTATTATTTATCGGTCTTTACATTATTTGAACCGATATGTTTTTTGAAATTTTAAAATATCTACCCATTTGTCTACCCGAGTGCAAACAGTTTTTCTATTTGCACTGTTGCAATAAAGTTAATAATATTACGGGATAAATGAACACCTATAACATTTTATTGTTGATTTGTCGTATTAATAATAATTTATTGTTGAAAAATGTTTGACAGTGCTTTACTTAGGGTTAAACAGGGGTGGTTAAGGTGCAATGTCTAGAGCTTTAAAATCGTAAACAAGATGATATAAGACTTATGGTCATATGATTGGCTAAAAATATAGCAAACAGAAAAGTAGTACAAATTCAACTGATATTGGTTTGCGCTTTGATTAGGCATGCCAAAATAAAAATGCACTCTTACATTTATGAAACGTGATCAAATGGGAAAAAATAAACAATTTACTTACTCGGCTCCAAAGTTTTGTTTTTATAATGAAAATTCCTGATCAGTTTGTTTTATTATAGTATATATTTATATATATATATTACCCAAATATAATGTATTGACTGACCTTGTATCAAAACAATTCGTGCGATCCAAAATACTAAAATAGAATTGAGAGTAGGTGTACCTACTTGAAAAATATTTTGATTATTCTTCGAAATCACCATTTTGTTGTTTACTTACATATTAGGTAGAGGTACCTAATTTAAACGCTAAATAATAATAATGCTTACTGTAATGTGAAACTCTTGTAAATTTTCTGACATTTCCAATTGTCATCTCTTATTTAATCGAATACAGCAGTTGCTTATAAAAATTGAAAGGTAAGAAATTTAGGTATTCAATTTTTTTTTCACTTTTAAGTCGTGCAATTTTCGCTTAGTACTTTTCAATTAAATATTTGCTGTTAATGAGATGTTATTTATAGATTAGGTAATTATAACAATGCCATGGTCAATATTAGTTACTTGCTGTAATGAAATTGTTTTTGTAATTACTGTGGGTAACACGTTGTATAAAAATGTCAATGAAAGATTTAAATATGGGAGTTTTCCTTACTTTATAATATGAAATCTAGGGTTGTTAGCCGCTAGGCATCTCAAATTAAGCCTTTGATTTTATTAAAATACCTAGCAATCTTGACTAGCAGTAATTTCTTCTTAATCAGTTGTAATATCTTATTATTTACCTATTTAAATTATTCACCACATACCTACTAAATACTTGTATTAAAGTATATAAATTCTATATAATACATGTAGGTACCAAGATTTGAACACGATTATTGTTTATCTAGGTCTCATTAGAGAACAATTTATTTTTTTTAATGTTTAAATTTTAATTATCCTGACAGTGGAGGTCTATAAATTTGTTTTTATTGAATTTTCGATAAATTTAAATTGTATTTTTTGTTCTCCAAGCATCTCAAATCACTATATTTTGGATAGGTAAATTAAGTTATTGTGAAATGTAGAAATGTATTCTAATCAAATACCAATATTTATTAAACAAAATCTTTCTTGTCTTGTCTTACTTAGCAAAACTCTTGCCTTACTCTTAACAAAAAATATTTTTTTGATAAGTAGTAAGGTAATATAGGCGTGTTTCTTGAATGATCGACTGTCTACGGCCTAGAGTAAAAAGTAAAAATTGATATTGCGTTTGACCGTTAGTGACCCTACTTCTCCATCTGGCTATTTACACGCAACTTAAGTAAGTATTAATTAAAAGTTGATAGTAAAAAAAAAAAAAAAATTTAGAATGACAAATTTTTGTACAAACTGTAAGAATTTAAAACTCATATCTGATAGCTATTTATTTTGAATTTTTAAATGACTATTTTTGTGTTTATTTTCTTATGTTTGACAACTAAGAATTACATATATTTATAAAACAACAATAATAGGTTCTCTATGACTTAGTGCAAAATATTTGGAATAAATCCAACCTATTTTGGAGCCAAAAATATGAAAAATATAATTTATTCTATCAGTACATGAAGGGATTATAAGTTAATACACATTTTAATAATATGTTTAACTTAACTGTTGTGTAAAACAAATTCTATCTGATCTCTTAAAATTCACATTAATTTATTTTAGTTTTATTTCATAACAAAACGGGTTGCAGCCCAAAGTACAGAAAAATATACTTAATGCTATAACATTATCTAACATCTTTAAGTATATACAAGACAATAATATAAAACATGAGTGAAAAACATAAACAACAAAAACAAGATAATATTTGTTAAATAGTGAATGACAGATCTTCATTGACCATACGCATCATTCTAGACAATGGTTGATTACGAGCATAATTTGTAGTGCAAAGTGGCAAGAAAAAAGGATAATGTGAACGTGACTGGAAGCATGGAACTTTTAAATTTTAAATTTAATTAAAATTTAAAAAACTTTTAAATTAAATTTAGTTGGGCAAGTAAATCAGAGCGGTCGAGAGTGCCATCAATAAGTTTTTGTAAAAATACTTTGTTAGCAACAATATGCGCCTATCAACAAGAGACAATAGCCCAAGTTTTATTAACACTGGTTTGTAATTGTGCGGTTCATGATCAATATAAAGAACCTTAGAAATAAAATTCAAAAATTTACGTTGAATTCTCAATCTGCCTGTTACCATTTATAGTAAATTGATCTCATACAACTACAGCATGCTCCAGAGTCGATCTAACAAGCTTACAGTATAATGCTCTTAATGGAGCTATTAAATTTAATTTACTTGAAACTCGTTTTACAAAACCAAGTGTTTTAAAAGCCTTACAACACGTTTTTTCTTGATGCTTGTAGAAATTCAATTGTCTATCTAATGTTAATCCAAGATCAATGACCGTGTCAACTGTAGTAAGGATTAAAAAGTCTTACAAAGCGCAATTAAACGCAATAGGAACACAATTTTGGTAGAAGGACATAGAATGACATTTATTAATGTTAAATTCTAAGCCAAGGTTTTTAGTCCAGGCACCCAAAGCATTTAGATCACTCTGAAGTAAATGGCAATCATTTTCACAACTAATTTTTAAAAATAATTTTAGGTCATCAGCAAACAAGAGAAAATAACAGTTGCAAATAACGTTTTTGACACTGAAATAAGGAAAAAAGCAATGAAGAAAGATGACCCCCCCCCCTGAGGGACCCCTGACAAGACATTTAGAACTTTGGATTTAATACCAAATTTTATACCTTCACATATTGTTTACGGTTATTTAGATAGAAACTGTACCATGATAGCAATGGTTCCCAAAATCCACTGGTTTCAAGAATTTTCACATGGTTTACTCTGTCAAATGCTTTTTTTAAGTCAGTAAAAATTACATCTACTTGGTTACCACTAGGAAATGCGTCAATCGCGTAATTCACAAGTACAAGATTACATGTTGTATATGAGCGACCTGGACAAAAACCGTGCTGCTCTTCGGCTAAAATTGTGTTCACTGATGGTTGAATACATTGTAAAATTAGAGACTGAAAGAGTTTAGATATATGGCTAAGGATAGTAATTGGTTGATAATTACCTACATCAGAAACATCATTTAATTTAAATACAGGAATTACCGAACCAAGTTTAAATATTTTAAGGAAAGTACCTGAGTCAAAGCTCTTATGAAAAAGAAGCCATAACGGATAACATAACAAGGATTGAATATTGTATAATAATAGACCAGACAAACCATCAGGACCAATTAATATATTATTTCCCAGTTTAGTTAACCCACTTTCAACTTGGACTAAATCAAAGTAACAATTACTGGGAAGGTCATGAAGCAAAGAGGGAGCAGGTGCAGGGACATAATCTATACTTGAGTCAGAATACACTTTTCTCTTTTTAAATACTAAATCAATTAGTTCTTTAAAAAACCAAACAGGAAAGTTAGATGGTGAAAAGTTAACATGCAGCACATAAGCAGCTTAAAATGATTTCTATGTTTATTAAACTAGTAACCTAAATGGTATACAAAACCCTGAGTATTAACCCTATACCTATAAGTTGTGAAAATAAAAACTAATTTTTATTGTGATTTTTTTAGCATTTTATTAAATTTTTTAGTTGTTAAACAAATGTATTAAAAATTTAGATACAAATTATATTGCTTGTAGGTAATGTTAGGTTATTTGTTTTACCAAACATTAATTTTAAATTTTAAACTTAAAATATTTTTTACTGCAAATAACATTTAATATTGGTTGATATTATTTTTTTAGATTATATATTTGGTATTATATGTATTCAAGAATAAATACAAATGGTCAAAAATTTAATTTAACAAAATTGTATTTAAGCTCAGAATCTAAAAACTAAAGTATCTAGTTATATTAGATACTAGACTACTAGAGTAATCTAAAGTACAACTGGTAGCTGGTACCTACGTTAATTATGTATGATGTTCTTAATTAAAATTTTCTTGAATATTATG
Organism: Hormaphis cornu; assembly: GCA_017140985.1. Taxonomy (NCBI): domain Eukaryota; kingdom Metazoa; phylum Arthropoda; class Insecta; order Hemiptera; family Hormaphididae; genus Hormaphis; species Hormaphis cornu. The sequence goes on from CM029357.1 coordinate 14,054,467, forward strand.
TGTATACCAGATAGAATAAACAAATTTTTCTCATGTGGTGGTGTTTTGATGTTGTGAGCACAATCGAAGTTTATTTGGGTTAATGATTGAGATAACTCTTTTGTGAATTAACATAATTTTTCAAATACTATTAAATAGAGTAGATTACCTCTACAATAGGACAATGATCTATGTACACTTAATGTATTATTTATCTGAGAAAAATTTTCTATACATTTTCTGACATATTTTTCTTGGTATTTAATCCATAGATAACAATACAAACAATACACAATACAAACTTGTACCACCAAAAACTAAAATAATTACTATATTGCATTATTTTATTTTAGTTTATGTATAATGTATTTCTTGACTGTCAGTATATTTTGTGATAAATATTTTTTTGTATAGGAACCTAGTTTTAACTAATAGTTTCAGTAATCTATAATTTTACTTTCAGCCCAATCTGCTCTAAGTAAAAATCATTGTTTTTTTGTAATTTGTGAAAATCTGATGTACCTAGTCATAGGTAAAGTAATTATTCCCAAATGTATCCTATTCATGCTTAAAGTAGTTATAAAAATACTTTGAAAAACAATGATGTAAATATTTAGTTTAAAAAAAAAATAGGTAATAATTATGCTTTTTTTCATAAATATAATTATCTCTTTCAATAAAAGTTTCAGAAGTGGACACTTTCAATGGGACATCCTTCCTTCTATTCATACATATTTACTCAATAAAGTTGCTTGATGTATAATTGTACAATTGTACCTATTTCCATGTATTTTTTTACAAAAAGTTAATAAAACTGAAACTACAAATAAATTTATCTTTATTAAAATCCATTTTCCCAGTAGATGGCCTTATAATGCAAGTCACAAAAATTGGCATATGACTTTTGTTCTTTGATGGCGAGTTGTACAATAGACGGACGGAAAACCTGTGTCTACCATTTGCCCTGCCATCCCTGGGAAAAGCTTAACCTCTAGTATTTGTAACGCGCGTACCATAGTGTGAATGTAAGAAAACCTGTCAGTGTTTGTTCTGTCCTTCTAATCATAGTTTATGGTTTTACCTATCTCAATAACGTGTATAATTTGATGCACTTTAAAATTTTAACTCTCCCTGTTTTAGATCAGCAATTTTGGATTATAACTCAAAATTTCTAAAAAAAAAAAAAAAATTTAAAGTACAATCTCAGACTAATTGCCTATCGTTAGAGGTATAATATGTCAATGATTGGAGCAATTATTCTTTCTGAAAAATTGTTCTGAAAACAACTTATGATCTGTCTTTAGGTTCCCGTTGCCCATGAATGTTATTGCACTATTTGTACTATTATACTACTAATTAGTATTTAGAATTATCATACCATTCCAGCTTTCCTGCTTTATTGTTTGATACAACTTTATAGATATTATTTGTTTACAATGTAATGAAGATTAAATGTAATATTTATGTAATATTTTATTGCAACGTGGTAATTTGATATATGTATATGAGTGTACGCTATAATGATTCTTGTCTTAGATGTATACGTAGTATTTGTAAATTTTTTGCACATATTACGTTTTTTATCAATATGAAACTTAAGTTTAATACATTCAGTTAATTGCTTTTTTGTTCTTGTTTCTGTATTACTTTTAAATTATATGTCAGTGTCAAGTATCAGTAATTGCTTTTTTGTTCTCGTTTCTGTAATACTTTTAAATTATATGCCAGCGTCAAGTATCAGTAATTTTATAATTGCAATTGTAAATTGAACAGTTGATTGGAAATCAAATTATGTAGTATATCAGCTAGTATTACTAATTTTTTTATCATATTTCATTATAAACTTAATCATTGTTTTATAAATTCATAATCAATAACTCAATACGAAGTCTAGATGTGCTATTTGTTATTAAACTGTTTAAAGTTTTATAGTTAAATTAATAATTTAGTAGAATATAACTTTGTTATTCTAATAATTGTTTTGCAGTTCCCATTTTAGTATTCCTATGTACAATTAGTGTGTGTTTGTTAATCAAATGTATGTGTTAAATGGTACTCTAACCAAAGAAAATCACTTGAACCTAGATAAAAAAAAAAAAATTAATACAATGACTAATAGAATTTGTACTAATGATAATTCAAATCAATGACCTCTTCAAGACACTTATAAATGTGTTCGAAATAAAACACTATTCATAGTATTAAGTTTATTAACTGATGATATTATGTGTATGTTTGAATGTACCACTTTCATGAATAATTTGTTTGTTTTAGAGAAAAATATGAAGACCTCTTGAAAGCTGCTTGTTGCGAAGTAATTAGTTACACCAGCAATAATGAAATTGATGCTTATGTATTGAGGTAAATGATTTTTTGAAAATTAAACTCCTGACAAGAGGTTTTTAACTACTGGATGTACGGGAAGAATGGGTGTGTTGTTTTTTCGTAGTTAGTTTTTGTTGATTAATTAATTAAAGTGATGTTAATTCTTTGTGTAAGAAAGTATTTTTACCACTTTCCTGAATTACCATCAAAAACTGACATCAAAGCTAGAAATTATTCATTGAAACTGAATTATAATTAACATGAGGTATTACTATTATTGTATATTGAATTATTTATAAGGATCTTTGCCCCCAAAATCTAAACTGTTGATATTTAGTTAATGTAGTATTATTAATTTATATAATTGGGATCGTAGTAAAATATATGTTATACAATATATAATATTTGATAACCATTAAACACATAATTATAATAAGATTGCTAAGTATTTAGTAAAAATACAAATTTAACTTTATAATTATTTACTGCAAAAATTCGAGTTTAAAAAGAATAAAAAAAAGAGTTCAAGAACATTTTATTAAACTAACAGTTTTATGCCAAGAACAGCAAGGCAGAGATCTGACAGTGACCATACATTTTTTGAAACTGTGTGGCTAAAACCCAAATTCACAATCCTTAAGAAGTATTCCTCCAAAATTTTAGCGTGAAAATACAGTTATTGTTTCATTTTAGAATCATTTTGTAAATAATTATGATAGATATAACATATTTTTAATTTCTGAACGTTAGCAAAGAATGTTTTGTTTTTATAAAGCTGTTTTTTTTTTCTGTGATCAAAAGTTGTAGTAGAAAAAATGTTCCTATAATAACATATGATACCTTAAAAGATAGATAATTCATCCGAGATGGTACTTTATTTGAAGAGTTTTTTGATATTTTGATTATTTTTGAAGTTCTGAATAAAAAAGAAAACGGTTCAATGTTCAAAATTAATCCGATCGACTTGAAATTTATATATATCATTGAAAAGGGTTTTATGAGTTTTCCGCTGAAATTTCAGTCAATTTCAATCATTTTTGAGGGAGTTATGGAACTTTGAAATTTTTGTTATTTCGGGCAGCCGTGTATTTCTTATAAGCTGGACAAATAATTACAAGAAACGTGTTTTTAAGATGTCAATTTAGATTTTTTTTTTGTTTTTTTGTGATCACTATTTCGAGTAGAAAGAATGCTTCAATTTTAATGTATGATACCTTAAAACAGAGGTTCCCAACACGTGGTACGCGTACCACTAGTGGTACGCGGAAGGCTCGTAGGTGGTACGCGAAGAAATTTTTTTATTACTACATATTTGCATTCAATATTATTTAGTTTAGTTTATTTGATATTAGCTAATTTTAAAAATTATTATTTTATCAAAATAAATTTAATGTCGATAGCATGGGGTTTGTAATCGTAGCAATTTAGAATTTTAGATAATGATAAACTTTTTGAAAATTAGTTCCATTCAGCCTGATATTGATGACCTTGTAAAAAATAAACAACAACAAATATCACATTAATTTTATTTATTTAATTTTATTATTATTTATATTTATTATTTTTTTTTATTAATTTGAAAATTGTAATTTAAAATTTAAATATTTAGATTTAACTAAAAATTATGATTTTTTACTTTCATAAATATCAAATAATAAAAATGTAAAGAATTGAATAAATAATAAAAATATACGTTAAAAAAATTTGACTCCTAATTTAGTTTTAGAATTGAGGTGGTACGCGTATTGATTAAAAAGTGTCTGGTGGTACTCAATGATAAAAAGGTTGGGAACCCCTGCCTTAAAAGATGGATAATTGATCCGAGAAGGTACTTAATTTGAAATGTTTTTTTTTTAATTTTGATTATTTTTGAAGTTATGAGGAAAAAACAAAAACAGTCAAATATTCGAAAGTATGTACTACGTTTGACTTAAAAATTTTTATATGTGATTAAAAAGTGTTAAACGAGTTAATTGTTGAAATTTCAATCGATTTCGATCATTTTTAAGGGAGTTATGGAACTTTTAAATTTTTGAATTAGTTATTTTACGGCAGTTATTATTCCATAAAACCTCTAGTTTTTATGTTTAAGTCTTGAAACTTTAATACAATCTAAACAAGATAAATTTAAATATGTGGCTTAGAAATTTAAAAAATTGGTTCACACAATTTAGTTTATAGCCGATTTCACATTGTTATGTTGTCGTAAGACTTGTCATTTTGGGCGCCCGTGTATTTCTTATAGAGGGAACAAATAATTATGGGAGACGTGTTTTTACACATCGATTTAGATATTTTGATCATAATATCCAAAATGAAGATCGGACTAAGCCGGAACTTTTACATTATACTGAAGTATAGTAGGAAAGATACAGATTTGATAAAAATATTTATTAAATACTTAATTATAAGTAATTTTTTTTTTAGTTAAATTTGTTTTTACCACAACGTAAACTAGACATCTGAGCTCGGTCAGAATTGTATTTTTGAAGGCAATTATTTATTTTTTTTTTTAAGTGAACAGTTTGATATATCATTTTAATATTTTTGCTCATACAATTAGATTAAAAAGCTATATATATATGGTCAATCTATAACCATAATCTTCAATCAAAAAGTTATATTTTGCAACTGCACACTAAAAAGTTTCATTATTATTATTATTAACATCGGACTGATTTTAAATAACATGAAATATGTTTTTAAACACCTTGAAAGTATAAGATGTTTATAAAGCTAAAATTGCATTAATTGTCTATAGTCTATACAAAACCCCTTAAAAAATTCACGTTCTCTTAAGCTCCCAAATTTCGATACCATAATTTTTTTAATGTTTAGAACAATAATCTAAAAGTGATAACGAATGTAGACATTTCAAGCCATTTTCTGAAAATTTTCAAAGAATTTTTTGGTTTTTAGGCTATAACTCAAAATTTCAAAAAAACTCTTTAATTAAAGTTTGCTTCTGTTCACTTTCTAAACATTTTAGTGCTATGACATTTTGCAATTGGTGTTAAAACAATACATTCTTTGCTCCATATACAACTACCATATGCTAATAGCAAAAATAATTAAGTCGATTACTCTGTTTACAGTGAAAGTAGTATGTTTGTTACTAAACGGCGGTTTATATTGAAAACTTGCGGCACTACAACACCAATAGAATGCATTAAACCATTGCTGCTCAATGTATATGAGTTTACTGGTTTTGATGAAGTAGAAGATGTGTTTTACTCACGTAAGAACTTTGAGCGTCCTGAACTTCAAAAAGATACATATCGTGACTTTAAATTGGAAATTCAAACTTTAGATATCATGTTTAAAGGAAGTACGTAAATATAATACTTAAAATGTAATACAACGCATGTTTATTCTCAACATTCTTGTAGCTGGAGTTGCAAGATGTATGCGTTCATCAAAAACTGTAGATTCTTGGTATTTTTATGCACTGCATCCAGTGGAATACTTTGAAAAAGAAAAATCAAATCCTGATCAAACATTAGAAATACTCATGACCCAATTGGATCCTAATGTAATGCAAATATTTACCAAAGAACACTCAACTAGTGCTAACCAAGCCACACAGGTATTTGAAAGAAGACGTTTAAGTCTGTTAAGATTTACTCTAGACTGAAGTAAATTTAAGTGCTAAATATTAACCTATACTATTGTTGTAGTTATAATAATGTATACAATTTTAGGACTCTGGAATATCAAACTTACTACCAAACATGGAAATTGATGACTTTTTGTTTGATCCGTGCGGTTACTCAATGAATGGCATTACAAAAGAAGTACGATAATAATAATTATAATAATATTTACTTATACGTAAAAAAAAAATAACTACACAGTTACACCAATAACTTATTTTATTAAGTCATCAACAAACATGTTTGCTATTATTTCACATGTATCATGTTGTAATTGTAAATGTGTCAACAAAAAAACATTATTTATGTTATAACACATATTATGTTGTATTTTAAGAATTAGTAATAGATAATTATTGTTGGTGGTCTTTTAAATTTAACCCATGACTGACAAAAAATAAATCTTGTAATTTAATTATTGGACAAAATTTTTTTTTTCCTTCCAGGGACATTACATGACTATTCATATAACTCCACAACAAGAATATTCTTATGTCAGTTTTGAGACCAATGTTCCTCAAAGCTCTTACAAAGAACTCATTTCAAAAGTGCTGAAAACATTCCAACCAGAAAAATTTGTACTTACCATGTTTTCAAATGAAGTATGTTCTGTTATATAACTTATACATTTAAGATTGTAAAAATTAAAATGTTTTCAGTAAAATTATTAAATTATTTTTGTTTGTACTCAGAAATCGCCAAGCAAATCAAACCATAATGAATTCAAATACCTTACTGAAATGGGTGAATGGCAACAAGATACTAACAAAACATGCTCACTGAAGAACCATGACCTAACTGTATCTTTTTATTCCAAGTACCCTAGCTGAGATCAGCCAGTGTGGGACACGTCTCTCATCAAAACCCAAATGCCTCTGTCGTCACATTATTCAACCGTCCTAGTCATTCTAGTCTACAACAAAACACTATGTGTCACTACACCTATTTATCACTTTTCGTGGCGTCGCTTTAAAATTGTATAATGCAATATCCTTCAACATTCCGGTGCAAACCAGAATTATTTAATATAGTTGTTTTTATTTGTTCGTGGTAATTTTTATCTGAAGACTTAATGAATGTTGTATGTTCCTGTAATGGGCAATGAATACGCTTGGTTCGATTGTGATTATGTGGCAGGCATTTTGATTTGAGGCATTTACTTAATTGATGCGCCACAACTAAATTTCCATTTTTAAATATTTGTTGTTACATTTTTGTGCATATTTTTTTTTTAATGCATTACATTCTTTTAGACTGTTTAGATACCTAATCATTTTAAGTTTATGACATTGTTTTTAAATTTTAATAATACATTTTACCATGTTGTTTATTTATTATAAAATATTAGTTAATGAAAATAAGTTGTTTCTAAGTAGAATGTTATGTACTCAAGTTCTAAACTCAGTTAATAAAAGTGTTAGTTTGTATTTGTTCTCTTTAAGATGTGTGTCTTCACTTAATTTTAGATTTGAGTGTATTGGTTTTAACATGATGTGGGTTTTTTATTTATCACTATATAATCACGATGGCTTCTTCAATAATGCTCTGATTTTTAAAGTCAGTAACTTTTCTGATAGGTTTTTAGATACAGATGATACTTTAAGGGGTCATAGATTTAAGCAAAAAAATTTACAAAGTTTCAATCAAAAAATTAAGCAAAAAACTTTAAAAATGACAGCAAATTTGTTTATGACATAATCGATCTAGTTTTTTGGCCATAACTTCCAAAATAATGATCAGAATAATCTGAAACTTCCACATAATTATAAATTAGTAAAATACAGGTCTTATATAAAAAAAATTTACCTAAGTATAGAACTTTTAAATTAATAAAATTTCCAATTTTTTTTTTAAAATATTTGTTTAATAAGAAATTCAATTTTCCTCAAAAAGTTTTGAAACTAACACAAGTTTACCAGTGTGTGCTACCAAACAATATTGAAAATCCGTAGTTACAATTTTTATTTTTAGTTGTTGAAAATTAGTCATGCCTTTGACTAATTTTTGGAAAATATTTGTAACTCATTTATAATAATAATTAATAACAAACAAAGCTTTCACAACTAGTCAATGACCAATTATTGCCCTCGCATCTATTTTTGCATCAGTTGTACTCGCATTCTGTACAATTACAGAATGTTCAAAAAGTACCTTAAAATAATCCCAACACAAACTTTCTAAGCCAATTAACTCATAAATTGGAGTTTTATTTTATAAATTTTGTACTACATCATAGTATCACAGGGTAGATAAAAGTTTTATCTAATTTGTGGTAGTATACTATATTGAATACTACGATTTTAAATTATTTGGAATTTTGAACAATACCTTATAGTCAACACTGTTGAACTGCAATCCATATAATTACAATAATCGATTTTGACCACGATTGTACATAATAATCGTGATTTCTCCACAATATTCTGCAACAATTAATAGCCAGTATTGCCCGTTAGTATTTTAATTGGGTTTTTGTATATTATTGAGTTTTACGGATTACCTAAATTTAGGGTTACCAGACGTCCCGGATTCGGGCTTCCCGGAGTCCCAGATTTTTTTCGAAAATCATCAAAATGTCCCGGATTCCGAAAAACCTGATTATTTTCTGAAGAAAAAAAAATTTTTCCGAAATGTTGAAAATAACTGAATTTTTTTTCTCCATTCCCGGGCACAATGCCAATTGCGATAGAATTTTTTCGTTGATAAAATCCCAATGGACTGATGAACGCAACCGACTCTTGGTAAAAACAATTCGCGACATCTTGATGATTATATTCGATTTTACCGAGATGGACTGTAATTAATTTTATAAATATCTTCTTCAGCCCGAAAATTCAAAAATCATTTATAACATTCGTGACTCTAATAGACGTTGTTAATCAACCTGACTCACGAATGGCTATTTAAATTAGTCGTTAAATTAAATTGATTAAAATGTGCAAAAATAAATGAACAAACTTGTGGCAACAATAAAGTCTTTTTTCTTTCGACCCCTGGCTCATTTCAAATATTATAATAATCTGAGATCATTAGCTTCTAGATCTCTCCTACACGTACAAGTTCCCCAACACACTCAAATATGTACATCAGGGCAGTGGCGCAACTAGGAATTTTTTATGAGGGGGGTCCGAAAAAATAAATCATCTTCATCTTTCTTTCTTTATTTTTTTAGTTGTAGCGAATAAATTGCTACAAGAATATTATACAAATCAGGGTGAACAAACATTACAAAATTGTATTACACATACTCGGTGTTAAATTGTACCAAAAGTATAAGAAAGAACGGTAATCTGTGGATCATTTCTTTGGGTGGGTCATTGGTTTCAAAGTTGTGATTCGCACATATTATTTCGTATCTGAAAGCAACGATAAATCATTGCATTTCAAAAAAACGATTCTGAGAACGCAATGCAATCTAGTCTATAGTATGGGTGACAATTGTTTTGACGATATTCCAATCTTAGTGATTTTTGCTCATAAATCAAAAAATCATTCAAATTTCAAAAAAAAGTTCAAACAAAATAAATTTGGAAGCCAAAATCTCAACTTTTATGTAGTAATTAGTAGTTACAATTGGAAGCAGTTTTCTACTCAAAAATGTCATGGGATTATCTTCGTAATGGTATTATTATTACTCTGTGGGTATTATATTATAAATAATTATTATTGCGCTGTCACAACTGACAGCATAAAACGTTACGATAACGTCTTGTTGCAGTCCAAAAAATCAAATATGAATTAAAAGTTTATGAAAATAATCGAGAAAATAGAATTGTATGACATTAATTTACTGTTATACGTGCCAAGGGGGGAGTCCACCCCCCTGGTTGCGCCACTGCATCAGGGTCTACAGTATCTAAGTATAATTCAGATACATATATATGTTTTTCCTCTCGTATAAGTAATTTTAATCAACAACGACGACACGATGAAACAAAATATAGACCTTTTTTCTTTTTTTTTTGATTTTGAACCGACCAATCTGGTAACCCTGCCTAAATTATTATTATTATTGTTGCGAAACGGAAAAACGCGCGCAATACAAGTGACAAAATGGCGGCGCCGATGACGTCGGGACGATCAGCTGCTGCGGGCAGACAACGGCCGCGCTCGCGCTTTCACGACCCGCGCGCGCGATAACTCCGTCTGATAACGCGTCGCAGTCTCTTAGTCTCTTGTTTCGCACATTCTCTGGTTCCTCAGCGTTTGTTCCCGGTCGGCGGTTCTGCGCTCCTACTACGCCGTTACACGACGGTCCGCTCCAGAGTCGTCTAGACTGTAGGTATACGCGGTTGACGGTCTGCTTGGCGTCCAACGACGGCGGCCACTTTGACGCTCCCGGATCGCGCGATCGATAGATGACCTGGCACGTCGACGCCATCGTCAGGCCCACCCGTTTCGCCATCAGCAGCCGTGCCATGAGCCGCGCGCCCGGAAGCTGCCCGTCGGCCGGCGGTCCGTCGGCGGTGTCCCTCCGCGACAGGCGCCCGCGCGTGGCGGTCCGGTGAACGGCGAGACATGACCCCGCGGAACGATGGACGTCGAACAACCGCGGCCGTCGCCGTGCAACCGACTGTCGGTGGACCGGTCCAAGGGCCGTCTGGTCGTCGAACGGATGGACTCCATACGGAACCTGTTCGGGTGCGAACTGCGAGTGATCGACGACGATCGCTGCGGAGATGACGGCGGCGGCGACAAGACCACGTTCGCCGTCAGCCGACTGGACGAGTACAGGCCGCCGGACGATCGGTTGATCGAACGTCTCAAGGTGAGTGTTTGTCGTTTGGGTTTTTGTCTCCGATCGCGCGTTCTAGATTCTTGGCCGGAGTACAAATTCGGTGCGAGGTTTGGGTGTCTAATTCCTTACAATTTTATTGCGAGACTATTTTCGGCCAAGACTCCCGAGGGTACAAACTTTTCAAAATTGTTTTACATTAAGAGTTGTATTGCTACGGCCAGATCTTTAAGCCAATAATTATCTATGGGCCAGACTCACAAAACCAAGACTAACCACCTGGTAAACGACGACATTATATTTTGCCCCGAGAATAATCTAATAGCGTACCTACGTGCTGAGTTGACTCAAGAATGATCCACGAAATTGTGTCGGACGTTCTCTGCTATAGTGGACACCTTGTCGGTCTTTTAATGTCAGTGTTTTTGTATTGATTATTTTGTCATCTTTTTAAATTCGTCTACGTACCTACTATAAATGTGATGGTTCTAACATCCTAAATGGCTTCAGACTTTAATACCTTCAGACTCTGCGGACGTTACATTTCGCGTCATTTGTCACCAACATCGTGTCTACACACATTTTAAATATTGTAAAGATCCACACCACAGCCGGTCGAACCCTCGACCCTTTTTTTAAAACTTAAAATGCGTCTCTAATTAAATTAAAATTTTTGCCGCGCTCGAAACTCGAAAGGGATTCGGTGGTGAAACGACTATCGTATAAATCTTATAAACTCTCATATTTGAGCGATCGGTTTCGAAAAAAATTAAAATAGAAAAAGAGTGAATTAACTACCACACGGCGGTACAGTACCGTATATTATTATTTTGTTGTCGAAAAACAATTGCCAAACGTATTATAGTTACTAAATTGTATTTAGGTTCTGTCCAACTATTATACAAACAGAACACCCATTGTGTCTAATAATAATAATTATTATTGTGCCACAGGACACCGCAAGTGCTGTGTTTTGTCTTTTTTTACGTTTTCGGTTGCGTAACTCGATTTTATACGGTTTAAAATTAGGATTTTTTTTTTTTGTCGGTCGTTGTTAGCGTTCCCGTAGAAATCAATATATTTTTTTATGGTCTAACAAATCCTGTTACACATCAAAGCACAATAGGTAGATATCATGTCGAGGAGGTACACCGGCATTCACGGGTATAACGTATGCTCGCGTGAAAGGCGCCCAAGTACATCCTGTTCACGTGTGCGCGCGCTCTTGTGATTTACTTTCCCTTTCGATAATAATAATTATGGCCTAAATCGTTGTTTAGAAGCCATCTGTGTGCGTTTTAAATGCTGTAATTGTATCGTTTTTACGGATATCCGGCGTGCAGTTCGGTACCGTTTAAATTTCAATTTTTGGTCCTCAACGTTGTGCTGCAGTCCCATTATTATTATAGGTACACGGCCGATCGAATGGACCAAAAACAAAAGTTACAAAAAAAAAAAAAAACAGATTTGAAATCGCGCAATGCGGTTGGCCTTCTCACATTTTCATAAATTCATTTGTATTAACCAATGAAAAGTATTATGTATAGGAAAGTTTTTTATTTTCAAAATTATGTAAGACGTAAGAAGACGTCTTTAAATCTGTTTTACAAATATTTTGGTTCAGGCAATCGGTGTCGTATAGACCGTACTGACGAAATTCGCAAATTTATTAATTATTAGTAATACCTTAAACATAAACAAAGACGTGTTTAGACTTATAATTAATGTCCTATGACAAACCATCTTATTTTCGACTTGGCTATATATTTCTACTAGATACCAATTTGAGAAAAATAAATGCATCTTATAGAGAGGTCAGGGACGTTTAGGTTTTTATCAGGCTTTTCACATCATTTTCGCAACACATTTGCTCAGTTTGTTGCATATTTTTTATAGATACAAGTCCTAATTTATTTATATAGAAACTTAGTGTCATGTAGAAAAATCATTTTTTGTTTCAATTAATGCAAACTACTGTAGTGTTAAAATTTAAAACACAATAAAAAGAGAAGCAACTAAACACAAATACAAGCAAATTCGATGGTTTAGGTTTTTTTTTTAAGGGAGTACAAGGGAGATTTCAGGGGTTCAACCCTCTTGAAAATGTTATTCAATAAAATGGAAAAATTGCTTACATCCATTGTACTGTGTTATATTATTATTTTGTTATGAACCCTCCTCCCAAATTTATGGTGCAACCCAGTATTTTTCAAGACCGTTTCGAATTCACCTGTGTAATGTGTATCAAATCTTATTTTAGAGTTGTACATTTTTGTCACTCAATTGAGTTTATTTGTTTTATATATATATATATATATATATATATATATATATATATATATATAGATGTATTTATATATGCAGACCCAACAATATTTAATATTTAATTATGCTTTATATATCCTTAGTCAATTCCAATGTCTCTCGGTTATTTTAAAAAATTGTTCGTTAAATCTTAAAACAGAAGTATAAAATTTTCACATGTCAATTCAATATGAAAGTAGTTGGTACACATTTGTTTTTTAAAAAAACATAAAAATTCGTTTTTTTTTAGCCAAGTTAAATGAAATTGATTTTGCAGCTTAAATTTAAAATTAACAAATAAAAAAAATTTTTATTACTCTTAATTTTCCCTACTATTTCTCAACTGTTATTTCATATGTTTTGTATTATAAATTAATAAATTAAAATGTATGATTGTTTTTAAACATGATTACATTTAACTACCAATTAAATTTTATTAAGTGTACTGAGTTTACTCAGTATCATTTTTTTTTTTATTTATTGATTATACTTAGTACTATACCCAATATGCCAAGTAATTCATAGAAATTATTTACCTATTTAAATACTCTTTAAATGTCTCGTTAAAGATAACACATTATTTTCTTCAAAATCACCGAGTTTGGGAAATACGTGTTGTTTTCCGTAAATAACCCTCAAGACTGGGATTATTAAAAAACCATATTTTGGAAACTTTGAAACCGATTTGTAGGTAGCTATTATAAATTTTTAAACACTTAACTTTCAAATTTTCCCTATATGGGTAAATAACAATTTTATATATGTATAAGACTTATACAAATTCACCTTAAGAGTTTGTACATGCAGTAGGTATGTTATAGAATAGATTATAGAACATAAATGTGGGGTTGTATTATACTATGTAGGTATAAAAGTTATATAAGACGATTTGATTTTTAAAGCACTCAAAAAGATTTCATTCTAAAAACCTCCGTAATCATCTATAGTCTACTCTAAAACTTTACAAATTTGAGTGTTTAAAGTTTATTAGTATTATATTTTAATATTTTCTATAAGTCGTTACTTTTTCTACAATTGTATCAAATACCTAAATGGCTTTTAAGTAAACTAACTTATTACATAAATAATCATTAAATCAAACATTTTTGTACTCTCGATTAATTTTTTTTACTGTCATAATTGAAAATTGATTAAAACTATGATACCAAATAAAACCAATATCTCTAAAAAAAAAAAAAAAAATTGTATTCTTAACATACCAGTTATAACTTTTTTATTATAAATTACTATATACCTACTACCTGCCTATTTTAGATCTTAAATGTTTTCTAAATTATTAATTACCTATTACCATTTGTATTCAACTTTTATTTGAAAAGATAGGATTTAACTAGATACCTTACTAGAAGGAACTTATTTGGTACATAATTAAAGTAACAAAAAGAAGAGACAAAGACTTATAATACATCCAACAATTAATGAAGCAACTCATACGTACATATGAAAAAGAAAGCAGATAATAAAGAAGCGTGGAAGACAGTTCCGTCTTTACCCTATGGGCACGTGGGGCACGTGCCCAGGGCCCCCAGCCAAGTCGGGGCCCCGAATAATCGAAATTACATTTTTAAATTGTAAGCTGTAACGTATTAATATTTAATACGAACATCTATAGAATAAATAATTCTAAATTCTAGAAAAAAAAATTTGCACATTTCACATGGACGCGTATCGTAAGCGCGCGTTTTTAGTTTACATGATTAAATATATAATTATATTATACGCATATATATTGAAAGCTAGGTAAATGGCAATGTTAAAATGTTAAATATATTTATTATACTTAATAATATTGTGTGCAATTAGGTACATTAAATATCTTATATTTCTTGTCCCATTATCTAAACTGGGTTTTCTTTAATAAAATCTATATCAGTTTCTACCTGCCCGTATTATGTACTGGATTATTTATCTTATCTTAATTATGTCAAAGCAGTTAATTTTTATATTAATGCTTTGCATAATGGTTATAATCATATTTTTGAAGCTTTATTATTAATCGCTAATAACACTGATCAATCAGCAGAAACGAGAAACGAGGCACAAAGTATTGGCAAAAAAATGGAAAAATTGGAGACCATTATCCTAACTGAGACATGGAATGACCTTCTAGGAGCTATGAATAAAACAAGCTTAAGTCTACAGAATAATACTATAACAATGGACGTAGCAACAAAACTGTTTGCGTCACTTGGCGAGTATATTAGTAATGTACGCAATAATTTTGATCAGTATGAATTGGCCGCCAAAGAAATAAATCCAAATTCTGATTACAAAGATAAATTGCAAAGAAAAAGAATTGGCAGCACACGTATCACTTTTTTGGAAAACCCATCAGAGACTGTGCAGTTGGCCGGTAAAGAAAAATTTTATGTAGAAACGTTTCTTCCCATAATCGACACGCTAAATACACATTTAAAGCAACGATCGGAATCGTACAAAGAAATTAATGAACGTTTTAGTTTTTTTACTCAGTTACAAACAATCGAACCTGATAATTTGAAAAAAAAATGCAAAGAATTGGCAGATTTCTATTGTGAAGACATAAACACGAAAGAGTTAAATTCAGAATGTTTTCATTTAAGGGAATACTTGAAAACCTTAAAAAATGAAACCGTGGACTTAAGTATCTTAGATATACATTCTTTAATAAAAGCAGACAAATTAGCAGATACATTCCCAAACGTGGAAGTTGCAACAAGGATTTTCCTTTGCCTCATGATCACCAATTGCAGTGGGGAGCGCTCATTTTCACAACTGAAAAGAATAAAAAACGAATTACGAACAACTATGTTGCAAGAACGACTCACCAATTTGTCAATAATGTGCATAGAAAGTGATCTCCTGCAAGAACTAGACTTCGAAGATATAATTGAAGATTTTGCACAACAGAAATCTCGAAAAAAAACCGTTGCTTACTTAACGATACATATTAACTATAAGTTTCATTGTTGACCGTTATAACAATAAAATACCAATTATAATTCTATAAAATGTACATAGTTTTTAATTAATAAAGTAATCATATTAAATAAACTTTTGATGTTTTTATTCAAATTGTGTAGGACTACTAAAAGGGCCCCTTAAGCTATGGGTGCCCATGGGCCCATGCAAAGCTTAAGACGGCCCTGGTGGAAGATGTCTGCAAATCATTGTACAAATTGAAACCAAAAAACGACTCAAGCAATATGGTTCATAGATGTGTAAAAATTAGTGAATTATATATGGAATTATCTGTATTGTATATATCTCTTCACTCAGACAGCAGACCACACTGCAATGTGTATAACCTACTGTGAAAACAAAAAGCTAAATGATTAAGTATATTCTTTACTTTGCTCAAATTCTAAAATTCATATACTCCAAAGAAGTACTAGTCCCTTCCTCCCGTTGATGTTTGTATGACTGTATTGTATAAGTTACATATTTTAATGATACAGCGGGGCATAATAATAATAATATAATCTTCTTGAATTTTCTTTGTATATTATTCTTTTCCTGTATCTACGTATCATTTTTTTAAAACCTTGAAAAAACCAGTAAATACACACACATACTCAATACTCTGTGACTATGTAAATGATAGAATTGCTGTTATTTTATTTGCACCAAGGTAGCTAATGTGTTATGCACAATGTACCTTTCGATGTATTTATTAAAAAATATAAATAATATTATTTATATTTTTTAATGATAATAATAATAATAATTTGTATATACTATATATATATATATATATATATATATATATATATATATATATATATATAAGGTGTATTGACAACTAATGTATTTAAACTCGTTTTCATGTTTATTTTGAATCTGGTTAAGCTTTGGGGCAGGATCATAAATTGTTTTGTCTTTTTTTGTTGAGTAAAATTATGTTTCTTATTTTTATATAAAGTCACTTTTTTAAAAAAAAATGAGTTTGTAATGTTTAAATGTTTATCCCTAAAAGAGTTTTGTTAGGTAATTTTGGTAATAATATATTATAGATAATAGGCTATGTTCTATTACACGTGAGATCTTTAATTGTTTCTACTTTTCTAGAGTCTCAACAATTTTTTAAGTTGAATTGAATTATTAGAGTACCAGATATTTACCTATAGGTACCTGCCTGCTAATTTAAAATTGAATTAATAAAATATCATTTAATTAAGTAAAGATAATATTTGTTTGCATATTACTAAGTTGATAAAGCCATAAGAAACAACTATAAACATAGTAATATAGTATGTCTGTACACCTGTTATATTACTTAATATGATGAATAATCATACTGGGAGCGCGTAAATTTCTAGAATATAAAAATGTGTACCGCCGTTCAACTATGGATTTCCAAATTTCAGAACTTGAACAGTTTTTACTAGTTTTAACTTTTTTTTTTACTTTTGGTTTTTTCTGCTTTTTACCATGTCAAACATTCAATTTCGCTTTGAATTTTAAGCTATAGGATATAAACGTAGGTGAAGCTTTTAATGACTAGTGTAAATAAATCGTAAAAATCAATCTAAATTTGAAACTTCAGGTTTGTACAGTTCATGCTGCAGCAGCCTTGTAAATTATGGTCGTGCAATGCAAATATTAATTATATTGGTAGTCAAAATACTTGGGTTTTAACCAATTCACCGTCTTAGTCACATATAATTGAGTGTTGGTTGAATAACATACGAAACTAAAATTAAAATTACTAATGTATTTGCAGTATTTTATATCAGTATGTCACAGACTGACATTTGGAAACTGGAAGGTCATATTACTATTATTTGGAAACAGTGTGATCATAATAAAATTGGGAGTTTGGCCACTTTCTCCAAGGAAGAAGCTCTTTGATGGAATTGCTATAGTTATATACTTATATAGCATAGAAAAATCTGTTGGACTGTGCAAAACATTATTATATAATTATTATGGTTTGAAAGCAAAATAGAAATTAGATAGAAATGACCACGAAATGTTGTTATAGTATGTATAGATATACATATTAATTTGAATTGTTTAATATTATTTATTATATATATATTATTCTAGCGATCCATAATGCTTTATCCATTATTTGAAAAAAACATGAGACACCAAACAATAATTTCTGTCATCTAAAACATGCCGTTTAGGAGTACTATTGCTCTCATTGATATTTATTTACATTGACATAAATTATACTATTCAAAATCTAAATTTTTCAAATATTTAGTTAACGATATTTGATGTTAAAAATAATATAATATTCCCCGCGTGTTTGTTTTTAAAACCTTAATTTTAAAAACGTTTAAGTTGCCTAAGTTGTTATTTCTTTATAAATCAACATTAAAACACGCGGTAACATGGGATAATTATAAATAGGTACTTAAAAAACTCCGTCGGCTGGTCTTACAAGTGAATGTAGATTTCTTGCCACAACACAAAAATTTTAGACTTAATCATCTTAAAAAATACTCTACAAGTCAAAAAAAAAAAAAAATTAACAATGCGCATCTTCAAATATATTATATTTTAATCCAAAAACACAAGTCAAAATCTGTTCAACAAATCATTATGTTGCTGTGCTGCGTTAATAAAATTACATATCCACCGCCGCCGTCACACAATATAGTAATCCGCGATTATATATATAAACTTTTAAACAAGGGGTGGTTTAGGGTCTGGGGGTCATCATCTGCGAAAATACAAAAGGAAGGTCCCGTCTTTGAATCGAATACAATATGTATAAATTTTTTTCTATAGAAATCTACCTAAAAAGACAAAAGCTTAGTCGGGTCCGATAAGAATTGCTGAAATGGAAGCACTTTTTCTAAAACATCGAACCTGTTTTGATTTTAGACCAAATTTCGTATGATCACCGAATTCTTTTAGACGCAACCCCTTATGATTTTTGAATGATGTGACAACTTACATGTTTAGCGAAATACTCTGGACAATTTTTTTTTTTTTGCTTAATCAACGCCGTCGCCGCTTCTACTATGCCTCTCTATCCATTGCTATTTGCTACCCTTTCTCCATTTTTCTGATTCCTCGGAGTCTCAGATCTTTTCTGACTCGGACACCATATCACTGTCTTGGCCGTCCGGTTTGATCTTGTTCGATCTGCGGCTGCCATATTGTGACCTTGATTACTATTCTATCCTCCGCTCTCCACACATTTAAGTGTCCTTGACTTTTTAGAACACCTATTATATCGGTTTCGTTAAACAATTCCCTTAGTTCTGCGTTTGTCCTTCGTTCGTAATTGTTCTTTTTAGTATTCTTTTTAGGGCCAGAAATCCTCCTTAACATTTTCTCAAATTTAATTAGTTTCTTCTCGTCTGCCTTCGTATCATCACGGTCGTGAACATTAGAGAATAGCACCCCGTATTCAAAATTAGCATCTTTGTTGAAAATTGTTGCATTAGTTTCAATACAAGTTCTGTAAAATGTAAGACAGTTATGAAATAACTATGTACATTTAAATCTATTACGGATTTTAGAAAACATGCAATATTATGCTAAATACTTATACCTTCGATCAACCCCTCTGTAAAAATGTCGAATGATCACGCAGTGTTGCATGTCTTAAAAATTATATCTCTAAACATGTTTATGATTTTTAATTTTAGAATAAACGCTGGTTTTTTTTTTTAACATCCCTTGGTCACGGTTTTTTGTGGAATCGGCGGATGTGATCGCGTACTGAGAATTAATCACGTATTGAAAAAAGCTTTGTCATTGATCAATAAAAATTAACTGCGTATTTAAATCTTATATTTTATCGAATGGTAGTTGTAATAATAACGTCTTCAAAATTAACTCGTTTTTATTTATCTTGTGTTTAAGTGCATTAGGCTCGTTTTTACGGCGTTTTATTTACACTATACGACGGGATCCATCTGCAATAAAATCGTAAATATTTTCTACGACCGTAAATACGGCGCATAAATGCAGTAGTTATTGCTGTTTTTGCCGGATTTTGTACACTTAACTGTACTCATTACTATACAATTATTATATCAATGTAATACCCGGATACAGCGTTTTTTTTCGCATCTAGTATTTACAATTGCATATCGTACGTTCTTGTTTTAATATGTTATTTACCAAATTAATTATAACATTTTAATATTATTAATTATTTTCATGAGTGCAGTGCAGTCAAAAATAGAATTGCTAATAGTCTAGTCAGAATATTGAATAACGCATTTCGTATTAATTTTATGTTACTTTTTGTCAAATCTTCCTAATTCGGCCCAGCTGAATCCAAAAACGTCGGTTTCCCGAGCAAAATCGAAAACATGGAAGTTCGATATCTAATATGACACCAAAACACAAAATCGGCCGTAAAAACCCATTACCATTTGATACAAGAACGCGTAAAATATGTTTTTGAGCATAAGAATTATAAGAGCGAAAAATAACGTTCGCTCTTACGTACCTATCGCTTACTGGTTTAGTTTGCTTTACCGAATTCTTCGACGTCTCTGCGCATTGAGTGTTTGTAACTGGTTTGCAGCTGATTTTATAGCCTGCAGTGGTATATAATACCGTGTTCCATAATTAGGTTTTAAAATTTGCAAGTTAGCAACAGTTATTATAGTTGGGCCTCAGTACATCACCTGTATGGACAAATAACCTATAAATTATTAATTACGCCATCGCAATAACTAATATTTATGTATAATCAACAGCTCAAGCGCTCTCTGTGGTCACTTTATTATATACAATTAGCTATTGTCATTAAGTTGTCTACACCATGGGCAAAATTTGTGGACGGGTAGAAGAGTGTCAGTCTTAAGCCCCCGACTTTTTGAAAAATACACAGAATAACCTATCTCAGGGAGAGGGAGGGACTTAATACAAGTTAACCCTCCGAAAATGTTAATTTCAGCTCTTTAAATTGTGACTAAACGTCTGAAACAGTGGTCCCGAAATTTATGTCTTTATAGGTCATAAATAATAAATTAAACAAGTTTTACTAACGACATAAATTCAGATTCCACATTGTAAACCATGGTTGTCGACACAATATTATACAATTAGACAATCCAAGTAGATCGGAAACTTGCATAAAATGTAGAAGAATTTCAAATTATTAAATTTTATATTTTTTTATTTGAATGTTTGTAAAAAAAAAAGTAAGAAATTATTTATGAAGTTGATATCAACATTTCAATTTTATTAGTTGACCGTTTCGTTACAAGTATTATACAAGTTTGTGTTCGACGGCGGTATTTCCCTAGGTTTTTCCTGAGTTTATTATTTTTCTGACACCATAAATTTGATGTATGTGATGAAGTGCCCTTATTGCATTGTCAAAATATTATATTGTGTCTAAACCTTGAGGTCTGCGATAAAATTTTCATAATAGTATTTATTTCCTGGCTTACGAACTACTTCTGCATAATGTATACTTATTGTTTAATGTTTACTTATTGTTATTAGCGTTGTTTAGAATTTCGAAAATGTTTACCAAAATAAAGAGGTGTATTGTAAAAAATTACACAAACTTGCAAGTTGTTGTTCGATCATGTAATTACATAATTTATGTCATTTTTTATTATTAGTAAATACGTATTTCGGTAACGATAGTCGATGTGTTACCGTCTTCAGCAGATGATGTTGTTTGTTTAATACATAGGTAATATTTTTAAACTGATATACACCTAACACGTATAACCAAGATTTGGACCAACGTAATATTATAATACGGTTCTATAACCTATTTAAAACAAATCATTTCGAAAAGGCAACCTACTACTTACTTCTACTTATAAATGTATAGAGCTGTGTATTTTGTATAAAATATTGTAAAATCGCAAAAAAAAGAAGAAAAATGTATAAAAAACTTTATAGTATGTATACGGTGTGCAGCCAATTTTATTGAATTTAATGAGTACCGAAATTTGAAATTTCTATTGATTTACCTGTATAATATATAATTCATTGTTTGTTGTATTAAATAATTTTATTCATATATATTATCAGCAATGTTCAGACATTATGGTCACCCGAATTTCAGTAACCTATGTGAACTGCACATCTTCCAGTTTTCCATGCATCCGTAGTGACAATTTTTGTGTTAGCAACTTGTTTCATTAGTTATCAAACTGATTTTACTATTTTGCTTTATTAATAATATAACTTTTTCACGGGTCGGTAAGGTAAAATGTTGGCTCCCGATCCTGCCCAGTGTCTGTTGCAGGTCCGATGACGGTTCTAATAACGTTTATTATTTGAATTTTTCGTAAAGTTTTGCACATACGTTATATTGATTCGTTTTTTGTATTCTTTCTTTGTCTTCCTCTCAACCACACACACACACACACAATAACAGCCCTCATATAATTTTCAATTCTTATTTGTTTTTATTTTGCATCTCTTCTTCGCTCTTTTTCCTTTAACGTTTATCTCCATAACTTCAGTTTCCTTTCTCCTCGCCCCAAACCATCTCAATCTATTTTCTCCCGCCGCATCTATTGTCCACTGTTTATACGCAACATCAATATACCAGCTACTATATATATATACTTGTTACATATTTGTTTCTTATTCTATCTTCTCTTTGTTACTCTGCCACTCATACGTTTAAACATTCTTGTATTCTATCCTGTATAATCTATTAGTCAACCTATTGAAAAACACGTACACCGTCATCATCTGCTATAAATTTGGTTTTCAACACTTATATATTTAAAAAAAAGTAAATTTTCAAGTGGGTAGTAATTTTTTTTCGAATCCTTATATTACGACGTGCAAAGCGTGTTTGAGAGGCATTTGCCTCCCCTCGTAACCATACAATTAACATTAAAAACGTATGCTTTGTGGAGGATGACGAAATTAATTTGTTTTATACTTTTCACAGTTGCCCTTTTTCTATGATTTGGGTCTAGCTAGTTACGACCGTGATGACGTGTGTTTATTTTTCATTTCGTCCGCGTATACGCATAATATTATATTGTTCCTATAGTCTCCATATTATTAGTCCGATTGGCAAAAACACGGTTAGATTCCCACGTTTTGCGGGCAGTGACCGAGAGCAGAGACGAGCCGCGAGTTCTGCGGCGGCGCGATGCAGTCGCGTGTGCGGCCTGGAGAGGTCGCTAAAGTCCTGGAGTCGTCTGCCTCGGCGGTTTCGTGTGGGTGCGCGCGCGGCGCGGCACACAAATGACCCACGCGGCGAACGGCGTTCAGGTCCGTTAACCCTTTTTTAATGCGCGCCTAACCTGTTGCACATGGCACCGCCGCGCGCGTGAAGAGTATCGAAGCGCGAGCGGGGCGGGGAGACCGCGGCGGCGCGTATGCCTTCGCTCCCGGAAGCGCGCGCGGCTTCGACGTCGGGCGACGACGATTCGGGTCAGTGTCGTGTTGTTTCTCCCGGATCCGATGCGGCGGTGGTCCCCACGATCACGCTCATCCGGATCCGCCACCGCGCGCTGTGCCCTCACCGCCGCCGACGCGCCAGTCGCGCTCAGCCAGCCGTCCCGGTGTCACCGTCCAGCGCGCCGTCGTCGTATCTCGCGATCGCAACGTTGTGTTTCGTCCGTCGCCCGGCACCGGCGTTGCGTTTGTACACTTAGTTACCCACAACACACGACATGACGTTTACCGGCGGCGTACTTCGGGGGGTAAGTTGCGACGCGCGTTATTATTCTCTGCCGAGGGTGGAAACCGATTTTCCGGCGTTTTTTCCCTCTTCCTTCCGAACCGGATGTAGCCCGGGAATTCGTCCAGCACTCCAGCGTTGTGTTCCTCGTTGTCTGGTAAAATTATTATAACGTTCTTTGAATGGTACTGCAGGTTCCGAAAAACTCGACAGATTTTGCTCGCGAGAGACGTTTTTGATTTTGCCAGTTTCAGTATTTTTAAATAATTGTTTTTCGATGAACATTTTGGTTTCGGAACTTAGGGTGTACTTATACTGTACTTTATGAAAGACTCGAATCTAAAACCTGTAAGTTCTATTTGGTTTCCGCCCTGGAAAATACACCGTAAAAGTATTAGTAAATAAAAAATAAATCTCGTACTGATGTGCCTATGGTCTATGGTCCATTCAGTGTTACAAATTAGAAGGGTTATGCTAATTTTTTTTTTTTATATAAGAGTTTTCTATAATTTCAATTCATACGCTGAATCGAATAAGCGATTCCATTGAAAATGTTTTCAAATTTATGAATACGTAATCACAAATTATAAGCGAATATTTTTAATTAGTTGCTTAAATACTTAAATGTTTGTTAAACTGGTAAAAAATGGATCAAAAAGAAAATTACCGAATGTCCATTAAAAATATTTGTTATTACCCATGATTAAACTGTTAACTATAGATTAATTATGGTATTACCTACCGTAATCTTACAGTACTAAATTTTCTAGAAGTATTATTTAGGGCTGGTGTGAATAAGTTCGGTGCATCCTTGTATGGTTTTGTGTCTTTTAGTTCCCATAAAAAATAACGAGAGTCTTACATATTTTGCTTACAAATTAAAAATTTAAAGTAAGCCTATGCATTGTACCCGAGTTGTATTTCACTCTTTACAGATGCATTGAGAAATATCATCTGAAAGAGAAACACGCACACTCCATTTATATTTTTCATTTACAAAACCTTAGCTTAAATATTAAGATTATTTGCTATCAACAGTTTGATAATTTGTGCTTAAATACTTTTAGGTCATTTTTACTTTACGTCAAATTGAAATCTTAATTATAATACCTATTACCTTGAACTGATGTCGAATACCATATTATGTATATACTGTAAATCATCACTCTAAATTCTAAAACAATAATAATTATTAATTGCCTACTTAATAACGTATTTATGTCTTTATTGGTTACAGTGTTATGTGGATTCTTTGAATGAATTACAACAAGGCCTAGGTGAATGCAGCAATGACGATTCGAGCTACGACTCGGATTTTGGTGGCGATGATGACAACAGTCCAAATTTCAGCCACCATGATATCAGCCGTACTACATCGGATACACTTGGCGCAGAATATGCCGATTATATAAGTGCTTCCGCGTACAAGTCCAAAGTGGACTTCGCACTCAAACTCGGATACACCGAACGTCTGGTACAGGCGGCTATTAATAAACTGGGTGCTGAACCCACACAGGATCAGCTGTTAGCGGTATGTGTAATCTATATTTTATAATATACCTATAATTATTTAGTATTTTCAATCTTTTTTTTATTTAATTTATAATATCACGTGTAAACTAAATGTGTAGGAGTTGATCAAGCTTGGAGCGCAGTGTGGTCACAAATTACATGGTGAATCCGACAGTGAAGAAGGACAATCAAATAATACTCACGACTCAAGTTTACAAACGCCTAAACTTCGACACATTGTTATAGATGGGAGCAATGTTGCGATGAGGTAAAAACATTTTTTTAAAAAAACGTTTTTACTAGCTAAAACTATGACTTACAATTTTAGCCATGGTAATAAAGAAACGTTTTCATGCCGTGGAATTAAAATTTGTGTTGATTGGTTTCGAATGCGTGGTCATACTGACATAACAGTATTTGTGCCAAAATGGCGAAAAGAAGCTTCAAGGCCTGATAATAGAAGAATTATTGGTATGTCAACTTATCCGAAATAAAATTTTGTATCAAAAACTTTGTTCACATGTTGTTTTGTTTTTTAGATCAAGATATACTAACAGAATTAGAACGTGCCAGGATGCTGGTTTTCACACCTTCCAGAGAAATTGGAGGCAAACGTATGGTATGCTATGATGATCGATATATTCTACGATTGGCCTCAGAACTAGACGGTGTTGTTGTCTCAAACGACAACTACAGAGATCTAGCTAACGAGAGTCCGGCTTTCCGTTCCGTCGTTCAAAACAATATACTAATGTATTCCTTTGTTAATGACAGGTAGAAATAATTATAAATACCTTTGTCAATTTTAAATACTTTAAAATGTATTGTTATTTTATTTCAGATTTATGCCACCAGATGATCCATTGGGTCGTTCGGGTCCCACCCTTGACGTTTTTCTTCGTAGCAAGGCACCAGGTGTTGGTTTAACCGCTGTTAGTTCCGAAACTTGCCCGTATGGTAAAAAATGTACGTATGGAAATAAGTGCAAGTTCAATCATCCAGAACGTGGCCTTCAACCAATTAAATCTGTCACCGAACGACTGATAGAACATGCTCAACGACAGAATTCAGCTAGTCGCCAGATCAAAGGCAAATCCGTCAGTTTACCATTGCAGTCTGGGAACAACTCAAAAAAGCCACTGACTCGCACCATGTCCAATGTCCCAACACCATCCAATCATCCTCAACTTAGGAACATGTGGACTTCAAACACTTACAGAGAACCGGAATCCGATTCAGATAACTTGCACAATAAATTACAAAGGCAGCTTACATTGAACCCTGCGTACGATCCACGTTTGCTCCATCTTCAGCAAAGTCAGCATTGTAATGTTACGCGGATAGCATCTGCGCCCCCTTTGCCTGTGGCAATGAACATGCCTCAAACAGTAGGTGCTAGTTGTTCAGACCCACAGATTTTTCCCAGTTACCATGAAGCGAGGCAAAAGTTATACTATCACTTGGCTTCTATATTCCCTGAGGAGCAAGTTTCGGCTGCCATGCAATATTATCCAAATGAAACTAATCCTCAAAAGATTTGTGCAGCTATATTAAACATGTTTTCAAAAACGTGATTTTAAATGTATTTTTGTTCAAGCACTAAAAAAGTACAGTTTTATAGCCGCTTTACAAATGATTTTGTCTAACTACATTAGCTTATTGACAAAACAATGAAATTTGATGCAATGTATCTTATTATTTTGTTGATTTATTTTAAAATCATGTATTATTATTATAAATTGATAATTGTGTATATTTTAAGATGTATGATATTGTATATAATGGTTAAACTGTCCAAACTTAAGTGAAGTATTTATAAACATGAGTTAATTAATGTTTATTTTAGATTCCAATTGAATCTTGGAAGTTATTTAACATGATGTATTTTTTTTTTTTTTAATAAAATTACAATAAGTACCAGTATAAGTGCTCTGATATTTACACTGTATTCTGATGTTCATAGTCGAAAAAATATCCACTATTTGTATTAAACAATAAAATTACAACAAACACGTTTAAACAAAATTCACTTTGGTTTTGTTATAATTTGTACTTCAAATTTAATTAACTTTTTTATAGCTAAATATAAATTATTAAAAATGTATTTGTTGTATTTGTATTGCTTTTGTTTAGAAAAAACTTACAGTTTTGATTTTAAAACTTGTAAATATAGTCCAAGCAAGAAAAAATAGGTATTTATCCTTGGTAGAAAAATATCAAAATTTGTTGTTAATCTCCAATTTTTTTAACTGTTATTTAAAAACTTGAATACTATTTATCGTACCTGTAATTCAAATTGCCAATTTATTTTGTACTTAGTAAAAAAGTATAATAAAAATTTAATATTATTTTCTTATTTAAGAATTCACTAGTTTATATTTTGTGTAAACCAAATTTCCAAACGTCTACTGCATCTCAAAATTTTAGTAATATCTGTCAAGTAGTTTGCAAATGTATTAAAATAAAATGTAGTAAATTTAAAAATAGCAATATGCCAATATACTATAAAAGTACAATACCTACCTAATATACTTGATAAGTTGTTGAATTTTAACAAATAAACAATTTTGTACTCTTGAAATAACTGTCCGAATTTGAAACTGAACCACTTTTATACATTTTTAACATAAAATATATAATGCAAGTTTGATTAGTTTTATATAACTCAATCTTTGGGATAAATACAGAGTTCAAACATTTTCAAATGATATATTTTTTATTGTTTCTGGTTCATGAGAATATAATTTTTACTTTTGAAACTCAAAATTTTAATATATTAGTATTGAGCTTAACAACATATTTGAAATACCCTTGAAAAATAAAACAAAATTAGATAAAAAATAAGTTTTTTATATTATACCATTTTTAGTTCTATGGTTTTAAGACAAAAAATGTGTAGAATAAAGTACACAAACAGTACATATACTTGAAAACAAAATTAGTTCCAACTATTTTTTACCTATGACATTTATAAACACGTGTTATAAAGCTGGGGCTAAAGTGGGGATACAACGAGGTTGGTTTTACGACACCAGCGTCAGGTTTACCTACAAGCAGATAATTAGAGTGGAAACAGTTTGTTGGGAGCACTATACATAATTTATGGCTATTTTTTTTTTCTTTTACTAGCCTACTTTATTTAAACTTTAATATTTTATACATTTTTGATGTTTGACAGTGTACCTACTAATAATTATAGCGATTGTATTTTAGTTCCTTATAGATCAAAACAAAAGATATTTTTAACTAAACATAATTCTTACTATATCATATTGCACTTGTTTTTGCTATATGTTCATCATTCACACAATGAGTTTTAAAAATGAATATTAGATTAATATTTTAGTGTTTAATTCCACAAGGTTATATGAGGTAAGATAGAGAATATTTTTTTGAGCGTTTGAGAGAAATTAACAAATAAATGGGCAGCAAATTTCCGATTGTAGGCGGAAAACTGATTAATCCGCCACTACACCACACTCCTGTAAAACTTACCTTATAGCCTTATTGGAATTTTTTTATCACATGAAACGCCTGACGCTACTATCCATTTTGTCCAACTTCACTTAATTCTATGTTTTACATCTCTCATAAAGCCTTAGTACCTATTTGTACAAAAAATCCTAGGTATTTAAAGTTTTCTATCTTTCCTTTATTACGTCACCACTTACTGCCATTACTCTTCTTTTATTAGGACCAGCGCCTGGTCCTTCCTCCAAAATTATACTTCATGTTTACTGTTTTACTTCTCCTTAACTTCAATCCTTTCAGCTGCTAATCTCCTCTCATCCAACCTATTATTAACTTCTTCCACATTTTCTCCGATCAAAACTATATCAATCTATAATGTAGACATAAAAAAATGGAATTTTTAAAGGTGATAGTGGAACAACATGAATGCATCTAATATTAATAACATTAAAAAATTAAATAAAACATTTATATACTATAACTTGTAATTAAAGAAAATGCAATTATAAAAAAATATTAATTTTGATGATTCAACATAAACTTTTTGGTAACTTGTTTACCATCAGGTCTGTGTAGTTGGTAAAGAAGTCGTTCTTGAATTTTTTTTACTGCAGCCACAGTCAAAACAAGGGTTTCATGTTTAAGCATGCTATAAACATTTAAACCTAAAACATTGATATCATAAATATATATTGAGAAAATCGTTTTTACAAAAACTAACCATAAACAGGCATCAAATTCATATGTTTGATTTGGTTCAACGCTAAACTGATATTTCTTGGCATTGTATCGGTACTAAAAATATATTCAAAGAATATTATCATATAATTTATAATTGAAAATATATTATAATTACTCATCAATAAACAATACTGAAGGTCCCCATTGTCTGGAATCAACTAAATCATTTATATATTCTGGGTCCTCCGTGGGCAATTCAAGATTGTTAACTATGTGAAGGTCGTCCTACGTGCAATAATTTGGTTTCAGCTACACTCTTGTGTAAAAATTTTCATTTATAAATTACAAGTAAACGCTCAAATTACCTGAGCAAGTTTGACAGATAATGTTGATGTGAGGCCATAAACTCTTTTAAAAAACGGAAGCATAAAAAAATGAGTTTTGTGGGATCGTGGTCCATGTATAACAGATCCACCTTTAAACAGTGGAGAACGTCTTGTACCGTGTCTTGCACGGCCTGTACCCTTTTGCGGCCATGGTTTTCTTCCACTCATACACACCTCTGCAGTAACTTTAGTATGTGCGTAACTCTATAAAAATTAGGAAGGATTAATTGACTTATAAATGTGTTGTGGCAAAAAATTTTAGGTAGGTTGTACCTAATAGAAACTTACAACATATTTATATTTTCTTTGCCAAACTACATTTTCATGAATTATATCAATTCTGGGTCTTGAACCAAACACTTGAGGATGCAACTCTAAGATGCTCGACGAATTTTCTTTGATGGTGTCCAAATTAGATATCCAAGCTTGTCGTAAATTTGTGTATCCACCATAAACTAATGGGGGATCAGCGACTTCAGCTAAGATAATGCACACAAATCATAATTAAACACATGTTAAGGGTACAGCGTTAATTTATGTTTTACTAGATTCGGTATTTTCCAATGCTATGGTAGACAATCGACACGATGAAAAAAATGTAGTGGGTAAAGTACGGATTTGTTTTGTCAAAAAATTTAACATCTTAATCAGCAAAATAAAATAAAATGAAATTGTCTAATTCAACAACACAGGATATTGATTTTTATAAATAAGTAATGGATTGTATCATAAATTAAATGAACGCATACCTATGCAAATTTAATAGGATTGTATTAACTATAGTAATAAATACTATAATAATTTATACGTATAAACTGTTTACTACTTTTATCATTTTTGTATCTTAAAATTAAACATAGATAATAAAGGAATCTTTTATTATCTATGAAATTAAATCACAGATACCTTATCTACAACCATGGTAATCACCATAATTTATAATCACGGTTAGGTTACCATATATGGACACATGTACTTGGAAAATGGTTCAAATTGACTTATATAAAATATTCAGAAAGGAAAAAAAATGAAGTTAATAAAATACTAGTATGTCCCGACCCGGCGTTGTCCGGGATTTAGTTAGTCAAGACTTAGTAAAATAATCTCAGATTGAAATTAAAAGGTCAATACTCCAAGTCACAAAAATGTAGAAACCTTATTTCACACTTTTAGAGATGAATTTTAAAACACGCTTAAGGGGTTGAATTTTTAAAACTCCTTTCAAAAACATACCAATAACGTTCAGACGAACATGGTTAATAACTGTGCAAAATTTCAGGACGTTTCGTGCAGTAGTTTTTAAGTTATAAGCGGACAATACACAGATATTCGCGTTTATATAATATATAGATTATTCTACAATTTTGTCTAATGTCTTATGTAATATGTACAAACTGTAAAACAGTGATCGTGTTATAGAACATAGATTATAGAATGCCGGTCTAGTTTCAAAAGTTCTTCACAGTTCTTTGCCATTTAATCTATTCTTTAGAGTGGTTGTGCCATCGAGATAAAGAATACACTGGAGCGCGCGCTTGTACACCCCCGCACACATAAATGCGTCGATTCAAACGCTATCCCCACCACCGTACGGCAAGAAAAATATTATTACGTATGCCGTACACAGGAAACATTTGAAGAATTCACTTTTTTATTGTTGCTATAAATGTGATTTTAACCTAATACTTAATGGACATTACCACCTACTTAATCGACATTTAAATAATAAAAAAATAATTCATATATTTATAATATTTATTTATTAAGATCAATTAAAAACAACAAAGTACATCACAGAAATATGTACACGACTGTCCACTTCTTATTTTGTGTACCTTCACATTACAACATTATGGGTTATTAGATTATTAAAACATTGTCATGTATAATATAAACCATATTAAAAAAAAAAAAAAAATGTATTGTATACAAAAATAACTTTTGTAAGTTTATGCCTGAGAGAAGAATAATTTTTGAAAACTTCACACATATTAAATTGCTAATGTTAATAAATTTTTGACAAATTAATGTAAATAATCAATATTCATGACTATGTGCGCCAAATTCAACATCAATAAGATGCGAGTTCGTAAAAAAAATAAATTATTTTTATTCAATATACTTCTTCTAGCACTTTCGGTAATTAACAAAAAAAAAAAAACTAGGATTTTTTAAAGGAAATCTAAAATGAATAAAAATATATATATAACTATATTAATATTCTATATTAAATATAATTTATGTCATAACAAACGAAAATAATGACGAAACTGTACAGAACTAACTTTTGTATGTCTATTGGTGCACCCAAAAGCCGAACACAAAATTATCATTTTGACTTTAAATAGTAAGAAAAATAATACAAAAAATTATAATTATCTTCAACAAAAAAAGCCCGTCACAATTAAGAATAAATATATATATTTAAATATATTTGAATACCTTTAAAAAGCACTAATTTAAACCACAGAAAAGTTAATAAACCGCAACTACAAATAGTTTTTTGCCGTACGGTGGTGGGGATGATTATTATCACGGCGGCTCGTTTTCTGTTTACGAGTGCGCGCTCCAGTGTATTCTTTATCTCGATGGGTAGTGCAACCAGTATATATATAGTACAACCATTTAATCTATTCTGTGGTACAACCACATTTATCTTATCTGTGGTACAACCGTGCCTATAAGCAACAAAATATAATCTTTGTCTCTAATCTTAACACTCTTATCAGCAATTCTTTATTTTGCCATATTTTACAAAATAGATCTATTTTGCCTATAATCCGTGTTCCGAATTTAGGAGTTAGGAGTTACGGGACGACCGCAAGAGTTTTCTGTTTTTAATTTTTATCCTGTATAGTGTACCTGTTTGACATATTTTGTTGATTAAAGTTTGAAACCGTAATAAGGCGTATGCAAACTAAGAAGAGGATTCATATTTTGAGACAAAAGTTTCTGACAAGATCACGATAAACGCCGCGTGTTTGTCAAAAACACTTTATAGGTGCGGTGACGTTTCGTCGAACATGTCCAAAATCCTCAAGCTGCGCGGCATCGCGTTCGGCAGCCGTTGTTCCGGTCCGGCGGCAGCCGGTGAGCCGCAGCAGCTAATGGTGCGGAACGCGCATAACATTCGAGCGCCGCGCATCAAGTATCCTCTGTGGTATTTGCAACGGGAACGCGCCAAAGACGATCAGCAGCTGACCAAGGACAACCAATCGTTCGTCAAGGAAGCCGTCCACGACAAGTTTGGTATGCCGGCTGTCATTCATGGTATATCCACGTACGACGTGCGGCGTTTGTCGCCGCTGAACGAGGACGCGATAGAGCGCGAGGACGCTGAGTGGAACCCACAGACTCGGCGTACTGGGCTTATCGCTCGCAAACTCGGCAATTACCCGATGTGGCTAAACAACGGCAGGAGCGTGCTTACCACCTTGCTGCAGGTGATCGACAACCACGTGATCAAGTACATCCCGCCCGACGATTTCGACCCGCCGCGAAAACCGTACTCGTGTCCAAACCACAAGCGACCGCTCGGCTGTTTGCTGGTCGGCGCAGAGAGTGCGGATCCCCAGCATTTCACCAAACAGTACTGCGGTCTGTTTTACAGGGAAGGCATGATGCCCAAGAAGTACTTAGGCAGGTTCATGGTGTCGCCAGAGGCCGCCCTACAGCCGGGCACTCCGCTCTTGGCTTCTCATTTTCTGCCCGGCAGCTACATCGATATCCGCGGGAAAACCATTGATCGAGGCTTTCAGGGCGTGATGAAACGCCACGGTTTCCACGGCATGCCCGCGACCCACGGCGTCACCAAATCCCATCGCAGAGGCGGCAACATCGGACATGGTGGCGAGAAAAGTCGAGTGTTTCCCGGAACAAAAATGCCAGGACACATGGGTAACAGATACAGAATACTCAAAGGAACCGAAATATTAAGAATCAACCACAAGTACAATGTCATTTGGGTAAAAGGAGTCGCATCGCCTGGAGAAACTAATTCCATAGTCTACTTGTACGACACTATATTGCCGATGAGAAAACCAAAAACTTCACCCCCATTTCCAACAGCCAAAGAGGTACAAGACGATCAATTAATAGAATCATATAACAATCACGTTTACAAATTTACTGATCCAACAATTACCTTTGAGGAAGAAAAATAAGTTATTTTTCCATGTAGATTTTATTACCTGTTTAAGACTTTTATGTAATACAATTTTTTTTTTTTTTTTTATTATTGTTAATGTATTAAAATGTACACAATACTATAAACTCAATAGTTTATTATTTCAAATGCATTATAATTACACAAACATCTTTATAAAAAATTACACATTTTTCTTAAAAATAAAATATTTGCTAAGTATAATCTAGAATGTCACTCTCAAAATAGTATAAATATGAAAGATACTACATTATACTATTATAAAACAAATATGAAATACAAAAAATCTTTTTATCTCTCTCGGTACTATAAAAAAAAAAAAATATGAAGTGTACTAAGCCACGTAGAATTAATATAATAAGTGCGTAATCAAATAAAAATCGACGTTACAAAAATTCACATAAATTATATATATATATATATATATAATTTATGTGATATACTATGTATAAAAATAATGGATTTTGTGATGAGCAACCCAAAAGATGAATTTCATAATATTATAGTTTGCAATATAGAAATAATTAATCGTCAGTAAAAATAAATATAAATGATATAACAATATCATGCCTTAAACAGGAACCATACAAAACAAATTATTTTTTTATATTTAACTTAGCTTTTAAGTCTTTAAGTAAAGGTTCTGTGTCTTGAATATTGTGAAGAGAAGACACTCCCGCAACTGCAGTATAGATACTTTCCAACACTTTAGTGTAATTTTTTTTCTGGTCAGTTACATAATTAATCTGAAATTGTAATGGTTGGTCTAATTAATAACCTTTCAAAATCTACGTTTTTGCCCTTAAATAATACAATTTTCACTCACTGGTAATGTATACACCTTGTTGTCAGTATTATCTGGTTCTGTAGAAGAGGATTCTATTTTGATAACTTTACATGGTGGACCATTATGATGATGATTACAATTAGTATTATAGTTGATATTATCTTGTGAGGTACACTTTTTATTTCGACGGAACACAGTGTTTTTTTTCAAATGAGTATCTTTTTCTTCGCGTTCCATGTCTCTTTTAGGACAAGAACAAATTTTTATTGGAAGTACACGACGACCAAGCACTTGACCACTGAAATTGATGTAAATATTAATTGACTTCAAAGGTTCAATAATACAGTTATATGTTAAGCAACCTATATCTTGCGACTAAAATAATATTGAATGCATAATATATTAGGTTTGTTAACAATTAAGTATTAATTAATAAGTTTTGAAATGCAATCGATACGAATTAACCTTCCAATTTCTCAAGACATATTTTAACACAAATAACTTGTGTGGATAAATGAAAAACGCATAATGCTTTATAGTAAACACATTTTTTTATTATTATACATTCAGATTGAGATTAACAGTTCTGACTAATACTTACATATAATCTTCTAATGTAAAAATGACAATTATGGGGCGACGTTGCATTCCACTCAAACATGAAGTTTTGCAAACAAATCTATATGATAATTTGGCACTATCAGCTCCATTTTCTGGTCTAGATAAAAGTGTTACTACACTTTTACGCCTACTAACTTCGTCCAAATGATAATATGTGCTTTCGTTATCGCAGCGAATAACATGTTCCAAATGAGCAAAACCTAAAAATATAAAACTATTAAAAATTACCTAATACAAATCAATAATAATTTTCTCAACAGTGAACAGAATAAACTGTGAGTATTCCACAATTTCTAATTATAAGTTTTTATTTGGGGCTTTAAATAGACATTTTATTGATAATTTAAACTGTCATTAATAAGACACAAACAGAACAAAGTCCAAAATTCTATTTATAATAATACTGCTAAAAAAAAAAACAATATCAAACTTCAAAACATAAGAATGTGTTAAAATAAGTACATATAATTTACAAGAAATATATAAATAAATAAATTTAAAATTTAGTAATCTCAAAGCAGACGCGCGCCTTTTACAATCTGTTTGAGGTCGTGCTGTGATGTCGACACAGCCATTGAATCAAGTCATTTCCAGGGCTGGTTTTATGTCAAAATAAGTAATCAGCAAATTGTATTTTGCAAAAAACACATAATAAAAAATTTATAAAAGAAATATCTTGCACTTATATCTAATAAACAACAATTGAATAAAAATTTTAAATTAATAGTGAGCTTTACTGTGTTTACACTGCACCAACACCCAATATCACAAATAACAAAACTTTGAGACTAATGTCTGGTAAGTACTATTTGACCAAATCACAAGTATTGTAGATAGTATATAAATACATAATCAGATGCGGATCCAAAAGTAAAATTTGGGGAATCAAATTGGTAAGTAAAAAAAAATACTCGTTGATAATATAATAATAAATTGTTAAAATGTATATTAATATATTCTAATATTATTTTAATATTATTATATAATATATTATAATAGTTTTTCAAGTTGACCCAATTTTTGTCGTTTGTTGCAGACTCAAAATATCAATAAATGTAATTTAAAACAAAAATGTAAACTTCTAGGAGGTATTCAATGTAAAGATTGGAGCCACCGGCTACCTATAAAATTGATTATAAATGTCAAAATTTCAAGCGTTTTTCCAAAAATGGTCAAAAAAATTTTGATTTTTAGGCCGTAAATAAAAAATAGAAAAAAAGTTCAACTACGGTACAATTTAAGTCCACTTTCCACACTTTTCAGTGCTAAGAAATTTTTTGAACGGGCGCTCTGGCAGTCAAAGATTTCACAGAAAAAAAACAAACAAACATCATTGTAAAAACAATAATCATCACATGATGTATTTTGAAAACAATAATTGCAAGTAATAGAGACAATTTTTTGTTACCTAATAATTTAGTTAATTATCATTTTTTATAACTGTTACTTAGAATACATGTATAAACGCGTACAATGCATATATTCCCTTAAAGGAAGAGTATGGTAGTTTAGCTAATACTAAAAGCATGTACATACTATATGACTATATAGTATCATTTATATTAACGTAATTAACCTAAATTTGATTTCTGGAGAGGGTCATGACCCAATCTGGATCTGCCACTGTACATATTGTTTGAATAGTGGTGTGATTTATTTGGTTTATATCAGACAAAGCAACTTTTATCATTAAAAATTGTGGTACTAACACCACTAACACAACCGCTTGGAATATAAACAATATTAGCTTATTGGCTACTTCACTAGTTAGTTATACATCCATTTTTTTCTTACAACATACTTCTACTGAGTAAGTATTTTACCACACAAGATAAAATTATAAGATTCAATTAACTTAAAAATTTCAGATATTAATTAATGTATAAATATCAAAAGAAAAAAGAAATTGACAAATTACAAAAATTGTTTAACAGCAAATAGGTTAATATGATCTTAAGAATGAATTACGATTTTTATTCTTAAATTCACCTAAGTGTTTCATTAGATAAAAGTCAAAACCTGTTACATACTGAATATTTTAAAGTTCTATATTTAGCTAGGCAAAGAAATAATCAAAATTGTTTAAATTATTAAAGACGTTTAAATTTTAATTATTCTAATAATATAAGTTAAGGCCAAAAACACATGAAAAAAAAAAACAAAAAAAGTAAAAAATGTCGTATATCTTTAAACCTACAATGCCATATCTTTAACCAATTTATTATTTTTAATCCTTTACTAGATACTAGATTGTATTAAAATTTCAAGACTGAATTGAAAGTTAAAGGTTATATGAAATAACAATAACAGTGAAAATAAACAAATTAAAAAACTTCAAAGTATTGTCCAAGTATCACTTAAAAATAGCCTAAATTGATTATGATATTATTTGTATATTAGTTTAGTCCAAACAACATGAAGAAGTTACAAGTAACTTAGGAGAATTTTTGGAATGCTTTGATTTTACTCAAAAATAAAAATAAATTATTACTTAGATAACTTAGATTCTTTACAAGTATTTATCATGTATTGTAAAGATAGGAATAACCCTAATACCCAAAAATGTATTAAAGAATGAAAAAAACATACATGGCCATTGGCTAGTTGTTTTGTTTACAACGGGGAATACTTAGTAAATTTTTATTTTTGGGAAACGTATTAAATAATTTTGTCTTTGTTAACCAGAAGTTTAGGGGTACATGAAGTAAAACATTAAAATAAGTTTTTTTTACCTTGATTCAATTTATCTATTGGTGATAAATGCTGTAAACAACGATTGACAGGCTCTCTCAAAAAATCTGCAGCACTATACATTGGTAAAGCACGAACAAATAATGGATAGTTGATGTTAGCGTAACTATCATAATCCCATTTAAAATTAAGAAGTAACACTTTGTCTATATCAATGAAAAGTTTTTGCAGTGTGACTGAATACTGAAAAAATAAAAATTAACAATTAGAATAAAGTGTATAAATAATTAACGTGATTTATAGATTCAATTTTAAAATATAATAATAATTAATATCTATAAATTGTAAGTAAATAAAAAAAAATTAACATATTTAAAGAGGTTAGGTTTTACAATTTCAAATTAAAATTTTACAATTGATACATACATTCCATTTTTGTCTGTATGACTGAGCACTAGTATCCAACATAACTTCAAAATTTAAACCACCACCAAATTCATCTTGACAAGGTATAATACCAGTTGGAGATGATTTGACTGAACCAGCCGTACATGTTTGAGGAATTTCATGATCATTTTCGGGCTAAAAATGATAATATAATAGATATATTAAATAAAATTTTTCCAAACAAACAAATTTAAATACAATTAATTTAAGAAATTTAGTTCATAGCTTCTTTAAGCTATTGCTTGTTTTGAAGATGTTTAGTTCTATAATAGTTAAAATATAATAATTGCATAATTTTATGAAGACAATACAAAATACTGAGATTCATAGTTTGTCATTAGAAATATTTTTAATAATAAAGATTATGTGTTAGTTTTATTTAAGTTTAGTTCAAGACTTACTAAATTATGATTTTACAAATTTAAAAATGTATGGTAATAATTTCAGTACTTTTTACACAATATAAAATTCTATATTCTAATTACTCTCAAATTAAAATAAACAATATTTTAATAACTATTATTAATGATTTTAAAACTACTATTGTTGTAATACAAACTAACTACAATAATCATTGTTGTCTATTACAATAAAAACAGATATATTGGGTTTAAACTTATTTTAAAACTACACCAACAATACCCATAGTTGTTAACAACACTATGCTCCTAGCGACGAGAAAACATCCTAAATTAACCCGCTCCCACCAAAGCCGTCCTGTCAAGACTACGCAACCCGTGGCCGAATTCCCAGTGACCAGCTGCTGGCCTTATAGTTGGCACTTGGAAGGAGAAATTAGACATTGAGCCAGCGGAGCATTTGGATGCGCAAGCGACTTGTGTTTTCTTGTGGCCTAAAGTATAAATTGTTTACTTCCATTTTGTCCTATAGCATGGACTATCAGTATAGTTATAAAAACAATACTATTATCCTAATAAATTATTCTACAAAAATATGGTCATCTTATAAAAGACATTTTAGGTACCTTTTTTATAGATAAAAACAGTATTAACAAAACAATACTGATCACCATGCATTCTTGTACAACAACTTTACATAGAATATTATTATTATGATTTAACAACACAATACTGATCACCATGCATTCTTGTACAACTTTACATAGAATATTTTTATTATGATTTAACAAGTGAATAATAATTTATCTTAAGTAAGTACGGTTTAATTTCATTCTAAATTGTGCCAGTTGATCTTATTTTATAAGTTAGCATGTAAATAATAGTATTCAGAATACAGAAATAAAACAGTAATATATGTACAAAATATAATTAAGGGTGTAAAAGTCTGTATGCAATTAGAACCTAAAACATATCTTACTGAAAAAACCCTCACACCTTAAAATGTAATCAAAAAGATAAAAAATGTTTGCAAGTCAGGTAAAAGTCCAATTTTAAAATTCTTGTTATAAAAACTAAAATATTAATTTGAATAATGTAAGGTAATTCTAAATTTTATTTTTTTAGGACTATTTAAAATTAAACATAAATTTGGACTTCTACCCGATTTGCATAATATTCTCTTCTTCAATTAAAAATACAAAAATGATAAAAAATTTGATTGTATATTATATCCTTATCAGTGGCATTCACTCAAACTAATGATGAGTTACACACGTCAAATACACTACCAAAGCAATAAGTGGATTAAATTATTTAAATTTTACTCTATAATAAATGGCTGTCACAGACACTTAACTATAAAAACAAACATCAAAAAATGAATTATAAAAAAGTATCAAACTAATTATAATTCCATCAAAAAGTTATGAACATTTTCTTATTAAAATCTTGTATGAAATTATATTTATTGTTTGTTTTTGTATTGTTTGATGTTTTATGTATTTATTTGTTTCCTGAGGTGATGATATTTAATACTTTGTTTACAATTAAAATAATATGATGATCTATGATATCCTTTTTAAAAAATGTATTTTGCTTTATTATAATGATATTTATGCTTATAACAAATATAAAATTTGTTCTAGGTTATGATAATTTGTTGTCTTGAATCTAACTCCATGGTTGAAGAAAATGTCATTTTTAATTCAACCTGTGTTACTTTATTTTAGAAACAAAATATATTAATATTATTACTCAATTATACCTACCTAAATTATATTAAATACCTTGTACCTATATTATAAATTTTCAATTTAAGTAAATAAAAAAACAGCATTAATGTTGACTAAGTACCAACACTAACACCAATTGTCGACATGAGGATAGTTTGACAATTTGTTAGACGCTATTTGGAGTTTAATATACAACTAAAATAATGGTTTAGTGCGTAGTAGAACTGTACTAGATAATTATTTAGCATGATTAGAATGATTTTCTTAAAAATGTATTCATAAGTTGTTTTAGAGTAGGACTATAGAAGTAATTACAAATTTATGAATTATAGATATAATTATGTACGAACTTCATTGAAAACAACAAAAAAAGACATTCACAGGCCACATCCAACGTGTTCTGTATTAAAATCTTAAAAGTTATACTAGGGATATAACAAAATATTAATTTTAATAAATTCAGTAACCACAAAAAAAAGAATTAATAAGTTTAATAATAAAAATAAATTAAATTAAAATTACTGTTTGAGGATGATTTAAGTCCACAACTCTTCCATTTTCCATTGGCATGGTACAACAATATTCGTTGACATCAACTCCTTCCAAATTTTGCAGAGCTGAATTTAATACTTGGATGTTTTCATTAGTAGCTCTAAAAGAAATTGAAAAAAAAAATTATACTGTAGTAAATAAAAACCAAAGCAATAAGTCAGTTTTACAGGAGTGCGGTGAGACCAACCTTGTTGTATGGTTTGGAGTGTTGGGCGGTTGACAAGAAAAAAGAACAGAGTATACCCACACAACTAACTTAACTTTTTATACAAGTTTAAATTCATAAACAATTTTGCCAAATTATAAAGGATTTAAAGAATTTTTAGGTTTTCAAGTTTGTTAATTTGTTTACCTAGTTATTGTTACATAAAACCTATAATTTTGCAGTTTAGTTTTGAAATTTTACATTTTTTTTTCATTTTTCTTTATAATAAATGATAAAAATATTTAAAAAACTGATTTACAAACTATGTAAATACATACATATTTATTTACATTGTTAATTGGCAATTACTATTCCAAAAATTGTTCAAATATATTAAAACTTCTAAACATTATTAAAATGGATGAAGTTTAAGCACCATTGTGATAATTATTTCCAACATATTTGTGTTAATACAGAATTCTAAAGCTCTCATTATTTTGCTAGTTTATTTTAATAAAATATATAGTTTTTAATTATACTTAATAAGTAAATATTAAAACAATTATAGTCATAATTTATTTTTTATATGCTGTTAAAAAACGTTGACATTCTGGTTGTGGTTAATTTTGTTGGCAATAACTTATCTAAATATAATTCAGATTGAAATATAACTAATAGAATGGGTAAAAGAACGAGTTAATTATTAACATGGCAGTTCAGAAATTTAAAAACGTTTCGAAGCAAGATATGAAAAAGTTT
Source organism: Hormaphis cornu (assembly GCA_017140985.1). Taxonomy (NCBI): domain Eukaryota; kingdom Metazoa; phylum Arthropoda; class Insecta; order Hemiptera; family Hormaphididae; genus Hormaphis; species Hormaphis cornu. The sequence goes on from CM029357.1 coordinate 14,096,363, forward strand.
TGAAATTTACAATTTGTCAAGTATTACCATAAAGTTATAGCATTTTTATTACTGTAGATATTTTATGTATAATAGATATCATCATTCAATTTAGTACAAAAATCTATATACCTACAAATTACAAATGTTAGACAATAACAGTAGACGTATAATGTCAAACATTAATTTGTTTACTGAAATCATTGATTGCTTATATTTAAATAGGTAATGAACTGAGAATGAAATAGGTTACACAATCAGTCTGCCCAAAAAATAATTTTGATAAAACAACATAAATAATCAAAATCTAAAGTAAATTTTAACATTCATAACTTTCATAACTAAGTAATTAAGTGTATAATAATATTATATTATATCATAACACCTATTGATTTCAGTTCAATATTTTGAAACACCCGGCTCATCCAACCATTTTTTCTACAATCAATAATAATTTATAACTAATATTCTTAAAATATGTTAAAAAACTAATAGAATACTAAGGACATATTAGTAAGAGCAACACTATTTCGTTTGGAATTTAAAATAACACATTATTCTGTTATATACCTAGCCTATATCCAGACTTATTTACCTTTTTGGCATCATGTAAATTAAATTAAGACTTATAAATTAACTACTTGTATTATCTTTACCTACACTAATACACTACATTACTAATTTTATAACGTAACAATTACTACTTGAGTAATTTATTGCCTTTTTAGAATTGACGCCCAGGACCGTTTTCATTTTTGCTCCTCTGCTACTTAAATAAGTTATATTTAGTTTTTAAATAGTTCATTTATTAAAATAAAGTGATTGCATGCATATTATTTGTTATTCTAGAATATATTATATTTAAAAAAAAGAGCATACTTGTTACTTAATAAAACATCATAAAGGCAATAGTTAATAGATATAAAGCAGAGTCCAGAACAAAGGAACTTTCAAATACATACTAATACTTACGGTGAAAAATTAAATAAGTCTTCAGGAAGCGGTGGAAAGCTGCTTGAAAATTGTTTATCTTCCATCTATTAATATACAAAAACTAACTACACAAAAAACTTAAAAAGCAATTAAAACAAGAACATTTGACATCTCATTTTATTACAAAACATTATTATCAGATCTGAACACACATATTGTAATATTATAATCTACAACTCAATAAAAATAAGTATGTATGTTTTTTTAGTCATGTTACAAACTATTTGGCGACCTTTGTTCTAAACCTTCATTCAATACACAAAGTCCTAGTGTTCTACATCCCTTACGCCAATAGACCAAAAATCATTCTCAATTTTTTATTTTCCTCATCATTCTTACTGCTTTAGATTCTTTTTTTCTCATAACATGCAATACACCATTACCATTTCAGTGCAATTCTTTCATCTTGTTCATTGTAGACGCTACAACAATGTTAGTTCTTAAAATATTTTAACGTAGGTATTGTTTGAAATGTGTTTTCATACATAAGTTTAATTTTACGACACTTAAAAATGAGTTGGTTGAACTCCTATGGAAAGAAAACTTCTAAAATTTTATTTATTGAGAGCTGAACTAAACTTATGCCGCATATTTATTCCGAATATTATCTTATCTTGTCACTCCACTCATCCATCAAAAAAATTTTTTTAACTTTTCTACGTTATCTGTTCTACAAACTAAATTTTAATTTTAATTTTATACGTAGATACCTACATAATAAATATACTCCATTCTATGAGTGAATAAAAACTCCACCGAACATTTATCTAAAACACGAACATTATATCTAAAACTTGGAAAATGAGGAAATCTGTCTGTCACGCGTCAGAAAAGTTTGGCCTTGGGTAACATTGTCTAAAATTTAAGACGCTTGGAAAAGAGAATTGAGGTCCAGTATTGCCAAAGCTGTGAGTTGTGATGCATGAAAACCGATAGTAATATTTTTTTGCGGTACTACTTTTGGAGTATACATTACAAGAGATTAGAAAAAACAAACTAAACTAACATATCTATGGCATCATAAAATTTACTGTAAATGTACTAGTTAGAAATAAAAATATTATTCTTAGTCAAATGTAAAGTATAAAACTTCAGACAAAACGTTTATGAAGAAATGCACCCGTGTTGTATACAAAAACAAAATAACCAGTGCAAACAAAATTTAATCTACATTGTTTTCTTAGCTTTTATTATTACTTAATAAAGTAATTTAAAAATTAATGCAACCATGCAAGTGCAACAAATTATTGTGTAACATTAAAGTAGTACCTAAACTAAAAAAAAATTATTGGTTTTGTATGAACAGTAAAGATACGTGCAATTATACGGATATTTAACATTTATGTATGGCTAACAAATAAGAACTCAAATTATAACAATATATAGAATACCCACAGAAGAAATAAAATTTCGCTCAATAATTTCATTTATTCTGTGGAATACCCATTACAAAATATCTCATTATCAGTAATCTCACCATTTAATCTGCAAATTGTATCCAGTTCAAACAACATACAATTTATATAATTTTATTGACTAACTACTGTGCCGGCTTTTATAAATATATTTTACCATGTATTTCTTTAAAACTTGATGACGAAAAAATGTGTACAGTTGTCCTTAGAAAACCTGTTGGCTGCCACTGACACCTGTCACTGATACTAAGTCAAAACATTAAACATATCTATAAAACTGAACACTCATGAGATCGTTTTCTTAAAGAAGTGTACAGTGTACACGTTCAAACAATGACAATTTGATCAACGTAAAATGTCAGTTGTTACTAGAGACAAGCGACAGCCCATGACTAAACATGCGACAACCGGCCAGTGAATAACAAGTGTCACAAGTCACAACTAACAAGTTACAAGTACACTGTACACTGTAAAGACACAGAGTACTGAGTGGGAAGGTGCAAGACTCTGAGCGGCGACAGTCATCACGTCGTCTGTGTCTTGGACATGAGTACGGCTATCTATATAGTATCTATATCTTAAATCGTGAACCGTGGACATGAGTAGAATATTTTATGTGAAGTCTTTGACCATAACCTCAAACTTTGTACGATGCACGCACCCCTGTGATGATAGCCGGAAAAATTAAAGAAAATGGATAAAATTAATTTTAATCGTTACGCGGTCGTTTGCAGGTGAAACGAGGTCTAATTTGAACGTTACGAGGTCAATCAGTAATTAATAAAAAAATAATTAAAGTATGACCGTGAAGTTAGCCGGAATTATTAGTAATATTTACCTAATAAAAATTTTAATTGATTAGATCGACGGGAAATCGTTTGCAGGTCCCAAAAATGCTAATTTCATCGTTACGAGGTCAATGGCTAATTAGTAATTAATAAATTAAATAAACTACGAATTTGAAAATTATGACGTATGAGTTTTATCAACCTCGTCAATGTCCAATGACGTCAGTATAGAGACTGTGCAAATGCCAGGAAACACCGCGCTCTGGTGGACAATAAGAATACTAATCCCGGGACGATGTTGTTATGTTATAGATACATTGTACTAATTTATTAATTACTAATTAGCCATTGACCTCGTAACGATGAAATTAGCATTTTTGGGACCTGCAAACGATTTCCCGTCGATCTAATCAATTAAAATTTTTATTAGGTAAATATTACTAATAATTCCGGCTAACTTCACGGTCATACTTTAATTATTTTTTTATTAATTACTGATTGACCTCGTAACGTTCAAATTAGACCTCGTTTCACCTGCAAACGACCGCGTAACGATTAAAATTAATTTTATCCATTTTCTTTAATTTTTCCGGCTATCATCACAGGGGTGATGCACGCAAGGGTGGATTTATAAAAATTTCATTAACCTAAATTTAATAACGTCACGCAACCATGATGGTCGTAAAAAGTACGTTATTATTACCACAGATATAACAATCAACAATAACAATATTCTTATTACTCTATGGATTATACCACGATCTTACCTAACCGGTATACAAGACCGTGGATTATACCATAATTTTAAAGCAATTTTAGGTTATGTTGATATTTAATAGTTCAATAATTGATAGTGATCGTTTTTAAACGTAATTTTTATTACTCAATGGTAATTTCTAAGTTCAGACTACTTACTGTTCTTTTCCAGACGTTCCAGGTTTGGAAAGAGAGAAGACTGTATTAGTGAATTTATAGTTTAAAATAAATAAATCATTATTTCATATTTGTAATCATTGGTTATTATTTCATTACATTGTTTCTACTTTTAGTTCATTATTATTGTTTAATTGAAATTTCAATTGCTTAAAATGGATTCTGATCTATATGACGAATTTGGTAATTACATCGGACCAGAATTGGAATCCGACGAAGAAGAAGAAGAACAACCACCGTCTCCAGAACTAGATAATCAAGACTTTGATGTTAGTTTATAAATTATACATATTTCAATACGTAACTATATAAGTAAGTATTAATTATAAATTATTGTATTTTTAGATGATCGAAGAAAACGATGACGGACCCGAAGAACCGGGTATGAGTGTTGTTCTTCATGAAGATAAGCGTTATTATCCTAGTGCTGTTGAAGTGTATGGGCCCGACGTTGAGACTATAGTTCAAGAAGAAGATGAATTACCATTAACAGTTCCCCTAATAACCCCTGTTAAACAACATAATTTTCAAATCAAAGAACAACAGCTACCCAACACAACATACAATATGGAGTAATGTTTTGTTGATAATATGATTTGTAGATATGTTTTTTTATTGATCCAGTTATAACCTAATCGTTTTCTAGGTATTTGGCAGATTTAATGGACGTTGCAGGCCTAGTGCGAAATGTTGCATTAGTTGGACATCTTCATCACGGAAAAACCAGTTTAGTTGATTGTTTAATACGTCAAACTCATCCAAACTTAGGACAGTTAAACTTAGACTCGGCCGATGCTGATCTGATGCGCTATACAGACACTCTAATGACTGAACGCCAAAGAGGTGTGAGCATTAAAGCAACGCCTGTGACATTAGTATTGCCTGATGTCAACTCCAAATCATATTTAATGAATATTTTTGATACTCCAGGTAATGTTAATACATTTATTTTATTTTGAATATGACAAAAAATACAAATTATTATGTCAAGCAATAACAAATAATTTTTGTACTAATAATAATTTTTTATTAGGCCATGTAAATTTTTCTGATGAAGTGACAGCAGCTCTTAGAATTTGTGATGGAGCTGTAATATTTGTTGATGCAGCAGAAGGTGTTATGTTAAATACTGAACGATTAATAAAACATGCTATTCAAGTTAGTACTTATTATAATTACTAATGTGTACTTACTAATTTGTAATTAAAAATTATTTCAGGAAAAAGTAGCTATCACTATTTGCGTGAATAAAATTGATAGGCTCATGTTAGAGTTGAAACTTCCACCACAAGATGCATATTACAAAATCAAACACATAATTGATGAAGTGAATTCTCTGTTGAGGTATAAAATTATTAACTAAATCTTGTACTAGTACTTAACAATTATTATTTGTTTTCTGTTAGTTACTGATTTTTACCTATTTTTATGACATATTCATTCAAAAAATAATACTTATTGTTTTTAATTCTGTGCATTAATAATTGTTTTTACAGTTTACACTCGCAGAATGATTTGTCTCGTATTGTTTCACCAGTAATAGGTAATGTTTGTTTTGCATCAGCTCAGTATGCAGTTTGCTTCACATTAAAATCGTTTGCCAAACTTTATGCAAATCACTATGATAATATAAAAGTAGACAGTTTTGCTAAAGTGTTATGGGGTGATGTTTACTTTAATCCCAAAACTAGAAAATTTTCCAAAAAACCTCCACATAATAGTGCTCAAAGAAGTTTTGTCGAGTTTATTCTAGAACCATTATACAAACTATTTGCTCAAGTAATTGGAGATGTCGACACTACTCTTCCTGATGTTTTGGATGAACTTGGAATTAAGTTAACCAAGCGCGAGATGAACATTAATATAAGACCACTATTACGTCTTGTTTGTGGACGTTTCTTAAACGATCTTAGTGGTTTTGTAGACATGTGTGTTAATCACATTCCTTCACCTGCAGAAAATGCCAAAAACAAAATAGACACTATTTATACAGGACCTCAAGACACTGAACTTGCCAAAGATATGCTTAACTGCAATCCAGATGTAAATTTATTAATATTTTTACTTTCTTAACTGTATTGTATTTGCAATTTCTTTTTGTAGGGTCGATTAATGGTACACAGTACTAAAATGTACCCCACTGATGATTGTACATTTTTCCAAGTATTAGCTAGAGTAATGAGCGGGACATTACATGCTGGACAAGAAGTACGAATTTTAGGTGAAAACTATTCCTTGGTTGATGAAGAAGATTCTAGAGTAATGACAGTTGGACGGTTATGGGTACATGAAGCTAGATACAAAGTTGAAGTTAACCGAGTACCAGCTGGCAATTGGGTACTGATTGAAGGCATTGATCAACCAATTGTTAAAACTGCAACCATTACAGATTTAATTACTACTGATGATTTATATATTTTTAGACCTTTAAAGTTTAATACACAGTCTGTAATAAAAATAGCAGGTAAATTAAATTAAGCAAATTGGTAATAACATTTTTTTAAAGTATGAATTTTTGAAAACAGTTGAACCAGTTAATCCGTCTGAGTTGCCCAAAATGTTGGATGGTTTGAGAAAAGTCAATAAATCATACCCTCTTTTGATTACACGTGTTGAAGAATCTGGTGAACACGTTATACTTGGTACTGGTGAATTATATTTGGATTGTGTTATGCACGATTTGAGAAAAATGTACTCTGAAATTGGTAAATTTAACTTGCTTTGTATTTTATTTATTTAATTGAACCTGCCTGTATAATATTTAATAACTAATAAGTATAGCCTCATCTCAAGTTTAATTTATTTTAGATATTAAAGTAGCAGATCCAGTTGTTGCTTTTTGTGAAACTGTGGTTGATACATCATCATTAAAGTGTTTTGCTGAAACACCTAATAAACGTAATAAGATTACAATGATTGCTGAACCTTTAGAAAAAGGACTTGCTGAAGATATTGAAAATCAAGTGGTTGATATTTCATGGGACAAGTAAAACTTATTTTATTCTTAATTGTTTTTATAACTAATTATTTGTTTTTAAAGGAAAAAAATTGGTGAATTTTTTCAATCTAAATACGACTGGGATTTACTAGCAGCTCGCTCCATATGGGCTTTTGGTCCAGATTCTACTGGCCCTAATATTCTTGTAGATGATACATTGCCATCTGAGGTTGATAAAAATATTCTTAGGTCTATTAGAGATTCTATTGTTCAAGTAAATACATTCTTGATTCTATAAATGTTTATTATATGTCTGAAAATAATAAATATAAAATTATTTATTTTAGGGTTTTCAGTGGGGCACTAGAGAAGGACCATTATGTGAAGAACCAATTCGAAATGTTAAATTTAAAATATTAGATGCAGTTATTGCCCCTGAACCATTACATAGAGGAGGAGGTCTGTATTTGTAATTTAATTATAGACAACATTATTTATTAGGCAATATTTTACTAACTAATCTTTTATAGGTCAAATTATCCCTACTGCTCGTCGAGTGGCGTATTCTGCTTTTCTCATGGCAACTCCACGTTTGATGGAGCCATATCTCTATGTTGAAGTTCAAGCTCCGGCAGATTGTGTGTCTGCTGTTTATACTGTATTGGCGAAACGAAGAGGACATGTTACTCAAGATGCTCCTGTTCCTGGTTCTCCACTTTATACTATTAAAGCTTTTATCCCTGCAATTGATTCATTTGGATTTGAAACTGATTTGCGTACTCATACTCAAGGACAAGCATTTTGTTTATCAGTATTTCATCATTGGCAGGTTAGTAAATATTATTTTATATTCAAAATTAATGTCACACCAAATACTTAAAGTGAATTTAATTAACACTAACATTGCAAAACATTCATTATTACACACCTAATATTGATAAGAATACTTCCTATAAAACAATGTTTTCCCTCCTTGAAAGACCATAAAACATTTGAAAAAAAATCACTTTGGAATCATCTCTTATGTCTTATAAAGTATATAATTTTTCATGGATTACTTGAAGTATACATAATAACTTTGACCATATAACCATATATGGTTGAAACATAACAAGATAAAGATAAAAAGATAAGTAAATATTAATTCTAAAAATAGAACCTGCAAAATAATTATAATTAATTATTAATGTTTGGTATTTTTACCATCCCTTATTGTGAAAACCATGTTATTTTCTTTTTCTCTGGTTATTTATATGATTGAAATTGAAATGGTTATCTAAAATTAGGGTATGTTAATTCCTATTTAAGGTGCCTGATGCCGGATACTTTTTAAGATGCAAAATTTTGACATTTTATATTATTTCCAATGCATTTAAATTTTTCAAAATTTCAATTTTGCTGGAAAAGTTGTCTTGTCACGTAGATCAACCTAATTGAATAATTATTTTAAAGGAATGGGTACGCCATAAAATACAGTTCGTTTTCCAGGAAAAAAATTGTACTTCAATTTTTATTATTTTTGAAATAAGATTTTTATTTTTGATTACGTTGAAGAAAACATTTTGTAGGATGCAACTATGAGACTTCATTAAATTTTAGTATCTTTAATTTATTTGTATACAGTTGGAATATTTAAGAAATTGGCTTAATTTTATGGTCATTTTTCAGAATACCTATTATATAAATGAATAGTTGTCTCAATTGTCTTGCCCTATGAAATGTTGTGATTTTATATTATCAGAAAACTGATTTAAAATTTGTTTAGTTGTTTTCAATCAATAAAAATAATTATTTAGTCATTTTAATTCTACGAGGTAGGAGAAATTTTTTCGCAATGCCTTAAGCAGTGATGGAGAGGTGTTTAGGGGGCTTTATCCCCCCAAATTATTTAATTACTCTTCAATATAATAGCTCTCTACTGTAAAAAATTATAAATAACCCCCCAAAAATGTAATCAAAACTCTGCCTATATGCAAAGTAAAAGGTGAATAATGATATTGGCACCAGATCCCTTATTGTTTAGTATAGTATCATGCAATATAAATATTATTTAGTTGCTGCAGATTGCAAAAAATAATGAGTCAAAATAGTAATTAATCTAATATTGATATGTTTATGCATGTTAACATTTTTTAGATTGTTCCTGGTGATCCTCTAGATAAAAGTATAGTAATTAAACCTTTAGAACCTCAACCTGCTACACATCTTGCTCGAGAATTCATGGTTAAAACTCGAAGAAGAAAAGGCCTCAGTGAAGATGTGTCTATCAATAAGTTCTTTGATGATCCTATGTTATTAGAATTGGCCAGACAAGATGTATCTCTTAATTACCCTATGTAATACTACTAATGATAATACAAGTCGCCATATGAAAAAAAAAAAAATAATAATAATAATAATACAATTATTTAATTTACTGCTTGTATAAATATGTATAAAATATAGAGTGAATAATTTCTGTAATGATTTTATTTTAAGTTATATCTAGACCTTAAAAGTATTGCTGAACTTTTAATAGTTATAATTAATTCTAAGTAAATACAATATTAAATGATTTTTTTGATCATTAATTGATGTGTTTTTTATCTGTTTCAATTGTAAATATTATTTATGTAACTAAAATAATTTTTTTGCATAATATTAAATTTAAATAAGTCTATCAATTGTAAACTGATAATGTTGTCACTTTAGTGAATTACAAAATTGAAATTTTTTTTCTTCAGTTTTCCTCTTGATTATGAATGTGTGAATTTGTGATTGAAACAATTTGTTATAAAGTAACAAATTTTCAAAGTTTACTTCTTGCTTAAAGTCTCATTGTGGAAACACATGCATTACCCCTTTCCCTCACGCACAAATTCAAAAACTAATTTATTTAATCTATTCAGTTTTTTCTCCCAACTAATTAATAAATTTATAATAATAGAACCAAATTCATAACTAATAATTTGATTTGAAAATCGATCAAAAAAAACAAACAGCGGACCTAATTTGAATAACAATAAAAATGAAATGTTGTATAATATGAATACATTTTTTTTTATTAGTAACATATATAAAAACTAAATAAAATTTTATGGCAAAATGCGTATGCCGTTTAACCATGCCGACTAACCAAGGATGTACCACAAGATAAATTGTATTTACTCTTGATAGTCATTGTATTATGTACTCGGTTATTATATATTCTTACTACTAAAATCTTAGCTCTTATCTTTTAAATTAATTTTAAAATTTTTAAGGCGATTCTAAGAGGATAAAACTTATAATAATTAGTAGATCTCTGCACTTTACAGTTTACATAGCTCAATACCTAGTTCAAAATGTATTTAAATTCTTTTAATTTTTTTGTTTGGTTTGGGTTCAAACTATTTTATTATTATATTCATTTAAACTATTTTAAATAGTTTGGTTTGGTTTGGGTTCGTATTAAAAATTGAATGTTGGTGATTCTGGTTTGGGAATAGTAAAAAAAGTTTGGTTTGATCTCAAAAATCATGGTTTGTTTATGGTTTGGCTATTTATTAGCAAAAACAGGTAGTAATTCTAGGTCGGTTGAGAAGATTGTTGGAGTTGGTCACTTTACATTGGGGAAGTCATTAGTTAGAAGCTGTAGTTTGATGTACGGTTTAAAATATTAGTATATTTTAAATCGTGGTTTGATGTGTATATTACAACTGTAAACAATGGATTGCTTGTGAAAATTATGAGTAGTATAAATATTCCAAAAATTTAAAATTTTTAACTTTATTTTTGGTTTGTTTAAATCATGGCGTAACATGGTATAGAAAGAAAATCACTCTACCAAATGTTATGATATTTTGTTTATAGCTTTCTGCCGTGGGTTGTTAAAAGATTAAATAAAAACAATCGAATAAAAATCTAAAAAATATATTTATTTATTATTATAAATTTAAATATGTCTGTGTATTGTATTTAATATATGAAAGCAATAATTGTAAACCATTAGATACCTTTGAAAAAACGATTCTGATCAAGCTTGGTATAATCTGAGACATATTTAAGACAAACAACACACCTATCTACATAAGTAATTTATTAGGTTTTGTTCCAGGGTATTTGCAGTAACTATGGTTTATATTATCAAACCTATTCCAATAATGTTGCAAATTTTCAATTTTTTTGCAACAATTTTTGGAAAGTATATTTAAACAAAAATTATAGTATTCTGCTGCACAGAAGTATCAGTACCGTATTTGACTACATAATACTCCAATAATATACTACAGTAACTTCTTGTTACAACGAACCCCAAGAGACCAAATTTTTTTTTTTTTGTTATTTCAAAAATATGGTAGGGGACTTTTGTTGTAAAGGGAACTAACTGTACACAACATCTAATAATATAACCATGTATAAATTTACATTTGATTTTTTACTAATGGGAGGAAGGGCAGTGTCTAATTTTTTTATCATCATAATTATGTACTTTCCAAGCATAATAATGAAAAATAATTAAATAAATTTTATGTTTTTGGATCACTCAGAAATAGGTAATCAAAATTTCAAACAAAGTACAACATCCAAAAGTTAACTAAAATCTTAATTTTCTTGTATTATTCAAAAAATTTAAAAATCATTCTATCCTATCCAAAAAAGTGATTACAAACAAACATATTTATTGTCATCTGACGTTAAATTTTTAAATTTTATTTATTAGTGTTTGGACTATATGCAATAAATTAAACAAAATTAAAAAAACACTTTATATCATCTGCGTCCACATTCTAAACTTTTCTGTGGTATTTCATGACCTGTAAACACGAGTAATTAAACGTGTACCCCCCATAATGCTATTTTTAGTTTTTTGAATGTAGCGAACCTATATTGGTTTACACATGATGAGTAATTTTTTTTTACTACTATAAAATCATAAAAACTTCTTCAAATGCTCCGATCTTTACACTCATCCCCGATATATATTATATAAAACTGATAGCTCTACCTAAATACTGTCTCAACTCTCATGGTACTTTGAGAGGGAATAAATTTGAGAGTTGAAAATTTAAAAAATAAACATTAAAAAACCTAAGCAAGAAAACCTTAAAAATTACATTTTTTGGAAATAACTTCAAAAATCATGATTGAAATGAATTAATATTTTTAAATAATATTAAAATAGGTAAGATACAAGTCTGATACAAGTTTTAAGAGATTTCTAGAATGTTTGAGCATAGTACCTAACCTGGTCACAAAACCAAAAATTTATATACAATTAGATGATAATAACTAATAATTATTATATTTAGGCTTCAGTTAGGAAATTGTAATAATGCATTGTTAGCCTTGAATTGTTTATTATCATTTATCTTTAATTAGTATATATAATTACTGCGATCTGTATATAATATACATAGGTATGTATATATACTAAAATAAATAATGTAAATACTTTAAAATATCTTCATACCTACTATTATAACAAACCATAATTAGTATTATGATGCAGTTGTTTTCGTCTTAGAAGAACAAGATAGGTACATGCGTGTAGTCTGTACACAATATCGTAAAAAATAAGGTTTATAATCATAAAAAAATATAGTTAACATTGTAGATATTATTATTTTTATTTGTTTTTAATTGAAAACAAAACAAACCGGGTTTAGGCAGATTTAAAATTGGTAGTGGGTAAGAAGTGTACATGGGTAGATACATTGCAGAAGGTCATCAGGTTTTGTTTAGAACAGTCATGTATAGTGTTCATATTGACGATCGTTTGCTAGCGATATGTTTATCAAAATGTGGTGTAGAAGAAATGTTTGTCTCGTTTTATTATTTGTAATACAGTTTACTCAAACAATTCATTCGACAACAGTTTATAAATGCGGTACAAGTAAGTGTTTTTTATTTAGTTAAAATAAAATAAAATCCTAAATTAGTAAGTATCTTCTATGTCTATATGTACCATACTATCTATTGTTAGGCTAGTATTTAGGGAAGGACTCAAAGGGAGCAGTCATCCCTGGTGACATTCCTGGATGAATTAAACAAATGCATTGGTATTTAAAATGGTTGAAAATCTACAAAATAATTTAAACTTTTAAAATCTTCTTAATATAATGAAAAATTAAGTTTATTAGAAATGTATTCATTTATATTGGTTAGTAAAAAATGTTTATTTTAATACATTTGCATTACAAAATATAAGACTTGGTTTAGGACAAATTTTGAAAGATAATTTTTTTTAAAACTAACTAAGATAAATATGTATCTAATAACAGTCAATACATTAGGCTATTTTTCATTTTTGGCACATAACTCAGAAAATAATTAAGATATTAAAAAATGCTTCAAAAAAATTTAATTTAAAGCCGAAATCCTAACTTTTATGTAGTATTCAATGTAACGATTAAAGCACTGCTTCAACCCTAAAAAACGTCATTACAAACCTGAAAATTCTAATACTTACAAAAAAACAATAAAAAATTAAAAAAATTGTGTAATGGAAAATTAAAAATGAATTGGTTGATCTAACTTAAAAGCTAATTATCACTATTATTTTATTCTATATGCATTAACCTAATTTTTTTCAGAAAATAAAGAAGTTATAAACAGTGTTACAGCAACACTTGGAAATTGCACTACATCAAGATGCTCACTAAAAAAAAATTCTACTATGCACATTGAAATAAAATTTAAACCAGGTTTGTATTCAAACATTTAAATAATGATACGTGGTGTCTACTTCCAGGTGGTAATTAATAATTATAATATTAAATCATAACTTTCATGTTACATTAATAACCATTGCAAACTGCAATGACCTAGTAATATATCAAACATGACATTGAAAATAATAGTAATGATATTTTTACAGGTAATTTCATTATCATGCTGTACCTTTGAATTTAAGCATTGTAGACATGTACATTTGTGACATATTACTAACAAGGGACAATATTTTAATTTTTTATAAACTTGAAATCAGAATTACTAAAAAATGCATCTTATACTTGACATGGTTCCAAAGCCCGTGATCGTCTCCTCAATCGTGCGGTGCACACATGTCACCCACTTAAATCCAAAAGTATCAGACTCTAGCTAATCAGTTTGCAGTGGCCTAGTGATTGCGCGTTGGTCTCCAACCAAAGGCCTCTAAATTACTAATGTTTATTGTTTAGTAGCCAAATTATTGAATGTTATACTGACTGTAAGATTTAGAATTACGATATGTTTAAAAACATAATTATAAAAAGTTTCTATCTAAAAGATAGTTTAGGTGAGACGTTGTTTCAGATGGTTGCACATGAATGGTTTTAGATGGTTTTTATAAAGGTTATAATTTTTTAATTATTTACTCAAAAACAACCTAGAATAGCTTAGGTTAATTAAAAATATTATACCATCATTTCTAACATACCTAAATTTGTATTTTGAATACATAATTATTAAGCTAGTTCTTTAATTTCAACAGTAATATACTATTAATTAATTGTACAAACAATAGTAATATATAGTGGTACATCATATTATAAATATGTAGTACATATTATGTACACATTAATATTGATGTTTTTGTGAGATAATAAAGTTGATACCATTGACATTATGCCACTGATGTCGATGTTAAGGCACAAAATAAATATTGTTAAATCCCCTTACAATGAGAATTGTAGTAGGTATGTAATTATACCATCATTATATACACCATCATTTAAATCTCAAAATATGCTTATTATGTCATAAAACTGAATGATAACAACAGCTAAATTTTATTTTAGATTTTAACGTGTTGGAGTTAATAACTGAAGTGTATGGGGTAGTATTGAATATACCAATACCTTTGTTGGGGGTAGATAACAAAAGTGTATGCCATAATATCTTTGAAGAAAATGGAACAAAAAAAAATTGTCCTTTACCCAAAGGTGGCACATATATTTACAAGGATGACATATACATAATCGAAGCATATCCTAAGGTAAATATCAAAACATTTCATATGAAAACCAACTACTAATATTGTTATAACTTTAAGTTTAAGGTAGACGTACATTGGAGTTTGAAGGATCCTATTTCAAGAAAATTTGTTGCATGTTTTGAAGCACCAGCAAAAATTATTGATTGATTTTATTTAAATTAAACATAGTTTTATTTTATGCTAATAAACAAATATAATTTGATCTTCTACTGAACACTTGCACATACACAAAAGTGTAATATTAAATAAAATAATAATACTTACAATTAATAGACATTCAAAAACACACTTAAAAATAGTTATAGAAAAAATATTGCAAAAATTTTAAATTTATAAATTGTAAACAAAAACATAAAAATTTTTAATTATATTCAAATAACAATAACAAAGTTATACTTAGTTTTAGACTTGAGTAGTAATAGCTATTAATACAAAGTTTTTACATTCAATACAATATGTATTTGTATTTTATTTATGAAAATTATACAAAATATATAGTATATTTAATATTTTAAATTGTAAACTTTTATGTACCTTTTGCCTATGAATTAAAACAATTATTAAATAATATTTAAATAAAACACACAAATGCATTATATTTTGTTTATATGATATACAATATCCATGTAATATGTAGATTCACTAACTGTGTTTCACACTTATTTTGTTTTTGTTTATACATTTTTTTTTAGATTTTACGTGATTTTAAATTAATTCAAAATTGTCAATCAAATTGTTGTTTTTAAAAATAATGAAAAAAATCAGGTAGATATAATAATAAATTTTAATAACTTAAAAACATTTAAACTATAATAATTTTAATATCATATAATTTATTTAGCAATATAAAATTTATAAATTATTTCAGCAAATCAATTTTAGAAACACATAGAAAAAAAATCAAATTCACCCTATTCTTGTCATCATAACGTAGAACATGTAAAATATTAATTTTCTATTGAAATTATTGAAAAATATTTTACACACATTAGAGATACTAAATGAAAATAATAATAAAATTTAAAAATTTATAATTATAAATAGCAGAAAATACAAATTGTATTTTAATAAAACTGTATTAAATTGAAGTTAAATTGTACAAACATTAAATAGATATAAATTAATAAAAGAATAGTAAGTTTAAAGAATCATATGAACATACACACAAATGTATAAATATAAATATAACTATGTACTATAAGTGTTACAAAGTGTTAAAATAGTACATTTTTTTGTTTAGAGTTACTGTTTAATATTAAATTTCTAATTATACTTTTGTTGTAGATTTGTTTATTTTTTTTTTTAATGTAATTTTTTAAAATACTATTTTTAAGCTAAAAATAAATAGTATACACATTGATTGTTACAGAGGTAGTCTATATAAGTCCCAGATCTATTTTTTTTTCTCTAAAATTCAATAATAAATTATAAGATCTAATGGAGAGACAAAAATGATAATGTACTTAATTTAATAATACTTAAAAATTGAAATCAATTTTAAGAAGTTTTTTATTAACTCTAATAGTTCTTTTACTAATGAAGTTAATAAATCCTTTATTCATAGGTTATCAATTATTAAAATGTTTTAATGATTAAAAAGTATATATTATAGTAACATTAAAATACAAGTTCAATCATGATCAAATAATGAACAACTAAGTGAAAAAACTTGACCTCGTTTTTTAAAATATTAATTATATATATTATACATATAAAAATCAAGTATTTATGGAAATAAAAATTGTTTTAGTTGATAATTTAAACCAAGATTTATTGAATATTAGAAATAGTAGTTAGTAGCACAGCAGTTTTGTTACTATAGGTAAAACTGCATAAAAATTGTTCTATTAACGTGATAAAACATATACAAAAGAAGAAATTTGTTCATAAATTGTTTTCATAAATTTTAGTAGTATTAACTTAATCGTTAATTTGTAATTATTGTAGAAACTATTAATCTAAGTGCTTGATGTATATGTCATAAACATAAAATTAAATTATAAATTCATTCAAAAATAATTTTGGCTTATTAATTGTAGTGATTAAATCAAATTAACTATTATTACATTACATTAGATTACTTAGTAATATGTTTCTTTCTCTAACCATCCTCCAGGATTCCTACGTATATAAAATTTTCTTACTTCGTCATAAATAAATAAAGCTACCATAAACGGTATTGGAGGAATCCACCAAGTCCATCTGGAAACAAAAATAATGAGTATGCAAAATTTAATAAAAACATTACATTCTAAAACTTTTAACAACTAAATAAATAATGAAAATAAATAAATCTTACTTTAATGGATACATGCGTAATGCTTCATCCATTCCGGGTAAATAACATAAGAATAAAGCCAATACAGTTTCAAATATTAAACTAAAGTTCAAAGCCATATTTCTGAAAATTAAGAGCCAATTATTATAATTTAATTTCCAATAAATTCTAACAGAAAACAAATTACTCACCTCATTCCTTGATGAGTGATAGAATTTCTTCTAGTTTTACATATAATTAAATTAGCCCACTGAATTACAACAATTGCAATGAAAAATCCAGTATGACATGTATACTCCAGAGATTTGCGGTCTTGGTAAGTCTAAGAACAAAATTTTACGGATACATTTTGCTTTTTAGTATATTATACATTAACATATTATACACAAAACACTTTAAAATAAAAAGTAAATTTACCCATTCTTGGTTATAAGAATCCGGCAAATCATTAACTGCTCTAGAGTCCCATTCACGGCGTATTCCAATCAGTTTTAAAGGCATAAACCCATTTTCAGCCATAATTACAAAATAAGTAAAAAATCCAGCAAATGCCTCGATAACACCTAACTGTCCAAATGCCAAGGATATTAACCTAAAAAAAGTATACATACATAAGTACAATACTAGTGATTAGAAAATACTACACTATTTAATTTGTTCCTTATCCTAAATTTACACCAGAAACTACTTGCCAAGCAATTCACTAATGAAGATACTAAAAGAAACTAATAAAAATTAAGTTTACCTGCCATTAAAAAGAGGTTTTTTTACAGTTGGACTTTTTTTCATAAGATTTGATTCGCCTGGTTCAAATGCCAGTGAAATGCCAGGCATCTAGCAGCCCCAAAATAACAAACAAATCATCCTCAAAAATGTTTTTCTTTATTGTTTGTTACATTGATAGTAAGGATAAAGAATTAAAAAGGAAGTTAAGAATAAAGGTACATTACTTGAAAAATATATTAGATTGAAAAACTAAAAAGAAAGTATCACCAAATATTAAGCAAAAAGGTATAGTTGTTAATTATAAATCACTAATTAGTAATTACTAATTAATGTAATAAAGCAACTAATAAAAGCAAAAGCAAGAAAAAAAAATACAAATACAAATAATTACTAAATACTATTTTTATAATCACCTGTTATTTACAAGTTTATCTCTAATTAAATTTCTAGGAGGACGTTTCATAATATCTGACTCTGGATGTTCATAACCCAGTGAAATTGCTGGAACCTAAGTACAACAAGCAAATCTAATCAAATACACACAACTACAGTGGAGTTTGCAGTTAGGCTATGTTTTCCTTAAATATTTATTAAAACAAGTACAATGACAAATAGCAATTAAGCAGTAGCAACTATGTATTCATTTATATATTTTATTTATTTATTCAGGCTAGTAATTTTTAAATTTACAAAACATACTTTTTAATACATAGTTCTTCTTTTTTGGATAGGAATTTCATGAAGAAGAACTATGTATTAAAAAATGTTTTGTGAATTAAAAAATTACAAGTCTAAATAAACTAAGTAAATCTATTTATTTATTTAGCCACTTCTACAATCTAGATTCTAAAAACAAAATTAATACAATATCAATTACTAAAATTACTAAATAGAAAACATCAATTACTGAGTATTATTGAATAATTTTAACATTCTCACCTAGGGTTTGGCAACCCGTGGCCCACAGACCACATACCCAAAACAATTTTTAAGACCCACACAAAGATGTTAAATTTTCACGTGTTTAAATTATATTTTTCATATAAATGTCAATATAAAATAGTTCTTTTGACTCAATAAATGTCAGTAATTAGTATAAACTATAATTTATACATAACTATCTACTAGTTTATAGTTAGATACATATATATATATATATATATATCTAACTATAAACTAAAAAATAATATATCAATATAAATGTAAATTATATTTATGAGATTTTTCCTAAAATCTAATCTAATTGTTTGTATAGATTCTGAGTTATATCTGTTACAAGACAAAGAAATTATTTTTGGGAAACAACTTGTTTACTTTAAACTAATTTATAGTTGTCTTCCTAAATTTACATTCCCAGAAATTAGCCATTTTACACAAAAACTTATAGCAGCGATTGACACTTGCAAGTACATATATTAAGTATGTAAGCAGACATATTCGATTGTGAAGTACATAAAAAATAAACACTCTTCACACCTTAGAGATGAACATTTGCAAACTGTATTGAAAGTCTCAACAATAAGTTTGAAAGCAAATATCGAAAAGTTAACTAATAAATTGCAGATACAGGAATCTCATTGACTAATAATTTTAAATTGTTTTATTTTTTTTTTTCTAAAAGTAATTTTTCCAAACTCAGAAATTTGTATTTATTTTTATTTTTATAAGTCATTTCTATGTAAAATAACTAAATTGTATATCAATAAATAATTAGTATTTTAGATTTTGTGCGCATCGAAGAATGTGTAGAATTTATAATGATGTCTTTTTCCTTGAACGACTTTTTGGGTAGAAGGAATTCTTCAATTTTTAAAGTCAGTAACTTTTCTGATAGATTTATGGACTCCGGTGGTACTTTGTCCCAGTTATTTTTTTTTAAATTATGACGACTTTTTGAGTTGTACCTCAAAATCAAAAAAACAAAAATTGAGAAATTTACAGCAAAAAATTTGAAATTTTCAGGTTTGTAATGACGTTTTACTGTAATAGAGCTCCAACGCACCATCCAATCAAAAAATGTCATAGCGTAAAAAATTATAAGGCGGACTTAGAATGTACCTTACTTGAAGCTATTTTTGAAATGTTGTATTGATTTTAAGTTACGTCCAAAAAACCAAAAATGTTTTGACTATTTTTGGAAAACTGCTTGAAATTTAGACATATATAATTACTTTTTAAGATACCAGGTGGTTTCAATCTTTACATTAATTACAACCAAAAAGTTTAGATTTTGGTTTTTAAACATATTTTATTTGTGCTTTTATGTGGAAAGAGCAATCTGATCAATTCGTTTTATAACATAAAAAAATTAGGAAATAAATAAATAAATCTTGTTGATGATATTTGAAACAACTTTTAAAATTTTACATATTTAGTGAATTTTGATCTAAAAACACACAAATTTAGACTAAAAACCCCAATGGAAAAGCTAGTATTGATCCGAAATTTTCATGCAGTAGCTTATATAACATAACATAGTAAACGTAGTAGTGCATAAAAAAAAGAAAGGGAGTATATATTAGTATAGTGAGAAAATATTTGATGTAATGATTACCTAACAAAAGTTGTACTTCAGGTACCTGGTTAGGTTAGGTTAGGTTCACCTAAACCAATAGTTAAATAAAACTGATATTTATTGTTAAATTTGTTTTTTAACAGGACGTATACTAGATAACTGAGTTCACTTAGAATCTTATTTTTGAATGCAATGGTTTATTATTGCTTTCATAGACTAAATAATACGTTTGAACCACAACTTTCAAAAAACTGGCCAAAGAAGTGATTCACTCCAAAGGGTAATTGCTAAGCCAAACAACTTCTCACTGACCTTAAATTTACTTCCTTTCTTTTTATTATCAAGGTCCTTGACAAAAAGTTGAAAAAAATGTTTGTATTTATAATTAAAAAGGTTGCCGATCCTTGCACTAACCTATACTATTATTGTTAAGCAATCATAGTTCAAGTTATAAATTTCATAAACAAATATATAATAGAAAGTTTATGTCATAATACAAACAAAAATAAAAACAGCTTCTAAGTAAAATTAAGATAAAAAAAGATTTTTAAGAATTAAGATAAAACTCATAGGTTAATATTTATTATTTTTGTTTTCAATAATAAATTCAAGTTTTGATTAAAAAAAAAGGATTAATAGTAAATAAATTTGTTAATCTTGAGGAAGTACAAAGTATTAACATTTATTAGACACAAATTATGTTAGTTCTAAGATAATAATTTTTTTTTTCAAGTCATTTGTTTACCTTGTATGTTTAGCCTAATTATAATCAAAACGGTAGTGAAAAAACGTCAAACCAAATAACTATCAAGTTTCTGTCAAAGAAAATATCAGTCAATGTAATAATATTTAGAAAAATGTATATATGCTTACCATATCTGTTCCAAGATCAATGCATAATATAGCAATAGCTCCAATAGGCAATGGTATGCTTAGCATGATAAAAGCAATGAAAGGCAGTAATTGAGGAACATTAGATGTAAGAGTATATGTAATAGACTTTTTAAGATTGTCAAAAACTAAACGTCCTTCTTCTATGCCAGTGACAATACTGGCAAAATTGTCATCTAAAAGAATCATGTCAGCTGCTTCCTTAGAAACATCTGATCCAGAAATTCCCATTGCCACACCTGATTGGTAAGTTATTTTAAAAGTTAGGAGTGAATAATAGTAATCCTATTTTCTATAAGTATTTAAATGTATGACATTTTTATTACCAATATCTGCTTTTTTGAGTGCAGGTGAGTCATTAACACCATCTCCAGTAACAGCAACAATAGCTCCAATCCTTTGACAACCTTCAACAATTAATAACTTTTGCTGAGGCGAAGTTCTTGCAAACACTATTTCAGTATGATATCTAAACATAAAAAATTTTAATTTTATTTGTTTTACAAAGTAAATTATTGTGTTTAAGAAAATTAAAATTTTTTTATTTACCTAAGTATTTCATCTAAGACCTCTGGAGGTAAATCCAACAATTCAGAACCATGCACGACAGCTGCATTGGCATCTCTGGGATTCACTTCAGATACAGGAATATTTAATCTTAGAGCAATATCCTCAACTGTTTCATTCCCTTCAGATATAATTCCAACAGATTTTGCAATCGCTTTGGCAGTAATAGGATGATCTCCAGTAACCATAATAACTTTTATTCCAGCTGTACGGCATTTAGCCACAGCATCTGGAACAGCTGCTCTTGGGGGGTCAATCATAGACATTAAACCAACAAATCGCATACCACTCAATGGAAAATTAGGTTCATCAACATCAAACATGAAATTTTTAGGAAAACGGTCTGATGGTAACAACATATCACAAAAACCTAACACACGTTCACCAAGACCACCAAGTTCTAAATAAGCATTGTTGAATGCTTCACGCATTTCTTTATCAAGAACTTTTTCTTTACCCCCAATAAATATTGTAGAACAGCGATCAAGTATACGTTCAGGAGCTCCTTTCATAACTAAAAGATATCTAGGATCTGAATGATCTTCAGTTTCATGGATTGAAACCTACAATAAAATGTATTATAAGTTATATATGCTTTCAGACTAAATATTAAAATAATTTATGTTACCTGATATTTGTTTGTTGAATTAAATGGTATTTCACAAACTTTACGGTTACGACGTCTAATAGACATTACATCACCAAGAGCAAGTGTCATACACTTTAATAATGCAGTCTCTGAAGCATCTCCATTTACTTCCCTAGATTAAATAAGATAAAATCAATATTGTAACTAATTGTACAATAAAA
Source organism: Hormaphis cornu (assembly GCA_017140985.1). Taxonomy (NCBI): domain Eukaryota; kingdom Metazoa; phylum Arthropoda; class Insecta; order Hemiptera; family Hormaphididae; genus Hormaphis; species Hormaphis cornu. Next base: position 14,119,135 of record CM029357.1, read on the forward strand.
ATAACAAACTTTTTTAAGGTAGGTACACCATCTTGCCCTGCTTTAAATTCTGCTCTATTACAAAGTGTTGCGATTCTTGCCAAAGCTCTGAATCCAGGACTTGATCGATCATACTGTACACCAGACTGATCCTCAGTAGTATCTGCTTCAATTATTTGATTATCAAACCACATGTGAGCAACAGTCATACGATTTTGAGTTAATGTTCCTGTTTTGTCAGAACAAATTGTAGATGTTGAGCCTAGTGTCTCTACTGCTTCTAAGTTCTTAACAAGGCAATTTTTAGATGCCATTCGCTTTGCGGTCAATGTTAAACAAACAGTAACAGTGGCTAATAACCCTTCAGGGACAGCTGCTACAAGGAAACCTATAAAACATATTTTTAAATAATAATTATTAGTTTTAAATAAAAAGCATTAAGCAGAATTAATAAAGTAAAGACAAACCTATCATAAAAATAATGGCATCTAACCAATAACAACCCATCATTAATGCAATGATGAATAGTAGCAATCCAATTATTATAGCAGTTATATTAACAAAGTTTACAAAACGAATAATTTCTCTCGCTATTGGTGTTGGTCGACTATCTAAACGTGAAGCTAATCCTGCTATTCTTCCCATAACAGTATTGTCTCCACATGCAATAACAACACCTTTAGCAGTACCTTAATTTTAAACATTAGTTACTTAAACAATTATTATCATTATTGTTAAAATTTTTTATAATATATGCAACATATAATGTATAATGCTATACATAAACAATGTATTACTTTGTATGTACTAGTTTAAGTAACTATTTAGCATTTACCTTCAACTGCATGAGTAGATGAAAAAGCTAAATTTTTGGTTTCTAATGGATCGTCGTGAGTAAATTCTGAAGAGCGACTTTGAGGTTCTGATTCCCCAGTCAAAGACGAATTATCAACTTTGAATGAATGACTCTCAATAATTCTCAAATCAGCTGGAATGCGATCTCCAAACTTAAGCTCAACAATGTCACCTAGAGTGAGGTCTTCAGCTCTTAATGTCAATGATTCACCTTGGCGTATAACTACAGCAAACTATGGAAGGAATAATTATAAGAAAAAAATAGATGTCTTATGCAATAAAAACATAAATAAGTTAACTGAACTATTAGTTAAATAAACTATTTTACGGAATATTTTTAGTAAATTTAGTTTAATTTAATAAATTAAAATTAATATTATTTTTAAAAAAAATATAAAGCCACAAGAGCACAAAATATGAATGATATTGTGGTTTTTATGTTACAGCAAGTAACAGATAAAAATAAAGTTTTTATTTTTTTAACAAACAACACTACTAATGCAGTGCACACAAGGTAATAAGTATCACAATTTGATTTTGTAAAATAAATTATACACAAATATAATATAGAATAAAACTAATAAAACTATTTAGTAACCACACCATCTAACTACTTTTTAGCTACTTAACTAGCAATCCAGCGCAAAATGTATTCCTGTTATCAGGGATAATATATATTCTATTAATAACCCATTTTTAGTCGCACTATGGTCAAAATGACCTAATTTTTTTTACTGTACTCATAAAACAAACAAATCCTAAAATTTTAGGACCTAAACCTTTGTACATAATCTTTTAAAAAATTAATTAAAAATAATATAATAATTGTTTTTACACATTCATAGTCACTTATACTCACATTTTAGTCATATATTGAACTAATAAAGATTGATTGCTCTCAGGTTGACTCAATAGTTGTGGTCTTTTTGACCAATAACGCGACTAATAATGCTGTCAATTAATATTGATAAGTGATGACAATTCTAATATGGTTGAAAAATAGAGCAGAACTATCGGTGTAGTAAAATTGGTCACAACTAACATCAGGTTAACAATGTTAAGCTAATAATTATTCTTTATCTATAGGGAGAGTAATTATAAGTTTATAAAATTAATGGTACAACTACAAACAAAAAGGCAGAAACTTGGTACAAAAATTGAAATAGATAAACACTAATAAAACATAAGATTGAAATATATCATAAAATCATGATTTAAAATGACAGAAAATGTTTTAACAAAAAACTTGATTTTGAAATAGTTTAAATTTCATTTTTCTTCAGCAAAACTAATAATTATTGAAATTAATTAATTTATTTTGAATGAGAGACATGGTTTTTTTTTCATATTTTACAAAATTTAACTAAAATATTATAACACATAACGGTTGTATGAAATACAGCACATTAAGCATTTCACTCCCCAGTAGTACAGAGGTAAAAATTGCCAATGATAGTAAAACTTGAAAACTTTTTGCTAATTTGATTCTTATAAATTAGTTACATATTATATTTACATAAAAATTGAAATCAAACAGATTGACAGACCTGTGATGTTGTTTCATAGAATGACCGAATTACTGCCCCTTGATTATACTGCCGACAATAAGATAAAAAGCCAGTCACAATAATAACAGCAATTAAACTTGAACCTAAGTAAATCTGCGATAAAAGAAAAGTTAAAAGCAAGCATAAGTACTAAAACCTAAATACTATTTACCTGAACACCAACCCACAATCATGCTGCTATAAAAAGGCGCAGAAAATTATATTACCAATTATAAAAGCTCAAACAAGCTAAAACTGTTAATTCAGCAAAATCCCTGTCTTACCTGAGGAACCAAATTCTTAAATGAATCCACAATTGCAGAAGATTTAGCTTGTTGATAATATGAGAAAATTCCTGTGATGATGACAACAGCTACTAATACTACTCCCAAGTAAAACTTGATTGTAGAATGAATGGTTCAACAATTAATAATAAAATAACACAAATACTTCAAACAAATATTGATACACTGAAGTTAAAATTAGTAAAGAAAATATGCATGGTTGCAGGTATTTATAATCAGGTTAATACAAATGTAAATAAGTAATAAGTCAACAAATTTCTTACATAATCATCATTTGGATCTTCTGTAGTACTAGTTTCTGCTGTATGAGCTAAAAAACATAAAAGTGCTCCAAACCACAATAATACTGAAAAACCACCAAAAATTTGTTTTGCAAATTTAATCCATTCAGGTGTAGTAATTGGTGGTGTAAGAGTATTGGGTCCATCAGTTTCTAAATTTTCACGAGCTTTTGCATGAGTTAAACCCTAATACAAAATAAATAATCCAACTGTTAAAAAATATTTATAAACATGTTATAATATCTATAGCAATTATTTAACCAAAAGCCAAAATATACAAATGAGAAGATTTAAGATTTAAGTCTAATCATACTTTAGATTAGGTAATTTAAAATTGTATGATAACAAACTATTCGCTTAATACAAGGTATAAATGGACAATTTTGTTAAATATTAAATATTCATTACAGTTCCAGGATGAGTTCCAAATCTGAGAAATAGTTCATCTAATGATATTTTATGATAGTCTAAATTCGGATCTTGTTTAAGTTCATCTAAATTCTCTGCATGACTATACTTGGTACTGATTGTTGATGGTGCTTTTCTTCTAGTCTGAAATAAAAATAATTAATAATCAAGTATAGTTTTTTTTTTTTTTTAAAACAAAAAATATTTTACTTTGGGTTTTCCATCTACTGTTTTATTATCATCAAATAGAGACGGAACAGTGGCAACACGATATGAATCTGTTCGCCCATGCTAAAAATAAAATTACAATATGATTAAAATAAATTACTTAATATTTATAAACAGGGCTTGGAAGTTGTAGCAAATGCATATTTTTCTTGGTTTGTCCTAGAACATCCAAAGTAAGATATAAATAGTATGTTTCACACTTCTCTAATGTCTCGCACAAAATTTTACTTTGCTATAGTTTTAATTTTTACGATTTTTATTGCTATTTTGCTAATTTAGGGTTTTTAGTGCTATTTTAAGCGCAAATCAATAACTTGTTGATTTGCCCTAAGGATGACAATATAGTTGTTGAAATACGTATATATGCAGTAAAAAAGTGTAAGTATTATTTTTGTAAATTTCGAGTTTAATAAATTTAGTAAATAAGTACATCAATTTTTGACTTAAATCTAAGGAATTAAAATTTTTATTACAATACTTATTTTTTTGTAAGTACTTACACAGTAATTGATGTTACAATGTTACAATTTACAAAGTAACAATTATCAATCAGTTAATAATCAATTACCAATTAGCCTGGAAGATAACTCAGATATTTGGTGATTAATCACTTTAAATATCTTAGATAGATTGATTATTGTTTATTATTTATCAAAGCAAATTTTATCATACAACAATCATGTTTACTTTTAATTTTGATTGACAAAGAGTTTGTTTAAATTGATAAATTGCCAACAAGCAGCACTATATTATAAAGTTAAACATACGACTTAAATTTCTAGTTCTATTTTGGAAACTATAGATGACACAAATAACATTGTGTACACAGGTACACAGTGCTGAATACTTATTTAGTTCATCAGATAAATAAATTATGTTTCAAACTTTTTAAAACTCATTCAACTTAAATAATAAAACAAACTTTTATTGAGATAAGAAAAATTATTTGATAAAGCATTAAAGAAAAGTCTTAAAATGTTTTTGAAATTTAATAGGTAAATATTATTATAAAATACAAACTAAAGTGTACTATACCTAATATGTATTAATATTTAATATTATGGATGAGTATTGAGTAATATAAGTACAAATATTTATTATTCATAAATTAACTAATTAAAATTTTTAACACAAATCAATTTAATAATAATTAATAACTAGTTTATTTTCATTTAGGTTATTGTAAAACCCGATGTAAAACCTAATTGTTTCAGCATAAAAGAGGTTTTAATATAATATTTTAAATTTTAATAATAGTTAAGGTTAAAAGTGGTGAAACAAGAATACTACTAATAAAAAAGAAAAATTATATTTTATAACTATTGAATGCATTATATATTAAAGAACACAATAAAACAATTTTATATTGGTATACGTGAATTGTGTATCTATTCTTATTAAAATATATAACAATTAATTTAGTTACGCATTATTGCTATGAGGGCAGCATTAGTTAAATTGGAACTATTACTAATAATGAATTAGATTGTTCTACACTATGTAGTGTAAAAGCAATGTTTATAGGTGTAATTCATTTAACATTTTGGAAGATAGTTTAATAATACATAAATTCATAGATGTATTTGAGTGGGGCCTAAAGAAGGCCATGTTGTCACTTATTAGAATGCACTAAATGTTTAAGGGCACTAGTTAAATAAGGGTGAGAGCTGAGTGGTGACTTAATAAATTTTTTTAAGTATCAAGTTAGAGTGTTATAGTGTAGGATGTCTTGATAAGACAATAACACTATAGTTAATCAAAAATAAGTAAAAAAATGAAACACTCCTCCACTCTTCTCTATTTATTGCGACTCTCTTTAGTTCTCTATACAACTCTCCCCCCACATCCAACACAATCTGTTTTATATATGACTGCCTAGGACCTAGGTTTTCCTTATCTTGGCTTCTCTTAGGTTTTTCCCTCAATTATAGTCGTTATCCATGTATTATTCCTTATGAGATGTCCTATTCACTTTTTTTTTCTCTCCACGATTGTCGTTGATATTGATCATTTTTCATTTATTCTCTAATATACTTCTTTATTAGTCACTTGATCTGTCCAAGGAATTTTTAAGATCCTTTGCCAGCACCATGTTTTGAAAACCTCTATTTTTCTTCAGTCAGCTTTCAATATTATCCACGATTCAGCTCCATATAGCGCCACACTCCATACAAGTGTCTTTATTAATGTTTATATTTATTGCATTTGTGGTTAGGAGTTTTTTTTTTGTTGAAAAAAGCTTGTTTAGCTTGTGCTATTTTCTTATATCTGTGGCACTTTTCCCGTCACTTGTGACTCTGCTTCCGAGGTATGTATAACTATTTACGCTTTCCAATTTGATGCCATCCATGACTATGTTGGTGTCAACTTATTGTCTGCTACCTACTAGTATTTTTGTCTTCGTCTTATTGGTATTCATATTGTATTCTTGTTTAAGTGTGTTATTAATTTTTTGAAGCATTCTTTCTAGATTTTCTTCACTGTCTGCTATCATAGCAATATCATCTGCGAATCAAAGCATCTGAACTAGCATCCCATCAATATTGATCCTTCCTATATCCTGTTTTCTCAGATCTTTTAGCGCTAATAAATAAAGTAAAAATAAAGTAGGTGTTAAATTACACCCTTGTATTACCCCTTTTTGAACTCTCTTGCCTCTTTGTATGTGTCGTTTTTGCCTTTTATTACAGCTTTTTCATTTATATATAATTCATGTATTAATCTTTTGTTTTTAAAGTCAATACCTATCTTATCCATAATATGAAAAAGTTTTTCTCATCTAACATTGTCGACTGTTTTTTCCAAATCTACAAAAGCTATACATATGGGTTTATTTATTCTGAACATTTTTTCTATAATTAGTCGTAAGACATAGAATTGCTTCTCTTGTTCCTCTATTCTTTCTAAACCCAAATTGATCTTCTGTTAGAATAACCTCTATTTTATTTTCTATTCGTTTATGTACTATTTCTGTTAAAATTTTCGACCCATGGGATATTAGGCTTAATGTTCTATATTCTTCACATTTTTCAGCTTTTTGCTTCTTTGGTATAGGTATCATTAAGCATTTTTCAAAGTCTTCAGGCAATTCTTCTTTTTCGTAGGCATTTATTATTATATAACACAGCGCTTATTTTCCTGTTCCTTCTAAGGCTATCAGAAGTTTGCCATTCAGATTATCGATTTCAGGGGCTTTATTATGTTTTAGTTCCTTTATAGCTAATTCAATTTCTTTCATCATGATGGTAAATCATGTACAATAGAAAAACTTAATACTTTTCAAATTAAAATAAAAAATATCTAATGAGATCTTGCTAGTGAACAAGTTTACTATTTTGAGAGGCTGTATTCAAGTTGGATATACATAGAGGTACACAATAACTTTGTTCTCAAACACTCCACCACTCCAATCTTATAGATTTGTTGCTTTAGATAGCACCTAACACTATTGTTAAAACATAATACTCAAGTTCCAAAAACGAAAAACATGCTTGAAATAAATTGAAATGTTCAAACAACATGAGAAAGAGTTAAGCGCATTTGTATGTGAAATTGTTACCAAATTTGACAGTTTTTGAACGATTTTAAAGGTTTATAATTTTGCAATTTATAGATATTATTTCATAAATCCTTTAATTTCCAGTTTAAAAATTTTAATTGTGTGATTCATAATGTTCAGAACAAAAGCGTCTCCCTGATTATCATGCATTCATGCACCAAAATACATCTATTTTCACTATTTTATTGCTATAGTTACATTAAAAAAAGAAGTAATATATAATATGGAATATTATAAGTATTATTGATAACACTAAACAATACTTATTCATTTTCAAAATACCAAACATTTGAAATGTTCTAATGCAATTAAAATGGATACCTAAAACAATTAAAGTATATGACAATAAGATGCATGACCCGCCCAAAAAGCACTTCCTTGGCCACTCAAGACTCAACACAAAATGCATTCAATAATTATCAAAAATACTCACAAGATCAAAATCCTTAGATTCCATTTCGAAAATAATTACAAAAATACAGTCATAACTTCTTGATTAGTACTTAACGTAGAATCCGCGGAAGTATAGAAATCAACAGGTAGAATTTAAAAGCAAAAAACCTTATTATATTATAATATTCAAAACACAAACAATCGAACAAATTGGATAACTCTACTGACACCTATTATTAACTATTAAGTAAGCTATTAACTTTAAAAACATTCTTGTTGTAAACAATTCAATTACTACACCCTTTTCTAACTACTACTAGTGCTACTGGTGGATTTTAAGTAAAACTAATGTTCAGTGTAATCTATGCCATAGATAATAAATAAAAGATCTATGTAACCGTGGTTTAAGCAAAAAATCAATTTTTTTATCTTGATGATTATCTACAACCACGGTTATATAGATCGTGTTTACAATTCTGGTAAATGATAAGAAAACGTAAACAATTTTATTGAGGTTATACAGAGCCGTCAGAAAAATGCGGTTATATAGACGTTTCTAACTTCACTTTCATAATTAATCGCGAATTGCTAATCTTCAGAGATCAGACTTAAAGTATTGTTTGTGAATTGTGTGTGTTTGTTTATTGAGCATATGCAACTTCTACTTCTATTTTATAATAATTAATAATTATTATAAAATATTATTAATTATTAAATTAAACAAATACAAGTTGTAGAGTATATGAAACTGTAGTCTATTTTAATTTTTGCTTTTACTTTCGGTTCGTTATATCTTTACCACCTCATCGTTTATTTGAAACTACATAGTTTTTTTACTTTTATTGTTAAAACCATGTCTCAAATTGAATCTTCTGGTAAAGTAAGTTTTTTTTTACGTTTTTTATAGTTTTAAATAGGTACTATTATCAACAACTGCCGTATATTGCCAAAAGATTTTTCTTATGTCGTCCATTAAGTTAGTCCATTTTCATTCCTTATTGAATTGATTTTACGTTTCTAATAATGTATTGACTATTTTCTGTAGTCTCTTTTGGCTAGTTGAGTTGCTTCTATCTTTAAATAAAATTTTTCCAAAGAACTATGTGAAACATTATTAAAGTTTTACTAATTTGTTGATCCAAAATCAAAATGTTCAATAGGTAGGTGCGAGGTGGGTGTTTCAAATAACTTTGTGCAATATTGATAGGGACCAAATTTCGAAATTGTCAATTTTTGCAACACTAAATGTGTTGATTACTACTTACCTAATCAAAATATTTATTAAATAAAGGTGCTATTCTGTAATTTTTAATGAGTCGACTATTTAGTTATTGTATAAATATTTAATAATTTGTTTCTTTATTTACTTAAAATGATTTGTTTAATGGTTTTACCTACCTATGTAAAACGTTATCAAATCCATACATTTTTAGAATTGTTACCTAAATTGCATATAAGTACTCAAAACTGCTTAAAATCATTTCTGTATAATTGTTTCATCTGCACAACGATTGCGTAAACCACAAAATGATAGATAGTTAGCTTTCTTTGTATTTTACATTTTACTCTATCAATAATAATTGGTAAATTTTATTTTTAAATTTTTCTTTAGTCATGTATAATTTATGAAAATGATAATTGTAAGTGGGATGTAAGATACCAAGAAAATTTTGTTGTAAATTTCAATCTTTTTTACTTATTATTTTTTTTTTTTTTCAATTGATCATTGAACAGAGATATTTGGTGTACAAAAAATTTAATGACAGAAGACCCTTTATTGAAATTTTCACACATTGTAATATTAGGTGAAGTCCACGAAGAACAATAAATAATTGTGATATACCTAAATTTCAAACAACCTTGATTTTTATCCTAAACATAAAACCAAGTATTGAACTTAAATGTTATAAATTATTTGTTTTACCAAGCTCGCTTAAAATGTTTATTTTTGTAAGCAATGATTTACTATTGGAAATAACATTTTAAGTAGGTTAATATAATTTTATTTATTTAAAGATTTATATTAATTATTGACTGATTTCTGTTACATATTTTGTATTGATCACTGGGTTATTGGTTATATTTGCTAACTACAATATATTGTCCTAATATTGTGAAAAAACACTTTTATCTCGAATATTATCCACTATTTTTACTCTGAAAGCACATTTGTTATGCAAGGTCATTTTTTATTTATATGACAATTAAACTCAATATATACATATGTATATTAAAACTTGAATTTCAGAAATTTCTAAAATTTAACGCCAAGTTATCAATCGTACATATTGGCGGAACAAATGTGTGTTGTAGTAGGTATTTGTATGATTGGACCTTGTTGCATTCACACATGTTCAGTCCTTCCGGGTTCAACCTTTTTGCTTTAGCTACGCCTGCTCTTAATCTGAATTTGCTGAATCCCTTAAAACCTTTGGTTTTCATTTTTTTAAAAAAAATTTTTAGTATGATATTAATAACAATAAACAAAATCTTTATTTTATATATGAATAAACAATGACAAAAATGTTTTTTATCCCATACAATCACAAATTGAGTGGGGAAGGATACTACTTATTTCAGCTTATCTTTTCAAATGACTTCCTCTTGTTGTCTAGACTCTGGTATAGGAAAATGAGAACGCTCGTAACTGTTAACTCAACAGTGTCCATCTTCTATAATATTATTTTTCCAATTTGACCACTCAGAAACATGTTCGTTAATTAAAATTATTTCCTATTTACTAACTTAACATGATTATTTAATATTTTGCAGGATTCTAAAACAGATCCAATGGAAGTAATAATGGATAACTCTGCTGGAGAAGTCGCTGAAACATCATCTGCATTGGCTATTCCTAATGGAGTACATAAATCTGTGAATGTGAGTGATATGACTTCAATGGATTATTATTTTGATTCATATGCTCATTTTGGAATACATGAAGAAATGCTAAAAGATGAAGTACGAACCCTTACATACAGAAATTCTATGTATTATAATAAACATTTACTAAAGGTAATTAATATATTTTATTTTATTTATAATCATATTTGTTTTTGTTTTAACCATAATATTTTTTTTTATAATTACAGGGTAAAATTGTATTAGACATTGGTTGTGGTACTGGAATTTTGTCTATGTTTGCTGCTAAAGCTGGAGCAGCAAAAGTAATTGGTGTAGAATGTTCCAACATTGTAGAATATGCAAAACAAATAGTAGCAGATAACCATTTAGATCATATTGTTACAATAATCAAAGGAAAAGTATGAATATGATTTTATGTTGTATGATTTATCAGTTCTATAAAGATAAAAAAATTTTTGTATATTTTATTTTAGGTTGAAGAAATAGAGTTACCGGATAATATTACCAAAGTAGATATTATTATTTCAGAATGGATGGGTTACTGTCTATTTTATGAGTCTATGTTGGACACTGTTCTGTATGCTAGAGACAAGTGGTTAAAAGAAGGCAAGACAAATTTAAAATTAAAATTTTAATTTTTTATACCTTTTTAAATTCAACTAAAATCCAGTTGTAGAAAATAAAACGTAAACCTAAATACATTGGTATTCATATTAACTTGTGTGTATAAATAATATAGATATATAATAATAATAACTATTAAAATCAATACTTACTATAATACTATGTAACAATTGTATTGATAAATTGTCATGGGCTAATTTTTAGTTCATGTCAAAACAGCTTATTCTTTCTAATACACAGCTGTAGGTATAAAGATTGGTTATGAACAGTGAAGTTGATTGTCATTGTCAGGTTAGATATTGTTACGAGAGATTAGTTCTTATGTCAACCATGAGCTAGGGTACTAGTAGTTAATAGTGTTATGATGTATTCAAAATTCTATGGGCTATGAAAATAAGGGAAGAAAGTGAGTAAATTTTAAGAAAGATGTACATTTCTAGGACGCGTGTGTAGCTTGACGTTGTGGGTTATTCAATTGTTTTGTAAAGTTTAGTTGTGTATATCTAAAAAATTAGAAATTGCTTATGAAAACAAAGGTTTTGAGCGGTGCTTGGCTTAATATATTTTACTTGTACACATAATATGATACAAATATGACATAATAAATTAATTTTTATAAAACTAAACAAAATTAACTTATCAATTCTAGAGTTAGACCTCAAATAAATTAAGTTGTTGAGAGTTCAAATTATAAATAAATATCTAATCACAAGATAATTATTTTAAACCATTGAAGTTATATAATTGATTTTATCGTACTTGTACACTATGTAAATGTTTTGAAATTGTAATGACCAAATTTTATTTAAAGACTAAACCAAGCTTAACTCAGTATTGTTATTTTTGTAAGCAGTATCTAATTGCGTACAAATTTAATAAATTACATCTAACTAAATCTTACAAAACAGTAACCCACATTATCAAACTACACACTTGTCTTAGAAATTTATGGTTTAAAATGTACTCATTTTTTTCCCTTTCTTTTTATTTTAATGATAGATAGAAAATTAAGTTTTATATAACATTGAAATTTCAAAACATCAAAATTTTTTTTGATGATCTATTTTCCAACTTTAAACTACTGAAAAATAGTTTATTTTATACTAAGTTAAGTCTTAGAGTTTGTGTCCACTGTCCAATTATTTATAAGTTTTTGGCATCACATTCCCCAAACAATTAACATAGTTGGTACCTGAACACCTTTGTATCACTATTTAAGGTATTTCAATATCAATTAATTATTAATTTAGTATGCTTAATATCTATACTATATTTTTAATTTTAAGTTCTCATTTTCAATCATTACCTTGTAGATTTTTCTTATTTTAGATGGGATGTTATTTCCTGATCGTGCAAATTTATTTATTACTGGAATTGAAGACAGACAGTATAAAGATGACAAAATAAACTGGTGGGAAAATGTGTATGGATTTAATATGAGTGCCATACGTAATGTTGCTATCAGTGAACCTTTAGTAGACTGTGTTGAACCTAAGCAGGTAAAATAATATATTAGTTATCAAATGATATTCTTAAATTATTATTTAATTTAGCACTAATTATGTATGAATTTATTTTTTTTTTTTTAGGTTGTCACTAATTCAAGTTTATTAAAAGAAGTAGATTTGTATACAGTTAAAAAGGAAGACTTAACATTTACTGCTCCATTTAATCTCCAAGTCCGCCGTCAAGACTATATTCATGCATTAGTTACTTACTTTACTGTGGAATTTACCAAATGCCATAAACGTATTGGCTTTTCAACAGCACCAGAATCACCATATACTCATTGGAAGCAAACCGTTTTCTATTTGGATAATTATTTAACTGTAAAAAGAAATGATGAGGTATATGGAACTTTTTCAATGTCTCCTAATGAACGTAATACTCGAGATATGGACTTTATTATCGACATTGAATTTAAAAATGATGTAAATGATGTGACCGAATCTAATAAATATCGTATGCGTTAATTAAATTATTAGACATATTATCATAATTTTTTACTACATTTTGATATATATTTTTTTTTTAAATAATTTTATAATTACATAATTACAATTAAGAAAAATATCATTCAATACATTTTTAAATTTAAATGAACAAAAATAGAATTTGTGGAGAGTTAATTTTAGGTTCCATATTCTTTAAATTTTTTTTTCTCCCATTATTTAAAAAAAATTTATTTTATAAAGTAGGCAGTCACTTTAAATAAGTGACTTTACAATTTGTATGTTATTAAAGTATTATACCTTAAAATGAAAGCATTTGTAAATAACTTTTACAAACTTTGATAGAGAGGTTTTATTTACAACAATGATTATTGTTCCTAGCCTTTTTGTAGTCTTGCGTTCATAAAAAAAAAAAAAAAAATTTTGAATTAAAGCTTATGTTATTTATTTCAATTATTATTTTTAAGAATTTTGAAAAAATTATTATATATTATTTCAATTCCTTAGAAAAAAAATCCTTAAATTTTAACAAAATAAGTTCCTTTCTTAATATTTGAATGCAATGATTTATTTATGATTTATTTATGATCTATTTTAGAATAATAATCAATTTAATATAATACTGAGCTGAAGTAAGCAAAATATAAATTATTATATTATAGTGTACTGAGAACTTATTTGTTCTTCTAAACCAGTGGTTTTAAACCTGTGCGTTGCGGCTCCCAGGGGTGTTGTTGGTTATTATCAAGGGTGACGCGTCCGCAGTAGAAACTAAACAATTTTGTACAGCAGTCTTATTTTATTTCAAAATAAAATGGAGCCTTGGACCCAAAAAGGTTTGAAACCACTGTTCTAAGCTAATATTTTCTGCCACTTACTTTATTCAAGTTTGCTATAGCTACCTGTTATCATCGAAGTATAATCCTAGGTTTATGCCTATTACTGTAAATAATAATACTAAAACATGAATAATGAATTATATCAACGTCCACAGCAGCTCACTTACCAAGTTACTAGCTTGCCTCTGAGCTGCCACGTGGTAAATCTCTGGATTGTAATTAAGCACTTTTTTGCGCCCCCCTCCCTGCCACTATCCAAGGTCAGGCCAACCACATGGCAGCCCACCGACTGAGCTGCTGTATATCTAAGTATGTATCAAATAGGAGTTTAGCTCTTGTTTGGCTGTAGGACTTTTACATCATATTTGGATCTCTTCAATTGCTCAATTTGAACAACAAGATATTTTCTAGTCTCTAACAAGAATACAAGAACAACAAGAACAAGAATACCAACACAACAACCAAATGACAGAGAATAGATGCTTTCTTCTCCTTTAGCGAACGACAAAATGTACATCATACATGTTGGGAGATCAATATAAATCTTGCAGTTAAGCTTTTCTTTTGATTCACTAATGATTGAATCGCCTGAATTTATTTCAAATTGTCAAAAGCCATTTTATTGATAACTTGCAATTCAAATTTAGCAGCCAAAGAAAACAGTAAAAGTTGATACCAAGTTCCTGCAGGGTGACATTTTTTCTTCATTTTATGTTACCTGTTGCGACATCAGGAACTCGGTCTATCCTTTATATCACAGTTTTTATAGGTTAAAGGGAACCATATTTGAATGGTTAATCATATTTCATCTTTCATACCACCAACATGGACGAAACTTGGTCAACTTTGAGCCTTCACAAAAACTTTTAGATTGGATTCTTTAGATCTAAATACAATGGTGTATTATGTATATTCCTAAAAGTTGATGAATTTGGTATAATAAAAAATAGTACAATAACAAAAAGATAAACATTAAAACTGAATCTTTATAACCCAATTCAAATTGACTGGTATCATAAAACACCAATCAATGTTTGTATTTAGGGTGTCCCCGGGAATAACTTGTTATCTATTAAATATTTTCAAATTGGTTTTTGGAAGAATTTTGGTTTTTCATTGATTTGAAAATTAAAAATTGCTAATTTATGGGGCTGATTTTGCTTAAAATTTTCAATTTGGTAAAAAAATTTAATTTTGCTTATTATATTATTAACAATTTTCCAAGAACAAATTTTGAGAATATTTAAATTTAATAGATAAATAGTTATTCCAGGTATACACGGTGAGACACCCTATATACTTCAGAACAGACATTATTGCTTTAATGGTTTGGAAAATGAACAATATAATACATTTTTGTAAGTTAACCAATAACACTAACTGATTAATCCATTATGTTATAACATGTTATTATAGTGTTAAATAGAATTAAAAATGTATATTGTTTGGAAGATTGAAAAATGTAATAAATATTAATTTGTATTAATTTAATTCATAATAATCAAATTTAATTAATTAATTTTTAACCCTTAACCTAATCTATTACTGACATAATATGTTTATGAGATTTCAGCTTCACTCCTAAAAGTGAGAAAATAATATTTTTTTATTCATTTGACAGAAATAATTTTGTAAAATTCTTGTTTGTAAGGTATAATCCCAGATATATGTATTTATCCAAGTACTTTATTTTATTGCTTACACTTTAATGAATAAATCTTTTTAACTTGAATTCAAACCTGCTGAATCAATTATTTTATTTTAATAGTGTCAAAACAACCAAATTACAACTAAGTTTGTGAATAAAATTGTTGTTGTGTAATACAATAATACATTGGTACTGTTTAAAGTTTATAACACATATTATGCTAGACAGTAACATGTATTATTCATATTTCTTGATAAATTTAAGTCACAACTTTTTTACAAGGACGCAATTTGTTTGATTGGTTATTAAATACCAAACAAGTCGAGACAATTGCACATTCTGTCATTGACATTGAAAATCACCATCAATTACTGCCCAACATTAGAAGAAAACTATCTATAGGGTGGCAAACAACCAGTTTTATTAATCAATTGGTTTCATGCTAATTTGAATAGAGTATAATATATAATAATATTTAACTATTATTATCATAAATAAAACAAGTAATAGAAAACTCAAGCTTTGCAGTTTAAATAGGTACCAGGTTTTTACACGATGACAATCAAAAGTTTGGTAACACGTAGATAATATAAGATAACTATAAAATTTTGAATATTGCAAAACATTTTTGAATTCACTATTTCAGTTATTTCAAGTTGGAAAATTGGTTATAACTCATAATAGTCATAACATAGTTTTATAATTTATTCTTTAATATTAGGAGCCTTAATATGTTATATTTATATAAAATAAAATTTTCTCATCTTTATTTATACATTTCAAAGAAAGGAAGGAAGGAAAGGGCTTTAGTTTTAAGAAAACAGTAAATTTCTAAAACGTGTGTGCAGTTTGATGCCGCGGGTCCCTGTTTTGTAAGGTTTAGTTGAATATTGTATAATACATTTGTAAACGATTCCGAGCAGAGCTTAGTTTACCCTTTAAATAAAATTTAGTCATTAATTCGAGTCATATAAGTTCAAAAGTATTTACTTGTATAAATAAGATGAAACAAAATCAGATATATTTTAGAAATTGGTTTAAAAATATTTTCCCATGCTGTTAAAATTAAATTGTTTAAACAATAATTACAATTAGATATCTATTTATCAATTTAACTTTCAAATTTTATTTGAGTTTTAACTCTAGAATTGATAATGTAATAATTACATTGTTTTTAAACAGGTATTTTTGATATTAAATTATTTGACGTTTTAAAAATGATAATTGTAAAATAAACTACACGATATTCTGGCAAAAATAAAAACAGGTAATCACGTTTAGTCTTTATTTGAGTAAAATATTAAGTGAAGGAAAATGCTAGTTTTTGGCCTAAGAAAAAATAAATTTGGTCTTTTTCGTTTTTGGAGGGAAATCGACAGTGGAAGTAATTAGAATCTGAATTTTGGTGGAAAATGGTCGTTTGTTTTAGACAATTAGAACTCATATCACGGGGGAAGGGTCGGAGGGATGTGAAAAATAATTTTCGAGGTACACGTTATAGGAACAAACAATAAGAGGTGTGTGTTTAAAGAGTAAATGCTTGTTGAGATTTTTTTTTTTGGTGGGGGGTTATACCTATACTTTTCTCCAGGAGGTAACTCTCCCCCTGAAATTATCACTGGTTCAATGCGGCCTGCAACATTTTAAACAATGTACAAACGCTGTATTGTTGCAACAGCGCCTGCGTTTCCGTTGTACCTCTGCAGTACCGGACCGGTCACCGCGGTACGCCCCCGAGTCCCTCATAAATTAAATAGTACGCGGATAGTTTGTCTCGTGAACACGCACCGCTAGTAGCCCGGGCGTGGGGTGCGAGTGGTACTCTACGTGCAACCGGAGGCTGAGGAATGTAGAAAGACCGCTCCCCGTCACGATCTTTCCCTAACTCTTACGTGGTAGCGGTCGTCACGACTCGCGGCAGCGTGAACTCACACCGCATAACTGCGCGCGCGGTGTCCGCACACCGGCGGTCGGTCGTTGTCATGACTCCGCCGTCCGTCGCGCGCAAGCCAGCGCTCAGCGACTGCTCCCGTTGTAGGTGACAATCAGGCCGCGGCCGGAGGGTCGTAGAACTGCTGTTAGTGACGGCTTCCGCTGCTCGTCTTCGCGTCCTGTAAAACGGGACAGGGGTTCGCGCGTGAGTTGGCCTAAGCCCAGAGGCCATTGCGTGTGGGTGCAGGGTGGGTATATTGGGCGTAGTATTTCTACAGTTTATTTTATGTCACATGTGGAAGTTATCAGTACTAATTACTAATTACTAATCATACTAATATAATAATTTACAATTAATTATTGTATGCACAATTTCCTACATTGCTGCGCAATTAATTCATAATTTTATTATAGAGCCAGTCATAAAATTACATTTACAATACAGTAAAAATACAGCTGACTTAGTAAGATGTAACTAAGTAGGTTTTGAATTTTTTGCTTATTTTAAACGATAAAGGATAAATAATTTTTGGGAAAAATTGCGTGTAGCTAATAATGGATAACAACAGTGGTGGTGACTGGTGAATATGGTAATTTGTCTTTTCTTACATCCCTACCAAATTAACAAAACATATTATACAGGTAATAAGCATTTATACCACAGAATAGATTTAATGTCTATACATTAAACGGTCATGTGATACATTAAACATATTGATAAAATTACCAAAATTTTTTTCCGAAATGATTCTGGCATCTAAATATTCAGCTTCAAATACAGTATACACGCTTAATATGAAGATGTTTTTTTCTGTGTACAACGTTTAGGGTAGTAAAGATATTTAAAATTTTGCAAAACTGCACCCAGTAAACGCTATATGATGTATTGGATATCTGAAAGATACTAAATTGAATATTTATGTAAATGTGATGATTGATGAAATCTATAAAAATATACAAATATATACAATATATATAACTATATTATGTGACACGTGATCGTCATTTGAGGGTGGCGGGGGGGGGGGGGGAATTCATTTGTCCATATTTTGTTAAAATAAAAAAAGTTTAGGGCCTACCCATATTTGGGCTAATTTTGACTGAATTCGTTCAAAACGAGCAGCTCAGTGACTGTTGACCAACATGATTTTAAAAAAACGGACCAATCTGCAGGTCATTATTATGTGGGCCGATAAAAAATTTAACTGTTGCTTGTTGGGCCGGTCATATTTTTTCTCTGCCCTAGCAATTGTTGAAATGACGCCCTTGATGTATAACATTATATTAACGTCTCCCCATAAGGTCTAAAAATATTTAAATTTAACAAACCACTGATGTTTTTGGTTTTTCAAGTCAGCTGTTGCACGTCTCGCACGCTTGACGTCGCTGCGATCGCGCTTAATTTACCAGGACGGCTGCGAGTTGCCGGTCGCGCAGGGGATATCCCGGAGTGTTCCCCGACGACACCGCTTCCCGCCGCACCGCGCGGTCGAGCGATCCGGACCAACACGTGTTTATCGGGGCCCCGCCGCACCGCGCGTAAAACCGATGGCAGGGTAAAGACGTACGGCGGAAACGGGCGCCACCGCTCGCTCTGCGCGCAAACCTCCGCCACCGCGTCACCGGGCCCGAGACCAGACGGTCGGAACGCGGCCCTACCACTCGCCCCCGCCGCCGCACGACCCCTCCCCGCTCGTACGTCGTTATTCTCGGCGGTGCGGTCGGCCCACGGTGTCCTACCATTTACTATTTAGTAGCGAACACTTGTTCGGTGTGCGAGCACGTTTCTCGTTTTGATGTGGTGTATTGCTGATCAATTTTTATCCATAAGTACTTGTTTATTTGTGTTGTATTTATTTAGTCCTGCCGCTTTTTGGATACCTTTGTTACAAACGTTTCTCTATTATCGACAGTGTCCATGATACTGTTATACTTTGTCGTACCTATTCGTAAATCAACAACTTAACACCACCAACGTTTTACCACGCCGATTGGAAATAATTATGGGAACAAATGTAGTTATTCAAGAACAATCCGCGAGCGTACAGCCTGTGACGGTTCTGGAAATCCGGATTCCGGATGTCAGTGGAATGTAAGACTATGCCGCGAAAAAGACTTCCAGGGGAAGACCCTGTTAAATGTAAGTATACTTTTTTTTTTGTTTTTACATCGTAAGCCATCATTAAGCAGTCATCACTCATCATTTTTGCATTTATTATAAGATTTTACGTATGTTTAAGTTCTGTATACGCACCTAAATACACATACTCGTATTGTATGCGCGTGTACGAGTATTATTAAGTTTCCGTTTTGTTTACCTACAATACATTTTGCTTAAGCTATTTGATTTGGCGTTTGATAAATGAGCTAAATACGTTTTGTAAGCTGTGCGAGGCGATTTTCCAACTGTATATCGTATTATCGTGTATTATCGTTATTTGCCCGTGTTATTAATGCGTAACTTGCTTCAAAAACAAAATAGATGGTTTTCCAGCGACTAATCGAAAATCGCGTTCACTACGTTTTTTGGTTTTCGAGCGTTTTAAGCGATTTACGATGTTGACGTTTACGGTTGGGGACCATAGCGTGTACTTTTGGAGCGTATATTTTATTGTTATAATACAATATTATTGTTAATAATCACGTCCTATGTCCGGCGGCTATATAGTTTGCTGTACGCTGTACGGTGAGCTAATTGACAGACAAGCCACAGAAATAAAAATATAACTTTCGGTGATTTGGTGGTTCGTTGCAAAACGTGATTGGAACTCAACTTGAACACCCCGCCTTTTTTTTAATCTCGCATTTATCGTTTGCGGCAAATTTTCATTTGTCCTGGTTCATTGGTGTACAAGTTACAACAACAACGATCAACAATAATAAACTGTACAGACGTATATACATATTATAATATGTATAATAATAATAATGTGTCTATAGGTATTGTTATTTTAGTTTTCGACACACCAAGCGTTGTTTAGTCACCGTAGCGCATGCACTGTACGTGGAGAAATGTGCGGATTCCCCCTGACCCGCGGGGCCGACCGTCGCGCGCGGCCACCAACACCCGTCGTCCGCCTGTATACACTCCGCCGCGTGTTTTGTTCCCCGCTTCCCTCCTCCGCTGCCGCCCAACTACGATACCGTGTTCCCCCGGTCAAACGGGTCACGAGGAGTCCCCAGCGGAATCTTACTCACAACGCGCGCACACACAAACACAATGTTCTTCCCACGTTGCCGTTGTTCGCCGCGCGTTTATATATTTATACACGTTTACACACTCGTACATATATTATTATTATTATTGTGTGTATGTACAAAATACGTAAGTAGTCGTCGTCCCCCGCGTCTCGGCCACCGGGCCACGTTGGCACCAAGGTTCCTTTATTGCGTTATTGGCATATCGCGTCCCACTATTCTTCCCGCCGCGCCGTCGTGCTGTTGTCCACCGCGCCCTCCCCTACTTCTTCCTCCTACGTTCTAAGTCGTCCGCGGTAACTGGCAAGCGTGCGCACGCGCGCCAGTGTGTGCGTACACTAATGTTTACAACCGGGCTCTCCCGGGCACCTGTTCTCGCAGCGTTTATGCATAAATGTATTATTATTATTATTTTCAAACAACGCGCAACCGAGACGACGGCGGTCACTATACTTGTGTTAGGTACGACCCGGGCTCAATTATTATTTTTTCAGAAAGTGTGTAAAATGAATATGTAGGTTGGTTAGTTGTCGGTTTTTTACAATAGCCGTTTGAATATCGTTAGACACTCCAGTAGTAATAGTATCGTTGGTTTCGAAAGAATTTTTTTTTTAGAGTTCAAAAAATCACGTAGAATTCGTGCGGAACACTATCTCTAATCAATGGATTCGGTCTAGCTATTATTAATGGAGTAGAACCATCGACTAATTAATGTACTACGTATAAGTAATAAGTTACAAATATTACGAGTATTGTATAATAATTTATCTATGGTAGTATAAAATAATATTGTAAAATGTTAGTGTTTAATGATTAGTGAAAGACCAGAGTCCAACCGAGTTTGGAGTCTCGACTATTCGATTAGTAGTTATAAATAGGCTTATGACGTTAATCGAAAACGATTAAACAGGATAATAATTTATATTGGTTTTTCAACTTAAATATGCAGCGTGTAATTCGATAATATAATGTTATTACATTGTTTGAGTTCAGTGACATAAACATCGTATAAGTTATAATTGTATATTAGGAATCTATTACGCGGTTTACCTTGTTATCGGTGTACGGGGAACCTCTTCAATTTACTCTATATCTGGTTGAATTTTACTTATGTTAATTATTATGTCGTTAATTATACGTTGGCCATTTATTTTATTATATTATAATATATTATAAAACCAATGGTACTGCCGATAGTTTCTTACAACTTAAATTTATTTAATATTATAATAATATTGTATATTGTAGGTATATTGTGGACTACGGTAAATATAATTATTTTATCGCATAGAATTTTGAACGCATTTTTTTATTTCTGATAAATTGTATAGTTGGTGGTTATTTGTAGCTGTTGTATCGGTTGTATGCCGTTAATATAGGTCGTACCCGTTCGATGCGATTGTTGTTAGCCGCTTAAAGAATTGTAATTTTTACTTAAACATTGTACTATTATATATATATATATATATATATATCCACCTATTGGTTTAGTTTGATTTACGACACTCAGAGATATTAAGTACACATATAAATTCAATGGCTCGTGCTGTTTGAGGTTTCACGTGTATTTTACCTATAAAACCTATAGGTTTTTTATAGTAATTCGCTGTTTGTTTGGATTTGACGAGGCTATTTATACACGTGCAATTAAAATAAATATAGTATGTGCGTTATAGCAGGTGAGTTTTGGATCACCGTAATATTTGAATAGTAATATGTAACTGCGACGTATAAATTATTGTATGACTCGAACGATCATTCATTTTGTGTTTTTACGGCTATAATTATTATTTAAAATTGCTTATATTTTATACAATACAGGTTTTATAATAAAGGCGTATGGCATAATATGAACGTTATTTTTGAACGTATTGTTTTTTTTAAATATCGTCGTACATCACTTAGATTTTTAAAAAAAATTACCAATGTAATATTCAAAATTGTTAAAAGCCCCCGTTGCTCCGAGTAGTAATTACATTTTAATTACTTATCATAATATTATTACGTTATACGCAACGCTCTGTCGATTAACTATAACAAAATTTTCATTTCGGAGCAAACCAAGGTTATCTGTTTTTCGTTTTATACCTACATAATATTATGAAACTCAGTTGGAGTATATAATTACGAGTACACACAACTCGGCCTTTGGACATGAGAGCATGAGATCATAATATTATGCTCGTTTTTTGCGTTCTTGTACGCCTCCTACCTATCTAAATATATCTATGTTACAATGAAAAAAAAAATCCAAAAACTTCTGCGTTGCATTTGAACATACAAACGAAGGTTGAGGAAGGGTGTTCCGTGAAAAAGGTGCGGTTGACCGTGTGTGTGTGTGTATATATAGGCGGTGTACACTCTTGGAACCGCGCGTATGCAACGCACACGGCACGACAACGGGTTTACACCGGATACCCGGTAATCGGTGCGGCGGGAGGTAGAGCATTCAAGCAACCGGTTTTCATTATTAACCGTGGACTGGACGGCGCCAGCCGGGCGGCTAACCGACAACTGCAGGTAAAACGAGATTCGTTATGCGGCACAGGAACCCGGCAGCTACGACTCGGCGCGAGACCGTGGCGGACGGCAATATCGTCGTCACCTGCGGGCTGCGACCCGTGCAGCAGCACGTCCACCGATCAGTAACGTAACCACCCACCGCCACCACCACCGCCACCGCCGCCGCCGCCGCCGGGTGAACGCGGGCTAAACATTGTATGGGCCGCAAACTAGACGTCACCTCTTTTACGCCGCTTTTTGGCGCTATAACCGAACACAAAAATAGGTAATAATACATACTCACGAGCAACAACGTTTGTGGGTACGCGCGTGTACAACAGACTGGAACTAAAAATTTGTAAAGTAGTTCGTAGGAAGTCCAGTTTATAGACTGTCTAGACTCTAGAGAGTCGTTATTGTAAGAGAATTGACCGTGTCGCGGAACTTCAATTTTTGTATTCTATGTTGTGGACATTATATATTTATTATATGATGTTGAATATTTTGCACAGTGGTGTTGAATAGGTTTTGTCCCTGCGGAATAAAATGGATGGACAAAATACGTCCTGGTCAAAATTAAATATTTGAACTATCTGGACGAATCGGACTAAATTATAAATTAGCAAAAAGTAGTGACGCGTAATAGAAGAGGTATGTATAGAACTTTAAGTACCTATAATATACGATCCTTTGTTACAGAGGGACGGGAGTTTTATGAGAGATGCGTAACATAGGACAAAGTGCGGTTGGATAAAATGGAGGAAGCTTCAGGTGTTAGTGCGTGATAAAAGAGTTCCAAAAAAATTGAAAAATAAGTTTTACAGGAGGGTGGTGAAATCAACTATATGTTGTATGTATGGTTCTGAGTGTTGGGCAGTTGACAGCAAAATGGAACAGAGCGTATAACGGAAATGGGAATGCTCAGATGGATGAGTGCAGTAACAATAGAAGATAGAATAAGAAATGAATATGTAAGAGGCAGTGTATATTGGTGTCGCATCAATAGTGGATAAAATGAGAGAAAACAAACCGAGATGGTTTGGACATATGTGACTTGGAGAGTAGAAAATGAAGCAGTACGAGAGGTTATGAAAATGAACGTTGAAGAAAAAAGAGGTGAAGCCGTATTGAGGAAGACCAAAAAACATATGAGGGCTGTTAGTCTGTGTGTAGACTGTAGGGATGTGAATGATATTGATAAGTAGAGGGGTTGGACGAGAGTGGCCGACGTCAAATAGTTGGGAGGAAGCCGAATAGCGAAGAATAACCAGCTAATTTATAACAAAAATCACAAAATATAAAGAGTATTTCTATACTAAATAAAACGGGTTTTATATAGTTTTATCCATTTCACCCATTTTTAGACAGTCCTGGGCAAAATAAAAAAAAAGTGGACAAAAAAACATTCCTGATTTCGCACAGCGTTGTTTCATATACTAGGACATAAAATGTCGATCAACCAATCCAATCAGATAACATTATGTAGTTGGCCACTTATAATAACCATAGTGATAGTAATTACAGAAATATCTTATAGAGAGGTATGGACAATTTTTATTTCGATTTATGAGAATTTTCCAAAATAATATTAGTAAAAACAAATTATTTGTGGAAATAAATAATAAATTATTGCTCTTGAGGGTCTTGGTCTGACATCCTGCAATTTTTCCCTTCCCCGTTATCATTCCACTAAGAAGTTTACCTATTTCTATTGTAATAGGATATGAAGTAGACGAAACATGTATACATAAAACGATTTTAATACGTCTAATGAAGAAATAAACTAATGACAAAGGTTTAATGTAAATTCTACAATAATTATTTAAGATAATGCCTTCGAGCTTTCATTATGCTATACATATAATAAAGTTTTGTTTTCAATACTTATATTAAATTCTTTTTGAAACGCATTGTATCCAACAACAAGCAAGAAATGTGAATAGATACTCAATTTGGGTGCATGGAAATGCGTTTAAATATATAGTGCTATATATCACATTAGTAAGACCTAACCGAAAATTGTAGTACCCACCTGCACTCCTGTTTATGGAATTTAATGCACTTACTAACATATTAAACTTATTATTATAAATATTACTATTGATTCTATACAATTGTCTATATAAATTCAATAATATGGATCAGTTGCCCTAGAGCCTAGATGAATATATACAAATATATTACATGAATATAGGTTTCGGAACAAACAATATATTTTAAACCACACACTTATTATAATTAGACAAAATTAATAGATTATCTTAAATCTAATTTTGGATTTTTTTTTTTTGTCCCCAGGGAGTGCTTGTAGAATGTAGAGAAGTCTTCGTATTTTGTATAATCCGTTAATTTTTAATGTGTACCTAATAATATGTTGACCGTTTTGACGTCTGAGGTGTTAATTACCAATTATTTTCTTTTCTACGTGCAAATACTTTTCTTTATGGTATATTTTTCGAAATTTTGATAGATAGATCAAAATTGGCATGTATAGAATTTGTTGTTGTCACATTGTAGTATTTCACTTTGGTATTCCATGAGGTATTTACTATAATACTTTCTACACAGTACCTACTTATACTATACCTATAGTCTATAGTATAGACTATAGAATACATATAGACTCTATACTCTATACGTATTCTAAATGTTTGTGTACTATATTGTTATTTACATAAAATGTCTTAGTTTGTAACCGTTTGTAACTTTATAGTAATATAATTTTGGCTTAAGTACCTGCCTATATGTGATATGTATGTAGTATAATATTATGTAAGTAAAAGGTATGTGATATAACAAATCTACAACTAATAATAAAAACAAACATTATTTTAAAATATTTTACATAAATACGTAAACACCGTTGTCACTATGTTACCTATCTTATACATAATATATTAGGTAGGTATTCAAATTCAGTATTTTATTTAATAAGTTTAATTGCGATTAGTCATAACTCATAACGTATACTCACGTATTATACCTATACCAATTAAAATACAATAAACTTGAGCATTGAAAATTACTACCGAGTCAACTTATACAGAGTGGTATTGCATTATTATAGGTATTTGTATTATGTCATATTTGTTTGTATCTATACACGTATTGTTGAATATGCAAGTGCCAAGTATGCATACCTGGTCCAACATTTTTCTGTCACCGAGGCCCAAAGTGTATTCAGCTTATATTTTTTTAACTTTGTGAATTTTGTGTCATTAGTGTACAAAGTGATACTAACAGGTATTATGTTAAGCTGTAATGGTAATTTAAAACATTTTTTAATATTTGCAAAATTAATGAGCGCAAAAGGTTACAGTGTACACTGTATTATAGAAATATTATAGCACAAACTAGAATAAACAGTAAACTAAAGTAACATTATGATTAGCTAACATAAAAAATAACCGCATATGAAAAAGTACCTCTATGTAATTTAAATTATTATGATATAAGAGACCACTTTGGATGCAACTCGAAGAATTTCGGCCGAATAAAGTCCTCTGTTGCCTAATTAGGTATTACGATTATATGCTCGACATTGGAAAATGTATAATTTTTTAAATTTGTAACCATTGATGCAATTGTGAGTATTGTATTATTAAAAAAAAAATTTAACAAAAAAATATAATTGACTTCAAAAAACAAAAAAAAGCACTAGAAAATATGAAATAATTGTATGAAATAAAAAAAATTTTATCACTTTTTTTTTGGAATCGGGCCGTCCAACATTTATAATTCAAAATAAATATGTATATTTTGATAAGGTACAAGGAACGGACAAAATTAGAATATTATTAAAGAATAACAGTACTTCAAAGTTTTAAGGAATGTGTTTTTTTTATTACGTATGTTACTTTCACAGCACCGACTCAAAAAAAAGTGATAACATTTTTTTTTTTACTGAATTAATTTACACGTTTTAGTGCTTTTTTATTTTTGTTTAAATTTTTTTTAATTTCATAATTTTAATTTAGTGGAATGTAACTTTCCACTTTTTGTGTTCGCATAATTCATACCGTGTGTCATTTGCAACTCAAAATAGTTTTTCGTTACCGTGACGTTATTGCGATTTTTCTGTAAGTATAATTTTTTTTTGGTTTTTTAAAATTTTTCGAAAAGCACTGAAACAATTTCAATAAATTGGGTCTACCTCTAAAGTATGATCAATCAAACAAAAAAAAAATACCCATAGTCAAACATAGAAGCACAAATTAGATACATTTTTTTATCTAATCTGTTATAGAATCTCCTTTTTGAAATCTGTAAAAATAATAATTAATTGTTTACGGAATACTAAGAATAACTATTCTTAGTTGGTGTATTAACCATATATTAGTCCATTTATAGACTATAATATCGTCATAGATATACCTATTTATTCGTAATAAAATTATTATTAAAAGCGTCTTCAATGCTAAAAATAAAGTAAGGTAATTGCACAGCATTGTAGTACTAGTAATTACTTCCAATTAACATACTGTTTACAACACTGTATACATTTGAAATTTTGTGCAGTAGTTTGTTTTGGGATAAACTCTATATTATGTATATCGGTAATTATTGCTTTGGTGATTGGTATGTAATACATACTATGTATCATAAATGTTTTATTATATCATGTCTCTGATGATGTTGTACAATGTACTCCTATTATAAAGTAACAGTATTGAGTATAATAATATATAATATGTACCACTCAGGATTTATCATTCCACTACGATGATTATTTAGGTGTCTGTTCAAAATTTGAACATTTAATGTTCAATAATGTGTATTGTAATTTTAAATTCATAATAATTATTATTAATTATTAATACATATTTGAATACAAGCGTGCTGAAAGTGTTCTGAAATTACGACGTGTATGCCTCATTTAAATATGTATGTTGTACTTGTATATACTTCAATCTTATCTACCTATGCCGTGTTAGATAATGAATGGATAATTAGGCGCTTATAGTAGACGCTTGCACCAATAGCCCGCAGACACATAGTTTTGCAATTACGCGTCATTATTTTACATAATGTTTGTTTTAAAAATCCGTTTTTATTTTACAACCGTCGTACGTTAGCGTAACGTAATATAATTATAGTGCGTGTGTCGAACACGATGCCGTGTTGTGTGTCAAATGTCAACTGTTGTGTGCTGTGTTGTGTTCTTCGCTATTCCGTATCACGTAAAAAAAATTTTGAAAAAAAAAAACGTCCAATTACTTTTTTCATACTTCTTAAAAACTAGAAAGTTATTATAACTACTATATTAACTATATTATTTTATTAACTATACTAACTATATTATTATAGTTATAACTAGAAAGCTATTCGGTTTGGTATTCGGTATAGACAAGTATGCACGTGGAGGGATTGGATTGATTTTTCGCGCCAACTTCCAACGAGACTTTTCACGTACAGTTTGTAATCGTGCAGTACTTGGTATAAAGGTACCGATTGACAGTTGTATCGGTTAAAAAATCAACGGAGAAAGTTCTGAATTTCCCTACCTACTGCAGTAATAATTTGTTATAATCGTTTACGAGTTATGACTGAGGTAGACTAGAAATGTTTATATTTTCTACTGACTCTGGTGTTGTTTACTATATTATAATACAAACATTACAGATTAGATCTGATCCGACATATATTTTATGCACGTCTCGTGGTCTGAACACAGCTATTGAAAAACTTACTGTTTATTTATTTAGATTTCATATTATAGTGAAGGTAAAATGTCTGAATGTATATTATAATTTATAGGTATAAACATTAATTCAGGTGTAATTTGTAATCGATACGTACGATCGTGTATTTAATCTTTACGAATTTTGATTATAACTAAAAATAAAATGAATTATAAAGTAGTAAATTGTGACTATAGAAAAAGAAATACTAATAGAAATTTCTTATTTTTAAATCATTGTAAACTGACCCCGATGAATTTTTAAATTTCACACAGAAAGGCATTAATTGCAACATGATTATTAGTTCAGTTTACATGCTAAGGGCTATAGTTAATTACAAGCCAACAGTGTGGGTGTATAATTAATAATAGAATGAAGGATAGGTGTGGAGTGAGAGTTAAGGAGAAGTACACGTACACTGTAAATTACATCTGTTTAAAAGCAAAACCTGGTGTGTCACCATCACTGCAGTATAATATAGGTTTTCACACTTTTCAATTGACAGTTCCTCACACTAAAACTACACAACATAGCACAATGGTTCACGCTGGATTCTATATTTATTATTTTTACAATGTTACATTTTCACGCGCATGGAAATGACTAATGACGCATGTGAACATTAAAAAAAAAAAATATGGTAATTTATTTGTCATGGTCACGGACAATTTTTGCAGACGATAAAATCAGCACAATAAATATTTTATTATATAACAATTTACTGAACGTTAAGTTATGTCTTTATAATTTGTTAAATATAAATTATAATATATTGATAAACATGAAGTAAAATTATGTAAATAATAATAGTAAAAGTAATAAATAATAATATAGTCAAAGTTTAAACTGTATTAACATAGGTGAAACTACGGCCAAGAACAACTAAACCATGGCCTATTATAATGCCATACTTAATTTATAATAAATAAAATAAAAATTGATACGTGCACAAACGTATAAATAATTTATATTTAATAAAAACTTAATAATTTTGGATGGATGGAAATTCCATCCAGGAACGCAGTTTTTTCTATAGCCACGGGGAATGCACTTTTTTGCGGTGTTAATGATGAGCTTTGTAAAATGTTTATAGTTTTCGGTACAGGGAGGGATCCACCGTACGTTATCATCTATAGTTTTAGTAAACAAAGACCAGTTAGCTTTGCGGAAATTCGACTTTGCCTTGGGTATAGACTTAATTGTCTGGATTTGATATCCGACTTCTATAACAATCGGTCTATGTTGGCTGTTCGGAAAGTCCTTTAAAACTCTTCTAGAAGTTGGTAAAGTAGTGCCATTCTGGTTCGTTGATATAAAGCAAAAATCCGGATTATGCTCTCTGTTCCATCTGGCAGATTGAAATGTTCCTCTTTGTTTAGCGTCGTAAACTAATTCTAAATACCCTCGGTTTCACTCCAATCAGCAAGTTCATCTCTTTGAGCGTTATTTTCGTTGTATCCACATATAATGTTATGACTCTTAAAGTCACCTATGTAAATAGTGGGATGATTAGGTGAGTGGAGTGCAGGGGAGGGCCAATTGACGTTTGGGGGCTTATAGATATTGTTTACGTATAGATTTCCAACTTGAGTCTCAATAGTGTAGATGCTGTTTGCATTAGAGGTTCTGATGTGGTTCCATTTTAGGTAATTTTTTATGTAGGTAGCGGTGCCATATTAGCTGTGAAAAGTAGCACCGGCAATATTGTGAATCCTGTAATGAGCCTTCTTTTCAATAGTTCCTCCTGATCGGCTATGTGAGTTTCCTGGACAACGAGTACATCTATTTTTCCTTTCATCGCGATTCTTTCTAGTACCTCCGCTTTAGATTTACTGAAGCCTTCGACATTCAATTGCATGATTCGGATGATGTCCTTCGTCAAATAGCCCTTAAAAGGGCTGTTTTGGTTTGTGCGTTGTTTATTTGCTTACGCATAGTAGATGGCGAGAGATGCAAATAGTACAGTCCACCGACCAGGGTTCCGTATACTTTAGCCGTTTTTTCAACCGTTACCAGGCTGTACTGCGAGGAAGCGTAAACGAGGCGCACCCCTATTAATGATTATGGTATTATTAAAAAAAAATATGTAAGTATATATTTCTTTAGGGGTACCTAGGTACCTGCGTATTTTTATTAAAAATAATTTAACGATATTTTGTATGGCTTGCATTATTAAATAATCTACATCGTTTTAAAATTTAAAAAAAAAAAAACCTATTTGAACGTAAACAACGTTTGGACGAGGTGTGTTGCTGTTGTACGTTTCTAAAATTGACAGTGTTTTTTATACTGCTTGTTAGTCGCAATAAAAACGCTTTGATTTTACACTGCAGTAACTTCAGAGAACAGTATCAAAAATTAATGCAAATATTCGGAGTAAGTCGGAGTCGTATTACATACACCACACACTTTCCCAGCTGATAGTGATTACCAAACGTGTAGTACGACTGTCTACGGTTATAGTATATACACGTGAACACTCGCGTTATTTACGCAACTATGATTTATTGATAATGAATGAGAATTGAGAATAAAATGTAAAACTATATCGACTATCTACATACGCATAGGTAGGACTGGAGTGAATCCAACAATTTAAATATTTTTACCGTTTGGTCAGTCATGCCGTGACCCAATATCCACCTTATAAGTGACCAAACAGAAAAATTTGTTGACGATTCCATTTCGTTGTTGACACTTGTCTAACATAGGCGAAGATTTGATTACATTTTTGGGAGTTATTTATTATTTTTTTTTTTAAAAGTTGTAATTAGTTTGAAGAGTGAACAAATGTTTGGGGGCCTATTAATCCCTCAATATCCGCCTACATGTTGTCTAGGCCCGTTGTTGGCTTTTATTTTATATTTTACCGAGCAAATTATGAAAAACTAAATTTAACAAAATGTTATTTAAAACTGTAAGTAGGTATACAAGAGCTGTTAAATTAAGATAACTGTATAATAATAACTAGGTATTAATTGTATACTTATCTACTGCATTTATAGTGGACCCTGCCGCCGGTATATAATATATAATATATATTTTACTTATTAAGTAGTACTTTATTAATTAGTATAATTGGCGGATCGCGGATGTGAAATGGAATTAGTAAAATCACACAAACTACATCCCTTCATTGCATTTTTTTTTATTAACGCAGGTTTAAATTTAGCGTTCGTTTCGTTCGTGTACTTTTATGATGATGGGCGGAGTGCTCACGCGGCAAACCAGTTCTTCCGATTTCTTGCACGCGAGAGCAAACCTATAAAAAAAAAAAATTTTAAAATTAAAACAAAAACCTGTAGTGCCGGTAGTCGTATTTGCTTTTTTCCGAATCAGTGGAAAAAAGTATTACTATATGTAATCAAACTTAAAACTCGTCTTACCGTGTATAATTTATTCTCCAAGCGAGACCATTCCAATCGTATCATTCTGGTCGCGTACCGTTGAGGCGCCCTTCAGTGTAATAACCTTTTTACAACAACAATGTTAATTGAATTATACTTCTAAATTTGAATTAGTTTTTGTATTTTTTTTTATTAAGTCGCGTAGTCAGTCAATACGGATGCTAGGATAACTTATATGACTACGTATATTTTGACGCTTCTCTAACAATGGACGTGTGTGCTGCTAAATAATTATATTAAAATAATTAGTTTCTGTATAAAAATGTTTGGTACGATTCGATCGAATAATTAAATAGATAGAGTAAATAGAGTAAAGAGTAAATATTGTTTGACAAATTAAAATTATTGTAATCCATTTTCCATTTGTACTCAATATTGCCCTTTTTAGTTTTTACCTTCTCCCCACATTTTATTACTCCTATTAACCACTTCATACCGCGGGGTTGATTTTTTAAAAAACGCGGTCAACGACCTTTTATTTATTGTATTACTGCAGAGTGTGAAGTATGCCAAGTTTCGAAAAAATTCGACCAAAAAAAAAAAAAAGACTGTTTGTCATTGTTACCTCTTTAAGAGTCAAATTTTCGAAAACCGTATCTTAGTGGGTCTTTGCGTCATAGATCGAAACTACTGACCGAACTTAATACACTTGTAGCTCCGTACCGGCTAGCCGCTAGACCATAACAAGTGAGAATCAGTCTGTCAAGAGACGTCATGTTCTTTAATATTTTTATTGATGTATTGTATCATTGATTAATTAATGCTATATAATAAATACTAATATTAGTATATTATATAATAGTATAAAGTATAGTAGTTAAATTTTTTTTTTTTTTTTTTAGTTTTCAAGATCGGTCTACAATAAATGTTCTCTCTATGATTCTCTGTCTTGTGCTTTATCTTTGAGTTGTTTGTACGAATTGACTCTTGCATCTTTGATTATTTGATTTAAATAACACGTTCTTGGCCGGCCTCTTCCGGGTTTCGTTTTTATCATGTCTTCCAGTATGATGCTAGGAGTTCTTCGTTGTGTCTAAGCGTATGACCTATCATATTCATTGCCATCGCCTTGATCTTAAATTGCTTAGCAGTGTTCTGTTATCTTTGACTAAATCTAATACTTCTTCGTTTTTCTTCATTTCCGTCCATTTTATTTTCTTTATTTTTTACCAACACCACATTTCTAAAGCTTCTAGAGTGGATTCATATTTTTTGTTCAACGTCTATGTCTCACTGCCATATAATGCAGTACTTCATACATATGTTTTAATTAAGCGTTTTCTTGTTCTTAAATCTACATTTTTTGATGTTAGTAATTTACTCTTAAGTAGGAATGCCATTTTTGCTTGCTCTATTCTACTTTTTATTTCCTTTTTTGATCTTCCATCATTACTTATTATGCTGCCCAAATATTTAAATTGATTTACTTGTTCTATTCTGTTTCCTTTTAGAGGGATGTATTAATGTTTGTTTCATTTTGTTTACTACATACCATTAGTACCATATCATAGTTTAATATATATATTTATATATATACACTATATACTGATGTACACGTGTTTTTGTATTGTTTTTTATATATAAATAAAAAAAATAGTCTTCTATATTGCACCCGTATCGTGACGTATTTTTTCATCGGGACATATTTATTTGGCTTTGTTGTTGTTATTAATGTGGTTGTTTTTTTTTTGTTTTTTTTTTTGGCGAACATAACGGACCGCCCGAAAATCATAATATTATAATACCAATTGTAAAGAAAAGTGTCTCGAGTTTTCATTCATATATCGCTTCTAGCGTGTTTGAAAGTTTTTGTACGTATTGACCGAGTTCGCTAGAGCAATTTTACAAAGTCCCGTATGAGGTCACATGGTTCTAGAAAAACTACGTTTTACGGATAAAAGGAAAAAACGTAAACGTCACAATTGATAGATCGAAGCCGTGTTTTGTCGCAGACCCAGAAAATGCAGAAACGAATGGAAGATGACACATTCCATCCGACTAAGAGAAACACTCGAGACCAGTTCACCAGCTGCTGTGTCTCGTGCCAGTTCCACTTGCAGCAGATTCGGACAAAAAAAATCAGACTTCCAGTCAAATTCCAGTACCATTGGCGTTGAAAGGGGGTAATGTGAGGACCCATAGAAAATGAATTATTAGATTTTTGCTTGGGATTTTTTTTTTTAATTTCGGCATATTTGTGTGCATTGTTCGCTATTTATATAGATTTTATTCTTTATATTTTAATCTTTATCTGTATAGGGACTCTGTGGGATTTCTTCGACGGCCGGTCATTGTACTTTCTGGCGTTGAAAGTGATGTCTAGACAGGTCTTTTATATTGTAAAAAGTTTCCCGACTACAGTCTGTCTCGCCTAAGACATTTGGCAATCCTCGCGTGTTGAATTGTACGGATTGCTTATATATTATATTCTCACATTGACATATTTTATATTAAATTTTTATAAAAATTAATTTATTTTTAATAATTTTAGAGGGTCTGTTAATTATTCGCTAGCAAATTTGTTTTTCATAATTTAAACGCCGATCGGTATGGACGAGACGATTAATTTTTGTGCGTATAGGTTAATTAAGTAATAGGTATATTAAATCAATTCATCCTCATTCTTTTTTTTTTTAAATATTAACGTATTTATTCTAATTTGGTACCCTTTACGGGTTAGTATAAGCACATCAGTGTACAAAATTTATTTTTATTTGCGTCCCCCTATACTATAGTTTTTTCCAAGTCAACAAGAGCATCGATAGGTATTGTATTTAGGATAGTTATTTTGAATTACCTACTTGTTCTTTCTATTCCCTCGGCAACGATGGTACCGCTAATATTAGCTTTTGGCTCGTCTGAGTTATGCGCTCGTATTCTGCCCACGTTCTTGAGCGCGAACGCAGCCGAGTAATCGTTATTGTACATTTCATAAAGTCGTGTACACTACTACTGTGCAACATGTGCATTTCGTATAGGTATAATATATTATAAAATTAATGGTAGTACCTACATAACCATAAATAATTTATACATAAGCACAACTATAATATTATAATAATCAGTGCTTGATCTGGGGGGAGCCGGGAGGGATTTCTTTTCTAAAAATATGTTAGCGTACTCTTTCTAATTTGTTTTCCCTATTGATCTAGACTTATTATACTATCTATTATAATTATAATTGTATAGTAATATAATAAGTCTAGTTATACATAAGTTCATTATAAGATAATTAAAAATAAAATACCCGAATCACAAAACAATACACTTTTTTAAATGCGTATACGTATTTCAACAACAAAATTGTCATCTTTAGCGCGAATCTACGAAGTCGTAGTTTGTTGTTGAAATACTTATGCGCAATTAAAAATATGTATTATTTTGTGATTCAGGTATTTTATTTTTAATATAAATACTTAATAGTCATAAGTACTCAAGTATAATTTAGTATTATAATATTAGTTTATATTATAAAGAGGAGATGTTTGTGACGTTGTTAGGGGTAATCTCTGGATCTACTAAACCGATTTTGAAAATTCTTTCACCAATAGAAAGCCACATTCTTTGTGAGTGTCATAGGCGTAAATTTAGGTCCGAAAAAGTTAATTATTAATTAAAAAATTAATAATTAAAATAAACGTGTAAATTGTATACCTGTGTACGGCACGGCGGCCCGTGGGTTTTAAGCTACCTGCAACCAAACTTTTTTCTTTTGTGTGTGTTTTATCGGCGTGTAGTTATGACTATATGTAAGTATGTCGTATTGTATATTATATAATGTATATATTAATGGAACAATTCATATCTACACGCCGATAAAACACACACAAAAGAAATAGGTATGGAATCCCGACCGTGTCGTAATCTATTTCTATTTGACGGTTTTACAATACGTCAAGGAAATTAGTTTTTTACACTATATTTAAGGGATAATTTAAAAATTATTGAAGGGTATGCACGAATAACGTGCTATGAAACAATTCATAAATTTTTAAACACATTTAACATACACCCGTCAATTTAACTTGACCATTACATTTTTATTATTTTGGAACACCACAAATTTGTTGGTTTGTTTCTGCGTTTATTTTGTCTACGATAAGAACATTCTGGGAATTTTACATGATTTCACGTTATTCGTGCTGACATACGATTAGTGTTATCGATAAGAACGTTCTTTTTTAATTTTTGGCGTCTCGTCGGTCGCTGTGGGTGAAGTGACGAGGTAGGTCGTAGATAGCCGCGTGGCTCACTCGCGCGGTCCGTTCCTTACGCAGCGGACGTTGACAAAATTAAAATTTTCGAAACGTAATACGCACACAGAACTTTTGAAATTGTTTTAATAACAAGTTCTTTTCCAAACCATCTTCGTTTTTATTACGTTACGTTTCGTTACAACGTTTTTATAAAAACTACTTCCATCAACATTTCTAATTATAACTACTGTTTGATTGTTCCAAACAATCGGATTGTTCTGAATAAATAACGTCAGTATGCCTAAAAGAAAATCACAACTATCTAGACATACATCCCACACAAGATTGGTTACAGTACGGCGAACGAGAGAGACTTTTTCTGAGCATGCACAGCGCCTTGCGAGAGAAAGAGAATACAGATCGCAAGCAAGTGCTAGAAAGTCTAGCACCGAAAAGTCTCGGCGACTGGCTAACTATAGGCAGAATATGTCGGAAATACGTGATAAGGAGTCTAGCATTGAACGTTTGCAGAGACTTACTGCTACGGCACAGGGACAACGAACATCTAGAATACGCAATCGAAGCGCACCTCACAGTAATAGATCAGCTTTCAATTATGGTCCCAATAACTAAGTATTTACCTACTGCCCGGGCAACATTGCAAAATATATATTTTTTGTTTAGCTCGGTCCCCTTTAATTGTATTTCCCTATAGTCAACTAGGCCACTGATAATTGTATTTTATGTAGGTACAAAGTAAAAATAATTATAATAATACGTCTTCGCGGACGATTTCATCCACCTTTCTAATCTAAGCTCCTCTCGTATACGGTATTCATGTTTATAATAATTGTGTACCTATATATAATATAATATATTATACGCTGTTAAGTGTTATTTTTTCAAATTATATTTTTTTTTACGTTTCAGTGGAGGATACAAACATCGAGATGAGTCCTAGTCTGAACGAGAACAAAAGTGAGTTCATACTATACATATTGTACTGCATATACTGTATAGTAATATGCCTTTTTTTCATGGGGTCAAAAGAAATTTTTTAAAATTACTTTGTTAAAAAATTAAGCGAAAGAGCCTTTAACCGTAGCCTTGCTTCGGTTGTTTTTCCGGTTTTTGTGGCACTGCTAGGGTGAGATGAGGAAGAAGTGATACAAAACAAAAAAAATATTTAAATTAAACGTATCTGTAACTCATATTTACTGTTTCTAAACCTTGTCATAATTTTTTTATACGTTGATACGCGCGATTAGTGTCTACGCCATACTTGTTATCAATCCTTATTAATTTTTCGAGTTATTTTTCAAACAAATATTTAATGCTATATGAAAAGCATTAACTAAAAAAAAAGTTAAACAGATGTTAGACTTTAATATCGTATTTTTTTCAAAGTTATTCTTTTATTTTTGTTTATTATAATGGCTAGTAATCATTTATTGTTAATAACATCTATATCCGATTATTTTAAAGACATGGATTCATTTGAAATATATGATCCATAGATCTATTAACATATTAATAGGTCTATGGTATGACCAATGATTAGTAGTATAAAAAAAAAACAAAAAAGATAAATTAATATCAAATTTATAAACATTAGATTAATTATTATTATTTTACATAGTTCATGGGTATCAGTTAGGTAATACAAAATACAAATATATTAACTCTGTTAAATTAATGGGGAGGACACCCTTTTGCTTGAGTTGAACTTAATTTTTTCTTGCAGAGACTTGTATGCAGAAAGAATTTTGAGAATTGTTTTTAAAATTAAAATATTAATAAAATAAACTTAGATATTTTATGTACCTAAGTAATTTAATAATAGGTAATTGGGTAGGTATCTAACTTATTATTATTATTGTTTTTTAAGATTCTGAATGTAGCAAAGAATGATTTGGTTTTTACAAATAGTATTTATTTTTTTATTTTTTACCATTATGAGACTACAATAACTTTTTCAATAATGCTCCAATTTTTACACTCATACCCGGTTTCTGGTAGCTCTACTTCGTTGCATGGTACTTTGGTCGGTCATAGATTTGAGTGTTTAAAATTTAAAAGTTTCAATCAAAAAACTAATCTAAAACTGAGGGAAAAACGTTAAAAATCATGGCAAACGTGTTTTTGTCATAGGTGATCGATTTAATGTTTTGGCCACAACTTCTAAAATAATGATAAAAATGAGCTGAAATTTTCACATGTTATTAAAATAGTTAAAATACAGGTCTGTCAGTCTATCACCACATGTTTCAAGAGTTTCAAAAAGTTTTGAGCTAAGGTCTAAATATAAAAACTTCCGAAAATTTAATTTTGTTTGTAATTTTTGTTTGATAAAAATTTAATTTTCCAGAAAAATATTTGAAAATTTGGTGCCCACATATAAATTCATATACTACTAGACAATTTTGAAAATCTTCACAACTTTTTTTTTTTTAGTCTGTAAATTGTTTTAGTACGGTTTAGTCGTTGAAAAGTTGGAAAATATTCAACATTTAATCATACTTGTGATTTATTTTTGGGGGAAAAATGTTTGGTACAACATTGTGTTGATCATCTTACATAATTTAATTTATGTACTTATTACATAATATTTTTGTTGGTACTTTAGGCATCAAATATACATGTATTTAGATTTTAGAGTAACATTTTTTTTTTTTTTTTTTTTTGGTAGGGCTTAAGTTAATTGTATTTCATGATAGAGACTATTTTAAGCTGGAACGTGGACATATTACTAGTTTATGAAGAAGCTATTTGTGGTCGCCTATATTATACCTACCTATGTGAAGCATATTTAAATGTAACATTATCAATTATTGATTGATTGATGATTGATTGACTTGATGACAATGGTTTTTCAAAATTTTTCATTTTGGATCCAAGTATCAGTTTCACATTTATGATTAATGGGAAAAATATTTCTGAGCATCAAAAATTGTTCTCATTCTTTTATCTTTGGTCTGATCAAAAATATTTGGGTAATTTTTGTTTGTAATATTTACTATTTAGTGACATTTGGATGGATAGTTATGTAGTTTAGTAAATAGGTAGGTATCATATATCCAACTGTATGCTCGGATTTCTTATTATTAGTGTTAACTCATTTTCGTTTAAGTATTTTTTAGTACCCACTAATGATAATTAAGTTTTTGGTTATGAATGATTACAAATTTAAATGATCATAGGTAGTGTTTCAGAGGGAGTTAGGACACCAAATTTACCTCATTGCGTAGGTCACTGATTTAACCATTGTTTTTGTATATTACAGAGAAGAATGATTATTTTTTAATTTTTAAGCTAGTATAGATAGATGATACCAGGATTTTTGAAAGGGTTTTGCCTTTTTGCATTTTTTGTTTTATTTTTGATTATATGTTAGGTATAACTAAGCATAGGTGCTATGCAACATTTACTTTTTTGCATACTTGTCTAGAAATGTAAAATGGGAGGGGGGGGGATAAACAAATTATTGATCCAATATTTTGTACACAAGACATACAATTGGTATTAAATACATAATATTATTTAACATGTCAAAATGGGGTAGGATTAAAGCCCCCCCCCTTAGAACTGCCTGGCTTTAGGTATAGTTTTAGTCCTAAAGGCATTTATAATAGATATTGGTGACATTTGGCAGTAATTTAAGGATGGGAAAAAAGTGATGGAAATTTTAGATGGCTTTTTACTAATGCAAGTAAACTAACACATACGGTTAATACAATATTGATTTATATCTAAACTTTGAACATTCAAATTTAAAAAAAAAAGTATAAAAATAATTAAAATGTTATGTATCTACATACACCGTGCATATAACTATGTATGTACTTTTTTGTTTTGAGTCTTTTTTTATTCCAAAGCCGCACAATTTAATTTAAATACATCGAGTTGTTGTTCTCTATGTGCTCTGTAGTTCTGAACATTTTAAAATAGTTAAACGTATCAATTGCGGAAATTTAAGCTCACAACGGATGAGTGGGTGATTATAGTGACTGGATAAATAGTTTGATAACAAAATAAATAACATTGTTTGACCATCATGTTGTAATATTGTAGAGAATTGTACTCTCAGCAAATGTGTTTTATTTTCAAAAATCTGTATTTTATACCTATGTTTAAAAAATGAAACTGCTTGACTGACATATCAGCACATAGAAACTTGAAATTTTGCACAGTAATTCCTTGTTTAATGTAGACAAGCAACAAGCTAAGATTTTGTTATATTTAGAATAAATACTTTAAAGAAATACAGGCAAAACCACCCTCTTAACTAAATGTTGTGTTTGCGCGGACTACTGCCGTTGGTCTATTCCCGTGGCAATTAACTCCGGCAAAGACTCTGTTCCCGTCGCTGCTAACTATTAATTTATCGTTAATATTGTAATTTACGTAACCCTCTATTATTAAAATTATTATTCTGTTTGGTATAACGCTCTGTGTTTTACTCTTGTCGTGGTGTCGTGTATATACATTCGAACAAGTCGTTCTCGTCGCTTTTGTCGTTGTCGTATAAAATTCTTTTCATTGTGTTTTTTTCGTTTACCATTTTTCCTCGTCGTCCCGCAAGTGTTGCAGACGCACAATAATCATACGTGTAATTTTACTATTGTTTGTTGTATTGTAATTTTTGACGTTTGCTCTTATAGCGGCCCAATTCTGTGTTATATGTTTTTTAATATAAATTTATTTGTCGTCCCATACTATATCACGTGCCTCGTTTTTTGTTGGACTTCGCTATGTTGAGGTAATAATATATAATAAATTTATTTCTGTTCGCCACTAGTGACGTATTTTTTTTCTACTGGTCACCCAACTGTGTGCTATCAACTACCTCCTCATACCTTCGAGTTGCGTGTGAGCACAACGCCTGGACTGGTGCATAGAAGAATCGCCGTTGAAGTATCGGTTCTGGGGAATATACATAATTTTGTGACCAACAGTATTTGGTTTGGTCCAATTTGGTTACTATATATTTTTTGGTCCTTCGGTTATTATACATGTTGCGTCTTGTGAATTATAGCAATTATTTTGTTTAAATACTTTTTTGTTCTTCAATTAACTTATTTTATATGTTGCATTGTTGTAATTGTATGCCAAATTGTGTATCAAATCCACAACACTGTTACTTTGTATTATCTGTACCTACCAATTGTTTTATTTTTTTTGCATAATTGTCAAAATTCTCTGTTATGGCATTAAATAAATAAATAAAATAAAAAGACAAGAAAACATTCAAAGGAGTATAAAATAAAAACATATTTTGAGGGATTCCTATAGATTGGTAATGGTAATTTAAAAAAATAGCTTGTATGTAGTATAATTTGTATTTATTAATTATGGTAGTGTATCTGTTATAAAGCTTAAAATAATTATTTGAGAAGTTTTTTGGGTTATTGTAGAAGGGAATTTAAAACATACAATTTGATGCAATTACAGCGTATTTTCTTTACTGTATTGTATTTTGGGTGAAAATATAGGTCCCTTAATTATTGCTATGATAATAATTATTGTTGTTTACTCTATTATATTAAATTGCCAATACTTACATTAGTTTTTTTTATTGTTGAACAATATTTATTTATTTTTGTTGTTCTAAAAAATGTTATTATACTAATTTTTATTTTTGCTTTTATTTACCAGATGTAATGTGTCATTCTGACAAACCTTCACCGTCAGCTCCTATATCAGCTGGAAATTACTTGCATAAGAAATTTAAAAAAGTTGCTACAGCGAATGCGGAGGAAGAATGTTCTGAAGTTGCTGTTCCCTCGCCTGTGTTATCCACTGATGGGTTTTCTGTTGATGGCGTGTGGCGACATAAGTGTCCATATTGTAAAACTGTATGTACTAAGCCAAGTGCGTTAGCCAAACATTTACAAATACATTCTGATGAACGGCCATTTCCATG
The DNA here is from genome assembly GCA_017140985.1 of Hormaphis cornu. Lineage (NCBI taxonomy): Eukaryota > Metazoa > Arthropoda > Insecta > Hemiptera > Hormaphididae > Hormaphis > Hormaphis cornu. The sequence continues at coordinate 14,161,457 of CM029357.1, forward strand.
TGAAACATGCGGGTTTGCTTTCAAAACTAAGAGCAATCTTTCAAAACACTGTAAATCTCAATCACACACTGAACGATTAACTAAAGAGGAACCAGAAGAGACCAAACCAAAAATTTACAAACCAAAATTTCGGACGGCTTCAATATATACTGAGCTGGAAGATGATAGGTTAAAAGAGTCCAAATCATTAATGGAAACAGAATTATCACCGCAAAAATTAGAAGAAGATTCCTGTCAACCTTTAAATTTGTCTCTTGCATCAGTTAAAAAATGTCAGGATGTATTTTATCCAGTTGAAAATGGTCAATCAGAACTAAAAGGAGTTTACAAATTACTATTAAATCAGATCATTAAATGTAATGGAAATAAGGAACAACCATTATGCAAAATGTGTGGATTAAAGTTTAACAGTCAAGAAGATTTATTCAGACATGTTTGTGATCAAAGTCAAAACGGAGTTAAAATTCCAGATTCCAAGACTGTGGCTATGCCTCTTCCATCACCTGGACCTTTGTTGGGGCGCACCCCTTTAGTTGAGTTTCACAGACCAAAAGAATCTGATGTATCTGCAAAACCAGTTGTGATACACTTGAGTAATTTTGCACCTCAACAACAGGAAATAGTGTCTGCATTTCAGGGTAGTCGAGCTATTCCTTATGTGCCTGGTATGCCAGGTCCGCATACAGTAATATCTCATCAACACCGGCATTCATTTGAACCAAAACTGACTGAACCTCTATCTTCAAAAAAACCAAAAATAGAAGAAAAATATATAATTTCAACATCCCACCATCAGGTAATGTTAATGAAAAAAGTATAGCCATTTTGTTGGTAGAGTAGGTTGATCACAGCTTTGGGTTGGTCACAAATTTCAAATGCGTAATTTAATGTATATAATGATGTTTAATGTTTATAATAAATTTGAAATTTACAATCCTGAGCAAGTTTATTTAAACTTAAGTTAAGTTCAAAAATCATATGAAAGTTTTTGTAATTTGTATAGTAATTTAATTTTATTTGCTTTAAAGTGTAAAAATTTGAACCAAGGGTATGGGAGCATCAATTTTTTTCTCTGTCTATCACAACACAAATTGGAGGAATTTAGACGTTTCCCTTGCCAAATGTACATATTGGGATATTGATTTTAAAAACTAAAAAACTACTATTTAAAAACGATTTTTCCACATTCTTGAATTTATCAGCTTAATTTATAGATACAAAATTAAAAACAAGAATGCAGATTTTAAATTTTTGGAAAATTTGGACATAAAATTTAAAAATATTGAAAAGTTGTTTTCAAGTTTATTGAAACATAGGGAAAAGTATAATAATTTTTTTTAGTAGGTATGTACACATCTAATTGTCAATAAAATTCAATAACTGTTAATTTATTAGTTGTTTATCATTTTTAAGTTATTAATTTAATTATAAATCATTTATACTCACTCACCTAACCTACAAATTAAACTGTGTACTCACAAAATACTTAATGACACAGATTATTTAAGCATTGTGTTCATGCATTGTAAACATAGTTATAACTTATAACCATAATAATATTTTATAGGTAGATTAAGTTTGAGTTTATTTTTATTAACTAGTTTTTAATTGAATTGTGTAGTATACATTGGTACTTTGTTTACCCTTAATGATTCTTATAATATTGAATATTATTAGTCAACATTGAGATTATTGATATTATAGGTACTTGAAAGTAGGTTTTAGTAATTTTAGAAAATTGTAACAATTATTTACCTACATAATGCAAATCATAACCTATCTATAGTTTAATATTTCATGGCTTAGTCATCAATGTCTTGGTGGCAATTTGTAACTAATTAAATATGTATGTCTGAGTATTGGTTTTTATTTCTTTGAGTGATAACATAACAATAGAATACACACAAGTTTTTCTCTATTCAGTATTCTCAATTCTACGTTTAACATTTAAAATGTATGAGATTAGAACACAATATTTTATGCATTGATTTTTTGATCAATTTAATTTTTGTTTAGATTTTAACTACTACTGTTACTACAAGCACAGCAACGCAAAAATTTGTACGACCAAAATCATTAGCATTCAAACCCGGAACATTCGGTACTAACCGCATGTTGCCCGTGGTTAGTCCAGACACTCCAAGACCAAAAAAGAGCTATCAGCAATTGTATCTTAATGGTCATGCTTACACGTATTTGGGATTAAAATGTTCGACGAGAGTATTCTACTGTACTCTGACCAAATGTCAACCAACATACACAATCCTCCCAGAAGTTAATAATATATCAATGTATTCAAACTGGAAGGTAGATTTTAGCAAATCTCTATTAAATGATATATTTTAAACTTATGATTGCAAACATTAAATATTAAATATATGTACAAAAATTTTAAATTGTTTTAGATTTGTTCCGATATGGGAAGTAATATGTTAGGTGTTCGAGGTATGGATTTGTATGATTCAAGTCAGCGTAACCATAGATATTCACAAGCTGGCCAGACTCTTGATTTTACAGTTGCTCATTCTTCTTACAAACACAGAAAAGTGTCGGATCCAATAGGCAAAGTTGAAATCAGCTTTGCGGGTAAACAAAAGATTTGTCCTGGTGGTTTTGAATCTAATGAGGATTATGTATATGTAAGAGGCAGAGGACGAGGACGATATGTATGTGCTGACTGTGGAATTCGCTGTAAAAAGCCTTCAATGCTCAAGAAACATATCAGAACCCATACAGATTTAAGGCCATACACATGTACTCAATGTACCTTCAGGTAACACTCATTTAAAATGTAATTTTTAAATAACAATTTGTTTTTATTGCAATTTTTTTTATAATTATAGTTTTAAAACTAAAGGAAATCTGACCAAACATATGAAATCCAAAGCTCATTTCAAGAAAGGAGCGGAACAGGATCAATACCCCATGTCCATGGATGATATTAAACAAATTGATTCAGAAGACATGGAAGATTATTCAGAAGACAATATGGAAGAAGATGATGATATTGACGATGAAGACGACGAAGAGGAAGTAATGGACAAACTTGAGTGGCGTAAAACTCAATCAGATTTTGATGCTGCTCGTTCACTTTTAAGACTTTCTCAAGTCTATCCATCACAAATACTTCAATCGAATCATGCAAAAGCGGGAATTTTGCCTTATAATCACCGACCAGTATCTTATCCATATCAATCTTCTTTATCACTGACTGAACCAGATGTTAAAAAAAATCATTTTATTCAGAATCAAATAAGTCCCCCTTTGCAGCATGGGCCTCATCATAGAATGTCACCATCTGCCCCATCAACTGCTTTTAGTCATCCAGAAATTATTAAAACAACAGCCACAGATTTAAAACATAACATGAACGCAATTTTAAATAATAGTCCAAAACCTACAGTTAATAATAAACCAATGGATCTTTCACGTTTTGGAGATAGTAAAGAAGTAGAACAAACAATTATCAAACCACAATTAGCATTGCCATCTCCAAAAAAACCCAAAGCATTATTTCGTCAACCTACAACAAACGGTCCATCTCAAAAATACACTAGGTATTTGTAGCTTTTCGTAATCCGTAGTCATTTGGTTATTTTTCTGTAACTAAGGTTGTGATTTTCAGTATTTTAGAAGATGGCCGAAGTAAGTGTATGGTGTGCGATAAAGTGTTTAATAAACCCAGTCAATTACAATTGCACATCAATATACATTATTTTGAACAACCATTCCGGTGTGAACGATGTAAAGAATCATTCAGAACTAAACATTTGCTACAAAAACATTTGGACTCCAGCTCACATTTGAATAAAGTAAAATTAAATTTTCAACTGTTGGTTTATTTTTACATTATATATTTTAATACATACTTTTACGATGTTGTGCTTTAGTTGAACATGATGTCTACTCAAGGACCTGTTATTAAAAATCCAAGACCATTTGCGTGTGCAGATTGTCAAGTTGGTTTTCGTATTCATGGGCATTTAGCTAAACATTTGCGATCCAAAATGCATATACTTAAATTAGAGTGTTTAGGGAAAATTCCATTTGGAACATATGCTGAAATTGAACGTTTAGGATTAAATTTGAATGATATTGACACCACTGACTGCGATAGTGCATTAAAGAGTTTACAAGCTAGCCAAAAAGCCATATAACAACCAGTTAGAGTAAATATGTGTTTTAATTTTATCTTTAACCTATGCTATTTGTGTTATTATTATTATTTATAGTGAATACATTTTCAGGTGGTTGTTGTTAATAATTGTTTAAGTATTTGCGCAGGAGTTATGATGCGCTCAACATGATAAAGACTGATCTCTAGAGTTCGAGGGATCGAACAACTAGAAAAATGTGATAAACATATTTATACAAAATTACTTTTAGGGTTTTTTCCAAAGGGATTTTGACCTAATCACAGTTTACTAAGAAACTGCGCGGATATACATCATTTTTTATCCATACTATTACAATAATTACTTATTTATTCTTAAGTTGTTAATTTGTGTTTTTAAAATGGGCATGTAAAAAAAATAAAAAAATGATATGTTATGAATAAGTTGATTATGTAGTTAAGTAACGTAACCGATTAGTTTCGGTCATAATTGTATTTGATGTATTAGGTAGACAAGTGGAACTTATTATAGCCTGTTTGTTTATGTCAATTCTCATGATGATCTTCTTTGAATTTGTTTATTTTTTGTTAGTTATTAAATTACCATGTATAATTATTATAGTTGATGAAGTTGTATTATATTTTTTGTGACATAACAATAATGCTCAGTTGAATTGTGGTTACATGTATGTAATGATTTTGTTACTGTTATTTGAAAATATAATTTGCATAAACCAACAAAATATGTTCAAATAAACTCAGTAACTGTTTAAAATTAATTGTTTTGTTATTACTTATTTTATTTTTTCCATCATCTATTGATATGAGAAATTAAAGATTGGTGTGAAGCTTAAACTGTTTAGATTTGCATAACTAGACCATTTCTATTTTAAAGTAAAATAAAATAAAAGTATAGTTAAAATTATCATGAATTTTAATTAAATAATATAAATAAAACAAACTTTATAATAGATTTTATAATTTTATGAATAATTAAATTTAGCAGAATGTCCAACATTTCTAACCAAAAATACACCTTTTAGTAAGACTATTTTTGAATTAAAAAATCGTGCAAAAACAAAAATGACTATTATTAGATTCTGAGTGTTAGCAAAGAACGTATTTTTTTTACAATGATATTTTTTTATTTTTTGTGATCACTTTTTCTAGTAGAAAGAATGCTCCAGTTTTAATGTATGATACCTCAAAAGATAGATGATTGATCCGAGATGGTACTGTTTTTATTGAAGCGTTTTTTGATTATTTTTGTAATTATGAGCAAAAACAAAAACTGTCAAATTTTCGAAATTGCTCCATTTGACTTGAAATTTATACATGTCATTAAAAAGTGTTTAAGAAGTTTACTGCTCAAATTTCAATCAATTTTAAAGGAGTTATAGAACTTTGAAATTTTTTAATTTCAAGCAGTTATTATTCCATAAAACCTCTAGTTTTTATGTTTAAGTCTCTTTAATACAATCTAAACAAGATAGTTTTACAAACGTGGTTAAAAAATTTAAAAAATGGTTCATACAATTTTGGTTTATTGCCAATTATTGCGATTATTTCATGTTGTTATTTTGTTGTTAAACTCGTCGTTCAGAGCGGCCGTGTATTTCTTATGAGGGGTGGGGGACAAATAACTATACGTTAATACAATTGATTTAGATTTTTTTGATCATAACATCTAAAATAAAGATTAAACCCAGCTGAAACTTTTACATAATACTAAAATAGGAAAGATACAGATTTGATACAAGTTTTTAATGTTAAATTTGTTTTTACCTGGAGGTATATTAGACAACTGAGCTCAGTGAGAATCGTATTTTCAAAAGCAATGATTTATTGTTGCTTTCAGATATAAAATATTGTTTAAACCACAACTTCTAAACTAGTGAACTACCCAAAGCATAGTTGTTACCCCGTCAAACTACCCACGTGACCTAGAGTGGTCCTGGTTTTTTAAATTTTTTTATTATTTAATATTACTAATATTGTTATTTTGAAATTGAATAATATGTAACTTTTTCAGGGGCATATCTAGACTAAAATTATGGAAGGAGCAAATATATACACCGTATTAATTTATATGTACCATTTAAATTGAATAAATGACTGATGGCTGTGGTTGAAAGGGGATTTTTCTGTGCATTGTACAAAGAAAAAACCCAAAAAATGATCATCATAATAAAATATTTAAATAATAATCAAGTTAAAATATTTTTGTTTGAAACATTTTTAGAATATTCTTAATTCAAATAACTTATTCAATTATGAGAATATGTTTTAGGTAAATAAAAAAAAATGCTTCAATAAATAATCTCTTATTAAACTCACGTTATTGTTAATATAATGGACGGTTTTTGAATATGTTTATAATACAAAATAAAACAATTATATAATTACTCTAGATGGCATTAAGTAAGAAAATAATTGTCTAAATATATCAGGAATTTAAGTCTTAAAATATTATATTAAAAAACAATTTATAAATTAATTATACTAGGAGTTTTTCAACTCTAAGTAATATTGATAAAAATAGTAAATGTAAATTATAATAATAAATTATTATTTTCACATATAAATAGTTAACTAAAAAAATGTGATTAGCTAATACACAATAAATGCCATGTCAGAAAGTATACAATCTTTAAATTATCTGAGCTATCGAATATAACACAACACATACTACAAACTATGGCACACTGAGTAAAAACCTAAAATACTAATAATAAAAAAAAAATACAAATTACAAAAGGACGGTAGATATTATTATACTAATAAATCAAAAGTATTAAATATCAATATATTTTGTTATATTGCAGTATATAAACATCAAATTAATACTGCATTATAAACTATCACAAATAAAAGGCAAAACAATTTAACACTATAATCATAAAGTGCAATATCAGATAATAACATTTAATTATATAATTGGGTTTTAAGATAATAAATATTTAGTATTCTACTTCAAAATTACTTTAGTAATATACAAATCTAGAAAAATTATATAGTAATAATGCAATAATACTTCAGTTAATCTGTATACATGATTTTGTTTATAAGTCTTAAATACAACGTATACAATTGTTTACTATTTTTACTAATATTAAAATTTATTTCTGTAAGAAAGTTGTATTGTTTAACACTTAATTATACAAATAAAATAATCAAGGAAATTTAAGAGAGCAGAATAAACTATATAATTTTATAATGTATAACAAAGACACTTAATAAATTCATTTAGTATTCATCTTAATAATATTCTGAATTGAGAAAAAAACTCAACATTGAGCTCTAACAAAATATGCCATTGTGTCTAAGACAATATTTTGTTTAAATTATACTTAAATATAATATAATCATATTATAATATTATTGTATCATACAACAAAAATACAATTTTCAGTCTGAATCGGATACAAAAAAAAAAAAAATAATAAAAACTATAGAAATAAATAAATAAGTTAGTTGATCTATATAGTTGATCTCAACTTTAATTTTTGTAAGATTAAAAATAAAAAATATCATACAAACAATGTTAATACTTGATGAGAAAAATAATAAGGATGTTTTGTAGTTGTATGATATATTATTTTGAAACATTATACAAAAATAGTAATAAAATATCTTTAAAATTGGAGCAATACAATATAACTTTTTTTTTGAAAACTTGTTAGACATAATTAAAATAACAGTCATATTTTTTTTACAGTATAAAAATTTTAATAGAATTATTTCATAAAAAATTCATTATAAATTTTATAATTTGCATTCAAGCAAAAATCTATAATGCCTATGGCATTCAAATGTCCTCTAATCAAAATCAATAATTAATTATTTGCTTTCTATACAATATTTGTATTATATAATATACACACATGTACACATAAAAATAACATTTTTAATAGGTAATAAACACAAAACAGTATTCTATTTTTAAAATTTAAAATTTTTTTTCAGTACAGAAAAGAATAGTAAGTACTAAGTAGTACCAATATACTTATGAGATAATACTTTTAAAGTTGTGTTGTGATGACAGACTTTCTTGTTATTATTTTAGGGCCAGTTGAACTTTCAGCATTACTACTCACTAACCACGGCGAAATTTGATTTACAGGTTTCATTTTATTTGGTTCCTATAATAAGATAAAATATTAAGTAACAATACTTAAATAAAATACTCTATAGTAATTACTATTCTATGCAGTGTTTGAATAGGAAAAATAATAGAAGGCACTGTTGAGAAAATATTACCTATACCAGACCACATTAATAAGTTATTTAGGTACACATTTAAATATTAGTAAAAAATAAAGGGTATTTAATTTCCTTCAATTCAAGCACTATTTTTTTGTATAAATACTCCATACATAGTGGCACAAAAGAAATACAAAATTTTCAAATTGTAACTTCATTAAAAGAAAAAAGGAAGTATCCAAATGTAGTCTTGAATTAAATTCAATATTTTTAATTTTGGAAGACAATGTTGAGGAGGCCTTAAGTTAACTCTCATCTGGAACCTCTTATTGAAGTTTTGCAAGTTAGTGTTCACACTAATATTTCTTATGTTAAAGCTACAATTATTTTGTTTCAAATACCAAGTTTTAACTTGGCAGTTGTGTATGGTTAGGTTAATGAATTTTGTTATTAAAAATAAAATCATATAACTATGTCATTTCACAAAAAATACTAGTGAAAACAACTTTGATAAGAGGTTCCCAAATTGGATCCAGCAACATCCTCAACACATATCTTCCAAAATTAAAAGTATTGATTTTTAAAAAAAACTAACTTGGCCTTTTTAATTTTCTAAATGTACGTAAATACTTAACACCATAATATTTATAAAATAAATAGCATAAAATATTTGGTTGTAGAATTACACTATGCATAAATAAAAAATTACAAAAAGTGAACAAAAAAAAATTTATAAAAAAAAGCATTAACCTTAGGTTTATTTTGTTTTTATAAAAAGTAATGACAAAACACAAGTAAGAATTTTGAAGCCAAGTTTTTGCTATCAAGTTCGAGTTGAAGATGAAAATTTTTCATATGTTTTTAAAATTCAAGAAGTTATTTTATAACTATTCAATTATAAAATAATAATAGTATATAGTTAATAAATAAGGAATTATGCTGCATCTAAATAAAAAAATTATAATTTATCAGAAACTGGTTACTTGGTTGTTTTGAATATATACATTTTGTTGGATATATTAATACCATTAAACTGTGTGTTATAAGTTGAAACTTTCTTTAAAAAAATAAATACAACTTTATTAAAAAAAAAATATAAAAACTTGAATAAGACTATACTAGACATGGGAAGTAAATAATTGCCATCAATTTAACCAAAAATTATTGATAAGTATGGTTTCACCAATAAGGAAAACAAAATTTGAGAACTGTTAATTACTATAATAAGGAACCCCAAATTTTATTTTTAATTAATAAACAACTAACATTTGTAACAATGAAATTTGAGGAATTAAGGAATATGTGGTTAATAGTTTAATTGTAATGTTATACTTTATACAAAATAGTTAACATAATGACTTAATGTACAAATAGTAGGGACCTTCAACAACATTATATTGATAGTTTTAAAACCAATAACAACACCATGGTAGAGAATATCGATATTGGTTGCATAATATCAATAAATATATAATATATATTCAATAATAATGGAGATGAAAAGTGTCATGGAAATAAGATCCAGAATCGCACAGGCGAAGTCAGCATTTATAAAAAAGAAAAATTTGTTATGCTCCAATAGCACGAGTATTAGACAAGAGGAAACGCTTCATTAAAGTGTATGTATGGAGTGTGGCACTATATGGCTGCGAAACATGGATTCTGAATAAGGCAGAACAACGAACACTCGAAAGCTTTGAAATGTGGTGTTGGAGAAGGATGCTGAGAGTGAGTTGGATAGAACACCGTACCAACGAAAGCATACTCAGTGAAATAGATGAAGGCAGAGAGATTCTCAAAACCATCAGAGCAAGACGGTGGAGCATGATTGGTCACATATTGAGGCACGAGAATGAGCTGATCTACAAAATAATTGAAGGGAAAATGGAAGGTAAAAGGGGCCAAGGACGTCCAAGAACTTCGTTTGTCGGGCAGATGGTTTCCGATGCTGGACTGTCAAGTTACGCCGAACTGAAGAGGTTAGCTGGGAACAGGGAAGAGTGGAGAGCGCATGTCCAACTGCAAAACCAACCTTAAGGGTTGATTACCAAGAGAGAGAGAGAGAGAATAATGGAGATATATAAATTCATTGAAATATTGTTATGTATTTGTATTTGTATTATGTATTTTAGTGTAAATTAAAATATTGATGTATATTGTGATAAACTACGGGAAACTGCAAACCCAATTTTAAGGTTGAAAAAAAAATCCATGATAAAAAATTATAAGAATTGAACAATGTTGATTTTAAAAAAATTATTCTCAAAAGCCCATAATAAAGATTGTTGTAGGTTCAGTTTAGCTATGAATAAAATGCAAGCTATTTTTTTACACAAGCAAACTTTTTAAATTTAATTTTAAAGTTACATATTTAGAACGGATTCATAAAATACTTTCATTTAAATGAGCAAAACTAAATTTTTTTTAGCAATTAAGCAAAAAGGCTTTCATAAGAATAAATAAAATATAACAAGTAGAGACCGACCCAAAAAATACAAAATTGGTTGTTGCATTCAATTACGAGTAGAAGACACCACTAAGCTGAAGTAAATAATAACGACCCTAAGATGATTGTAAAAAAAAACCAGTTCTAAAGTATAAAAATCTATTTCAATTGAGAATAATTAAATATACATTTTTAGAATAATTAGAGCATTATTATATTGTAAAAAAAAAACCAGTTCTAAAGTATAAAAATCTATTTCAATATAAAATAATTAAGTATACATTTTTAGAATAATTAGAGCATTATTATATCAATTTCACTTTACCAAAATTACTCTTATGATTTACTAGATGATTTAGTCAATTTGTTTTAAACCTAAGATATATCAAAATATGATAAGCATTAAGCAGGGTTTGGGACTTATAGCACTTAAAAACCATAAAATATGCATGAAAAAATAAAAAATATGCATTTTCAAGTACCTTTTATTCATGGATGTGTAAGCATAACTTTAAAATTTTAAAATTAAATAAAATATGTAAACAATACTTTAAATTTCGACTACAATTTTTTTTTTTTTTAAAGTGCTTTGATCAATTTTACTGTTAGATTAAAAGTTTGTGAATGAATTTTGTTTTAAATGATAAGAAATAATCTAAATATGCAAAGAAATATTCAAAATTTAAAAACATGCACTTTTGTTCAAAATCTCTGGCATATGCAAAAATATGCACATTAAAATTTCTGGTTTAATATCATCTTATCAAACAATGAAATTATTATGCATACGGCTATTTTTTGTTAAATATTAAAAAACTGCAAATGCTTTAAGTCCCAAACGCTGATAATAAGATAAATAAATAAAAACTAAAATACAAGCACATAAGGAGAAGATAACATACCTTGACTTTTTGAGCTACTTTAGCATCAGATTTTGGAGAACCATTTGTGGTAGAATTTGATTCAACAACAGCAACTACAATACCATTAGTAGAATCTTTTTTTGAGTTATTATCAGTAAATGGATTTGATAATGTTGTTAAAAATGGATTTGTAGTTGTTGTTGTTGCTTGGGAATCTCCAGTAAACGGATTTGCCGAAAACGGGTTGCGAGGGCTAGTTGGCGAAGTGGCATTAAATGGTAAAGATAAAATGCTTGACATACTTTCTGTGGGGCTTCTTTCAGGAGAGATCACTCTCTGTTCTAATTTGCCACATTCACCAAAAGAGAAATGAGTTACAGTAACTGGAGTAGCACATCTTTTATGGTCATCTTTAGACACAGATGTATCTGCTATAGGTGGCTCATCCAATGATTGGTTAGTTTCTTCTGGTGTCGTGATACCACCATTAAGAGACAATGTCAGTTTATCTCCGCCCTTTTAAAGTACCAAGCAAGAAGCCAAAAACAAAAGTAAAACAATAACCAAACAAACAAAACAAAACAATTAAAATAACAAAAAATATACAAAAAGTCTAAATGCTGGTATGCAAAAAGAAAAAAAAAAAAATAATAATAATAATGGACAGTAAATATATACTTACAACAGACACAAAGGTTGCTTGTTCTTTACCAAAAGAATTTGTTTTAGAATTTATATTGTATTCCCTTGAATAAAATTTAAAAGTAACTCATTATAAAATTTCAAGTAACCAATAGGTGAAATGGCCAATATATATTTATAAATACTAGCTAATAAAACAAAAATTTACCCATTATGTAATAAATTGTGATCTTGTAAGTTGGTAATTTTAGACAACGGATCAAATATAGACAAAGGTGATTTCCTCATTTCTTCTTCGGCTTTTGCTGAAAGTATAATTTACAAAAATATTTTACTTACACATAATTATAATATCATCATTTCTTACAAAAATAACAATTCTAAGCAAGTCAAATGAGTTAAATGCTCTAAATTTTCATATTTATTTTACTCTATTTATTAATGTAGTGCTCATTTAATCAAATTTAATTATTTAAAGAAATTGTTTAGTTTTCTTATATTGGTTATACTTAGTAAAAAAATTTTGTGACACTTTGAGAATGATTGAAAACATAGCATTAAAAAATAGAATTGAATGTATTCAGAAAGTTGAAAAATATAACACATATATTAATGTGAACAATTCATACAAAATAAATTTTTTTCCTAATTTTTTGAGATTGAATATAGATTGTTGTGTAGAATTAAAACTATGCATGGTAAAAAAAAAAAAAAAAAATTGTTATGCCTTCTCAAATCACCAAAATTACTTGAACTTTGTAAATTTTGGACATTATTAGTCATGTTCTAAAAAAACAATATTAAATTATTGTTTATTTTTTTGTATTTCTTCAAATAATAAAATATTACATGGTGTTTTGTTAATTAATTTCAAATGAGTGTAAATTGATATTTTTATTATATAAATGTCAATTATTTTTGACCATTTTTCATAAATATATTTATTTACAAATAAAATGTATAAATGGTTTATTATTTATTTTTAGCTTTCCAATGTATAGATTTTGAATTCAGTAAAGCGCTTATGTTTAATTTTCAATTTATAGTTAAAATGAATTTATTATTGATGCTAATATTGATTATTAGTTATTATGATTTAAATTGTAACCTGCTTAGTCGTTAATTTTGAAAGAAATAATATAAAATTTCATTAAAATAATTTATACAAATTTTCAAGCCTCCTTGACATACAATTACTAAAATTTACTTCAAACTAACTAACTAGCTTTTTAGTTTTACCTTTTAAAATATTACATTTTAAATGTTCTTTAGGAATTGGTTTTGGAGGCGTGTTGAATGAAATAGTTCTATTGTTAGGTAAGGGAGACTTGGTATGGTTTTGAACTTTCACAAAATCTAATAAAAACACATAAATTATAATATTAATTAATATTAAAACTATGAGTAATAACTAATAAATAATAATTAAATTATTGTTATCTTTAATACAAATAATTATATATACTGTACCTTTATCTACAGAATTTGGTTCATTTATGTTGCTATTTATTAAAGAAGAGTCTTTATTTAAGGTTTTCAACAATGAATCTAAATTATCTTCAGCAATATCTATTATAATGTTATTATTAATTAATAATTTGATGAATAATGATAAAAAAAAAAACTATTTATATTTACCTGAAGAGTTTGATGGCAATGAAGAAGTTGGTTCAAGATGAGAATCTTTTGAATCCAAAATTGGAGTGGGTGGTTTATCCATAATATTAAGTTTTTCAAATGTTACATTCTCATCAGTTACTTTAGACTTGTCTGATTTATCCCTTTGCATAAAATAAGAAATGGAAACAAATGGACAAAATACATCATAGTATACAATATGTAAACATCAATAATTACAATGTGTGTTACTAGCAATGTATTAATTCCTAGGAATTCAATAGAGAATGCCAAAAGTGACCAGGAATAGTATACAATTTAATATTTATACATTTTGATTTTTTTTTCATTGACTAGTTATTTTTTAGAATGTCTCATACTATGTAGGCAATGTATAAAATTTAGGTTGAATAGGATTATAATTACAATATTTTGGCACAAACGCCAAAACAATTGACAAATTCTTTTAAAATTATAAACAATAATCTAAATAATTATAGACAATACCTCTTCTTTGGTAAATTAAGTCACTAGGACCATCCTAACCTACATCCTTGTCTCCAGTTTTTTCTATTCAATGTCTGTATCCTCCAGTCCTAACACTTTCACATTATTCCTAACTACATCCACCCATCTCAGACGTGGTCTTCCTAGCAGTCTTTTCCCAGTAAGATTTTCTTCTGACATTCTATAGAATACCTAAGTATTATTTACATTGCCTAGGAATAGTATAAAAACTGAAATTATACATTTTGCCTAAAAGGAATAGGGATTCTATGGATACCCGGTTTTCAATACATTGACAGAAACATATATTTATAAAAAAATATATTATACTTTTGTCTTTCTCTTAAAACATGAGACTGTCTTCGGGCATATCTTTGACTTGGTCTTCTTTCAAATTGAACAGTTCTCCTTGCTCTATTTAACTGAGTAGTTTGAAATTCAGTTTTACCACTTAATCAAACAATTTAATGACCAAATTAATAATTATTTAAAACTCAATACTTTTTAACAATTATTACCTATATCTGAACCGTGATCCCATTCTGAAAAAATTTTGTCTAGCTGATGGACCTTTAACAGGAGCACGAAGCCTGAAAAACGCATGGTGCTCAACTGCACATTTCCACAAATGTTTACATGCTTTTTCATTATGTAATCGGAATACAAAAGTATGTTCCTGTTCACGTCCTTGATCATCATCTTCAACAACAACTAATGTCAATTTTTTCTTTTTGAAATCCAATTTACCAATTTTTGGCCTGAAAAAATAAATAATATTCAAAATATATTTCAAAATATATTTCAAAATAAACAGACGCCACAAGACAAAACAATGCGAAAGTGCAGTACTTAGAAGAAACCTAGCAAGGAAACAATAGCTGAATGATACAAACAATGAAGACCTATTTGCAAGGCTTAGAATTCGACAGAGAGAAGCAAGCAATATCATAAGATGTGAAAAGAGAAAATATATACAACATATAATGAACAATGCGGAACAGGATTATAAAGCAAATAGGACTAGAGATATGTACAGTCGTATAAATAACCTAAGAGGAAACTACAAAAAGAAAGAAAAATTTCTGAGACATGAAGATGGATCTCTAATAACAACTGACGACGATATAGCCAAAAAATGGGGGAAATACTTTGGAGACTTGCTAAACTGTGAAGAACCAGAAGAAACCTTTCTTTTTAACATAGGAAATGGGGATGCTCAAGACTTCGCAGAACCCACTCTAGATGAGGTAAAAAATCAAATAAACAATTTAAAAAATCACAAGGCACCAGGGGAAGATGAAATCCAAGCGGAACTCCTTAAACATGGAGGGGATGAAATCTCATTTAGAGTGTGGAAACTGAAAAACTTAATAAACTGCCAAATATGGACGAATGAAGAATTACCTGTAGAATGGAGGACATCGGTGATGTGTCCAATTCACAAGAAAGGAAACAAACAAGACTGCAACAATTATAGAGGAATAGCTCTTCTAAACGTAACATACAAGGTTCTTTCAAACTGCATCCTATCAAGGCTAAAAGGTAAAGCAGAAGAAATCTTAGGTAGCTATCAGGGAGGATTTAGACCAGGAAGATTGACGATAGATCAGATATTCATCCTCAGACAAAAAGCATGGGAGTTTGACAAAGAGATACACGTCCTTTTCATTGACTTCAAAAAAGCGTATGACAGTATCCACAGGACAAATATGATCAACTCTTTGAAAGAATTTAATTTACCACATAAACTAATAAGTTTAGTTGAAATGAGCATTACAGAAACTTTCGTTAAGATTAAGGTAGGAGCTGCAGAAACAGAACCAATACAAGTAAAATCTGGTCTAAGACAGGGAGACTCCATATCACCAATTCTGTTTAACCTAATTCTACAGAAAGTAGTAAGGGAAATGAACATACAACCACAAGAAAGTTTTAAACTATAGGAGTCAGATGTAGCTCTGTTGGCGTATGCGGACGATGTGGTCCTAATGAGCAATTCACATAATAATCTGAAATCATTGTTCACCCGATTAGAAGAAATGGCTAAGAAAGTAGGACTACAGGTAAATGAAGGTAAAACTGAATACATGGTCATGGGAAGAAGAAATAACAGTGCCATATTCCCACACATGAAAGTTGGTAGGTATGAGTTAAGTAGAGCCAAACAAATCAAGTTTCTAGGTTCAATAGTAACAGAAAAAAATAAAACTGACAAAGTTGCGGCAAGAATTGTATCAGGAAATAAGTGCTTTTATGGACTCTCAAAAACACTAGGATCACGATCCTTGTTGTTAGAAATTAAAAAACAGTTATATACAACCTTAATACGCCCAGTGGTCACTTATGGGGCAGAGACCTGGACATTAAGAAAGAATGAGGAAAGAAAACTTATGATTTTTGAAAGGAAAATTCTAAGGAAAATTTTTGGACCAGTGAAAGACAGAGAAACGGGTGAGTGGAGAATAAGAAAAAATAATGAATTGGAAAGCCTATTTAAAAAAGTAAACATAGTAAATACAATTAGAAACCGAAGACTTCAGTGGGCCGGTCATGCTAGACGAAGCCAGAACAACATAATAAGGATGACTATGGACGAGAACCCAGTTGGTAAAAGACCACTAGGGAGACCTCGATTAAGGTGGGAAGACATGATAAAAAAACACGTATTGGCACTGAATGGACGACCGGATTAGAAAGCACGAGTTTTGGATAGAGAAGGTTGGAGAATTGGATGTGTGATGGAATGGTCTTAATGGCAGACAAACCCTAAAGAAGAAGAAGAAGAAGAAGAAGAAGAAGAAGAAGAAGATGGAAGAACTACTTATTTATTATGGTTACATTTCTTTTAATTGTTTAGTAGACTATAACATCATTTTTTTTTTAACCATCTTGGGGTATTTCTAGACTCTAGAAATAGAGTGCTGCAAGATTTTATTAAAGTTCTAGGATGGGAAGTAGTTTTATAAAAGTTACTGCTTTATCATAAACAGAGTTAATTTTTAAGTTACTATGGAGTATTAAATTTGAAATATATAGTTACTAGTAAATTTGTGAAGTTGTGTTTTGGAAAGTATAGATTATATTGACATTGTAATTCTAGATGTTGTATTAAAGTTGAAGTCTTGGAAACCATAAACAATATTGATTTGTAATAGATTTATATAAGTACTAGAAGTTTAATAAGTAAATATTTAACTTATTATGTAATTTAAGTTTTAAAACAATGTATTTATAATAAATACAGAACAATTTATAACCATAGTAAAACAACACAAATTATAATTTTTTTTTTTGTTATTATCATTATCATTCTGCTAATGAGGAAAGATAATGATAATAACTTACTCTCTATTATTTTTTTCAACATTTTTATTAATGAATTTGATTGTAAAGGCAATGTTTTTATGTTTTCATCATGTTAATAGATAATTCAGAATACATTTTTTAAATTCTATACTAATTAATAATTTATTATTTATCTATTATTTAAAAATTTTTAATAACATACCAGAAAAAGAGACCAATTTTTTGAAGTCCTTCGAAAACTAAAATTCCTGTCGGTGTTAATCCAAGAGCATATTCACATCCATCTTTACCCTAAATTCATAAATATCAGTGTAAATTATTTATTAAAAAGTTTTTATATCTGTGCATAGATTAAAATCGGACCATTGTTTTGAAAAGTGATGAAAAAAAAAAAAAAAAAAACATTATTGTAAAAACAATCAAAATCATCTAAAAATTACAGCTAATTACAGTGAAATATGTTCAAATAGATTTTAGTTAGAGGTTCTAAGAATGTAAAATGTTTATACTGGAAAATTAGTAGACTGTAAGCATGTCAAAATTAAGGGATTTGTTCAAAAAATTTATGTCATATACACAAAACTTATATATTTTATACTTATAAATTCAATATCTTTATCACTTTTTCTGGAATGTAAAATGGATAAATAAGTCATTGACTTTAAAATATTATTTATTTTAGGATATGCAATGGGTGTTTTTTAAAAAATATTTATGCAATGCATTTTTAATTTTATGAAAAATACTCTTTTTAGAAGTAGCAACAAAATATACTTATGAGTACAAATATAACTAGACTTACTAAAACAGTGTGATTATCAACACCATACATTTCCAACCATTTAACTTTATTCAAATAACTAGTTTCTGCTTGGGCTGGAGTCAAACCTTTACATTTTTTAAATTCTTCTACAATTTGTATTTCCATATCTTCAGATTGATTTGGAACAAATCTGAATTCTGATATAACAGCAGGAGTGTGGCATGTTTCATCATAATCACCAAGTTCAGCTATAAAAAAATAACAAAGTTTTACAGTAAATGTGCAAAAAAAACTCGTGATTATATGCAGACATACATTGTAAAGCTAAAGCTGCTAATTCAATGCAAATATTTTGAGCACATTCAAGGCGTCCTTCAAGAATATCTAATTTAAGTTGAAGAAAAAATTGATACCGAGTTAACTCTTCTCTAAGCATATTTGGTTCAGACGAATAGAATTTAACACGTAGTCTAAATGTATAAGGTGGCCCAACTATGAAAAACATTAAAAATTAATACAAGTTTTAAAACGGTAAATGTATTTCAACTTACTTCTAACTTGTTTTTTTATTGCTTTAGTAGGATCGAGCCAATGCTAAATAAACCAAACAAAATAATAATTTACAATATCAATTAATAACACTTACATAATTCTACACAGTACAGACACACATTATATATATATATATATATATCAGTTTATCTTTATTGATAAGGGAAAGAAATTTGTCAGCATAGGTACTCAATGAGCTCTCTCCAATAATTGTGAATAAAATGGATTATAGATAATTTTATTATTCAGTAGAAAATAGTCCCAAAAAGATTACAAACACTATAAAACTTTCAATGATAAATAGACATTAAACAAAGAGAGTAAGTACTAAACTTACATGTATTATTTAGTAAAAGAAGTTTTTTTTTTGAGAGAGTTGAATTCCTTAGAGTTCCCAGTGTAAATACCCTTATAAGAGAATACTAAAAGACAATATAAAAACTAAACAACTTAATACAAAAAATAATGTTATAACAAAATATTTCTTTGTAAATTTTTAGTTCAAATTCAAACTGAAGTCATTGTGAAATTAAACCATTTATACATTTATTTTAATATTTATAAATTATAATCAAGTGAACAAATTCATAATAAACAATGATATTTGTTTGCTGTTAACTGTTATGAAATCTAATTTAATGTGGTTCATGAGAAATTGTCAGACCCACAATGACATGGGAAATACCCCTGATAAAAACATGGATCAAAACCCAATTTAAAAATTTTCATGCCAAACTAAAAAACTTGTGCTCGTCATTACAACTTAAAAAAAGAAAAACACTCAATAGACGACTGATGCCTCGACTTCACCAGGACATTATCTTAACAGACATTGAAAACTCATCATTAACAAATGAAGATCATTATTAGTGTACTAAATCTTGTTAATATCATTACTATTCATAATGTATTATGTTATCTTATTGTTATAGTCGTTACTATAAATTTAAGTCATAAATAACTTGTTGTAAAAACTAAAAAGTTGTAATAGCACTAAATGTGCTGAAACATTTCTACAATTATAATAAATGAAAAAAAAAATCTAATTTTGTTGTTTTATAAGTATCCTTTATAAAATATTAATATCAAATATTTGTATTAACATCTTATAATGTAAACAAAAGTACTTACTTGAACATGATTGGCATCAGTAAACTGTAAACCAAAATAATCTTTTTCAATCAAATCCAAAGAGTAAAAAACCTGCTCATATAAATCACTGCCAACAGCTTTTTTCTAAAAATAACCATAACATTATTAAAAACAATACATTTTTAAATGCTAACTAAAACTAATTAAATTATATGTTGATAAAACTATAGTAAATGCATTTTAACAAAATGCACTTAGAAGCACTGGTACGTCGTAAAATACTACCCAACAAACAGTTTTATAAGAAAACCTTTCTTGACTTCAATTTTTAATACAACAGTAGTTTTGCTTTAATTGAAAAAACTTAACAATAGATTGGTAATAGAACCTTAGAATTACATGTTTTGACTTGAAATAAGTAAATATTAGAATTTAAAGTACTGATCACAGTATTTATCAACTTTAAAAAAATAAAAATATACACATTATGTTCTATGAATCAAAGTATTTAATTATAAAAAACAACTAAAACTATATATTTTTAACTTCAATACTTTTTATAAAAGAACAGAAGAACATTTATGTTTTTAGAATACAGATTAATTTATTTCTTTGAATTTTATTTTCTAAGTATAAATAATATTATTGAAAACTTACAATAAAATAGAAGTTGTAAAATTTATGAATAGAAAAAAACTTGGAAAAAAATGTATATTTAACCATGATATTATGATGATCTACTTAACTAATTACTACCATACTAAAATATTTTGTTGTACAGTTGTCAGTGGCGCAACCAGGGGGGGTGTTTTGGGTGTCTGGACACCCCCCTTGGACCGTATTTTTTATTTAATAACTAGACGTATTTTGAAATATGTTACGGGGTAAGGTATTTTAATGAGACAGACACCCCCCTCAAAATAATCCTAGTTGCGCTACTGACAGTTGTTAGTTGGATTTTTATTTCAATTTCTAGTAGACCATTGAACAAGTCAAGAAATGTTCTTTTAGTTACTTATTTACCTTTTCTTTGCAATAGTTAACATTTTTCTTGAGTGTATAAAATATAATAAGGTTAAATAGAGTGAACTAGCAACAAGAGAAAATTTAATTTTAATTTAAAGATTAGTTTAAAGTATTCTTATTGATTTTAAATTTAAACAGTATAATATTGAGTAAATTACCTAAATTACCTTAGTATAAGGTCTATGATACTTACTTAGTACCTACTTATTAAGTATTATTAAACAACAGACTCACAATTTGTACAGCAATAAATTAGCTAAAATCTATTTATCTGATTGTGAGCAGTGTCTTGGTATTTCAGTATTAGCATATTATAACTATCAAAAATGTTTTAGAAAGAATTTTCTTTAAAGTCCAAAAGCTTATACTTTAAATGTATATAATGTATATAGTAAGGTCAATGACAAGTATACAATAATTTCTATTTTATTTATGTCTATATTTCAGTATTATAAACAACAATTAAATTTTAAATAAAATAAAAAAATTTTAAATTGTTCTACCAGAACTTTTTGTTTTAAATCACATAAGGGTAAAGGGTGTAAAAAAAAAAAAATGGTGGTATTTTAAATTTTAAGCTGGTATGGTACTTTTATCTGAGTTTTTCTCTTTTACCACATGCATCTAATAAAAACATGGTAAAACACTATAGGTACTACTTGATACTTAATACAATATGATCTGATCTACAATAACACAGTCAAAATTCAATAATTAAAAAGTAAATAGTAATAAATATTTGGTACACGCATACTACAAGAAGAATATTTTAAGAGTACAAGACACCCAAATGCTTCTTTCATAAATGTTTAGAATACAAGTACAAGCTTTAAATAAATAAGTTAACATTGGTAGACATTGCATTAGTCTATGTATTTGTTATGAATTATAATAAATTTGGAAATGAATTGCCTAATATTGACATTTATTTCAGTAATTGATTCACGTTTTTAAACTCATTTATTTTTATTCATAATAATTATAGTCACAACTGTGGTTGAGTGTCTGGACACTTCAAAAAATAAAATATGACATTTAATAAAACTGGTATAGATCAACTCATCGTTTGGAAATTATTAAATAGGTATTTAAAGTGCAAAATTAAACTATAAATAATGTGGGACTTTGTGTGTACTTACAGATAGTTCAATGCATAGATCTGTGCCATCTAAAAGCATTACCCGGCATTGCATGCAATGTTTGTTGGGTGGATTTAAACGTTCAGCTCCAGCTTTGATGTTTCTTGCTTTAGGATCATTTCGACCCCGCTTCCTACTTAAAAACCGAAGCATTGTAATGTTTGGTAAATGTACAATGTCACGAGAAAAGAAACATGGTATTTGACCCAACTGAAAATAGTAAAAGAAATTGTTAATTATTTATACGCTCAAACCAATTTGAGTATTTGAAAGTTTAAATGTTACAATAGATAAAGATTTCAAATTACTTGTGATCTTAGGAACGCAAGTGGTTGTTATTTTACATAATATGCACGCTTAAACGTTACATATCAGGTTGTGTATGTTCACCCAAACAAGCCCCACTCAGGTTAGTACCGTTATGTGTTGCAAAAAAAAAAAAAAAAAACGACAGACTAAAAATAAAAAAACGAACAAAAATCAATATTAATTATTCTGTCTACATCAATAGTCAACTAATAGTTCTAATAACCAGAGCATAGAGTCGTAGAAAAAACGAGTGCTAATACTAAATACAATCTAACGTTACATTTTTAACAGTACTCACTACTCAATAATAGTTAAGTCAGTAGACTTGGTGCGAAAGATTGTAATTTATAAAATAATATACATAGATAACGTAAGTTTTACAAAACATCATTTTTATTATCAAAAAAACAAAAAAAAAAAACAACATACTAATCAAAATTTGATAGTTCATATTTTATTTTAAAGAGTGCGCTTGTGTAGTTTTGGCTCTTTAACAGTGCAGCCAAAGTATCTATCGTGATCTAAATCTTAATTTGTGTCTTCAGCATCCAGCAGGAACAATAGAGTAATATTAAGGCACAGAATAGATGAAAGTTATCTGTGGTTATTACTCTATGGCAGGCATTGGGGCATTAGATAACGTAAATCCAACACAAACATTAACCATACAAATTTTTAAATGTTGTAAAGTTATATTAAAAAAACAACTTTGGGTGTGTTTTAAGAAAAATATTAAAATTCGATTGTTCGAGAAGAATAGATTATATTATAACGATTCCAAAATCGTTTACTTCGAAAAAATCAGATAAGTACACTAAAGATTTTCCCAGAACAGACTTTCACCGGAACGTAATAATTGGCAGGAGCAGTGCACGGGGTAGACTAAAATTTTGTGTTATCTTCCGCTTTTAGCCTTAAGATTATCGTAAACTGTGTGATTAAGGGTTGACGTTAATCTATAGAAAATTAGATATTTTATAAGATGGTTCTGACTAGAACTGGAATGATAGATAACATAAAAAATGAAAATTGAAAATATTTTTGTGTTTTTTTGTGCTTGAAACATTGAGAGGTGTGGTTTGAAATATTACCGTGGTTGTAGTTAACCTAAAATAACTTTTTGCAACAAAAGTAAAAACAGCTTTATCATTATGTTATTATCCAAGTTTACAACAACGACTAAACATTGAATAATGAAATTACTTGACCTAAGTAATTGAACACTGTCTGTTCAGATTTCAGTCAGAAATTATTTTCTTTTTAATTTTTTTTTAGGTATTGGCATTGTCTAAACAAAGACACCGATCTGTAACACTGTTTGTCTAGACGAATCAATTATTTGTCAAGATGCCTGATTTTTTGGGTGATGAAATGAGAAAGGTAAAGAAAGATGAGCCCGAAAAAGAAGAAAAAGAAATTAAGTGTAAGTGAACAACATTAATTTATATTTATTAGGTATTATGTCTGTCTTAAAATTTTAGATTTATTAATTATACCTTCCTTCAATTGGACCAAGTTGTTGATTGTTATATTTCCTCAAAAAATTTCTAGGTAGGTACTAGGCAATTAATAGTTTTTGATTTTTATGCTATGTTTGGATTTAATTTAAGTCAATGTATCTAGTGAATAACTTTTATTTGTATTGCAGTGCCGGAACTTAACTCCTTAGGGCCTCAAACACAGTCAGTTCCAAAAACAAATGTATTAATACTGAATATACTATTATCGATTGCATAAAAATTCTTTTAAAATTGCCCCACTTTAAAATGAGTTTGTTTGCAACCCTCTTAATTGATTATCATATTTGTATAAAATATGTTTGCTTCATCAACATATTTTAGTTTTAGATTGTAATTTAACTAAGTTAGGTTCTTGAGTTTTTTGTTGTATAATTATTTACTTTTGTAATTTTATATGTTTTTTCTCTGCTTTATGTTGTGTACTTATACAATTTTATTTTAGTAAGACAAGTTTTGCTTGAAAGTGAATTTTATGGGACTTAATTAAAAAATTTCAATTCGATACCATGAGTAACTCTCATGTATTCTATAACTTCATACAGTTATGTTTTACTTATCAGTTATTTTATTTATTTACTTAATTTGTTTGTACATTAAATTAAACCCAAGATTAATCCTGTTACTTTAAAAATAATGTTTAAACCTTACCAGGAATGTGTTAAATATTCATATTTCAGAATAGGTATTTAGAGTTCAGTACTAAATGAAACATCTTGTTTAGTTTTTTCCATTTTCACATAAGTTTATTGTAATTTTCTCCAGTTACAAAAATACAGTTCAATAATGAAGCTTAAGTTTACACTTGCAACAGTTTGTTGAGGATGGCGGATTTTAGAATTATTTATTAGTTGAATAAAGTACATAAGATTGCTTCTAACATATTTCCTTGTAGCGTGTTCCACATTTACCCAACACAGTTAAAGAACTGAGCAGATAGAACAGAACAATAGCTAAATCTATGACCCTTAGCATTCTTGTTACAAACATTGAATAAGCTGAATTATAGAATTAATTCCGATATAATTCATGTAACTGAATGCAGGAAGATTTGGCAGTATGATTTGTAAATATGGGAATAAATTAGAGACTAGTAAAATTTGGTGTCTGTTTTATTTGTTTTGTTTGTAAATTTATGAATTATAAATGTTTGAAATTGATATATTCTTTGATTAACCCTCTGTAACTTAAGATTTTCATGTTTTAAATTATGTTGTGTATCAATAAAATTAAAAATTAACATTTCTTTTAAATTACCTATATTATATTTAGTAGCTTGTTAACTATTATTATAATTGTGTATTAGTATCTACCTACTACCTATAACTTTGCAATTAAGATTTATTGATCAAGTAAAGTTACCTGTTCATTTATTTTTCAGCATTGGATGAAGAGGATATTGCTTTACTCAAAACATATGTAATTAATCTGAATTATATTATTAAAATATAAAACTATACCGTATAATTTAAATTAATTTAATTTTTAGGGTCAAGGCCAATGGACAATTAATGTTAAAGCAGTTGAGGATGATATCCAAAGTATTATAAAACGTATTAATGAATTAACTGGTATCAAAGAATCAGATACAGGATTGGCTCCACCTGCATTTTGGGATTTAACAGCTGACAAACAAACTCTTCAAAATGAACAACCATTACAGGTATCCATTACATTGATTATTTGCCGCCTAATAAATGAAAATTTATGAAATCAAAATATCTTCTTTGAAGGTTGCAAGGTGTACAAAAATTATTAATGCCGATTCAGATGACCCCAAGTACATAATCAATGTAAAACAATTTGCCAAGTTTGTAGTTGATCTTGCAGATTCTGTAGCCCCAACCGACATCGAAGAAGGAATGCGTGTTGGGTAAAGTAATATTTGAAATTAAAAAATATTTAAAGTTAAATTTATTACAATTTGTGGTCTATGTATCATTTACAATTATATTAAATTTTGTTTGGTTTTTATTTTGCATGTAGAGTTGATCGTAACAAGTACCAAATTCATATTCCGTTACCTCCAAAAATTGATCCAACTGTTACTATGATGCAAGTTGAAGAAAAACCTGATGTCACTTACTCAGATGTTGGTGGATGTAAAGAACAGATAGATAAATTACGAGAAGTTGTTGAAACTCCATTGTTACATGTTAGTATTTTTAATTTTAAATAATCAAGATTGTTTAATTATGTTAAATGTTAAATTTATTAAAATGAAAATTTAGCCAGAAAAGTTTGTGAACCTTGGAATCGAACCACCAAAAGGAGTGTTACTGTTTGGACCTCCTGGAACTGGTAAAACTTTATGCGCCAGAGCTGTTGCTAACCGTACAGATGCTTGTTTCATTCGTGTTATTGGTTCTGAGCTTGTGCAAAAATATGTCGGAGAAGTAAAATTAAATTTTTTCATTTATATTTACTATTGAGTATTTTGTATTTACTTTTGAAATTTGTTTGGTTAACATTTATGATTTTTACATTTTTAGGGTGCACGTATGGTACGAGAATTATTTGAAATGGCTCGTAGTAAGAAAGCTTGTTTAATATTTTTTGATGAAATTGATGCAATTGGAGGAGCCCGTTTTGACGATGGAGCTGGTGGTGATAATGAAGTCCAACGAACCATGTTGGAGCTTATCAATCAGTTGGATGGATTTGATCCCAGAGGAAATATTAAAGTGTTAATGGCTACAAATAGACCTGATACTCTAGATCCTGCATTAATGAGACCTGGGCGTCTTGATAGAAAAGTTGAATTTGGTTTGCCTGATTTAGAAGGTCGTACTCATATTTTTAACATTCATGCTCGAGCAATGAGCGTTGAACGAGATATTCGTTTTGAGTTATTGGCTCGACTGTGTCCCAACAGTACTGGTAATTTTACACATATTTTTACGTTAATTAAAGAACTATCTTTATTTGTCTCCAGAAATATCTGCCTCTTGCTTAAAGTTGCAATTTTGTCAATTATTTGTACAGGTCAATCTTATTACATTTTTACTTATACTTAATAAAAATTAGGTTTTGTTATTAATTATTAAAAATAATAGTGAATACAATTTTCTAATTTATCAGATTATTGAAGTAATAGATTTATTAAAATTTAAATAATAAAATCTTTTTTTTTTTCTATTTCTTTGCCTTCTTCTCAATTTGGAGTTTGTCACATTTGTTCTTTACCCCCACTTGCCATGATCAATCACATCCTCTACACACACACTAGAAGCTCTCATAATTTTCAACTTTTTCTATCCATCTTTACTTCAGTACTCTTCTACCTTTTTTCCTTCAATGTTCATTTTTATTTACAACCACTATTACTGCTTTAGTTTTTTTTCTCATTGCATGCCCAAACTATCTATTTTGTTCATATTGTCCATTATTGATGCAACACCAGTACTACCTCTTACATATTTGTTCTTTATTCTATCTTATCTTGTTACTCCACTCATCCATCTAAGCATTCTTTTTTATGCTACACTCGTACTCTGTAATTTTCTCCTTTGAACCACCCAACACTCCAAACAATATAACATGGTTGGTCTCACCACACTTTCGTAAATATTGTTACATCCCAAATGGTATTTAATTAATAAATTGTTAATTATTGTACTGTGATTTCAGGAGCCGAAATAAGGTCTGTATGTACTGAGGCTGGTATGTTTGCAATTAGAGCTCGTAGAAAAGTTGCAACTGAAAAAGACTTCCTTGAAGCTGTCAATAAGGTTATTAAGTCTTATGCTAAGTTCTCTTCTACTCCACGTTATATGACTTATAACTAGTATTAATCTATTTATTTTTTATTTTGATGTGTATTCAATTAAAATAATTTGTACATTCATTTGAAAATTTTTTTAAATTTCAAATTGAATGTAATATTTAGTTATTACTTATTTGAATTTTCAAAATTAAATATATTAACATTTATTCAACATAAAAATTGTATTCAAATTAAATTTCAAAATAAATATTTTGTTACTTTCAAGTTTCAATAATATATTAAATGTATAAACGTGGTACATTTCATATTGTGTTTTATTTTAAAGACTTAAAAACTGATAACTAATAATTATAAACATTTTATGTTAAATTTTGAGCATAGCAATGAACATATTAATATTGTACAATGATGTTTTTTTTCTACCAACAACTTTTTGGATAGTAGAAATATTCTTGATACTTATATAATGGTACTTCTAAAGATAGGTATAGATAGAATTGATGTGAAATGGTGTTTTGTTTGATACTTAGTAAATTTTTGTGTTATGATTCATAAATATAAAGTAAACTTCAAAAGTTCTCCAGATGACTTAAAAAGTTTACACATCATTACAAAGAATTAAGTGTGTATGTAAAATAGATGGGGGAAAAGTTTAGTCTAAAAAAAAAATCAATTGGAACCATTTTTGACGTTTAAGAGATTTTTAGAATTTCAGAATTGGTCAATTTTCTCAGTTACTGTTTTATAAATGTTTAAATTTGCAGTTTCATGTTTTGAAACTTTAATACAATTTAAACAACATGTTTTTTTTTCTATTTTGTAGTTGTAAAATTCTATAGTTGGTCAACTTTTTATTGATTGAAAATTGCTCTTAGGTCATATTATTTGACGTTTTTACAATGTCCTGTATAGAAACTAATATTATTTTTTGTAGAGGAGAAAAACAATCAACGCAATCACAGCATGAACTACCAAAGCTTTCATGGTGCATTATTATTATTTTGACTAAGGTGCATTATTAATATTTACATAATATTTATTATGCATTTTGATTGTGACAATAGTTGTTAAATCACAGATTATTAAATAAATTAATCAGAAAATTAGTCACTATTTAGTATAAAGTAGAAGGCCATAGAGTATATATCACTATATAGGCTCTCTAGAATAAAGTATAAATAATGATCAATGGTATAAGTAATTAGTAAAATATATTTATGGTATTTGATTATATTGTATCTACGGTCGGCATTTGGTCATAGGTTCCCAGAATATGGATACAAGTTCTCAAGTAACCAATGTGGTATAAGACAAATTAGACAACGTAAAGCCGGGATCCCACGGCGCGTGGCTCGTGGCGCGGCGCGGAACTCG